>OX451741.1:1006687374-1007399793 GCA_948472305.1 Vicia faba
TAATTGAGTTTTTAATCCTATTAATTCATTTAATTAAAATTAAATATAAGAAAAATACTAAAACATGTTTTCCAAATCTTTTTATGCAGCATATTCACTCTTTTTGACCTAAATATTTCGTGCACATGCTCAAGAGACCAAATCTTCCAAAATAGGCAAGTTCCATGGCAAGAAAAGATTGAAAAAGATGCTTGAAAATCAAATATTGAAGATCATTGAATACAAGGCTTTGGGCTTGATTTTCCTGACCTAAATCATTCACATACATAAGCATAACATAACCCTAAGGCAAAGAACAAGAAAGCTGCGCTGCAAAACACAAGAACAAATTTGCATTTTTCACAAAAAACTTCAAAACTGTTTTCATAGATAGAGCTCCTTTCAAGGCCTAAAAAGTATTCCAAACGATTGCTGGAACCTTCCTGAACGTGACTCAATACTTTTCCAGTCTCCATACATCCAGAAGTGGTAGAACGACTTTGCCTTGTTCATGATATTATTCACATTCGTATTTTAATTCATACGCATTTTCCATACATTTTAATGCTTGATTTATACTAACCTGGTCATTCTAAAGCTAATGGTGTTATCCAATTGAATTAATATGGCATGTATGCAAAGTTGCCATTAAAATTTTCTAGGGTTCTTGAAGCTCCAAAAGAGGGGTTTACGTATCTGTAAAAATTGAACCATAAGACCAGTACCACTAAAATCGTGACATCCAGATGATTCGTTCTCATACCTCGCGCCTTTTTTCTTTTTCACTATGCCCTATTCGCTATTATTCGCAGGTACTATTTAGTCGGGGTTTAAAACCCCCGCTATCTATTTTGTAATTTCAGGCAAACGAAGAAGAAGGTGTACGTGTCCAAGGATGACTGGCTCGTTTGAATTTTTGGCGCGTGATGTACCATAAGCGTGTTGTTCTATTATATTATTTCTATTCCATTTAAATTAACAAAGACAAGCGTTGGTTGGGTTGGTTGATGTGTTGTCATGCAGGCAATGGGACCTGGGTTCGATTCCCAGGTCCCCTTATATATTTCATACTTTTTTCTCTAACATATTCCAGCGCAGCATTCACTCAAAGGAGCACCATGCATCCTAATACCCAAGCCTGCCATGTGTCTCTAATAATCAATCAGAAGGCCATGATGAGAATTCCAGGGAACACACTAGTCAAACGCTCCATACACAATCACTGAAAAGTCAAAAAGGCCTCAATCTGTTGGGCCAGATTACTCACAATAAGCCTCCAAATTGGGCAGATACCCCCTTATGGTTTGCATATTTCCCTTCTTTTATTTTATTTTAATTCTCTTTTTTTCTTTTATTTGATTAATTGCTTTTATTTAATTCCATAAAATTAATTTTCATAATACAAAAATACAAAAAAATCAGAAATCAAAACTAAAAAATATGTTTTATTTAATTATTAATTCTTTAAATAGTTTGTAAATAAATTTAATAATCAAATTAGTTTAAAATTTGGTTTCATTTTAATGCCTTTTTAAATAACTAAAAAAAAATATAAAAATAGGTTTTTAGCATTTTTTATTCTCTTTTCTCACTAAATAATTTATTTCCTTATCATCATTACTATTAATCATTAATTATCTTGTAAATAAACTTGTAATTAATTAATTAGGGTTAAATTAGGTTAAACTTAAACAATTTTTTTTATAATTAAAAACAAACTAGAATTAGGGTTTTATTTAATTTTTAATTCCAATAAATTTTATTTATTTTCATAAATACCAAAAAAAACATAAAAATAAGTTCTTTTCTTTATTTAATCATTAATTAGTTTAAATTCCAATCTAATCTTTAAAGGGTCCAACGCCCTCGCACTTTCGATTCCAATTTCCTTTCGCGCGTTTGCCTTTATTTTTCGTTTTAAATATAATGTAATTGCCCCAAAGCTTTGTGATAATAATTAGGACATTTATTTTCCGCACTTTTATTTTAAATCGGGTCTTTGTTAATTTGGCGATGTATAGACTCGCGCCTTGTAATAGCGTAGGACTTTTATTTTCCGCATTTTAATTTACGCTCCTTTAAACTGTTAATCACATGAAAGAATGTATTCCCAAATAAAAATCAAAGCGTAGATCACTAAATGCATGACAAGACAAATATTAACTGAAAATGACACACAATTCACACACCTCTCTTAGGGTACGCCTCACTGTTGCCTTGCCCCTCGAAACGTGGTCGTCGAGTAGAGGACGTTTTAGTAAGTCCTCATGTCCATGAACATGGCATGGGGGTAGCTTCTAAGGTGTCCTACTATTGCTCTGGTAACCACATTGTCCCTAAACTCGAATTGACCCGAACACCTCCAACGGTGGTGCTACCTACCTCTCAATGGTGGGATGGCACTACCTTAAGGACATTTACACAGCCCAATTCCTTAGGGTAGGTAGATGACTCATAGATACTTGCTCTAAAAAAACAAATCAAAAACTCTTTTCACACCGACACTTTTCAAAAAGCTTTCAAAACAATTTTTCAAACACTCTTGAGGACTGATACAAGAGTTGATCTGAAATCTTTAAAACGAAACTTTTTCAAACTCACTCACGATTGAAAAGCAAACACTTTTGAAAACACAAATGAGCAAGTACCTAAGAGCCCATGGATAACTGTGATACGGTGGGAGAACTGACTAGGGTTTTGCGTTTGTTTTCGCAAATGTTTCGGTTGAGCAAGAGTCGCCACCGACTTTTTATTTTATCCTAAGGAAAGGTTTAAAAAGCACAGCAAAAACCTTTGAGATTTTTCTTGTGTTCGGGGAGTAGATTATAGAAAGGGAAGGTATTAGCACCCTTTCTATCCATGGTTATCCATGGGCTCTTAGGTACTTGCTTAGATCAACTTGCCTTGGTCTTCAATTGTTTGAAATGGTGCTTGATGTGTGGTTTTGAAAATGTTTTGAAAAGATGCCTTGCATAGGCTACCCTTGTAACAATTCTTTACTCGAATGTTTTACAAAAGGTGTTTTGTCTTTTAAAAAGATGTTTCAAGATTTTTGAAAGTTGATTTTGAAAGTGTTTGTGAAGTGGGTTTTGAAATTAGGCAAGTGTTTTCTTTGCAAATTGGCAAGTACTTAAGAGTTATCTACCCTAAAGTTTTCTCAAAGATTTTTGTTATGTTTTAAACCTTTTGACAATTTTGTTCCACCATTGCATTTGGTGGACAATCTTGTTTTAGGAGATTAAAGGGACGGGCGCGGGTCATCGTTTAGACCATAGTTGCAATAGTGTTAAATGTCTTTGGGCAATTTTCTTTTAAAAGGGACTTGATCATTCATTTAAGCAATATTTTTGAGGGACTATGATCATTTGATTGTTTGTTTTATCCAAAGAAGTTCAACATGCAACATGGCCCAATTATTTGAAGGCAACAAAGTGGAATACCCTAGGGGTGCAAGTGTGAAATGTGTTGTCCATTTTTCATACTCATTTATCTTGTATTAGGTCCAACTATTTTGTTCATTTTTATTCGCATACAAAACCCTAATTCTAGCATGGTATGTTTAGAAAGCGATAACGTGCGAAATTTAAATTCCTACGCTATTACATCATAATAATATGGGGAGGGGGGTACAATGTTTCAAATGGGGATATTTAGACAAGAAATTGAAACCTAAGACTATTACATCAATTTTGAATTTATACAATTTAATGTACAATAGTTAAATAAAAATGGAATAAAATATGTAAGATGCAAAAATGTTTTGTATGTATGAAAAAAAGTATTATTTATGTGAAATAAACAAGAAAATAAAAAGATATTATTTTGGAGTATTTTTGAATTTAGGGCAAAAACCCTAATTTTAATCAAAGGAGTATTTAATCAATTAATTCATGTAATACTTATTATTTATATACAAAAATAAAATAAAATATGGTATATTTGTAAAAAGGCATTTTTTAGTATTAAATATTAAAAAATAAAATATATACATTTTTTGGTATTTTTATCCTAAGTATATTAATATACCTATTTATTTATATTATTTATAAAAATTATGTTTTATACACATTAATTAATAATATTCAATATAAAAAGTATTTATTATTTTTTTTATGAAATATTTTCAGGAAGTAAAAATAAGATAAAAATATGTATAAAAATATATTTGGTATTATCTTAATATTTTAAACAAAGAAAGGTATATATATGTATATTTTATTTATTTATGTACAAACAAAAGAAATAATCAAATAAATATGCAATAAATTCAAAAAATGATGGGAAAAATATTTTTATGTTTTTAATATGTTGAGAAAAAATAAATGAACCAATCACAAAAAGGCAAAAGTCAAAAATATTAAAAATGAAGCAAATGGGCTCAGGGGTGCAAAACCAAAAAGGGTGGTGTGAAAAGCAACTCAGAAGCAAGCCCAGCCCAAAATCACCTTTCTTCAACCTTTGAACAAAAATGTTCAGAAAACACGCGCCAAGAGCTCCATTTGAATGTCCTGATTCTTTGATTTTTTGAACAAACTTCCAACACAAAAAATGTTAAGCATGAAACCACGATTCTAACCATATGCATAACTTGATCTAACTCTCTAAGATGAGGGAGAATTTCTCCTCCCCCAAATCTTAACCTAGTTTTTCTGCCATTTTCAAACTCCAAATTCTCACAACTCAAGCAAAAGAAATGGAAAGTAAAAACATGTACATATTCAGTGGCATGAGTAGAACCTTGCTTCTTCACAAACTTAAAGCTAATGATGCCTAATAAGAGAGATACGAATTCAAAGTTTTACCTATTCAGTTGAACTTCTATCTGGAGATGTAGGAACTTTCAGTGCAAGGTGATGATTGGAGAAGCTTCCTTGAGGTCCAGGGATGTTATTCCAATGTTTACTTTGTCTTGAAAGCTTCTGAATCAAGCTAGAGAACTTCACCTGCAAGTCAGAAATGTGAAAATGGTGGAAGTGGTTAGAGCAATTATAGGTCGTGCCTTAGCTTTTGGATAGCTTGCATAGGTGATAAGGAAGGTATATGAACTGGTTTTGGCAAGAATGCTTGAGAGGAATAGAAGTTGGCACTCAAACTGCAGAGGCAACTCTGTTTTTGCAGTTTGATGGTGTTTTTTGGTTTGATGATGTTTTGGAGGAAAATGGCTCGTGCAAAGGCTTGGTTATGATGTGTGTAGTGTGTTTGATAACTTAGTTCTTGTGTGTCTATGCTGAGATGGAAGTTGTGTTATGTTATGGCCCTTTTCTTCACCCTTAAGCAACAAAATGCAACTTGATGTTTTAGGTCAGTACGGGACCTCTAATCCTGCGGCAAAGCTTCTCTTGATCAGAGTAATTTATCCATAATCTTGTGCCAAAGAGATTTAGTTTGTACTTGCTTGATTTTCAATTTGACATAAAGTGAACTTTTGCAAAAATGGATAGTTTACTTTTTCCAAATTGGGATTAATCCTCTAGACAAAGCTTGAACTCAAAGAACTTGGTCTTGGCATAAAAAATATGCATTAAATTTATGAGTTTAACTTGGTTTAAGGACATGTAATCTAATCTAAAGCATGCTGAGTTCAAATTGCAAGGTTATGAACATGTAACTTGGTCATGAACAAAGTGGTTTTTTGCTATATTATGAAATTCGATTCTCTCTAACCATGAGGTTATTTGAGAAGTTTTTGGACATTTTGGAAAGCTTGGAATGTGTACTATAATCCATCTTTGAAGTGCAATTTGAAATTCCAAGTGGGAGTGTATGGAAAATGGCCTTGAAGTGGGATAGAAAACCTTGTCAAAATAGGTCAAATTTCACTAAGTTAAGAATGGTTTAGTGCCCTTATTCAAAAATTTGTAACTTGAGATACAAGCTTCAAATGAGAAAACTTTGTGAATCAAAGTTGTAGATTATGCAACAAGCTACAACTTTCATGTTTTGACTTTTGTTTGAATCCAAATGAATCATGGTGAAAAAGTGGGGCAAAGTTGGGGAAAAATTAGGGTTTTCCATAACTTAGAAAAATTCTAAGTTATGAAAAATTCCATTTTAAACCCTAATTTGCATTTCTTGGTTTCTTGGTGAACAAGTTTCATGATTTGGCAAGTTTTGATGAAAAATGAATCTTGACTCTTGATTTTGACCAAAAGGTCAAAGTTTGACTTTTCAGTATACAGTCAAAATTGATCAATTGACTGGGAAATTCAACTGTCAATCCTGTGTACTTGGGATCTTTTGAGTTTGTTGATCATGTCAAGATAATTCCATGGGGTCCTTGAGTCCATGTGTGAGCTTGGTTTGCCATTGGCTAGGTCAAACAGTCAAAAATTGCCTTTGTGCAGTCAAAACCCTAAAAATGACCATTTTGCCCTTTTGGTGATCTGATCAAATTTCTTGGGGAATTGTGATCCAAACTTGATCAAATGATTCATATGAGTTCATAATGTTGATGTGGGTCAAATTTCATGAGGTTTGACTGTCAATTGGCCACAGTTGACTTTTTCCCCAATACAGTTGATTTCTAGGTCAACTGTCCAATTGACTGGGCAAAACTTGGAATCAAGGCTTGAAACTTGATGTGGATAAACTTGGGAGTCCAATATGAAGCATGAAAGTCATCTTGGGCATTTTAGGTCAAAGTATCTTTGTGCAAACACAAACCCTAATTTGAGTCCACAGTGCAAGGAGAGGTCTTAAGCAGATGAAACCTTAACTGGATCTTGAGCTTCAAGGGCTTTGTGGTGAGAAATCAATGAGAAATGGAAGGGCAAATTTTGGGGTACAACAGTTGCCCCTGTTCAATCTTCTTGAATCCGAAGAGTTAGATTGGCAAGCTTGCCTTTTGTGACTCGAGGGTAAAAGGAGATTGGACACTAGAGTGCCCGGAAATTTGCACTCGTCAAAGCAACGGATGCGGGAATGGGCTTAGAGATGCCATTTGGAGATGGGCTTAACGATGCCATCTGGGAGAGTGACAGAAATCCTGTCGGGGATGGGCTTAGAGATGCCATCTGGAAGGGAATATCAGTAAGGTGTCCAGGCTTGGGACCATCTCTGAACTGGGGGGTCTGAACAAGCAAAAGATTGACATCCGTTGTTGGGAGGAATCTGTAAACTGTTTTCAGTAGTTTGGAGAAGAAACTGAACAAGCGATGGGTTAACATCCGTTACTTGGAGGACCCGTAAACTGTTTTCAGAAGTCTTGAAGTTGAATAAGCAATAGAGCAGCATCCGTTGTTGGGAAGCGTCCGTAAACTGTTTTCAAAGGTTGCATCTGAACAAGTCGATAGATTAACATCCGTTGTTGGGAAGAATCCATAAACTGTTTTCAGAAATCTTGAAGAAGAATCTGAACAAGTGACAGGTTAACATCCGTTTACTTGGAGAACCCGCAAACTGTTTTCAGAAATCTTGAGGTTGAATAAGCAATAGAGCAGCATCCGTTGTTGGGAAGCGTCCGTAAACTATTTTCAAAAGTTGCATCTGAACAAGTCGATAGATCAACATCCGTTATTGGGAAGAATCCATAAACTGTTTTCAGAAGTCTTGAAGAAGAATCTGAACAAGTGACAGGTTAATATCCGTTTACTTGGAGAACCCGTGAACTGTTTTCAGAAATCTTGAAGTTGAATGATTTTAGTCTGTCGACTGATCTTTCCTGAAAAGGTAAAGAGTTAGTTGTATGCAATGTTATGATGCATGATGCAATATATGTGACATCAATGTTTATGACATGAATGTGAAGAATGTGCATGTAAGCTGATGAGCTATCTTGCTGAGGATAAATGAATCTTGGACGGCTGAAGATAAAAGAATCTTGACCGCTGCCGGGAAAATAATTCCTTGGCTGCTGCTGGAAAAGAGAATTCCTGATGACCTCTACTTGGGAGTATCAATCTAGTAGACTCATGCTGGGGAGGTAAGACTGAGAATCTTCAATTTGATGGGAAGTAACTCTGGCGATCTCACTGGGGAACTCAAGATTTCTCTTTCTAAGACTTTGTGGGGAGAAGGCTCATTAGTCTGGCTCCGCTGGGGATTGACAATTTGAAGTTTTAGCCCGGCTGGGGCTACCGAAACTTAAACTCTGAGGGGAAATGAATTCTGGAGGATCCTCTGGCTGGGGATAACAAGGATAAGCTCCTATGGGGATCATATTGATAAATTGTGTTGGGAAACTCTTGATGAAATCCGCTGGGGATAGGAAGAATTCTGGCGAGTGCGATCTTCTGTGGCTGTTAGCTGAGGATAACCCAGTTATAAGCCTTTGTGGGGAATAACTTTGAATAAAACTCGGGAGATACGTTTGTGCTCTGCGGGGAAATACCTTCCAGAACCTTACTGGGGATAAGCTTTGGGAGTCTGCTGGAGATAAGCCTCAGGGTTTGCTAGGGATGTGGATTCCAAATCTCTTGGGGGGTTTTCCTTCGAAAGGGTGTCAAGATATCCATCTGTACCTTCATCCTATCAGTAATCCTTTTTCTTAGGTTCATTTAGGAAGTGATTATGTTTCAAATGCATATGCCTATTTAACAAAACATTGTACGTTTCTCAAAATAAAACAAATAGTGCGAGAGAAAAAGAAGAGGGAAATGACACAAATTTCTGGGGAAAGTATTTGTATTGATTTTCTTTGAGTATGTTTGTACAAAGGAGACAATCATCCTAGTAAGAGGATTCTGTCGTAAATATTGAAAGATTTATACAAAATAAAGGATGGCCATGTGAAATAATTCCATGGGACTCCGCTCTGCTATAGCTTTCACAATTCTGAATATCTGTCCATTCAATGCTTTACTTGACGATGACGGGATTGATCAGAAGCCTGGAACCGGTTGATGAAGAGATTGTCTTTGAAGTGATCCAACGAGACATAATCATACGCTTTAATTCCCTAACTTTTGCCTGAATCGCCCTTTCGAGTTTTCGATTCACCGGGAAACCCCTTTTTGCCCAAGCCGCCCTTTCGGGTTTTCGACTTGCCGGGTGTACATATTTTTTCGTTTTTATCCCTAATTTTTGCCTGAACCGCCCTTTCGGGTTTTCGGTTCACCAGGATGCCCATTTTTGCCCAAGCCTCCCTTTCGGGTTTTCGACTTGTCGGGTTATTTTATGCGTAGTATCTTTTGACTATGTCTGCGTTCGCAGGGTGCGGCAAATCGTCGCCGTCCATGGTGGTCAGAATCATTGCACCACCAGAAAATATGCTTTTGATCACAAATGGTCCTTCATATGTAGGAGTCCATTTGCCCCTGGGATCACTTTGCGGCAAGATAATCCGCTTGATTACGAGATCCCCGACTCGATACACTTGACGTCTGACTTTCTTATTGAAGGCCTTGATCATCCGCTTTTGATACGTCTGACCATGGCATATAGCAGCAAGTCGCTTCTCGTCGATCAGATTGAGTTGATCAAGTCAGGTCTGCATCCAATTATCTTCATTCAAACCTGCATCCTTCATAATTCTTAGAGAGGGGATCTGGACCTCCATAGGCAAAACAGCTTCCATGCCATAAACCAAAGAAAATGGGGTTGCCCCAGTTGAAGTACGTGTCGTCGTACGGTATCCATGCAGAGCAAACGGTAACATCTCATGCCAGTCTTTGTAAGTGACTGTCATTTTCTGAATGATCTTCTTAATGTTTTTGTTCGCAGCTTCAACAGCACCGTTCATCTTCGGCCGATAGGGAGATAAATTGTGATGATAAATCTTGAACTGTTCGCATAATGCAGTGATCATTGTGTTATTCAGATTTGTACCGTTGTCCGTAATGATCCTGTCTGGAACACCATACCGACATATGAGATTTTGCTTGATAAAGCGAGCAACCACATTTTTGGTCACAGAGGCGAAGGAAGCTGCTTCGACCCATTTAGTGAAGTAGTCAATGGCAACCAGGATGAAGCGATGTCCGTTGGAGGCCGTGGGCTTGATCTCTCCAATCATATCAATGCCCCACATTGCAAAGGGCCACGGAGCAGTCAGGACGTTGAGGGGAACCGGAGGAATATGAACTTTTTCAGCATAGACTTGACACTTGTGACAAGTACGGGAATGTTGATGGCAGTCAGCTTCCATGGTAGACCAGTAATAACCTGCCCTTAGGATCTTCTTAGCCATTGTATGCCCGCTCAAGTGAGTGCCGAATGTGCCGCTGTGTATATCAGTCATGATCAACTCTGCTTCAGCTTTATCCACACATCGGAGTAATACACAATCATGGCTTCGTTTGTAAAGGATGTCGTTGCTCAGGAAGAACTTAGCAGCAAATTTCCTTAAGAACTTCTTGTCATTCACGGAAGCTTCTTCAGGATAATCCCTAGTCTCGAGATACCTTTTGATTTCATGGAACCAAGGTTGTTCCACTACTTCTTCGGTATTAATCTCGTGGCAATGTGCCGGTTCATCCATTCGCTTGATGGCGATTTGGGGAGCCTCGTTATCCCAGTTGAGTTTAAACATGGAGGACATTGTGGCTAGAGCATCGGCTAGCTGATTCTCTTCTCGCGGGAAATGCTCGAAGGTAATTTGCTCGAAATGCGGCAACAATGTCAGGACATGTTCTTTGTATGGGATAAGATTAGGATGCTTGGTATCCCAGTCTCCTTTGATTTGGCTGATGACCAAAGCCGAGTCCCCAAATACGACCAAAGATTTGATCCCCAAGTCTATAGCAGCCTCGAGACCAAAGATGCAAGCTTCATACTCAGCCATGTTGTTTGTGCAGCTGAAACAAAGTCGGGCCGTGAAAGGAGTGTGACAACCTTCCGGAGAAATGAGTACTGCGCCAATACCATTTCCAAGTGCATTTGAAGCACCATCAAAGTACAGGGTCCATCGGGATCCCTTTTCGGGTCCGTCATACGGTCCGTCGCTTTCAATGTTGTCCAAATTCATGATGTCCTCGTCTGGGAAGTCAAATCTCATGGGTTGATAGTCTTCAATAGCCTGATGAGCCAGATGGTCAGCTAGTACACTCCCTTTTATAGCTTTTTGGGTGGTGTACTGGATGTCATACTCGGTTAAGATCATTTGCCATCTAGCTGTCCTTCCAGATAAAGCGGGCTTCTCGAAGATATACTTGATAGGGTCCATTTTGGATATTAACAACATAGTATGGGTCAGCATATACTGTCTTAGTCGGCGAGCAGCCCATACCAAAGCGCAGCAAGTTTTCTCGAGCAGTGAGTAGCGAGTCTCACAGTTGGTAAACTTTTTACTAAGGTAATAAATAGCATGCTCTTTTCGACCAGACTCGTCATGCTGGCCCAAAACACACCCCATTGAGTTATCCAAGACGGTCAAATACATGATCAATGGTCTTCCTTCGACGGGTGGCATCAGAATAGGAGGTTCTAGCAAATACTCCTTGATTCTATCAAAAGCAGCTTGACAATCGTCGTTCCATTCCACTACCTGATCTTTTTTCAAGAGTTTGAAAATTGGCTCACAGGTAGAAGTCAGATGTGAGATGAATCTGGAAATATAGTTTATGCGCCCCAAGAATCCTCTAACCTCCTTTTCAGTACGGGGAGCAGGCATCTCTTGTATTGCTTTTACTTTTGCTGGATCGACTTAAATGCCTTTGTTGCTTACAATAAATCCCAGGAGTTTACCAGACCTAACTCCAAAAGTGCATTTACTTGGATTCAGCCTGAGCTTGTACTCTTTCAACCTGGCAAACAGCTTTTCCAGATGTTCAAGGTGCTCTTCCTCTGTTTGTGATCGAGCTATCATATCGTCTACGTAAACTTCAATATCATGATGTATCATGTCATGAAATAAAGCTACCATGGCGCGTTGATAAGTTGCCCCTGCGTTTTTCAGCCCGAACGGCATTACCTTGTAACAGAAAGTGCCCCATTGTGTAACAAAAGTTGTTTTCTCCATATCCTCGGGAGCCATTTTGATTTGGTTGTAGCCCGAGAATCCGTCCATGAAGGAAAACACTTTATGCTGAGCTGTATTGTCGATTAAGATGTCAATATGAGGCAGCGGGAAATCATCTTTAGGGCTGACCCTATTCAAATCCCGGTAGTCCACACACATTCTGACTTTGCCATCTTTCTTTGGTACCGGTACAATGTTAGCGACCCATTGAGGATAGGACGTAACAGCCAGGAAGCCAGCATCTAATTGCTTTATTACTTCCGCTTTGATCTTTTCGGACATGTCAGGCCTCATTCGGCGAACTTTTTGCTTGATTGGTGGACAGTCTTCTCTTGTGGGGAGACGGTGAACCACGATGTCGGTGTCTAGACCCGGCATGTCTTCATAGGACCAAGCGAATATTTCAACATACTCATTCAGTAACTGTACCAAGCGTTCCTTGACTTTTGGTTCCAAGTTGGCACCCACTTGCACCTCCTTCCGATTCTCCTCGGTTCCCAAGTTAACAGCTTCCAATGGCTCTTCATGCGGTAAGATGGCCCTTTCCTCTTGTTGCAGAAGTATGGCTAGTTCCCCGGGTACTTCACAACTTTCGTCATCTTCATACTCGGCTAGATTGACCAGATCTTCAGAGTTATTGAAAGATACAGCAGAATAGTCACCCATGGAATCCGGAGTGGATGGGTACCTGCATTGGTGAGTGTGGGTGTGTGTAAGGGATAGCCATCCTTAAACAAAAAATGCAAAAGGAAAGAAAATGAACATAAGCAGTTTATCAAATAAAAACGTCCAATGAATCATTAAACATGGCATATGAATATGAAAAATAGTCAAAACCCTTACAAGTGGACCTACATGCCCCGGGCAAGGCAGGAGGTGAAAAGATAGTGTACGGATTGTTTGAAAGTAAAATATTACAGACCAAATAAGAAATGTTTAACAGATAAATTACTGATGAGTAAAAGTGATGGGGACAAAGTCTTTATCCTCCCAATTGCTCAATCCTCCTCTGACAGTTGGATAAATCCACTCTTCAAAGTTGCTTTCCTTGTCTTCATCTTCCAGGGCGTTGATTTGGTAAGGAGAAATTTTGACTGGCGCTCTTTCAATCTTTGACTGGCGCATAGCTTTCTGGCCAGCGGCTGTGAACCCTAATCCAAACTTGTCAGTTTTATGCGGAAAGTCGGGTAACTGCCCCCATGCTGAATTCTTCCCTTCTTTCATTGCGGCCCTTGCGTCCTCCAGAGATGCCATCCTGGCCATCTGTCTCGGTGCCTCAGCTGCCAACTTTGCCACTGCTACTTCAGGAAGAACTTCTTCGAAATGTTGGAACGGTGTCTCAATGAACTCTCCTTCAACCTCCACATACCGGAAAGAATTTAAGTGGCTAATCATGTACTCTTCTACGCCGTGGACAGTGATGATCTTTCCCTTGACAGGATATTTCAGCATCTGATGCAAGGAGGAGGTGACTGCCCCAGCATGATGTATCCAAGGTCTACCCAGCAGGCAGGAGTATGATGGACGGATGTCCATTACATAGAAAGTGGATCTAAACACCTCAGTACCTATCTTGACGGGAATTACAACTTCTCCATGGACCATTCTTTTCGACCCATCGAAAGCTCTGACGACAATATCACTCGGCCTCAATTCTAACCCTTCGCAATCTAGCTGGTCCAAGGCCTTCTTAGGCAAAACATTCAGCGACGAACCGATATCCACCAAAACATGTGCAAGGGTGGTTCCGCGACACTCGATTGAAATATGCAAAGCATCATTGTGGTTTCGGCCTTTAGGGGTTAGGTCGGCATCAGAAAAACCTAGTCCATTGTCCGCAGTCAGGCTAGCCACGCAATGTTGAAACTGATCTACAGAGGTTTCCTGGGGCACATGGGCTGCCTTCAGAAACTTAATCAAAGCTTGAGCGCGCGCTTCTGAGCAAAGCAATAGTGCCAGCATGGAGATCTTTGAGGGGGTTTGCCCCAGCTGTTCTACCACATCGTAATCACTTCTCTTGATTATCCTCAAAATCTCGTCCATTTCTTTCTTGGAGGCTTCCGGAATCACCAAAGGTTGAGCCCTCGTCCTGACGGGCTCATCTTGTATTCCCTTTCCTTTATTAGCAATGGTAGGAAAGACAGCACTAGGAACAACAACCTCTTCGATCAAAGGAGTTCTGGCAGAGAGCTTTACTGGTGCAGGGATGACTTCTTTAGCTGATGAGGGTCCAAAGACTGCTCTTGGAGGGGCAATCTCTGGAGAAAATATTCTCCCGCTCCTGGTGATTTTGCTGGTGCCCGCAATGTTACTAATGCTGGCTTCTTCGTCCTCCGAATTTTCTTCAATTACTTCGACTTGCTTGATACCATGGTAGTAGACGTCACCACCATAGTTCCAAGGTATCGACTTCTCAGAAACATAGGGAACAGGCCCTGGCATCGTTATCTTTAAAGGAACAGATTTTGCAGCTGGTGTAATCTTAACTGGCTTTTTGACGGCCTCGGAAAGATTGGCATGAATGGTTATGATTGAGATATTTTCAACATGAACTGGAACAGCAGAAACTTTTTCGAACAGAATTTGTCGGCTATCCATAAGGCCTTGGATGCCTTTCTTTAATAGCGGACAACCAAACGGCAGAGAGTGGCAACAGTAGCAGTCTTCTTTACATCCCGGGAAGATCCCGACCCTTAACAAATTTAACTTAATGGTTAGCAGTGGAGTAGTCAGATCACTGACGTCAGCAACATACAAATCCTCCTTAATGGCATTGATATTTCGGCCGTGCTTCGGCATAGGTGCAGATATCACATTAGGCTTCTCTGGAGCGTCAAACTCTACCTCCTTAGCCTCTATCAAGTCTTGGATCTTATGCTTGAGTGCCCAACAATCATTGGTGTCGTGTCCAACACTGTCTGAATGATAAGCGCATTTAGCATTGGCATGATAATGCGGGGAGGACGTATTTACATTCTTTGGCGCCTCCTTGATGGTGGCAAGATTCAACTTCAATAGATGGGGAAGCACCTGCGCTGGAGTCATATTAATACGGGTGAATTGCCGTTGTGGCCTTTCCACCCGTTGCTGATTTGGTCTGGACTGGTTATAGCGAGGCTGCTCACTTGGAGTGTTTTGAATCATTACGGCCCCCACAGTTGGCCGACGCTCCATCTTTCCTGCTCTTCTCTGAGAATATACCATAGCTGTCTCCTTCTTAAAAGGCTTCTTCTCAACACTTGCAGCAACACCCTTCTGAATCTTTCCTGACTTGATGCCAGCTTCTATTCTTTCGCCGGTTAAGATTAAATCGGTAAACCCTGCGGAAGAGTTACCAATTAGATGATTGAAAAATGGCCCAGATAGGGTCCCAAGAAACATATCAACGAGCTCACGATCGGTTAAAGGAGGCTTCACCCTGCCAGCCAAATCCCTCCATTTTTGTGCATATTCTTTGAATCCCTCACTCGTTCCCAGTGACATACCCTGAAGTTGGGTACGAGTAGGAGCAAGATCAGAATTATACTGGTATTGTTTGTAGAAAGCGGTGGCCAAATCTTCCCAATTTTTGACACTGGTTCCTTCTAGCTGATAAAACCACTCCAACTGGGCTCCCGATAGGCTGTCTTGGAAGAAATGAATCCAGAGATTTTTATCTGCCGTATAGGGTTGAATTTTTCTCACGTAGGACCTGAGATGCATTTTGGGACAGGACAGCCCATCATACCTCACAAACACTGGAACTTTGAATTTTGGGGGAATCACAATTCCGGCGACCAAGCCCATGTCTTCAAAATCCAAACCCGGTACCCTTTGCAATTCCATGGCATCCAATCTGTCCTCTAAACCCTTGTACTTATCATCAGCTGGAGGGTATTGCTGGTCAGAATAATCTTCATCCTCTTCAACCTCTTCCTCCTCTGCATCAGACTCGGAAGGCACCGCAACCCGATCCCTTTTACTAGTCCCTTCATCAGAAGTAGGAGGAAATTCAAGCACCCTCCGAGCTTCTCTGTCGAATCTTCTCCCCAAAGTAGCCACTCCGACCCTCTTTTTCTTCTTCACTGGGTCCTTATTCTCCAGATGAGCCTTGATATCCTCTTGACTTTTAACCAAAGTCATCAAGAGTTGGTGGAACTGTGCATTCTGGGCTTGTAGGTCTTTGACTGTTTGCTCGAGATCCATCCTACTGAAATAAACAGCAGACATATAAGGAAACCTGGGGTGGGACCTGCTTATGCACATGATGAATGGTATGCTGATGTATGCAATGCATTCAAGGATTCAGGACATTCAAAATTGTTTCAGACAAAGAAGAACGCACGTCATATTAATAAGAAGAAATTTGTTAGTACATAAATGCCCCATGGGCCAAATGTTACAAAATAAACTTCTTAAGGCAGAAAGACATTGCGCATCCTCTTCGGTGCGATGTAGGTGTTGAGGGCCTCTTGCTCGTGGAGTCGGCGGGTAAGCTCTAGAACCTTCTTTTCACTGGCGTAGTAGCTAGCTTCAAAAGTGTTTCGTTCCTCCTTGAGTTGAATCCAACTTTTCTGCATTTCCTCCCATGATGTAGGCATGTCTGGATGTAGGATAGTGTAGGGAACCTCTCCTTCATTGACGGGCTCTTTAATCATAGGGAGAACATGAGGATAAGGCATCATTAGACTTTGGGCTCGGGCTCGTACCCACTTGAGATAGGGCTCAAGAGGGATGGAGTTCTTGTGTCCCAGAGTCTTGCTATCAACCTTGTTGAGTTTCCCCCAAGCTCTGATGAATCTTTGGCGGAGTCCTTGCGCATCGTTGTCGAAGTCAAAAACTAGGCTAGGAATCAACATATCATGAGGGCCATCCCTCCGTGCATATCCAAATTGCCTCAAAGCTAGGCAAGGGTTGTAGGTGATACCTCCCCTAATTCCAAGTAAAGGAACATTAGGAAATTCTCCGCAACGATCGACGATGATGACATTTTCTCTGGACCGAGAACACCAATGCACATCAGAATGAGTAAGAGTCATCAATCGTTGGGACCACCTTGTACCTTGGTCATTCTTCAAGACAGATTGTGGAAGGTGCGAAATAAACCACCTTGCGAGGATAGGAGTACAGCACATGAGAACACCCCTCTTTCTCATTGTTCGTGTGTAAAATGAGTGAAGGATGTCCCCAAGCAATGTTGGTATTGGATTTCTGGACAAGAAGATTTTGACGGCGTTGACATCTACCAATTGGTCAGGATTTGGGAACAAGACCAACCCATAGATAAGGAGTGCCACAATCTCTTCAAAGGCTTGTAGGTCCAACGAGTTCCAACATTCTTGTGCCTTCTCAAATAAGAATTTTGCTAAGAATCCTTTGACGCCGCTTCTGGTTTCCCAATGCCCCTTGATGTCGGATGGTTGTAGATGTAATGCTCGAGCAACATCTTCCGGCTTTGGTTCCTTTTCCATACCGTTGAAGGGTAGTTGATTAAGGATAGGGATTCTTAGGAGTTGAGAAAACTCCTCCAAAGTGGGTACCAACTGATAATCAGGGAAAGTGAAGCAATGGTGAAGAGGGTCAAAGAACTGGAATAGCACTTTCATCATGTCTTCTTCAATGTTGGTATTGACTAGGCTGAGCAGTCTACCATGTCTTTCACTGAAGGATGAATTTTCCGGAATTCTTGAGGTGATCTCCTTGAGTTGAGGAGAGATTCTCACAAGGTTGACTTGAATGGTATTTCTGCGAGGGATTTCCATGTCCTACAAAACAAGAACAAAGATGAAGATCCAAAACCCTTGAAATGGTTAGTGAATGCATATGATGTTTTATGATGTTTATGATGTTTATGATGTATGCACAAAACATATGTACAAGCAAATCACACCAAATCCTAATTTTAGGCTTGCATGGGGTTTCATAGGTAAGTACCCTCTTGAGTGTAGTTGGCTTAAAAACCTGTCCTATAAATAGTAACCGGGTTCTAAGGAGCTCAATATCATTGGATTGTTTTCAATGTTCATTGTTTTGGCTTATCCACTTAACTAGCGACCAAAATATTCCAAGAAAACAACCCTCAATGAGTGTAGTATCGAGTATCTACCAGCTTCGGACTGCACCAAAGCCGGTCATCTCACTACCCCTAATAAAAGGCCAAGATGGTCAAGTAAGGTTCTAGGTCATTAGTGCTTAGTGACATCACTCAGCGGCCCCGTACTCTCCTTGATTGAACTCAAGGGTTACCGGTACTCACAAATATGTCGCACTAATATAGCTATTGCTTAGACCGTGTCGGTATACCCCGCACAGTTTCCACAATGTATTGCTATCTATGAATGTTTCCCAAAATCCGGGTGGAGGATTGTAAACCCAAACAATAGAGCCAAAGTATAAAGCAAGAAAATCAAACAATTAGTCATGCAAGAGGGTGATCTAAGCCCTAAGGTTACTCCACTTAAAAAAATTGTCCCCAGCAGAGTCGCCAGTTCTGTGATACGGTGGGAGAACTGACTAGGGTTTTGCGTTTGTTTTTGCAAATGTTTCGGTTGAGCAAGAGTCGCCACCGACTTTTTATTTTATCCTAAGGAAAGGTTTAAAAAGCACAGCAAAAACCTTTGAGATTTTTCTTGGGTTCGGGGAGTAGATTATAGAAAGGGAAGGTATTAGCACCCTTTCTATCCATGGTTATCCATGGGCTCTTAGGTACTTGCTTAGATCAACTTGCCTTGGTCTTCAATTGTTTGAAATGGTGCTTGATGTGTGGTTTTGAAAATGTTTTGAAAAGATGCCTTGCATAGGTTACCCTTGTAACAATTCTTTACTCGAATGTTTTACAAAAGGTGTTTTGTCTTTTAAAAAGATGTTTCAAGATTTTTGAAAGTTGATTTTGAAAGTGTTTGTGAAGTGGGTTTTGAAATTAGGCAAGTGTTTTCTTTGCAAATTGGCAAGTACTTAAGAGTTATCTACCCTAAAGTTTTCTCAAAGATTTTTGTTATGTTTTAAACCTTTTGACAATTTTGTTCCACCATTGCATTTGGTGGACAATCTTGTTTTAGGAGATTAAAGGGACGGGCGCGGGTCATCGTTTAGACCATAGTTGCAATAGTGTTAAATGTCTTTGGGCAATTTTCTTTTAAAAGGGACTTGATCATTCATTTAAGCAATATTTTTGAGGGACTATGATCATTTGATTGTTTGTTTTACCCAAAGAAGTTCAACATGCAACATGGCCCAATTATTTGAAGGCAACAAAGTGGAATACCCTAGGGGTGCAAGTGTGAAATGTGTTGTCCATTTTTCATACTCATTTATCTTGTATTAGGTCCAACTATTTTGTTCATTTTTATTCGCATACAAAACCCTAATTCTAGCATAGTATGTTTAGAAAGCGATAACGTGCGAAATTTAAATTCCTACGCTATTACATCATAATAATATGGGGAGGGGGGTACAATGTTTCAAATGGGGATATTTAGACAAGAAATTGAAACCTAAGACTATTACATCAATTTTGAATTTATACAATTTAATGTACAATAGTTAAATAAAAATGGAATAAAATATGTAAGATGCAAAAATGTTTTGTATGTATGAAAAAAAAAGTATTATTTATGTGAAATAAACAAGAAAATAAAAAGATATTATTTTGGAGTATTTTTGAATTTAGGGCAAAAACCCTAATTTTAATCAAAGGAGTATTTAATCAATTAATTCATGTAATACTTATTATTTATATACAAAAATAAAATAAAATATGGTATATTTGTAAAAAGGCATTTTTTAGTATTAAATATTAAAAAATAAAATATATACATTTTTTGGTATTTTTATCCTAAGTATATTAATATACCTATTTATTTATATTATTTATAAAAATTATGTTTTATACACATTAATTAATAATATTCAATATAAAAAGTATTTATTATTTTTTTTTATGAAATATTTTCAGGAAGTAAAAATAAGATAAAAATATGTATAAAAATATATTTGGTATTATCTTAATATTTTAAACAAAGAAAGGTATATATATGTATATTTTATTTATTTATGTACAAACAAAAGAAATAATCAAATAAATATGCAATAAATTCAAAAAATAATGGGAAAAATATTTTTATGTTTTTAATATGTTGAGAAAAAATAAATGAACCAATCACAAAAAGGCAAAAGTCAAAAATATTAAAAATGAAGCAAATGGGCTCAGGGATGCAAAACCAAAAAGGGTGGTGTGAAAAGCAACTCAGAAGCAAGCCCAGCCCAAAATCACCTTTCTTCAACCTTTGAACAAAAATGTTCAGAAAACACGCGCCAAGAGCTCCATTTGAATGTCCTGATTCTTTGATTTTTTGAACAAACTTCCAACACAAAAAATGTTAAGCATGAAACCACGATTCTAACCATATGCATAACTTGATCTAACTCTCTAAGATGAGGGAGAATTTCTCCTCCCCCAAATCTTAACCTAGTTTTTCTGCCATTTTCAAACTCCAAATTCTCACAACTCAAGCAAAAGAAATGGAAAGTAAAAACATGTATATATTCAGTGGCATGAGTAGAACCTTGCTTCTTCACAAACTTAAAGCTAATGATGCCTAATAAGAGAGATACGAATTCAAAGTTTTACCTATTCAGTTGAACTTCTATCTGGAGATGTAGGAACTTTCAGTGCAAGGTGATGATTGGAGAAGCTTCCTTGAGGTCCAGGGATGCTATTCCAATGTTTACTTTGTCTTGAAAGCTTCTGAATCAAGCTAGAGAACTTCACCTGCAAGTCAGAAATGTGAAAATGGTGGAAGTGGTTAGAGCAATTACAGGTCGTGCCTTAGCTTTTGGATAGCTTGCATAGGTGATAAGGAAGGTATATGAACTGATTTTGGCAAGAATGCTTGAGAGGAATAGAAGTTGGCACTCAAACTGCAGAGGCAACTCTGTTTTTGCAGTTTGATGGTGTTTTTTGGTTTGATGATGTTTTGGAGGTAAATGGCTCGTGCAAAGGCTTGGTTATGATGTGTGTAGTGTGTTTGATAACTTAGTTCTTGTGTGTCTATGCTGAGATGGAAGTTGTGTTATGTTATGGCCCTTTTCTTCACTCTTAAGCAACAAAATGCAACTTGATGTTTTAGGTCAGTAGGGGACCTCTAATCCTGCAGCAAAGCTTCTCTTGATCAGAGTAATTTGTCCATAATCTTGTGCCAAAGAGATTTAGTTTGTACTTGCTTGATTTTCAATTTGACATAAAGTGAACTTTTGCAAAAATGGATAGTTTACTTTTTCCAAATTGGGATTAATCCTCTAGACAAAGCTTGAACTCAAAGAACTTGGTCTTGGCACAAAGAATATGCATTAAATTTATGAGTGTAACTTGGTTTAAGGACCTGTAATCTAATCTAAAGCATGCTGAGTTCAAATTGCAAGGTTATGAACATGTAACTTGGTCATGAACAAAGTGGTTTTTTGCTATATTGTGAAATTTGATTCTCTCTAACCATGAGGTTGTTTGAGAAGTTTTTGGACATTTTGGAAAGATTGGAATGTGTACTACAATCCATCTTTGAAGTGCAATTTGAAATTCCAAGTGGGAGTGTATGGAAAATGGCCTTGAAGTGGGGTAGAAAACCTTGTCAAAATAGGTCAAATTTCACTAAGTTAAGAATGGTTTAGTGCCCTTATTCAAAAATTTGTAACTTGAGATACAAGCTTCAAATGAGAAAACTTTGTGAATCAAAGTTGTAGATTATGCAACAAGCTACAACTTTCATGTTTTGACTTTTGTTTGAATCCAAATGAATCATGGTGAAAAAGTGGGGCAAAGTTGGGAAAAAATTAGGGTTTTCCATAACTTAGAAAAATTCTAAGTTATGAAAAATTCCATTTTAAACCCTAATTTGCATTTCTTGGTTTCTTGGTGAACAAGTTTCATGATTTGGCAAGTTTTGATGAAAAATGAATCTTGACTCTTGATTTTGACCAAAAGGTCAAAGTTTGACTTTTCAGTATACAGTCAAAATTGATCAATTGACTGGGAAATTCAACTGTCAATCATGTGTACTTGGGATCTTTTGAGTTTGTTGATCATGTCAAGATAATTCCATGGGGTCCTTGAGTCCATGTGTGAGCTTGGTTTGCCATTGGCTAGGTCAAACAGTCAAAAATTGCCTTTGTGCAGTCAAAACCCTAAAAATGACCATTTTGCCCTTTTGGTGATCTGATCAAATTTCTTGGGGAATTGTGATCCAAACTTGATCAAATGATTCATATGAGTTCATAATGTTGATGTGGGTCAAATTTCATGAGGTTTGACTGTCAATTGGCCACAGTTGACTTTTTCCCCAATACAGTTGATTTCTAGGTCAACTGTCCAATTGACTGGGCAAAACTTGGAATCAAGGCTTGAAACTTGATGTGGATAAACTTGGGAGTCCAATATGAAGCCTGAAAGTCATCTTGGGCATTTTAGGTCAAAGCATCTTTGTGCAAACACAAACCCTAATTTGAGTCCACAGTGCAAGGAGAGGTCTTAAGCAGATGAAACCTTAACTGAATCTTGAGCTTCAAGGGCTTTGTGGTGAGAAATCAATGAGAAATGGAAGGGAAAATTTTGGGGTACAACAATAACCATGGATAGAAAGGGTGCTAACACCTTCCCTTTCTATAAATCTACCTCCCGAACCGAGAGCTAATCTCAATAAGGAATTTTTCTGTGCTTTTTTCCTTTCCATGTTGGAGAAAATAAAAGACGGTGGCGACTCTTGCTTCCGCGACATTTCGCAAACCAGCGTTAAACAGTCAGTTCCAGATCCACCGATCACAGAACTGGCGACTCTGCTGGGGATATCTTTTAAAGTGAGGTGTATCTTAGGACTAAGATCACTGTGTTTTCAATTGCTTTGACTTGTTTGCTTTATTATTGTGGGACTGTCTTGGGAGTTACATAGATCCTAACCCGGATCTGGGGATACCCTGTTAGGTAGCATAAGCTGTGAGGGACCTGTCCGGCGTAGACCGACATGGGTGAAACAGTGGCTACGTTGGTGTGGCACCTTGGTCTGTACCGATATCCCTTATGTTGCAACGAGGAGAATATGGGTCTTCTGAGGAGTCATCAAGCACCAACCGACCTTAGAACCTTAAATGGCCCAACTTAGCCAATAGAACAGTAGCAGTATGCTACGCCCATTGAGGCTAAACTCTCGTGATGGTTCTGGCTGCAAGAAAAGATTGGGATGCTGGAGTTATGACCGATTGAGGGAAGTCAGTGATATTGGGATCCTCTAGAACCCGGTTACTTCTGATAGGACAAGTCTGAACCAACAAACTGAAAGAGGGTAATACCTAGACCCCATGCTGGCCTAAACTTTAAGGGCTTGTCTTGTGTTACTTGTGTGCCTTATCATGTTTGCCTTTGTAAATATTTGTGGTGTCCTTTATCATAACATCATGCCATCATGAGCATTGCATGCATCCTGCATAAGGACTGACCATTTCAAAGACAAGAGGGTTTCACCTTTGCTCTGTTTTGTAGGACATCATGATGCCTATGCGAAGGAATACTATCCGATTCAACTTTGTTCACCCATCTGAGTTGCTTGAAGAGTTGGTTAGTAGAATTCCAAATACTACTTCCTTCATCCAGAGGCATGGTTCTCTTCTCAGTTTAGTCACGGAAAAGTGGGACCAACAGCTGATGAGTGTCCTCACCCAGTTCTATGACCCTCTGTACCAGTGCTTCACCTTTCAAGACTTCCAGCTGGTCCCTACCCTGGAAGAGTTCTCTGATTTGCTTGGCATCCCTATCTTGGATCAGACTCCCTACACTGGTTGGGAAAAGACCCTCAGGCTTGAGGAGGTTGCTGCAGCTCTCCTCTTGACCCACCAAGAAGTAATGGACAACTGGGTGACTAGAAGCGGAGTTAAGGGTTTCTTGGCCAAGTTTCTGGTTGGTAAAGCTAACAGTTTCTGGAATGACTTGGACTTTAGGGCATATGAAGACATCCTGGCTCTCTTAATCTATGGTCTAGTCTTGTTCCCTAATCCTGATAACTTCATTAACGTCACTGCCATAAGGATCTTCATGTCTCGGAACCCTGTGCCCACTCTCTTGGGTGACATCCTGCAACAACTCTATGCTCATACTGCCCGAAGACGAGGAACTCTGTGGTGTTGCATCCCTTTGTTGGTGAGGTGGTTTATTTCGCACCTCCCTAAGTTCGTGCTGAAGAACCAAGAAGGAAGAGGTTGGGCTCATAGGTTAATGTCTCTCACTGATAAGGACATCATTTGGACTTTCAGAGGTTTGGATGAGATAGCTGTTATTGATCGTTGCGTAGAATACCCTAATGTTACTTTAATTGGTACTCAAGGAGGAATCTCTTACAATCCATGTCTAGCGCTCCGTCAGTTTGGAAGGGCCAGAAGAGCAGGGCATGTTGGTGCCTCACATCAGTTTTGAGTTTCAGGTGGATAGTGACGAGCTGCGTCGTAGGTTCATCAAGGCTTGGGACAGAGTTCACAAAGCTGACCCACAAGAGTTGGGGCCAAAGACTTCTCTACCTATGGAAGCCTACTACAAATGGGTTCGCATACGTGCTCAGAAGTTAGGTATGCCATACGAAGCTGTCAGACCCGTCATTCTTGAATATCCTGACAAAGATGGGGCTCCTCCAACTGTCCTCCCTCCTCAGATACCTACTGATTATGAGACATTAAAGAGGTCTTGGTCGCAACTGCGAGAAGAACGGGATTCTTATCGGGAAAAGTTCAACGAGCAGGAATTGAAGATCCAGAAGCTGACAAAGTAGTTGGAGAATGAGCGAGCTCTGAATGACTACATCCGTACTGAGAAGAGGAGACCCTGGGATCAATGATGAGCTTTGGATTTTCTTTTACAGTTTTATTTCCCTTTTCAGTATTTCCATTTTATGTAATGCCTAAGGGCAATCTGTTGAACAATTAAATTGCAAAGTTGACTCTAATGAAGTGTGTTCCTTTTGTTTATAAAGTTGATTCCCGATTGTCTTTGAAAACATAAATCATACGCATTCCATTCATCATGTGCATTGCAGGTACTCTTCTTTTCAGGTTGCTTACTGTTCTTCGCTGTTTATTTCAGCATCATGAACCCTGAATCATCAACCGAGTTGTCTATCAAGGCCCTTCAGGCGCAGAACGCACAATTTCAGGAGCTGATCATGGGTTTGGCTCAAGGTCAAGAAGAGCTGAAAGCTTTGCTCCTGAAGAAGGAGAAGAAGAAGAAGAAGAGAACTGTTCTATTCAACACGGGCCGGAGGTTCGGTAACACTCTGCAGAATGAGGAAGCTGGTTCTTCTGTAGGCAAAGACAGTCCCCCGGGGGGGAAGAGGTCCTAGTCCAGTAGTCTCTGACAACGAGACTGATTTTAATGAGGAGCAGTATCCTCCAGCTGAAGACCGGTACAAGCAGTTGGAAGATCGTCTGAACGCCATGGAGATCCAACAGGTGCCTGGTTTGGATTTCGGAGACTTGGGTTTATCTTCTGGTGCGATCATCCCTCACAAGTTTAAAGCACCATCTTTCACCAAGTATGACGGGGCGTCTTTCCCTAAGCTACACCTCAGATCCTATGTGCGGAAGATTCAGCCGTATACAGTGGACAAGAACTTGTGGATCCACTTCTTCCAAGAGAGTCTTTCAGGGACTCATCTCGAATGGTTCTATCAGCTGGATGGAACCAAAGTTCGTAACTGGGAGGAGTTGGCTACTGCTTTTTACAAGCAGTATCAATATAATGCCGACCTTGCTCCTACACGAACCCAACTCCAGGGTATGTCGCTAGGATCAGGCGAAGGTTTTAAAGAGTATGCACAGAAGTGGAGGGACCTGGCTGGCAGGGTGCAGCCTCCGTTAACTGACCGTGAGCTGGTAGATATGTTCTTGGGGACCTTATCCGGGCCATTCTTCAATCATCTCATTGGCAATTCATCTGCAGGGTTCACTGACCTCATTCTGACTGGGGAAAGGATAGAGGCTGGCATGAAGTCCGGTAAGATTCAGAAAGGTGCGTCTTCGAGTTCTGAGAAGAAACCTTTTAAGAAGGAGGCCAGTGATGTGTATGGGCCTAGGAGGCAAGATAAACTAGAGCGCCGCCAATCTGTCAACGCGGTGGTGATTGCTAAACCTGCTGCCGCTCCTCGGCAAACCAATCAACAAAGAGCTGAGAGACCCAGAAGAGAATTTACCCGGCTGAGTATGACCCTATCACAAATCCTGCCGCAACTGCTATCAACCAACTTGGTGACTGTCAGGGAGGCCCCGAAGGTTGTGAATACTGCCTCTCCGAAGTATAATCTAAATGCCCGCTGTGCTTATCACTCCGATAGCCCGGGACATTCTATTGATGACTGCTGGGCCTTAAGAAACAAGGTGCAAGACCTTATTGATGCGAAGGAGATACAATTTGAGGCGCCTGAGAGGCCAAATGTTGTGACTGCTCCTATGCCCCAGCATGGAGTAAATGCTGTTGATGAAGATTTGTATGCCGTTTCTGTGAATGATGTAGCTACTCCTCTGTTGACTGTTAAGAGGAACCTACTGCTGGCCGGTTTATTTCCGGGTTGTAGCGAAGGTTGCCTTCTGTGTGTTGTTTCCCTTTCTGGTTGTCCGTTGCTGAAGTTAGGCATCCAAAGCCTGATGGATAGCAAGGAAATTTTGTTCAAGAAGACTGTTGTTCCTTTTGTTCCTGTGGAAGAAGTATCTGTCATTACGATTTTCAACAATCCAATCAAGGCTCCCCCGAGGAAGCCAGTTAAAATCATGATTGTCGCACCCATTGTTATTACTGTTCCGGGGCCCCTCCCCTATGAATCTAATAAGGCTATCCCGTGGCACTATGGGGCAGATGTATATGTACTTGGAATAAAGCAAGAATTCAACACTGGTACAAGCATCAGCAATATCACTGGTCCAGCAAAAGTTACCCGCAGTGGCAGGCTCTTCTCGCCTGACATTGCGCCACCAGTTATTCGAAAACCTCTCATTATAACGCCTGCAAGTGCGTCTGTTTCCACTTCTGATCAAGTTGCTTCCCCTGCTGCCGAGTCATCTAATGCTCGGGGCAAAGGGATTGATGATGAGCATGCCCGGATGGAGGCACCAAAATCTGTGAATGTTGAAGCCTCCCAGCAAGAGATGGAGGAAATTCTTAAAATAATCAAGAAGAGTGATTTTAATGTTGTTGAACAGCTGGGGAATACCCCCTCCAAAATCTCTATGCTCTCCTTGCTGCTGTGCTCAGAGGCCCATGTTAAGGCCCTGATTTCATTTCTAAAGACGGCCCATGTGCCACAGGAGACATCTGCAGACCAGTTTACTGATTGCGTAGCCAATTTGACAGCTGACAATGGTTTGGGTTTCTCGGATGCTGACCTCACTGCCAAAGGAAAGAACCACAATGATGCCTTGCATGTCTCTATAGAATGCAGGGGCACTACGCTTGCGCATGTGTTAGTGGACACCGGTTCTTCCCTGAATGTATTACCCAAGAAGGCCTTAGACCGGTTGGATTGTGAGGGCCTGGAGTTAAAACCTAGCAACATCATTGTCAGAGCCTTTGACAGTTCTAAGAGGATGGTTCATGGAGAAGTAGACATTCCTATTCGTGTGGGTTCTCAAGTATTCGACTCAACTTTCTATGTGATGGATATCCGTCCATCTTATTCCTGTTTACTGGGTCGACCTTGGATTCACAAAGCTGGGGCAGTGACCTCTACCCTACACCAAAAGCTCAAGTACCCCGTCAGAGGGAAGATTGTCACTGTGCAGGGAGAGGAGGAGTATATGGTTAGTCATTTGAATTCCTTCCGGTATATTGAGATGGACGGGGAGTTTATTGAAACCCCCTTTCAACATTTTGAAGAGGTACCTCCAACATTGGAAGCAGCAGAAACAGTGGTTGAAGAGGACTTTCCCCTGAAGATGGCTTCCTTGAAGGACGCCCGGGCCGTAATCGAGAAAGGTGAATGTGCTAACTGGGGCAGGCTCCCTGATTTCACTCCTAAAACTGACAAGTTTGGACTGGGTTTTACTACAGAGGCTCAGAGGGCTGTGCGCAAAGCTAGAATCGGAAGGCCTCCTGTGCTCATCACCAATCCAGGAGTAAATGCTATTAGGGATGAAGATGAAGTGGAAGAATCGGAGTTCGATAGCTGGATCTACCCGACGACTGACGGTGGATTGAACAATTGGACCGCCAAAGATCATACTCCTGTTACTTTTGTTACGCAGTAATGAATTCCTTTGTTTTTGTTATTTGTAATAAACAATGAATTAAAACTCTATGGCCCGGTGTCTTACCCGGGGCACCGTTGGTTTCATTTGTGAGGGCTTATAACTGTCATTTCCATATATCATGAATAAAGATCTTGGACGTTTTTTCGCATTTCAAATCTTGTGCTCCCTTTCTTTCTTTCTTTCTTTCTTTATATATTGCAAAACAGCTGTATTTACACACACTCACTCATACAGGTTTCAATCCACTCTGGATCTCACTGGTAACGACTCTGCTACTGCCAGTTATGACTTCGAAAATCCGATCAACTTAGCCGAAGACGAAGGTGAAGATGATTGCGAAGTGCCTGGTGAGCTTGCAAGACTGTTACTCCAGGAAGAGAGGGCAATTCAACCACATGAAGAGCCAGTGGAAACAATAAATCTGGGTACTGAGACAGATAGGAAGGAAGTCAAGATTGGTGCCAACCTAGAGCTCAGCGTGAAGCAACGGTTGACTCAGATGTTACATGATTATGTGGAGATCTTTGCCTGGTCTTACGAAGACATGCCTGGGTTGGATACCGACATTGTGGTCCATCACTTGCCTACCAAGGAAGACTGCCCTCCGATTAAGCAAAAGGTATGTCGTATGCGTCCAGAGATGTCCGAGAAGATCAAACCTGAGGTTATGAAACAGTTCGATGTCGGGTTTCTTGCAGTGACTTCTTACCCTCAGTGGGTTGCTAACGTGGTTCCAGTGCCAAAGAAAGATGGTAAGGTCAGAATGTGTGTCGACTACAGGGATCTGAACAGGGCCAGCCCCAAGGATGACTTCCCCCTACCTCACATCGATGTTCTAGTTGACAATACTGCTCAGCATAAGGTGTTCTCTTTCATGGATGGTTTTTCAGGGTATAATCAAATCAAGATGGCTCTTGAAGACATGGAAAAGACTACCTTTGTTACTCAGTGGGGCACCTTCTGCTATAAAGTCATGCCCTTCGGGTTGAAAAATGTTGGGGCAACCTACCAACGTGCCATGGTTGCTCTATTTCATGACATGATCCATCATGAGATTGAGGTATATGTCGACGACATGATTGCAAGGTCCCAAACTGAGGAGGAACACATTGATCATCTGCAGAAGTTGTTTGACCGTCTGAAACTGTACAAGCTGAGATTGAACCCGAACAAATGCACCTTCGGGGTAAGATCTGGAAAGTTGCTAGGCTTCGTTGTAAGTGATAAGGGTATTCAAGTGGACCCTGCCAAGGTTAAAGCCATTCAAGAGATGCCAGTTCCTAAGACAGAGAAAGAGGTCAGAGGCTTTCTAGGACGTCTGAATTACATTGCTCGATTCATCTCGCACCTAACTGCTACTTGTGAACCAATCTTCAAGCTGCAGAAGAAAGATTAGGTAGTACGTTGGAATGATGAATGTCAGGCCGCTTTCGACAGAATTAAAGAGTATCTCCAAGAACCACCCATTCTTATGCCACCGGTTGAAGGGAGACCCCTGATACTATATCTGACAGTTCTTGACAACTCAATGGGGTGTGTGCTGGGGCAGCATGACGAGTCTGGCCGAAAAGAGCATGCCATTTATTACCTTAGCAAAAAGTTTACCGACTGTGAGATCCGATACTCACTGCTTGAGAAAACTTGCTGCGCTTTGGTATGGGCTGCTCGCCGGCTGAGACAGTATATGCTGACTCACACTACCTTGTTGATTTCAAAGATGGATCCTATAAAGTACATATTTGAAAAGACTGCTCTGTCTGGGAGAATAGCGAGATGGAAAATGATCTAGACGGAATACGACATCCAGTACACGACTCAGAAAGCCATCAAAGGAAGTGTATTGGCATACCACTTGGCACATCAAGCAGTAGATGACTACCAGTCAATGAACTTCGAGTTTCCGGACGAGAGCATCATGATTGTGACTGATTGTGAAGTACCTGGACCGGATGAAGGACCTGAGGAAGGATCCCGATGGTCTATGAACTTTGACGGAGCCTCCATCGCTTTGGGTAATGGTATCGGCACTGTGATCATATCCCCTCAAGGCACTCATACTCCACTCACCGCCCGGCTATGTTTCAACTGCACTAACAACATGGCGGAGTATGAGGCATGCATCATGGGTCTTCAAGCTGCAATTGACTTAAGGATCAAGTTTCTGAGTGTCTTCGGAGATTCCGCTCTCATGATCAATCAGATCAAAGGCGAGTGGGATACGAAACATCCGAATCTTATTCCTTACAGAGAATGTGTGTTGACATTGATCCCCCATTTCACAGAGATAACTTTTGAACACTTTCCGAGAGAGGAGAATCAGCTGGCGGACGCGTTAGCTACGATGTCTTCCATGTTCAAAGTCAAATGGGACAATGAGGCTCCCCGGGTCATTATCTGGAAACTGGACGAACCGGCATACTGTTGTGATCTTAAGGCAGAGTTAGTGACTGAAAAACCCTGGTACCATGAGGTGAAGAGATACTTGGAAGCTCAAGAGTATCATGAAGGTGCATTTGTAAATGATAAGAAGTTTCTGAGAAGGTTCGCAGCGAAGTTCTTCCTCAGCAACGACATCCTGTACAAGCGAAACCATGATTCGACCTTACTGCGTTGTGTGGATAAGACTGAAGCAGAAAGGATCATGGCAGAGCTGCACGAAGGTACCTTCGGAACGCATTCCAGTGGACATACTATGGCAAAGAAGATCCTTCGGGCAGGGTATTTCTGGTCCACAATGGAAGCTGACTGCTACCAACATTCTCGGACATGTCACAAATGCCAGATTTACGCAGACAAGATGCACGTTCCTCCAGTTCCTCTGAATGTCCTGACTGCACCTTGGCCTTTTGCAATGTGGGGCATAGATATGATCGGCGAGATTAAACCTACAGCCTCCAATGGGCATCGCTTCATCCTGGTAGCGATTGATTACTTCACGAAGTGGGTTGAAGCAGCTTCCTATGCTACTGTAACCAAGAATGTTGTGGCACGGTTCATTTGGCATAACCTGATCTGTCGATACGGCGTCCCAGAGAGAATCATTACAGACAACGGTACCAATCTCAATAACAAGATGATCACTGAGCTCTGCGAGCAATTTAAAATACAGCACCACAACTCTTCTCCTTACCGGCCGAAGATGAATGGGGCTGTAGAAGCAGCTAATAAAAATATCAAGAAAATTGTGTAGAAGATGACAGTGACCTATAAAGATTGGCACGAGATGTTACCGTTTGCTCTACATGGGTACCGTACCTCAGCCAGGACGTCAACTGGGGCAACTCCTTTCTCCTTGGTCTACGGCATAGAGGCAGTCTTACCGATCGAAGTGCAGATACCCTCTCTCCGGATAATGAAGGATGCAGATCTGAGCGAAGATGCTTGGATCCAGACACGACTTGATCAGTTAAACTTAATTGACGAAAAGAGACTCGCTGCTATTTGTCATGGTCAGACGTATCAAAAACGGATGATCAGGGCATTTAACAAAAAGGTTAGACCACAAGAGTATCAAGTTGGGGATCTGGTAATAAAACGCATCATCCTTCCTCAGAGTGATCCAAGGGGCAAATGGACCCCTACGTACGAAGGGCCATTTGTGGTTAAACATGTGTTCTCAGGAGGAGCCATGATTCTAACCAACATGGATGGTGACGACCTTCATCACCCCGCCAATCCAGACATAGTAAAAAGATACTACGCATGATAAGAGACCCGCTAGGTTGACATACCTAGGCAAAAATTAGGGCTTCCCGGCGAACCAAAAGGGTTCGGGCAAAATGAGGGATGAAATGAAAAAAAATCTGTACACCCGGCAAGTCGAAAACCTGAAAAGGCGGCTTGGGCAAAAATGGGTATCCCGGTGGACTGAAAACCCGAAAGGGCGGTCCAGGCAAAAGTTAGGGATAAAGCGTAATACTATGTCTCATTGGATCACCTTGCATCCAGAATCTGGTATCAACATCAAGTTCAGACGGCATCAATCAATCAGCTTCATCTTCAGCTAGGTCATCAAGTGATGAGACGCTCGAAGATATAAAGGCGATAGCAGAGTTGGAACCCAGTGGGATTATTCTTTTCACACAGCTGTTTTATTTTCCTTTGTACAAATTTGTATAAACTCTTTTGTTCGGCGGCGTTCTCTTACTAGGACGTCAGCCTCTTGTACATAAAACGCCTATTTACGGGCAAATTCAAAAATCAATACAAAAATCACTTTTCAGTTAAAACTGCCAATTGTTTTTCCTTTTCTGTTTTGTTTTGCAAAGAACATCCAAGGTTCAATTCGTGGTATATGCACTTGACAATGTTTGCTAACTCATAAATATTTGCATACGAAACAAAGGATTAATTACAGGTAACATTAGAAGCAGGGGCAATAATGAGTGGTCTAAGCGATCTAATTGTTCTGTCCACCAAGGTACCAAGGTAAGTTCAGCCGAAGAACATAACCAATATACCTTAATTCCCCAGAGAGTGAGTCAGCAAGTCTATGCACTCTCCCCAAGCAGAGTTATACTATCAGCCTTAAGGAAGTTGGGTATCCCCCGCAGATCTCAACATTCCCCAGCACAATGTACAGATATTCCTAACAAGCATCCCCGACAGTCTTGATCTAAGATTGTTCCCCGGCGGCATACCAGACATCCAGCGGAGCCACTCCCCCAATATATCTCAAAAAATTTCCCCAGGAGAGTCCAATCAAGAATTCCCCAGGAAAGTTTGAATCATCTCCCCAGCAGGAAGCTTATCCCCAGTAGATTCTGGAAGCTTATCCCCTGCAGAGCACGAACGTGAATCCCGGCTTTATTCAAAGGTTATTTCCCTACCAGGATATAACTGGGTTATCCTCATCCAAAAGCCCCGGAAAGATCGTCCTCGGCGAAGTCTTCCTATCCCCAGCGAAGTCTATTAACACTTCCAACATAACAACGGTATCCTCAGCGAAGTTACCATCAACATCTCAACAGCATACCTCTCTCCCCACAGAGTACTGTTCCCCAGCAAGGTAGCTAGAGTAGTTATTCCCCGTAGAGTAATCTCTTCGTCAAGTTCATCCCCCAACAGAGTTATCTTCTCCTACTGGTATTCTTGCAACCATCACTCCTCAGTGGAAACAGAAGCTCTCTATCAGTCCAGGATGTGACTTCCTGGCACCCGTCAAGGATCTATTTTCCTAGACGAAAATACATTCAAAAACATCACATTGTTATACATCATGATACATGCATATACGCATCATATCATACAATCTCATTTACGTTGAGAACATCATTGCTTGATCCATATCATGCATTGCATATGACTGACCTTTACCTTTCAGGAAAGATCCAGTTAAGTTCTCAGCTATGTCCAAGACCTTGCCTGGTTCAGTTAAATCGACTCCTAAAGATTTTTCTGATGCCGATCCAGTCAAAGGCCTTATCCGGTTCAATCAGATCGACCCTAAGATCTCCCTGATTCTTATTCCAGTTGAAGATTCCAAGACCTTGCCTGGTTCAGTTAAATCGACTCCTAAAGATTTTTCTGATGCCGATCCAGTCAAAGGCCTTCTCTGGTTCAGTCAGATCGACCCTAAGATCTCCCTGATTCTTATTCCAGTTGAAGATATTCCAAGACTTTAGTCTGGTTCAGTTAAATCGATTCTAAGATTTTTCTGATTCTTATCCAGTCAAAGTTAATCCAAGACCTTCTCTGGTTCAGTTAAATCGACCCTAAGATTTTTCTGATTCTTATCCAGTTGAAGTTATCTCAAGACCTTGCCTGGTTCAGTTAAATCGATTCCTAAAGATTTTTCTGATGCCGATCCAGTCAAAGGCCTGCTCTGGTCCAGTTAAATTGATCCCTAAAGATTTTCCTGATAGAGACTCAGTAGAAGACATCCAAGATTCCTTCATCGTTACTGTTGAGGTAGTAATCGCCCAAGATTCTCTCATCGTTACTGTTGAGGTAGTAATCGCCCAAGATTCTCTCATCGTTACTGTTGAGGTAGTAATCGCCCCAGATTCTCTCAATCGTTACTGTTGAGGTAGTAATCGCCCAAGGTTCTCTCATTGTTACTGTTGAGGTAGTAATCGCCCAAGGTTCTCTCATCGTTACTGTTGAGATAGTAATCGTCCAAGGTTCTCTCATCGTCCCGTTGAGGTAGTAACCATCCCTGATTCATTCATCACCTTTTGAAGCTCCAGACTCGATTCTTGTATCTCGCCAGGGCACGTCTGAAGAGGTTGAAGATTCGATTCCTGTAACCAACCAGGGTGCGTCTACATAAATAGTTTGAAGACCAACTCATGTAACAGGCCAGGTAATCATTTTCTTTTTCAGGTACGCAAGTTCTCGCTAAGGAAACTCTTACGCGATCGACACCCAGATGGCATCTACAAGCCCATTCACCTATCCATCACCTCTCAACATGGCATCTGTAAGCCCATCTTCCTATCCATCAATCTCTAAATGGCATCTGTAAGCCCATTCCCACCATCACACTGCTAACATGTGAGCGAAAATTTCTGGGCACTCTAGTGTTCAATCATCTTCCACCTTCGGATTACGAAAGACACGCCAGCCAATCTACATCCCCAGGTCTAAGAAGATTGAACAGGGACAACTGTTGTACCCCAAAATTTGCCCTCCCATATTCTTCAAGGTTTGCTAAGATCATGCTTCAAAATCTCCCAAGAGTTGCACAGTCCAATTGCCTCCTAACAGTCAAAAATTAGGGTTTTGGTTCTGGCAAAGAAATTGAAGTTTCCAAGGGTCCAAACAAGTCCCACATGCCTACAAACATTGTCAAGCATCCTTATGCCAAGTTTCAAGACTTACAACACAAAATTGCACAGTCAAAAACCCTAATTGCTCAACAGTCAACTGCATGGGCAAAATGGTCATTTGACAGTCAAAAGTCAATTTTTTTGGTCAAAATCTTATTTTGAAGCCACAAACATCATTTGATCAATTCTTGATCATGATTCTCAAAGCATGGCTCAAAAAGTCTAAAGATGCAAAAGTTTCTATTTTTGGACAGTTGAAAAAGTCAACTGCAAATTGACCAAGGCATAACTTCCACATGGTTTATCAGAAAAATTCCATCCAAATCTCATTTTGAAGAGAATGACATTTCCTACAACTCATCTTCACACTTCAAATCCAATAAATGCTCTCACAAAAAGTTATCAATCTCAACATTATAGGTCATTTTCAAAAGTCAACAAAAAGGCACTTTAAGTCAAAGACCATAACTTGAGATTGGTAAATCAAAATGACATGGGACCAAATTAATTGGTTAGAGGACTTCAAGACCTTTCCAAAATATCCAAGAACATGATCAAAGCTTAAAAATTGAGCAAGATATGCCTTGTGGAAGTTGGGAAATTTTTGGGAATTTTGAAAAGTCAACTTTGCTTCAAATGCCTCAAAATTGCTAATGGGCCTCATTTTCTTCCATGAATCATCACCCAAAAGCTATGCACGACCCATTGACCCAAAAGGGAGTTATTTTCTTATTTTTAATTAATTAATTGAGTTTTTAATCCTATTAATTCATTTAATTAAAATTAAATATAAGAAAAATACTAAAACATGTTTTCCAAATCTTTTTATGCAGCATATTCACTCTTTATGACCTAAATATTTCGTGCACATGCTCAAGAGACCAAATCTTCCAAAATAGGCAAGTTCCATGGCAAGAAAAGATTGAAAAGGATGCTTGAAAATCAAATATTGAAGATCATTGAATACAAGGCTTTGGGCTTGATTTTCCTGACCTAAATCATTCACATACATAAGCATAACATAACCCTAAGGCAAAGAACAAGAAAGCTGCGCTGCAAAACACAAGAACAAATTTGCATTTTTCACAAAAAACTTCAAAACTGTTTTCATAGATAGAGCTCCTTTCAAGGCCTAAAAAGTATTCCAAACGATTGCTGGAACCTTCCTGAACGTGACTCAATACTTTTCCAGTCTCCATACATCCAGAAGTGGTAGAACGACTTTGCCCTGTTCATGATATTATTCACATTCGTATTTTAATTCATACGCATTTTCCATACATTTTAATGCTTGATTTATACTAACCTGATCATTCTAAAGCTAATGGTGTTATCCAATTGAATTAATATGGCCTGTATGCAAAGTTGCCATTAAAATTTTCTAGGGTTCTTGAAGCTCCAAAAGAGGGGTTTACGTATCTGTAAAAATTGAACCATAAGACCAGTACCACTAAAATCGTGACATCCAGATGATTCGTTCTCATACCTCGCGCCTTTTTTCTTTTTCACTATGCCCTATTCGCTATTATTCGCAGGTACTATTTAGTGGGGGTTTAAAACCCCCGCTATCTATTTTGTAATTTCAGGAAAACAAAGAAGAAGGTGTACGTGTCCCAAGATGACTGGCTCGTTTGAATTTTTGGCGCGTGATGTACCATAAGCGTGTTGTTCTATTATATTATTTCTATTCCATTTAAATTAACAAAGACAAGCGTTGGTTGGGTTGGTTGATGTGTTGTCATGCAGGCAATGGGACCTGGGTTCGATTCCCAGGTCCCCTTATATATTTCATACTTTTTTCTCTAACATATTCCAGCGCAGCATTCACTCAAAGGAGCACCATGCATCCTAATACCCAAGCCTGCCATGTGTCTCTAATAATCAATCAGAAGGCCATGATAAGAATTCCAGGGAACACACTAGTCAAACGCTCCATACACAATCACTGAAAAGTCAAAAAGGCCTCAATCTGTTGGGCCAGATTACTCACAATAAGCCTCCAAATTGGGCAGATACCCCCCTATGGTTTGCATATTTCCCTTCTTTTATTTTATTTTAATTCTCTTTTTTTCTTTTATTTGATTAATTGCTTTTATTTAATTCCATAAAATTAATTTTCATAATACAAAAATACAAAAAAATCAGAAATCAAAACTAAAAAATATGTTTTATTTAATTATTAATTCTTTAAATAGTTTGTAAATAAATTTAATAATCAAATTAGTTTAAAATTAGGTTTCATTTTAATGCCTTTTTAAATAACTAAAAAAAATATAAAAATAGGTTTTTAGCATTTTTTATTCTCTTTTCTCACTAAATAATTTATTTCCTTATCATCATTACTATTAATCATTAATTATCTTGTAAATAAACTTGTAATTAATTAATTAGGGTTAAATTAGGTTAAACTTAAACAATTTTTTTTATAATTAAAAACAAACTAGAATTAGGGTTTTATTTAATTTTTAATTCCAATAAATTTTCTTTATTTTCATAAATACCAAAAAAAACATAAAAATAAGTTCTTTTCTTTATTTAATCATTAATTAGTTTAAATTCCAATCTAATCTTTAAAGGGTCCAACGCCCTCGCACTTTCGATTCTAATTTCCTTTCGCGCGTTTGCCTTTATTTTTCGTTTTAAATATAATGTAATTGCCCCAAAGCCTTGTGATAATAATTAGGACATTTATTTTCCGCACTTTTATTTTAAATCGGGTCTTTGTTAATTTGGCGATGTATAGACCCGCGCCTTGTAATAGCGTAGGACTTTTATTTTCCGCATTTTAATTTCCGCACCTTTAAACTGTTAATCACATGAAAGAATGTATGCCCAAATAAAAATCAAAGCGTAGATCACTAAATGCATGACAAGACAAATATTAACTGAAAATGACACATAAATCACACACCACTCTTAGGGTACGCCTCACTGTTGCCTTGCCCCTCAAAACGTGGTCGTCGAGTAGAGGACGTTTTAGTAAGTCCTCATGTCCATGAACATGGCATGGGGGTAGCTTCTAAGGTGTCCTACTATCACTACTATGAAAATGGGCTTTCACGGCGCTTTTTTTTGCCCTTTAAAAGCGCTTAAAAGCGCTGCCGTAGCCAGCGCTGGCGTAGGCTACGAAAGCGCTTTTTTCTGGCCAAAAGCGCTGTCGTAGGTGGACCTATCCCAGCGCTTTTTCCTTAAAAAGCGCTTTGATAGGGGGGTCTTTCCCAGCGCTTTTTGAAAAGCGCTTTGATAGGTGTGCTATTTAAAATTTTTTTTTTATTTATCAGGCCTTTTACAGCGCTTTTTATGGAAAAAGCGCTTTGATAGGGGGGTCTTTCCCAGCGCTTTTTCCATAAAAAGCGCTTTGATAGGGGTTCTATTTAATTTTTGTTTTTTTATTTATCATGGCTTTTACAGCGCTTTTTATGGAAAAAGCGCTTTGATAGGGGGGTCTTTCACAGCGCTTTTTCCATAAAAAGCGCTTTGATAGGGGGTTTCTATTTAATTTTTTTTTTATTTATCCTGCCTACGAAAGCGCTTTTTAGCCAAAAGCGCTTTCGTAGCTCATACAAATTTTTTAAAGTGAAACCTATAATTTGAGGTTCCCTGTGCGGCCTGTAATTTTTTTTTTGTCCAATAATTTAACCTGTAATTCAATCCTTATCTATACATATATTTTAAGAAATCGGTATTATATTAACAGAAACCGGTATACCATATAATATTCAATCCTTATCTATATATATGTAACTAAATCATATATAACTAAATTTGTAACCATATATACATTTGTAACCATAACTAAATCACATACAAAGTATCGTGTTAATTTGTAACCATATATATATACATATGTAACTAAATCATATATAATTACATCGAAAATAATGCTCCACCGACACGGTCGTCATCCTGCAAAGTATGAATATGAACAACACGGTAAATTAAACAAACAATATTAAAGGCTCCAACACAATCAAACTAACACGTACAATAATATTTTATTCATACCCATCAGAATAATCTGTTTTCAACATAAAATTGACATATTTCCTCTTTGACTTCTTCCACTTGAACTTTCGTGTACGACATAGTATAGAGGTCATCAAAGTACTACATAAGAAATTATTACTTCAGTATATGCATGATGTTATTAAATGTAGAAATCATACAAAATTATTCTAAGTTATAAATCCATACCGTGCTTGGAATCTCTACTTGATTTTTATGAAGGATTTCTTTCATAAACCTCAAGCAAAAGTATCCGCAATCTACATCGTTATTCTGTAACGGACACTGCATAGAAAAACAGAATATATTTTATAGTTGTCGTGTAATTTTATCAAGTAACATAACTATTATTATAAGCAACTAATTTTGTACCTGCACTTTGATCCAAGTAATATTTGATGATTTACTCCGGGGTACCTGTGCGTCCCTTTGACTACGAAATATTTGTATTGATCTAAGAAAATAAAAACATATATTTAGATCAATCTCACAGAAATAATTAAATATATAAATATACACGAATAGTTAGAACGATCTCACTTACTGATCAACAGTTTCCTTCATAGCGGGATAGTTAGTCCATTCCCCGTCTACCGAATTCAGAAAGTACACAACTTCTTTAATCGGATCGATAGCCAACAACAACCAGTGTTTTCTAAAAATTTAAGCAACAGTTTAGAAGAAAAGTTTCTACGCAAAATAAACAAAGATATATTAGAATAAATGAAAAACTCACCCCACTGGAACAGTGTTATACGGCAAAATAAACAAGCTATCTGGGTTGCCGACGTAGGCCGTGTATCGATTCACTAAGTACTCCCTAACTGAACCCGGTTCCCTAACAATTGTCGCTCCGCTGACAATATGGGCAGACAAGAAATGGAAGCGTCTTGCCAATACAGTCTCGCGCATTTTTTTATCGTACAACAACCTTAAATAAAAACATATAAACATTAGACTATTTTCATTGAAATGTGTAAATAAATTGTTCAACTAATTAAATGATATATTTATCGGAATACCGGATGTATGCGTGAACATTGTCGATGCCTAATTCACCATGCGTCATAATCTCAGTCATTTCGTCCATTCCTATCGTTTCTTGGCAGTCAAGACCAAAGATATCTGCATCCATAAGGATTGTACGAATACCACCTGACTTCAAATCTGAGGTTTCCAAAAGTACTCCAAGTGTATTCCGATATCGAGGTACAAAAACGCCTCTTCCCCCGCCTCTTCCCCCCTTATGCATTGACTTTTTCGGGGGTGGTCTGCTACGAACAGGCTGGGTCACTTGTTGTGACACTTTCGTAGATACCTAACAATCATATAACTTAGGTAAATTATAAAATCGTTCAGTTTTAAATTCATATCATATAATAAACAATTTAAGTGTACCTCTGGAATTGATGCCATAGACTCTCCGCCTTGCTGCAAAATCTCCTTACCCTTATTAGCGGGTTTTGTAGGAGGCTAATATTAAAAAATAATTAACTTAACGGTTCAGAATTGACATTTGAAATCTAAATGATTCATATTAACGGTTTTAAACATACCTCATCATCAATGAAAATGAGGTCCAAGGGCCATGCAACAAACGACCCTACTGCGTCTCGCACCGATCTTATATCCAAGGCCACGTCAGGTACCGGTACCAACGCATCGGGATCAATAGGATAATCTACTGATACTCTCAGGTGTCCAGCCGGGATCGGTGTATTATGAATTAAATCTCCCAAAGTGTTGTACACTTTTCCCTTGCCAACAAGGTGATAATCTGATGCCATTACGTATAGTTGGCAAGATGAAATGCCCTAAACCAATATGCATACATATTAATTTTAATTCAATAATAGAAAGAGGTGGAATAAAAATGAGAAACTTGAATAATAGAGATTTATCAATATATTTATAATTACCTCAGGAAATTTATTCTGACGGTTGATACTAGCGTTGTCACTAGTTTCTTTCGCCATTGCCGCATTGCCCTTTTCCCTCATTAATACCTCTTTATCTCTTTCCAATGCATTGACTTTTGCTTGTAATTCCATAAGTACATTCATCACTTCTGCATTGGTAGGATTTCTTTTCCGAGGATGCTGGTAGAAAGAGGTTGGAGTCACACCATGACCTTTACCCCTCACCCGACCGGAATACTCAGGAACATTCAGTGCTTTACTAAGTACGCTCCTCGTATCCTGGTCGTCACCGGTGGACTCCGTTTGTGACAATGTCTCCTGAAAATAATGGAGATAAAAAAATCAATTAAATAGTCATAAAAATTTGATTTAATTAAAGATACAATGTTATACTTACGCATTCATCATAAATTCTTAGAACACTTGGATCAACAGCTTGATTCTTGCCCACACGAGCTTCCTTCCACGGCAAATGTGCTGGAAGTGAGGTTTCATCACTTTTCGTCTCCTCTAACTATGCATAGAAACAAACGGTTAGATCGTCAAATACAACACATTTAGACAATTAATAAGAACATATCATTTCTATTTATTACTTACAATTTTTTCCTCTAAGCGTGCATATCCCAAACGCCCTTTTTTGTATGGATACGCGGGCTTTGATGCTCTCTCACTATTTTTGGCACTCTTTTGCCGGAATTCGTCATCACTTTGTCTAATAAACTCAGTCCAATCTTCTTGTTTAATGAAAAGATTATACTTTTCTGGCCTTCCGGTCGGGAACTCTTCCAGCCACTTTCCTTTGTCATCCTTAAGATAGGTGTTCGTCAACAGATTTTTCCACCCTCTAAATCTTTTCCCGGCCAACCCAAGTACGAATCCTTTACGCTCATCTGGAACGTTAAAAGACCGCTGCGTATAAACCATATAAACATATAAGTAATTTAAAAACCATATAAACCATATAAACATATAAGTAGTTTAAAAACCATATACACCATATAAACTTATAAACTTATAAACATATAACCATATAAACCATATAACATACATACCTTAACATCTTCCCAAAACATTTCTTTTCCTTGCTTCAATGCTTCACATTGTTTCGCATTCCATCTAGATATGGAGATTGGCACATGCATACGAACAAGTGTACCAACGTAGCTTGTGAATTTTGAAGCATTAACCCCAACTACTTGATTTGAATGATTCCAATCTACATTATATATCACTCCCTTATCTCTAGCACGAATGATTTCGCGCATTATGGTGATGCCTCGTGCAACATCATTTGCTGAAGTATCATCCGCTGCATGATTTGATTCTTGTGAGTTTTCATGATCTTGTTGGTTTCCTGGTGGGTTTTCTTGTTGGTTTCCTTGCGGGTTTTCTTCATTGCTAGCCATTAGACCTGTAACAAAAGTCAAACAAGCACATTAGTACACTACATGAAAATGGATAGTCGAAAAAGATATGAATAGCACTAAAGGAACTCAAAATTGAATAAAATGCTAAAAAACCAAACTTGCAAGAAATAAACCTCACCATCAGCTCCGGAAACATTGTTCTACTAAATAAACACTAGTCACATTCGCAAAAATTCAAAACGGTTCAAAAGATATGCCAAAAATTCAAAACATTATTCACATATTACTTACAATATTAGGCTATAATTATAATAATACCTTTTTCACTAACGTCTCTTTCTTTTCTTGGTAGCAATATATTTTACGCTTCTGTTAACAACTCGGATGGTTGGATTGATCCAAATACCCTCATTATGATCATCTCTAGTACAAGGTTCATTCTCATTTTGATCGTTTCTTGTACAAGATTCAATGCCAACGCCAATATCACCTTGATCTCCAATGTTTTCATCAATTACTTTGTTAGACAAAAGCACTATAGACCATTTCGTACTTGTCGGATCATTGACATAGAACACTTGTTTAGCCTGAGAGGCTAGAATAAAAGGTTCATCTTTGTACCCCACCCTATTGAGATCCACTTGCAAAAATCCTGACTTATCCATTCGTACGCCATTATTATTTTCAACCCACTTGCAATCAAATACAGGAATCTGAAACTTCCCGTAATCAAACAACAAAATGCGCTCGATAACCCCAAAATATGACAGATTTGCAAATTTCGGGTTTAAGTCATTCGCACTTGATATGTGCATCGCTTCAGCTACCAAGGTAACACCACTATTCTGCATAGTACTTTTATCATCCTGTTCTTTGGTATAAAATGTGTATCCATTAATTGCGTATGCGCTATAAGAAAACACAATCATACTTGGACCATATGCTAAACATCTCAACCTTTCTGTTACTGAAGCAGGATCCGAATGATACTTTGAATAAATTTGTTCCTTAAACCACGGTATGAAACTTCGATTGTGCTCTCGTACTATCCAATTCTCATTTCTATTCAGATTTAAACCTCGAAGAACACCCTTGTGCATTTCAGCATACGGCTCAACCTCAATCTCATTGTGCAGAACATACAAATGCACCTGATCCCGTTCGACCATTGACACTGTCACAACTTTATTTCCAATTAGTCTTTTTCCTTCTTTTTTCTCGACAATATGAGATTTGGGGAGTCCAATTGATTGAACATTTGACAGATATTCAGTGCAAAACTCAACCGCTTCTTCAACAATGTATCGTTCCGCAATACAACCCTCCGGTCGACTTCGGTTTTTCACGTACCCTTTTAAAATTTTCATATAACGTTCAGCAGGGTACATCCATCTCATATAAGCTGGTCCGCACAACTGTGTCTCTTTGACAAGATGAACGACTAGATGAACCATTATGTCAAAAAACGAGGGAGGAAAATACATTTCAAGCTCACATAAAGTAACAACCACCTCTTTTTGCAATGTTGGTAAGATCGCAGGATCGATCACCTTGCTGCAAATTGACTTGAAGAAAAAACACAACTTAGTTATTGCGCTCCTTACTTTTTCTGGCAGAATAGAACGTATACCTATTAGTAGAAAATGTTCCATTATAACATGGCAATCATGAGTCTTTAAACTCTTTAACTTTAGGTCTTTCATTGACACAAGTCTTCTAATATCTGATGAGTAGCCTTCTGGAACTTTAACTTCACTGAGGAACTTACACAATATTTTCTTCTCCTTTCTAGATAGAGTGTAAACAGCAGGTGGTAGATATGTGCGTCTTCCTTTCGTCACGGGTGCCAATTCAGTTCTAATTCCCATGTTTAACATGTCCTTCCTTATGTTAATGCCATCCTTAGACTTTCCTTGTATATTGAGTAACGTACCAATAACACTATCAAATACATTTTTTTCAATATGCATAACATCGAGGAAATGTCTTACGTACAACGACTTCCAATATGGAAGTTCAAAAAAAATCGACCTCTTCTTCCACCCACTCGTGACAAGTCTATGTGCAAAAGGCTTGCCAAACTCAGTACTCACATCTTTCACCTTTTCAAAAATATGATCACCTGTCAACATATGTGGAGCTCTACCGTGTTCTGCCTCTCCATTGAATGCCTTTCTCCACCCACGATAGTGATGATTAGAATTTAAGAATCTACGATGACCGAGAAAAACATTCTTCTGACAAAAGTTCAATCGCATCGTATCGGTTTCATCTTCACAAACAGGACACGCTTTTTGACCCTTAATGCTGTACCCTGATAGATTTCCGTACGCCGGAAAATCATTAATTGTTCCAAACAACATCGCCCTCAAGTTGAAACTTTCTTTCCTATACCCATCGTAAACCTCCACACCGGTCTCCCACAAAAACTTCAAATCTTCGACTAAGGGTGCCAAGTACACGTCTATGTCATTCCCTGGTTGTTTGGGCCCAGAAATTAACATAGATAGCATCATGTACTTACGCTTCATACATAGCCACGGAGGTAGGTTATATATCATAAGAATCACAGGCCAGGTGCTATGCGAGATACTTTGAATACCATGCGGGTTCATTCCATCAGTAGACAACGACAAGCGAAGATTTCTTGCTTCTTTTCCAAATTCAGGATAATCAATATCAACTTTCGTCCACTGTGGTGAGTCTGCCGGATGTCGCAACTTCCCATCAATAATTCTTTCATCTGCATGCCAAGTCAAGTGTCTTGAATCGGTCTCACTACGATACATGCGCCTAAATCTCGGAATTATAGGAAAATACCATAACACCTTTTCCGGAGACAACTTTTCCTTATATCGAGGGGCACCGCATTTAGGACACTCATTTAACACTGCGTACTCGTTTCGAAATAAAACGCAATCTTTTGGACATGCATGTATCTTTTTATAGCTCATGCCAATAGAGGACAACATCTTTTTGGCCTCATACGTTCGATTGGGAAGAACATTATCCTCTGGTAGCATTTCTTTCACGAGGGCTAATAACTGTGTGAAACTTTTATCCGACCATCCGTTGTCCGCCTTTAAGTTGTACAACTTTAACACCGCAGACAATCTTGTGAATTTTGTACAACCATCATACAACGGTTTCTCTGCATCGCTTACCAACCTCTCGAACATTTTGGGACAATCCTCAAGATCTTCTTCAAGCGCTTCTGCAATCTCTTCGACTCGATCATAATCGTATGCGTCTGCGAAATCCTCATTTGAAGCATACGTCGTATTATAACTCGATTCAACATTCCCGCTACTTTTCTCACCATGCAAATTCCAACATGCATAACTTCTATCAATTCCATGCATCAGTAAATGCGATTCCAACTGAACCGCGTCAACCCGTCTCCCATAACAGCATCTCAAGCAAGGACATATCATTCCATTGGGTTCTCTGGCGTGCGCAACGGCAAACTTAACGAATTCTGATACCCCATCCTCATACTCTTTCGACAATCGATTGGCAGTCATCCATTTTTTATCCATGGTTTGACTATAGCAACTAATTAGTCACGCAACTATAGCAAAATAATAATTAATTACCTGTAAAGAAATTCAACATATCAGGTAATCAAATTCATAGTTATTCTTGCCTCACCTTAAGCATGTGCTAAACAACTCATAACTAATTACTAACTAGTGAAGTCGGATACTAGTGATTCAGTCTTGGATACAGGTAATAACAATTATATTCAAACAATAGTGAAGTCGGATTTCAAACCTTACGGTAAAGATTTCATCGGAGGAGAAGCAACCGGAAGATTTAGCAACGGAAAAATCCCGTCAGATATTTTTGGTATAGTCCTATAGTCCTAAATTCTAACATCTACACGCTAACTAATGTGTTGCATGGTTCATTGTGTTTAAGATTTTCATTGATGTTTGATGAATCCCTGAAACGTGCTCGTTTCAATGCTATCAATACTGCCATACTGCCATATACAGCCCTATACTGCCATAACAGTCTAAATATAAACAAAAACACAACCGCAGCTCATGAATTCCACTCAACTATAATCATTAGAAATTCACACTGAGCCGGAAAATAAAAGTAAAAACAATCAGTTATTCAAGTCAGTTCAAGAATAGGATAGAAACCTTTGAAAATGTTGAGAGCGTCCCGCGTACACTACGATCAAGGACAGTTCGAATTTCTTCAATCGGAGAAAGTTTCACAGCTTTTTCCTACCACAATAACACTTAAAATCAATCTCCCACAAAGGAGTCACACACAAATTTAAATTACAATAACTGATGTAATTTTTATCTAAAAATCGATATTAAATCGTTGAACTATCACTCATTTGTGGTTGTCTCTAATATTAAAAATGCTATTGGTACACTTTACTAAGTTGCACATAACACAATCAATTAGTTTCAGTAGAAAAAAAAAAGTATTGCGGACGCAAGGGTATTGAATTTCTATATACATTATTCTTTTTGAGATTAAATGATATTTTTCAATTCAAAAGTACTCAGACTCTTGCTTTTTTGCGCCAACTAAGAATATCCTTCACATGTGATCAAGTGCCATGATGAAAAGAAGCACTCATTTCTTGAAAAAGAGAGGCAAAAACAAGTAATAGGGGACACAGTTGCTAAAGGCCAAAGCATAGGATCAAACAACTCCTCTTATTATAACCCCTCCATCTCATAGCAAATGCTTTGTAAAATTCTGCACCTTCTTAACAAATGAATTTATAGAACTACTAATATTTAAAAATAAAATACTAGTATTCGGATTACACCATCTATATGTGGTTCCCTTAATTAGTTAATTAGTCACATAACAATATTCTCAATTAATTAGGATATTAATCGAGCTATTCCCTTTCTTATAATAAATCTACTCATTAAATTCTAAGGTCGATATAATTTCCCTTAAGCCAGAAATCTAATCACCCTCGTGTTCCTATAGGATTTCCCTCAAGTCGAAAGCCTAGGCACTCTCATATACAAAATGAATCCATACGATTTCCCTTAAGCCAAAAATCTAGAGACCCTTATCAAAAAATGAATCTGTATAGCTTCCCTCAAGCCAAAAACATAGATTCCTCAATTGCAATGTACTTGTACGATTCCCCTCAAGCCGGAAGTCTAGGTATTCATTGCATATAATGTATCGACACAATTTCCCTCAATCCAGAAATATGGATACTCTCAACATAACACATCCATATTATTTCCCCCAATCCAAAAATATAGAGATGTTATCAACATACAATGTATCAATATAATCTCCCTTAAGCCGAGAATATAGATATCTTTAGATACTATGTACATGTCTGATTTTACTTAAGTTGGAAATCTAGGGGGATGCATAAAGTAGAAACATTCACACTTGCACATTCTTGCTTTACTATAGGATATACCTTCTCAATAGCTCTCTAACATATCCAACAACATCTCGCCTCGAGTTATAGATCTCAAACTACGTTAAGATCACTACCCCTACAATTCTAAACAAGTCGGCTCGCTTCGTGTAAAAGATCTCAAAGATGTGCTTACTGAGGTAGGACTTTCAAAGCAAGGAAATAAGCATGTGAGATAATCAATATTACTGATCATACATCTTCAATATTGAGACGTTGACTTTGAAACTTAAGAGTGGTTTTTAAATTTAAGTGTGATTGAATGGTGTTTGTTGACTTATTACTTGCTAAATACTTACATAATTTATTTATACCATTGACCCCACTTGGTTACATGCAATCAAGAACACAGGTTTAATAATCAAACTCTTAAGAGAGTATTGATATTGTCAATCCGAGGAATGGACATTCACGCGACTGTTGTAACTCTGGAGTATAGCCGATACATTATTATCTTTAATTGCTTAACTGCACATCATGCCATGCTATCTATTCTCTGGAGTTTTCGTGCAATGTAGTGATGTCAATTCTCCATTTTATGTAGGATCTTGTTGATAGGATATTATCTATTCTCACAGATGAACAAGGTATGATCTCTTATCATATACTATAGACACACAGATGGCTCAACCTTTAGTACTCACTTATTCTATGTTAGATTTTATAACTTTTTGTCTATTTGATTTCTGTGAAAAAATGGAAGCTTATATTTTATACAGAAGTTTTTATACAATGTTTTATTTGTCTTTGAATATCTTCAAATGAGAAAGCTGGCTAGCTCCAAAATGTCTGAGTCAAACATGTTTATACTGTTTGAGTTGCATTTCCAATCTTATTTGAGGCTTGGACTAGTTGGACCTGCTAATTTTAACTTTCTATTCAAACACTGCTTTAGGAGTAGTGGTAACTTCTACTATGACATGGTTTATCGAATATGAAAACTTTGGAATATTTAACTTTTATGCTTCTAGTTCAGTTTTGTGATTTTAATATGTGAAGTTGTGTTTCTTATGTTCCTCCGCTTTCTCTTGTAAACTAAGCAACTTGTTTATTTTTCAGTTTTCAAAATATGTGCTAAGAAGAAGAATGTTCTTGGAAAAGCAGAAGTGATGAAGTTAGTGGATGACACATATAGGTCAGTGTTAGAGACAACATGTTGATGATATTTTCTTCATCTAGTTTTGTTATACTTCAGATTAATGTAATGGCTGAGGTTATATAGATAAACTCAGTTAACACATGATACGGTGTTCTGTTTTTAGGGTTGCTTTAAGTTGACTGTACTGGTGTATACATGCCATAATGCCCTCATTTCATAGTTTTTTTTTTTCATGATATTTTGTGTTTACTCTTCCCCCAGAAAACTACAGGCATCTGGAGCCACTGATCTAGCATCAAAGGGGCAGGGTGCTTCAGACAGAACTAATGCGAGAATTAAAGGTGAAGTTGATGATTCCTTTCTAGCAGATATGAAGGTTCGCTGTCTCTGTGGGAGTTCAATGGAAACAGATCTACTGATCAAGGTGTAATATTCAATATATTTCTTCTATCCTCATGATACATCAAAGTATATGCTTCTTTACATTTGTATATGATTTCATTGATCATTTCCATTGTTTTCCTTGATGTCATGTGATTTTAGTTAAGAACTCTACTGACAGCTTATATTTGCTAACTATGACATTGTTTACAGTGTGAAGATACAAAATGCCCCGTCTCTCAGCATCTCAACTGCGTTGTTATTCCGGATAGACCTTATAGAACTAAAACTTTTCCCAAAATAGGTCCTTCATTTAGCGAAAAACAACTATCTCTAAGTGAGATCTTATTGGGCATAATATTTTCTCACTAAGCGAGTATACTAGAACTTTCAGGATTCATAACACAGAAGTCACAATCATGAATACATTAAACATGTCAAGGAAGGAAATAATCATATATACACCAAGGTCATACCATCATGGCATTATTCTAATCTCAATGAATGAAATTATTACAATGGATAGGATCTCATTTACATATCAACAGAGAAATTCAAACTTAGCAACCAAACATAAACTTATCACATATCACAAATTGTCATATAAGCATGATATTTAATCATCATAACATAGAGAATTGGACTAGCTTTCTAACACATTCGAGTGCATCTCATTTGGAGTTACGGAACTAAAAATACATTGATTTCAGTGGCAATACAATTTTGTTCGTATCAACAGCTCTCGCTAAGCAAGCAAAATTTCACTAGGCGAGAATGACTATAACTTTTCATGAAAGTTAGTGTTCTAACATCACATTTATCACCCCAATCCACCACCCATCCATCCCTAACCTATACTAACATGCTTGGGGAACAAAAAAACATAAAATCGGTACATGCATACTCAATAATCATACCATTGTCATGAATTTCAGGCATTAGCACAAGACCACACATGAACATACAACCCTAAGCTTCTAACCCCAAGTTCTAACTAAGAACTTACCTTGAAGAGAATATTTTGAGTTGGGTGTTTGAGAGATGAAGAAAATGATGATGACTTATACACTTGATCATTGCCCTTCTTCCAAATCACCAAAGCTTCGTGCCGGCGAGGATGAGGAATCAGAACAAAAACGAGAATAGCTTCGTGCCGGCGAGGGTGAGTTGATGAACGGTGCTGATAAGGTTCGTGCTGGCGAGGGTGAGATGATGAACGGTGCTGAAAAGCTTCGTGCCGGCGAGGGTGAGATGGAGAAGACAATGAACAGGGCTTCGTTCTGATATTTCGTTTTGGGTTTCGTGGGTATTCTGAACTGTGCTGTTCAATATTTCATTTTATTTAATTTTGATATTTGAGCTACCACGGCGCTTTTAGCCTAAAAAGCGCTTTAGTAGCATCAGACCCTATGCCAGCGCTTTTGAAAGCGCTTTCAAAGGCCAATCTTCCACAGCGCTTTTTAAAAAGCGCCTTCATAACCCTATTATTTCGTTTTTATTAATATTTTTATTTGACCTACCACAGCGCTTTTAATGTAAAAAGCGCTTTCGTATCCCCCACCTATGCCAGCGCTTTTAAAAAAGCGCCTTCGTAGGTTTCCCTTTTTTTTAATTTTGTTTTTTGTGAAGGCTATGGCAGCGCTTTTTCAATAAGTGCTTTAGTAGAGGCGCTGCAAAAAGCAGTTTTTGGCGTAGTGTATTGCTCTGGTGACCACACTGTCCCGAAACTCGAATTGACCCGAACACCTCCAACGGTGGTGCTACGTACCTCTCAATGGTGGGATGGCACTACCTTAAGGACATTTACACAGCCCAATTCCTTAGGGTAGGTAGATGACTCATAGATACTTGCTCTAAAAAAACAAATTAAAAACTCTTTTCACACCGACACTTTTCAAAAAGCTTTCAAAACAATTTTTCAAACACTCTTGAGGACTGATACAAGAGTCGATCTGAAATCTTTAAAACGAAACTTTTTCAAACTCACTCACGATTGAAAAGCAAACACTTTTGAAAACACAAATGAGCAAGTACCTAAGAGCCCATGGATAACCATGGATAGAAAGGGTGCTAACACCTTCCCTTTCTATAAATCTACCTCCCGAACCGAGAGCTAATCTCAATAAGGAATTTTTCTGTGCTTTTGTCCTTTCCATGTTGGAGAAAATAAAAGACGATGGCGACTCTTGCTTCTGCGACATTTCGCGAACCAGCGTTAAACAGTCAGTACCAGATCCACCGATCACACATAGATAGAAGCAAAATGGCTTCAATGATCTATGGAGCTAGCAGAAATGGCAGAAAAGGAATAGGATACCAAGGTAAGGTACCTACACCAAAGAATGCCATGGATTTAGTTATTAAACGAACTCCACTTAAGTTACACTTTGTATATGGGCACACACACGACATCAAATATACTAGCAGTAATTATTCTGTCAAACCAAAATTCAACCAGAGTTTTGGTAAAACTAACAAATCAGGACCCAAGAAAATATGGGTACCTAAGGATAAAATAATACATGTTGCAGATATCTTTAGCAGCAAAGCAGAAACACCAGTCATGGTACCTGGACTCTAGCTGCTCACGACACATGACGGGAAGAAGGCATATGTTCCAAAGCCTGGAACTTAAGCCTGGAGGCCATGTAGGCTTTGTAGGCAATCAGAGGGGAAAGATCATTGGCTCTGGAACAGTAGGTAATGGAAATCTTACCTCTATCAGTAATGTCTTATTAGTAGATGGATTAATGCATAACCTGTTATTCATAAGTCAATTAAGTGATAACGGTTATGATATAATCTTTAATCAAAATTCATGTAAAGTTGTTAGTCAGAAAGATGGGACTATCCTGTTTAATGGAAAGAGGAGAAACAACATTTACAAAATCAAACTTTCTGAACTGAAAAGTCAGAATGTAAAGTGTCTTCTGTCTATTAACAACGAGCAATGGATCTGGAACAGAAGATTGGGGCATGTTAGTATGAGAAGAATATCTCAGATTAACAAACTCAATCTGGTCAGAGGACTTCCTAATCTGAATTTCAATTCAGATGCTCTGTGTGAAGCATGTCAGAAAGGCAAGTTTGCAAAACCTGCTTTTAAATCTAATAACGTTGTTTCCATCTCTAAGCCATTAGAACTTCTGCACATTGACTTATTTGGACCAGTTAAAACTGCTTCAGTCAGTGGCAAGAAGTATGAGTTAGTAATCGTAGATGATTATAGCAGATGGGCATGGGTAAAGTTCTTAAGACACAAGGACGAGACACACTCTGTGTTTGTTACCTTCAGTAACCAAGTTCAGAATGAAAAGGATCTTAGAATCGTCAAAGTCAGAAGTGATCATGGTGAAGAGTTTGAAAACAAAGATTTTGAATCATTTTTTAATGACAAAGGCATTCTGCATGATTTCTCTTGTCCTAGAACTCCCCAGCAAAATGGAGTTGTAGAACGAAAGAACAGAACATTGCAAGAAATAGCCAGAACCATGATCAACGAGACTAACGTTTCTAAGATCTTCTGGGCAGAGGCGATAAACACAGCGTGCTACATTCAGAATAGAATCTCCATAAGACCTATTCTGGAAAAGACTCCATATGAATTGTGGAAGAACAGAAAGCCCAACATTTCATATTTTCATTCATTTGGATGTACTTGCTTTATTTTGAATACTAAAAATTATTTGAACAAGTTTGACTCTAAAGCACAGAAGTGTATTATGTTAGGATACTCTGAACGCTCAAGAGGGTACAGAGTATACAATACAGAAACACAGATTGTGGAAGAATCAATCAGTGTTCGTTTTGATGACAAGCTTGACTCTCAAAAGTCAAAGCAGAATGAAGTATTTGCAGGTATGGAAGTTGAATTCACAAGTACTGAAGACAAGTCATCAGAAGCTCTTAACAGAGACACTCCCTCAACATCAGAAAGAGGCACTGCAAGCAATCCAACATCTTCTGTTGATCAACCTCAGAAAAGACCACCCAGAAGCAGCGTGGATCACCCAGAAGAAACAATCTTAGGAAGAAAGGAAGATCCAATCAGAACAAGAGCCAGCTTCAGAAACTCTGAAGAATCCCTCATGGGACTTGTTTCTCTGATTGAACCATCTTCAATTGATGAAGCACTTCTGGACAATGACTGGATTCTAGCAATGCAAGAGGAGTTGAATCAATTCACAAGGAATGACGTATGGGATCTGGTTCCTAAACCAAAAGGATTCAACGTCATTGGAACTAAATGGGTGTTCAGAAACAAACTGAATGAACAAGGTGAAGTCATCAGAAACAAGGCACGATTGGTAGCACAAGGTTATAGTCAGCAAGAGGGGATAGACTATACAGAAACCTTTGCTCCAGTCGCCAGGTTAGAATATATCAGAATTTTAATTTATTTTGCTGTTAATAAAGGCATCACTCTGTATCAGATGGATGTCAAGAGTGCATTCTTAAATGGCTATATAGAAGAAGAGGTATATGTGCACCAACCCCTTGGTTTTGAAAGTTCAAAAAATCCAGAATATGTTTTCAAACTAACGAAGTCACTGTATGGTCTGAAACAAGCTCCCAGAGCTTGGTATGAAAGACTAAGTAACTTCTTGTTAGAAAAGGAATTCACCAGAGGGAAGGTGGACACAACCTTATTCTGTAAGACAGTTAAGAATGACATTCTAGTCTGCCAGATTTATGTTGATGATATAATATTTGGATCTACTAATCCCTCTCTGGGAAGAAAATTTGCTAAGTGTATGCAGGCAGAATTTGAGATGAGCCTGATGGGGGAACTGAAATTCTTTCTGGGCATTCAGATCAATCAAACCCCATAAGGAACTTACATTCATCAAAGCAAATATGTCAGAGAACTTCTGAATAAATTTGATCTCTCAGAATGTAAGTCATCAAAGATTCCAATGCATCCCACGTGTATTATGGAAAGAGAAGAGGTAAGCAAAAAGGTAGAACAGAAGGTCTACAGAGGTATGATTGGTTCTCTTCTTTATCTGACAGCCTCAAGGCCAGATATTTTATTCAGTGTATGCATTTGTGCAAGATTCCAATCAGATCTAGAGAATCTCACTTAACAGCTGTTAAGCGAATTTTCAAGTATCTGAAAGGTACTACTAATCTGGGTCTGTTTTATAGAAAATCTAGTGATTACAGCTTAGTAGGTTACTGTGATGCTGACTTTGCTGGAGACAGAGTTGAATGTAAAAGCACTTCTGGAAGCTGCTAGTTTCTGGGAGAAAATCTGATCTCATGGTCCAGCAAAAGACAATCCACAATTGCTCTATCAACAGCAGAAGCTGAATACATAGTAGCAGCTGGATGCAGCACACAAATGCTCTGGATGAAAAGTCAACTTGAGGACTTCCAGATTTATGAGAGTAACATTCCTATACTCTGTGATAATACTTCTGCCATTTGCTTAAGTAGAAATCCAATTTTGCATTCTAGGGCTAAGCATATAGAAATAAAACATCATTTTATTAGGGACTATATTCAGAAAGGAATCTTAAACTTAGAATTTATTGATACAAACCATCAATGGGCTGATATCTTTACAAAACCACTTTCTGAAGATAGGTTCAACTTCATTCTGAATCATCTCAGCATGAAGCTCTGTCCAGAATAAAACTGTTTTAATTTTATATATTAACCTTCAGAATTATGTTTGTTACTCTGTGAACTTCTGATCAATCCTCTTTCAGAATCTTAGAAATGCAGATTGTATCAGATCTATCCATGAAGCTCTGAGCTCTTCAGTTCAAAGATAGAAGTGATGTTCACTCAAAGCAAACAAGTGTCATCCAGTCATCAGCTGTTTCCTGAGGCTGAACACGCGTTCACGCTTCTGAAAAGGCAAAGCGCTGATTGGTTGCATTGAGACACATGTCACTGGTAACCGTTTAAGTATCTTTCTGAAATCCCCTAAAATCAGCCATCATTAAATGCTATTAATCATGATTTATTTCTCTCTCTTAAGCGTTTGTGTTTTCAAAAACTTTTTCGAAATCTATTTAAACACCATTCACAACGTTTACCCTAACATTCGTTTTCAATCAATTTTTATGATATCTGTGTTTGTGTTCTTCTTTCTCAAGAAACCCCCTAAACCTTTTTCAAAAAATCCTCGTGTGAACATGGCTTCTAGCAGCAATCTCTCTTCAGGTTCCCAGAAAGATGTATCAGCTGAGCAATATGAGGTTCCTCTCAGAACGCTACTCACTCCAGTCAAGAACCTTAAAGTTCTGTCAGAGATTATAGTGGATTTCAACAGTTTGAAGGAAAATGGTTTTGATTTATCAGAAGAGATTCAAGCTCAAGGATGGGAAAGGTATTTTGACAGGTTGGTGGGTCCAACTTTTCCTATTTTGGTTAAGGAATTTTGGATTCACGCGTCTTCCTCAAATCACCAAGTCACTTCTTACATAATGGGGAAGAAAATTGTGATTACTGAAGACCTAATTGCAAAACTGATTGGATACAATGGCGGTGGTATTCGCTGTATAGACATGGCTGAAAGGTGCTCAGATGTTGCTGTTGTAGCAAGGGAAATTTTCACGCTGGGGCTTCCCTCCAGCAAGATAAGGGATCTGAAAGATAAGCACAGAATTTGGGCAAAGATTATTCTGGGCTGTTTCAGCCACAGGAAGCCTACAAGCTCTCCTGATTACATAAACATAGATCAGCTGTTTCTGATCTATTTTATTTCTCAGAGGGTAAAGATTAATCTAGCTCATCTTCTGTTCAACCATCTGAGAACAAGCATCAAGGAGACAAGAGAAGATGAACGCACTAAAAGGGATTGGATACCCTTGGGCAGATTGATATCAGATATTCTGACTGAGAATAGGCTGATTGAACACTTGACAGAGGCACAAGAGATCAGCACCCTGGAACCTTCAGTTGGCAAGCAGCTGAATGCCAAGAACCTAAAGAAGATGAAGCTGATAGAGAACATTAAGAAGGAGCCCAGCATCACTCCTTTTGCTGACATCTCCAGCAGAAGAGTCCCTTTGGATGACTTCCCCATGTTCTCAGAGATTGACTCCAAGCCTCAGATCATTCTGAGATATTTGGACGCTTGTAAAGCTGATGGTACAGCACCCAATCTAAACATTCAAGATCTTCAACAGAAGGCACCAGAGGTTGTTCTGAAGAAGACTAAGAAGAGAAAATCTGCTCCAGAAGGATCATCACAACAGACTCCAAAGAAAAGAGGTAATCCTGTTTCTGTATCTGTTTTAAATTCAACTGTTGTTTCCACATCTATCCCTACTCCCATTCCAACACCAGCTGATATCCCAACACCACTAACCTTTGAAGATTTTGACATTGATTTTGACCCTTCTGAGTCATTAACTCTCAGAAGATCCCGCTCCAAACCACAAAATCCAAACACTGCAACTATACCAGAACCAGAACTTGCACAAGATCTATCTAACATAGACCAACATACTTCCGCTCCTGAAACAAACAATCCAAATCCACAACCAGAAATTCCCATTTCTCCACAACCTGATATTCCACTTTCACCAATACCAGAAACTCCACTCTCTCCAACACCAGAACCAGAAATTCCACAACCTTCCTCTCCTCAACCAGAAATCAATCCACCCTCTCCTCAACATGAACAATCTCCACAACCTGAGACTCAAAACTCTGAGGCTCAAACCTCTGAATCCCCTGAACCACAACCATTGGTCATTCAATTGCCTTGTGGTACAACTGTCAATATGGCTCAACTTCCCTCTTCACCAGAAACAACTCCACCAAATACTCCATATAGTCCAATCGTTATTTCTGACTCTCTCACTCCCTCACCTAAGAAAAATACAGAAAACCACATCAAGACAGTCATTGACCTAACAATCCTTGAACGCCTTGCTGCAATAAACCAGAAAACTGCCATCCCTAAACCGAAACATCCAGATGTTGGTTCCATCATTTTGAACTTTGAATCAGATATGCAGAAGTGGATCACGTCCTTAAAACAAGCAAGTCTGGAAGTGGTTGATCTTGCTATATCAGATCATCTCTGGACTCAATTCAGAAGATGGGTTTGCGCTGAAACCTTCAAGTTACAAGACCAGAGTTGTGGACAGGCTCAACAGAACTTCAGCAAACTGCTGAAGGAAATGGAAGGTCCAGTTCTGAGCAAGTTGCTGAAGGAAGAAGTTCTCCATCTGGACAGTGAACCTTGGTCTGAAAAGCGTCCAGCATCTAAAGTTCAACCTGCAGAAGAACAGATTATTCAAGATGAAGACTTGGGTCAAGCAGAAGAAACTACAGAAAGCTCTGAGAAGCAGCCTGTATCTGAAGATCCTCAAGCTTCCTCTCTTGACAGGCAGGCTCTGGAAGATTTGAAGAGATCAGATATGCTGATGAATGAACGGATGGACAAGCAGGACATCAAGATTGATTCTATAGCAAACATGGTAGCTAAGCAAAACGAAACCAGCGAACAAATCAAGAGCATGTTGGAAGCTCTGTTCACACGACTTCCTCCTTCTTCTTAGATTTTTCTTATGTTTTCCTTGTTTTCTTTACATGTTTGTCTGTAATATTTTTACTTGTTCTAAACTATCATTGCTTTTGTTTTAATACAAACGTGTTTTGTTCTGATCTTTTTAACTCTGATTATATATGCTTTTTGATCGCTGACAAAAAGGGGGAGAAAGAATGATATTTTTCAATAACGGTTTACTGAGACAAAGGTCTCAAACATTCTAACATTCTTATATACTTGTTGTTCTGAAAAGCTTAGAGGTACAAGAATCTGATGAACTCTGATAAAGCAAAATTCTGATGATCAAAGAAAGATTCAATAAAGTTCTGATGCTCAAGGTCTCAAGGAATCAAAGGGAAATAATCAACTCAGGGGGAGTTTTTCTCTTCATTACTCTGATACTTTTTATTCCTTACTCTCTTAGCTCTGATACCTTTTGCTCATTATCTGATCATCTCTGATACCGTTTCCTCTCTATCCTTAAACTCTGATACTTTCATCATTTCATTTTTATTGAAAAAATCTAGTTTTTGTCATCATCAAAAAGGGGGAGATTGATAGAACATAGTTTGATTCTACAACCCTCAGTTAGAGTTTTGATGATAACAAAATACAAGATTAAATGAATTATGAGAATTATATAAGACATATGTGCTACTCAAAATTATGTTGTGTATTTGCAGGAAACTCTGATGGAATCAGCATCAAAACATCAGTATCAACATCAGCATCAGAAGATCAATACATGTGCTTACGCTGAAGCCTGATGAATAAGATCTACGCTCAACATACTCTGATTCTGATCAAGATCCTAACAATGTCATCAACACTCAAAAGCAATCAGAATAAGCTAAAGCCAACACACTCTGATCTTAATCAAGCAGAACATTCTGAAGTGTTAACGTTACTGCATTCAAGGCCGATTAATTACCAACGACTTTATTCCAAGACAAAGATCTTCTCAAAATGGAAAGAACTTAATGAGCATTAAAATGGAATTATTGGCATCAACGTATCTTTTCCAAGAAGTATTTAAACAAATCAGTGAGAAGTGAAATGGCTAATGCTCTACAATACTCTACAATTCTCCTACACACATAAGCCAATCATCTTCGTCCTCACTCATTCAGTTTGCTAAAGCTCTCAAATTGCTTACTCTATAGTTCTAGCATTCTAGTTTCAAATAAGCTTTATATTGTGTATTATCACAGTTGTGATATATAGTTTTTGTAGAAAACATCAAACACACATAATAGTTCATTTATTTGTAAGAAAGAATTTCCTTGAGAAATCGGTCTGTGGTTTAGACTCAAGAAGGCTTTAGCAGTTGTTAAAGCAGTTTTGTATTCAGTTGAATATAGTGGATTAAGACCTCGTTGGAGAGAGGCGAAATCACCTTGATGGGTGGACTGGAGTAGTTTGAGATCAAACGAACCAGGATTAAAATAACGTGTTGTCTGCATTTGATTTCAAGTTTCAACAATTCAACCCCCCTTCTTGTGTTTTTCACTTCTTCAACAATGACAATTCAAGTGGTAGTGATGAAAGTGCAAATTTATGTCTGATGGCACATACCAAAAATCAATTCTACAACAAGAAAGACAACCACAACAAGCAAGTAAGACAAGCATATCCTAACAACTTTTCTTCTATGACCTTTTCTGAACTAAAGTTAGCTTTTGAAAAACTGCAATACAAAACTGAAGATGCTTTTAAGAGATTATCCTCCGATAAACAAATATTTTCATTTCTGGAAAGTAAAGTCTATAAAGCTGAAAAAGACTTAAAAAGTCTAAAAGATAGTATTGCAGAAAGTTCAAAAGATAAGGATGTTACAGGATGTATTCCCAGAATGGAATGTGAAGTTTGCCATATTTGGCAATAAGAGGTTAGAACTCTTAATGCCAAATTAGAAAAAGCTTTACAGCCCAAAGTTACTTTTGCAGTCGATCCTAAAATTTTTAAGAAAACGTTGAATCCACCATATTCAAAATACTCTTTTGTTGAAAAAATACCACAGGATTCAATGAGCAGAAGTAAAACAATACATCATCATCATGGTTTATGCCATTATTGTTATCGTTTTGGTCATACCATTGAAAAATGTAAGTTTAGGAGGTTTCTTGTTCCTAAAGGCATTTATCAATGGAGGCCTAAAGGCAACCATGTTATCACTTACCCACATGGACCCAATAAAAATTGGGTACCTACCTCTCTCTTTTGATATTGCAGGAAAAATGCGTTACACCCATAGATAGAAGATGGTTTCTGAACAGTGGGTGTTCAAGGCACATGACCGGTGACATATCGCTCTTCATTGACTTCAAGGCAAAGAAGAAAGGATTTGTTACCTATGGAGACAATAACAAAGGATCTATACTCGGTAAAGGTAGTGTAGGTAATCCCTCTACCACTACTATTTCTGATGTCCACTTAGTAGAGGGGCTTAAACATAATTTGCTCAGTATTAGTCAATTATGTGACAAAGGTTATAAAGTTACCTTCACAAACACTTGCTGCATAATTGAAAATACTAAAAAAGATATTGTGTTTAAGGGAATTAGAGTAAACAATGTTTATATGCTTGACCTTTTTTATGTATCCTTAACAAGCACTAAGTGTCTAGTCACCTTGAATGATGATTCATGGCTTTGGCATAGACGTTTAGTGCATGTTAACTTTGATTTACTTAATAAGGTTGTATCCAAGGATCTAGTAGTAGGTCTTCCGAAGATAAAATTTACAAAGGATCACCTATGTGATGCGTTCCAAATGGGAAAGCAAACAAGGGTCTCTTTCAAATCCAAAAACATGATTTTCACTTCACGACCCCTTGAGCTTCTCCACATGGACCCTTTTGGACCCTCTAGAACAAAAAGTCTAGGAGGAAATTATTATAGTTTTATGATTTTTTATGACTACTCTAGATTTACTTGGACTATATTCCTTCATAGCAAAAATGAAACTTTTTCTGCTTTTAAGAGTTTTGCAAGACTATCTCAAAATAGAATGGAATTGAAAATAATTGCAATTCGAAGCGATCATGGAGGTGAATTTAAAATCCATCTCTTTGATAAGTACTGTGACAAGCATGGTATTAAGCATAATTTTTCAGCACCTCGAACTCCACAACAGAATGGAGTTGTGGAGCGCAAAAATCACGTCTTAGAGGAGCTAGCAAGAACAATGCTCAATGAAGGTGGATTGCCAAAATATTTTTGGGCTGATGCAATTAGCACAGCCTGCTATGTTTTAAACAGAATATTAATTCGTACAATTTTGGATAAAACACCTTATGAAATCTTAAAAGGAAGAAAGCCAAACCTGTCACATCTTCATGTATTCGGTTGCAAATGTTTTGTTTTAAATAATGGAAAAGAAAATCTTGGAAAAATTGATGCAAAAGCAGATGAAGGCATCTTTCTCGGATACTCACAATCAAGCAAAACATATAGGGTATATAATAAACATCTACTTACAGTTGAGGAGTCAGTTCATGTCTCTTTTGATGAATCTTATCCGAAACATGTCAGAAAAGGTATTTCTCTTGATGGTGCAGGTGTATCTACTGAGAATATACTCAAAGAAGCTGTTGAAGAAACTGTTCAATCCAAAACAATTGATGATAAGGAAGAAAAATATACAAGCCCTTCAAAAGACGAGGAAGAAGAGCAAATGGAAGCAAATGATCTTCCACTAGCTTGGAAGTCCTCTAAAGACCATTCCATTGACAACATATTGGGAGACATCTCAAAAGGAGTAATGACTCGCTCCAAGATAAGTAATTTTTGTTATCATTTTGCTTTCGTTTCACAAGTAGAACCTAAGAATGCTAAAGAGGCCTTGATTGATGAATTTTGGCTAATGGCCATGCAAGAAGAGCTAAATCAGTTTAAAAGAAATGACGTTTGGGAACTTGTCCCTCGTCCGCGAGACCATCATATCATAGGCACTAAATGGGTTTTTAGAATTAAACTTGATGAAAACAGAATGATAACCCGCAATAAAGCACGCTTGGTAGCACAAGGGTATAACCAAGAGGAGAGCATTGATTATGATGAGACTTATGCTCTAGTTGCTCGCCTTGAGGCTATATGTCTTTTGCTCACTTATGCGTGTGCAAAAGATTTTAAGCTTTATCAAATGGACGTAAAGAGTGCCTTTCTTAACGGAGTCATAAATGAAGAAGTGTATGTCTCACAACATCCTAGTTTTGAAAATAACGAATATCCAGATCATGTCTTTAAATTAAAACGAGGTTTATACAGTCTTAAACAGGCTCCTCGGGTCTGGTATGAGAGACTTAGTAAATTTCTACTTGATCATGGTTATTCAAGAGGTCAAGTGGACACCACTCTTTTCATTAAACGTAAAGGAAAGCACATCCTTATAGTTCAAATATACGTAGATGACATAATTTTTGGTTAAACTAATCTACACTTGGTCGAGGAATTCTCCAAAGTTATGCAGGGTGAATTTGAGATGAGTCTCATGGGGGAGTTAAACTACTTTCTTTGTCTCCAAATAAAGCAACTCAATGAAGGCACAATTATATGTCAAACAAAATATTGCCAAGAGTTGCTTAAACGATTTGGGATGAACAACTCTAAACCAATTGACACTCCCATGCCTACCAACGGAAATTTAGACAAGGATGAACATGGTAAGAGTGTTGATGTCAACAAATATAGAGGTATGATCTGATCACTCTTGTATCTTACGACATCTAGGCCTGACATCATGTTTAGCGTTTGCATGTGTGCACAATATCAATCGGATCCTAAGGAATCCCACTTGAAAGCTGTCAAGCTTATACTTAGGTATCTCAATAATACACCTAAGTATGGGGTAGTGTATTCCAAGGGAAGCGATTGCAGTTTAGTAGGTTACTCCGATTCTGATTTTGCTGGCTGCAAATCAGATAGGAAAAGCACTAGTGGAACATGTCACTAGTTTTCAAACTCTCTAATAAGTTGGCATAGAAAAAAGCAAGTTTCTGTCGCTTTGTCAATTGCTGAAGCTGAATACATTGCAGTCGGTAGTTGTTGTGCTCAAATCTTATGGCTAAAGCAACAATTACAAGACTATGATATTCAATTAAAACGTATTCCAATAAAATGTGAGAACACAAGTGCTATAAATCTCACTAAGAATCCAGTTTTACACTCACGCACTAAACACATAGAGATTAGACATCACTTTCTTCGCGATCATGTTGAAAAGGAGGATGTTACCTTTGAGCATGTTGATACTAAAAATCAACTTGCTAACATCTTTACAAAACCACTTGCAACGGACCTCTTCTTCAACATCCGCCGTGAGCTAGGGATTTTAGATCTCTCTTACGTGATGTCCTAAGCATATATGTAATTGAAATATATCTATGTCTCACCATACTGTTGAGATGTGCTTTTCAGCTTTAGTACATGTGTCCACTTATCTAATCAAACGAGGTAATATTCTTCCTATCTTCACCCTAAATCACCTATAAGTTGATCTAAATGTTCCACTGATAATGTCTTCGTATATCTCTTTTACATAAATTGTTTGAATTTGACATATGCAATTTACATCACATCATTAGGCATGCATAACACTCTTCAGATGAGTCATTTTTTGTGAAATTTGGTACCATATCCCCTTGTTAACAAGAAACTGTGCAAAAACTGCAATTTTTGTCAAAACGAGTGGTTGTATTAATGTCTCTTTCAAACATTCTATCGTGCTTATGTAATCTAACTTTTATCTGCCAATTCATTACTTTTAACGTGATTACTTTATGTTTACTCTACTATTTAGTCACTTATTAATAACTTTATGCCTGACATTCTGTGTGAATTCCAAGTCAATTATTTGTTGAAATTGTATACCAATTTTCTTATGTGCTACGGTTCCTGAAAATATTACTTATTCTCTTTTTGATGTGATCAAAGGGGGAGAAGAAGAGTGTGTTAGTGAAGATTATGCTTGTGTTAGGAAGAAGATGCAAAAACTCAGGGGGAGCAAGCTTATTTCATCCACACTATATCACCATACATCATCAGATATTTGCCATCATCAAAAAGGGAGAGTTTGTGAGCAACACCTTCATAAATTGATTTTTGAATGATTGCAAATATATATGTGAAACACTAAATACATGTGTGCACTATAAAAATATAATATAACATGTTTAAATAAGCCAAAAATGTATTTCACTCATAATGCATCATTATGAGTCGACACAACAAGTTTTGTATCGATACATAACTTTCTGAAGTCCCTGGAATACTATTTCAGAACTATTATGCATCGATACAAAAGCTTATGCGTCGATACATAACTCTTTGATGACCCTGGAATGCAAACTTAAAAACTGCATGCATCGATACATAATTTCATGCATCGACACATAACATTTTGATGCCCCTGTAATACTTGTATGCATCGATACAAAACCTCATGCATCAACACATAACACTTTGATGTCTCTGTAATACATTCTTGAACTTATATGCATCGACACAAAACCTCATGTATCGATACAAAACATTATGATTACCCTGGAAAACATTTTTGAACTTATATGTATCGATACATAATATCATGTGTCGACTCATACTATGTTTTAAATTCAAAAATTAAATTTACAATCAGTATGTATCGACACATACGTGTTATGTGTCGACGGATATAAAAGTGTTGGTTCTGTAAAACGTTATAACATAATTTTGTATCGACTCAAAACACAATGTATCGACTCATCATGTCACACATAACTAACATGAGTCGACACATGACCAACATGCATCGACTGATAACACTTTCTTTTTGACTAACCATTTTCTGTTATAAATATAAGTAAGCATTTTTCTCAGTTTGAAGACAGCAACATATTGAATTGTGTGCAAACAATTGTGAGCAGTCAGAAGCCTAAAGAAACTTCATCTTCATCATCTTCTCAACCATCTTAAATTCAACAACAACAAAGAAAATCAAACATCCTTGTTGAACTGAATCAAGCGGTTTGAGATAATGTTCATTTGTGTATTGAAGAAATCTCAGCTGAGTTGAAGGTTGAAGAGGAGGCTTCAAGAAATAAACCAGAGGGTTTGTCCTTCAAGAACGGGTGTGTTCTTGAGGGTTTTGTTAGCCACGGTCGCACGAGTCGGATTCAGCCGTAGCGAGGGGTTTGGAAATCGGAAGGATTTTAACAAACAGGTCGTGGAAGCGGAGGATCGTTCGTGGACTTTGCAGGGAATCTTGATACAGCTCATATCAAGTGGTGGTTCTTACAAGAAGAAGAAGATCATATGGATTTCTATCTTTATGTGTAGTGTAACCTTGTTATCAAACATTCAGCAAATTGATATAAAAGTTCTCAGTTTCGATTGTGAAATTGAGAGGGAGACGTACCCACACGCGAGGACGACAGTGGGGAACTTCCTTACCAAACTGCCTGCGTATCATTCTTTCTTTCTCTTTATAATTTTACATATTCTATAATTTTGTAATTCAATTGGCTTGCTAAGTTTTACTGTCTAATGATAAATATAGTGGTTCAAACATTTTCACCAAACCACCACTACTAAATCATTATACAAGCATATGCCAAGTGTTTGACAAAATTCCCATCAAATTTCTAAATTCATTGGAAATATTGTTTTATGATAAGTGCATTGAAACGTTAAAGATTTCTGAGTTGTATATTCATCCATCTCATTCAATAAAAATCCAGCAAGTTTTTCACATGTCAAGTTTTCTAGTAGTCAGTTCAAAGTAGACGGAATTGATTCAGGACATTGATTTTCGCTGCTTTCAACTCGCTTTGTTCAAATAATTTTAAATCCTTGAAAAAGTAAGAAGTGATCTATTCACCCCCCCCCCCCCTCTCAATCACTTGCCACACCGTCTAACAAGTGGTATCAGAGCACCAGTTAGCTAGTGCTTTGTATCTACTCGTAACGCTATGGCCTTTGAACCAAATGGGGCGTATAATAGAGCTCCTGTTTTCAATGGTGAAAACTATGGCTACTGGAAAGACTGCATGCGAGTACACATAAATTCCATTGACAGGAATGTATGGACTTCCATTCAAAATGGTCCCTTTCAAATCACCATGAGGAATGATGCAGGTGCAATAGTACCTAAACCTGAGGATCAATGGAATGAAATGGATGAAAAGAAATGGTCGTGCGATTGGAGAGGCAGAAATATGATGATCTCAACACTTGGTGTTGATGAGTATTATAGGGTGTCTCACTGCACGTCCGCTAAAGAAATGTGGGATGCTTTAGAAATTGCCCATGAAGGCACAACTAAAGTTAAACAATCCCGCATCAATACACTCAATCAAGAGTTCGAGCTCTTTCGCATGAAACAAGGAGAATCTGTCTCTGACATGCAGAAGAGATTCGTACATCTTGTGAGTCATTTAAATGCACTTGGAAAACCTGTTTCCAATGAAATTGCTACTAATAAAATTCTGAGATGTCTTAGCAGGGAATGGCAACCTAAAGTAACAACTATCAAGGAAGCAAATGACCTCACTACGCTTACCATTACAACTCTATTTAGAAAGCTGGAAGAACATCAACAAGAATTGAAAAGTCTTGAAAAATACGAAAATAAGAGTAAGAAGGAAAGGAACAAAGACAGGGAGGGTGAGAAGAAGTCAATAGCTCTAATGGCTTCTAGCTCTAAGTCCTCAACCAAAGAGAAAGATGATAATGGCTCAACTAGTGATGGAAATTCTGATGACGAAGAAATGGGACTCTTTGTTCGGAGATACAATAGATTTATTCGAAAGAATGGAATCAAGCACTCCGATAAGAATCTCATAAGCTTTCGAAAACAATCCAAAGAGCCAAGGCAAAAAGAAAATAAAAAGAAAAGAGTTAAAGGACCTTGTTATAATTGTGGTAAAGTTGGACACTACAAACCAGACTGTCCAAAGATGAAAAAGGATAAGGGAAAAGCTCCACCAGTAAGTTCAACAAACAAAGAAGAGCTTACATTACGTGGGAAAGCGATAGTGATTCATCAGATGATGACAGTTCAAGTGGTAGTGATGAAAGTGCAAATTTATGTCTGATGGCACATACCAAAAATCAATTCTACAACAAGAAAGACAACCACAACAAGCAAGTAAGACAAGCATATCCTAACAACTTTTCTTCTATGACCTTTTCTGAACTAAATTTAGCTTTTGAAAAACTGCAATACAAAGCTGAAGATGCTTTTAAGAGATTATCCTCTGATAAACAAATATTTTCATTTCTGGAGAGTAAAGTCTATAAAGCTGAAAAAGACTTAAAAAGTCTAAAAGCTAGTATTGCAGAAATTTCAAAAGATAAGGATGTTACAGGATGTATTCCCAGAAGGGAATGTGAAGTTTTCCATATTTGGCAACAAGAGGTTAGAACTCTTAATGCCAAATTAGAAAAAGCTTTACAGCCCAAAGTTACTTTTGTAGTCAATCCTAAAATTTTTAAGAAAACGCTGAATCCACCATATTCAAAATACTCTTTTGTTGAAAAAATACCAAAGATTCAATGAGCAGAAGTAAAACAATACATCATCGTCATGGTTTATGCCATTATTATTGTCGTTTTGGTCATACCATTGAAAAATGTAAGTTTAAGAGGTTTCTTGTTCCTAAATGCATTTACCAATGGAGGCCTAAAGGCAACCATGTTATCACTTACCCACATGGACCCAATAAAAATTGGGTACCTACCTCTCTCTTTTGATATTGCAGGAAAAATTCCTTACACCCATGGATAGAAGATGGTTTCTGGACAGCGGGTGTTCAAGGCACATGACCGGTGACATATCGCTCTTTGTTGACTTCAAGGCAAAGAAGAAAGGATTTGTTACCTATGGAGACAATAACAAAGGAGCTATACTCGGTAAAGGTAGTGTAGGTAATCCCTCTACAACTACTATTTCTGATGTCCACTTAGTAGAGGGGCTTAAACATAATTTGCTCAGTATTAGTCAATTATGTGACAAAGGTTATAAAGTTACCTTCACAAACACTTTCTGCATAATTGAAAATACTGAAAAAGATATTGTGTTTAAGGGCATTAGAGTAAACAATGTCTATATGCTTGACCTTTTTTATGTATCCTTAACAAGTACTAAGTGTCTAGTCACCTTGAATGATGAATCATGGCTTTGGCATAGACGTTTAGCGCATGTTAACTTTGATTTGCTTAATAAGGTTGTATCTAAGGATCTAGTACTAGGTCTTCCAAAGATAAAATTTACAAAGGATCACCTATGTGATGCGTGCCAAATGGGAAAGCAAACAAGGGTCTCTTTCAAATCCAAAAACATGATTTCCACTTCACGACCCCTTGAGCTTCTCCACATGGACCTTTTTGGACCCTCTAGAACAAAAAGTCTAGGAGGAAATTATTATGGTTTTGTGATTTTTGACTACTACTCTAGATTTACTTGGACTATATTCCTTCATAGCAAAAATGAAACTTTTTCTGCTTTTAAGAGTTTTGCAAGACTATCTCAAAATAGAATGGAATTGAAAATAATTGCAATTCGAAGCGATCATGGAGGTGAATTTAAAAACCGTCTATTTGATAAGTACTGTGACCAGCATGGTATTGAGCATAATTTTTCAGAACCTCGAACTCCATAGCAGAATGGAGTTGTGGAGCGCAAATATCGCGTCTTAGAGGAGCTAGCAAGAACAATGCTCAATGAAGGTGGATTGCCAAAATATTTTTGGGCTGATGCAATTAGCACAGCCTGCTATGTTTTAAACAGAATACTAATTCGTCCAATTTTGGATAAAACACCTTATGAAATCTTAAAAGGAAGAAAGCCAAACCTGTCACATCTTCATGTATTTGGTTGCAAATGTTTTGTTTTAAATAATGGAAAACAAAATGTTGGAAAATTTGATGCAAAAGCAGATGAAGGTATCTTTCTCGGATACTCACAATCAAGCAAAACATATAGGGTATATAATAAACGTCTACTTACAGTTGAGGAGTCAATTTATGTCTCTTTTAATGAATCTTATCCGAAACATGTCAGAAAAGGTATTTCTCTTGATGGTGCAGGTGTATCTACTGAGAATATACTCAAAGAAGCTGTTGAAGAAACTGTTCAATCCAAAACAATTGATGATAAGGAAGAAAAAGAAACAAGCCCTTCAAAAGACGAGGAAGAAGAGAAAATGGAAGCAAATGATCTTCCACTAGCTTGGAAGTCCTCTAAAGACCATCCCATTGACAACATATTGGGAGACATCTCAAAAGGAGTAATGACTCGCTCCAAGATAAGTAATGTTTGTTATCATTTTGCTTTTGTTTCACAAGTAGAACCTAAGAATGCTAAAGAGGCCTTGATTGATGAATTTTGGCTAATGGCCATGCAAGAAGAGCTAAATCAGTTTAAAAGAAATGACGTTTGGGAACTTGTCCCTCGTCCGCGAGACCATCATATCATAGGCACTAAATTGGTTTTTAGAAATAAATTTGATGAAAACGGAATGATAACCCGCAATAAAGCACGCTTGGTAACACAAGGGTATAACCAAGAGGAGAGAATTGATTATGAGGAGACTTATGCTCCAGTTGCTCGCCTTGAGGCTATATGTCTTTTGCTCGCTTATGCGTGTGCAAAAGATTTTAAGCTTTATCAAATGGACGTAAATAGTGCCTTTCTTAACGGAGTCATAAATGAAGAAGTGTATGTCTCACAACCTCCTGGTTTTGAAAATAACGAATATCCAGATCATGTCTTTAAATTAAAACTAGCTTTATACGTTCTTAAACAGGCTCCTCGGGTCTGGTATGAGAGACTTAGTAAATTTCTACTTGATTATGGTTATTCAAGAGGTCAAGTGTACACCACTCTTTTCATTAAACGTAAAGGAAAGCACATCCATATAGTTCAAATATACGTAGATGACATAATTTTTGGTTAAACTAATCTACACTTGGTTGAGGAATTCTCCAAAGTCATGCAGGGTGAATTTGAGATGAGTCTCATGGAGGAGTTAAACTACTTTCTCAAAATATTTCCAAGAGTTGCTTAAACGATTTGGGATGAACAACTCTAAACCAATTGACACTCCCATGCCTACCAACAGAAATTTAGACAAGGATGAACATGGTAAGAGTGTTGATGTCAAGAAATATAGAGGTATAATCGGATCACTCTTGTATCTTACAGCATCTAGGCCTGACATCATGTTTAGTGTTTGCATGTGTGCACGATATCAATCGGATCCTAAGGAATCCCACTTGAAAGTTGTCAAGCTTATACTTAGGTATCTTAATAATACACCTAAGTATGGGTTATGGTATTCCAAGGGAAGCGATTGCAGTTTAGTAGGTTACTCCGATTCTGATTTTTCTGGTTGCAAATCAGATAGGAAAAGCACTAGTGGAACATGTCACTTGTTTTCAAACTCTCTAATAAGTTGGCATAGCAAAAAGCAAGTTTCTGTCGCTTTGTCAACTGCTGAAGCTGAATACGTTGCAGTCGGTAGTTGTTGTGCTCAGATCTTATGGCTGAAGCAACAATTACAAGACTACGATATTCAATTAAAACGTATTCCAATAAAATGTGACAACACAAGTGCTATAAATCTCACTAAGAATCCAGTTTTACACTCACGCACTAAACACATAGAGATTAGACATCACTTTCTTCGCGATCATGTTGAAAAGGAGGATGTTACGTTTGAGCATGTTGATACTAAAAATCAACTTGCTGACATCTTTACAAAACCACTTGCAACTGACCTCTTCTTCAACATCCGCTGTGAGATAGAGATTTTAGATCTCTCTTACGTGATGTCCTAAGCATATATGTAATTGAAATATATCTATGTCTCACCTTACTATTGAGATGTGCTTTTCAGCTTTAGTACATGTGTCCACTTATCTAATCAAACGAGGTAATATCCTTCCTATCTTCACCCTAAATCACCTATAAGTTTATCTAAATGTTCCACTGATAATGTCTTCGTATATCTCTTTTACATAAATTGTTTGAATTTGACATATGCAATTTACATCACATCATTAGGAATGCATAACACTCTTCAGATGAGTCATTTTTTGTTAAATTTGGTACCATATCCCCTTGTTAACAAGAAACTGTGCAAAAACTGCAATTTCTGTCAAAACAAGTGGTTGTATTAATGTCTCTTTCAAACATTCTACCGTGCTTATGTAATCTAACTTTTATCTTCCAATTAATTACTTTTAACGTGATTACTTTATGTTTACTTCACTATTTACTCACTTATTGATAACTTTATGCCTGACATTCTGTGTGAATGCCAAGTCAATTATTTGCTGAAATTGTATACCAATTTTCTTATGTGCTACGATTCCTGAAAATATTGCTTATTCTCTTTTTGATGTGGTCAAAGGGGAGAAGAAGAGTGTGTTAGTGAAGATTATGCTTGTGTTAGGAAGAAGATGCACAAACTCAGGGGGGGCAAGCTTATTTCATCCACACTATATCACCATACATCGTCAGATATTTGCCATAGTAAAAAAGGGGGAGTTTGTGAGCAACACCTTCATAAATTGATTTTTGAATGATTGCAAATATATATGTGAAACACTAAATACATGTGTGCACTATAAAAATATAATATAACATGTTTAAATAAGCCAAAAATGTATTTCACTCATAATGCATCATTATGAGTCGACACAACAAGTTTTGTATCGATACATAACTTTCTGAAGTCCCTAGAATACTATTTCAGAACTATTATGCATCGATACAAAAGCTTATGCGTTGATACATAACTCTTTGATGACCCTGGAATGTAAACTTAAAAACTGCATGCATCGATACATAATTTCATGCATCGACACATAACTTTTTGATGCCCCTTTAATACTTGTATGCATCGACACAAAACCTCATGCATCGACACATAACACTTTGATGTCTCTGTAATACATTCTTGAACTTGTATGCATCGACACAAAGCCTCATGTATCGATACAAAACATTCTGATGCCCCTGGAAAACATTTTTGAACTTATATGTATCGATACATAATATCATGTGTCGACTCATACTATGTTTTAAATTCAAAAATTAAATTTACAATCAGTATGTATCGACACATACGTGTTATGTGTCGACGGATATAAAAGTGTTGGTTCTGTAAAATGTTATAACATGATTTTGTATCGACTCAAAACACAATGTATCGACTCATCCTGTCACACATACCTAACATGAGTCGACACATGACCAACATGCATCGACTCATAACACTTTCTTTTTGACTAACCGTTTTCTGTTATAAATATAAGCAAGCATTTTTCTCAATTTGAAGACAGCAACATATTGAATTGTGTGCAAACAATTGTGAGCAACCAGAAGCCTAAAGAAACTTTATCTTCATCATCTTCTCAACCATATTAAATTCAACAACAACAAAGAAAATCAAACATCCTTGTTGAACTGAATCAAGCAGTTTGAGATAACGTTCATCTGCGTATTAAAGAAATCTCAGCTGAGTTGAAGATTGAAGAGGAGGCTTCAAGAAATAAACCAGAGGGTTTGTCCTTCAAGAACGAGTGTGTTCTTGAGGGTTTTGTTAGCCACGGTCGCACGAGTCGAATTCATCCGTAGCGAGGGGTTTAGAAATCAGAAGGATTTTAACAAACAAGTCGTGGAAGCGGAGGATCATTCGTGGATTTTGCAGGGAATCTTGATACAACTCATATCAAGTGGTGGTTCTTACAAGAAGAAGAAGATCATAGGGATTTCTATCTTTCTGTGTAGTGTAATCTTGTTATCAAACATTCAGCAAATTTATATAAAAGTTCTCAGTTTCGATTGTGAAATTGAGAGGGAGACGTACCCACACGCGAGGACGACAGTGGGGAACTTCCTTACCAAACCGCCTGCATATCGTTCTTTCTTTCTTTCTCTTTATAATTTTACATATTCTATAATTTTGTAATTCAATTGGCTTGCTAAGTTTTACTGTCTAATGATAAACATAGTGGTTCAAACATTTTCACCAAACCACCACTACTAAATCATTATACAAGCATATGCCAAGTGTTTGACAAAATTCCTATCAAATTTCTAAATTCATTGAAAATACTGTTTTATGATAAGTGCATTGAAACGTTAAAGATTTCTGAGTTGTATATTCATCCATCTCATTCAATAAAAATCCAGCAAGTTTTTCACATGTCAAGTTTTCTAGTAGTCGGTTCAAAGTAGACGAAATTGATTCAGGACATTGATTTTCGCTGCTTACAACTCGCTTTGATAAAATAATTTTAAATCCTTGAAAAAGTAAGAAGTGATCTATTCACCCTCCCTCTCGATCACTTGCCACATCGTCTAACAGGTCTGACATTTGTCAGATAGGCTATGATTATCTTGGTGAAGACTAGAGAACCTAGATATATTGGGAAGGAGAAAGAGTAATTTATCTTATTTATGAAGAGAATATTAAACGAAAAGAAGTTTGAAAGTTACCATTTAATCTGTGGGGAAAGTAACTGACACACACCAAATATTTTTAGACCTATTTCTCAGATACGTATAAGAGAATATATTGTTTTGTTACTTATCATTTCATGATAGTGCATATTTAACAAACAACAATTTATCCAAAAATAATGACTTCATTAATTAAGACAATTCATCATATGCAGATTTAAAAATGAAAAACTAACCAGATGACATGATCAAGCAATAAAAATAATCATACTTTTGAAGAGGCAAGTCATATTTTCCTAGCTAATGAAAATCCCGCACTTAGATTTTAACAAGCAATCTTCAGGATAGTTTTGTGGACCAACTTCTGCTAACATTTCTTTGAACATATCCATTATTCCCTCTTGGAAAATAATTTCAGACAAAACTCATCCATAAGGAATGTAAGACTTTATGTGATTCCTGGATTCAGAAATAGATTTCCAGAGACAGATGAAGATGGACTGTGGCAAGCTTGCACGAGCATTATTCATCAGAAGATAGATGAATGATTGGTCATCATACCTTAGAAGGTCTTGATTATCCCCTATAGGAAGAAAGTTGGACAACACAAGCTTGAACCAAGCTTTGGGAATAGGCAGGAGATTTTCAGAGTTGTTAGGTTCATTTTCTGATGATATGTCATGAAGAGAATCAAATTTATCAGACATCATAAACTTAGACTTGATATAGTCAACTATGACACCTACATTTTCACATCCAGTGGAAAGAGTAATTAAGAATAGGGTAATGGTGATGGGAATTTCAAAAATATAGGAAGGGATAGAACCATTCTCATAATCAAGATAAGCATGCTTCCAAAATTCATTAACAAGATTCACGTAAACAGGTTTCTTCAACATAGTGAAGTATCTTGTCCATTGCTGAGAATAGAACACATCTGAGATGTTGGAAGCAATGTTACTTTCAAGAGAAGAAATTTCAATTTGTTTTTTGATGATAATTTCAATAAGATCTTCATTTCCAAGAAAGGTTGGTTGAGGCATTATGAGCACCTGAGAGGAAAATTCTTGATAGGAATTAGTCTATAAGAGTAAAAGATGAATATGATAAATCACTATATATATATATATATATATATATATATATATATATATATATATATATATATATATATATATATATATATATATATATATATATATATATATATATATATATATATATATATATATATATATATATATATATATATATATATATATATATTCAAGTGAGTGGAAGAGGTTGTACTAATCTGTAAAAATGACTAGAACACTAACGCAGGACAAGAATTTCAAAGAAGAGGAATGAAGTGAATCAGTATTTATAAAAACAAAGTACCACACAGGTCCTAAATAAGGACTTTGAGTGAATTAACATTTAAAGATAGTGGATGGAAAACTGATATAGAAAAATATTAATCATAGTTGCTTAAATGAGGAGCTATCATCACATATATCATACGTAAAAAATTTGACTCGTTTTCAAGAGAACTTACATGTTCATATTATCTAGAGAATTGATTAAAAGATTCTTCTCTTGGAAAAAGTTCCAGATCATGAGATTTTCATTTATCCAGAAAATTCACAACTTGGAGTTGTACTAATATAAACAAAAATTCTTCTAACTTGTAGAAATATTTTTATCAGAAGTTCTAATAAGTTATAGATAAAAGAAAAGCATACCTTTGAGATTACGAAATTTTTACCGTGATTATTTTATCTGAGTGCTTTTACATTTTGATTTTTACTTTAGCTTGTCTCAAATATATCTTCTGATCGGGCTTTGTCGTGTTCTTGAAGATCTTCCATTTGTCTTTAACTTTAGCTTTCTCTTAGATACTGCTTCTGATTAACTTATTTCTTCTTATGCTTTCTTCAGAGTGGTCTTCCAGACGTTCTGAATTATTTTCATATTGATTTCTCTTATTCTTAGTTTTCTGATTTGAGAAGAGCAACTTTCTTCTGAACTCTAATATTCTAATATGAGAACTAGAATTAGTTTTCTATTTAGATGGTTTCTTCATTCTTTTATTTAGAATCATCCGTCTGACTTCTTGAGAGAATCCTCAGAGCACAAATATTATGATCTTTTATTATCAGAACCATCCATTTGTTTGTTAAGCTTTCTTTGAACATAAGCTTATTTTTCAGAAGGTCAATATTTCATGAACTTCTGAGAAGCTATGTGCTCGATAGAAAGTTAACTGTCATTGCCTATCGTCTTCTGAATTTTTGATTTATTGGACAAATTGCAACATTTGTTCTAATACAAATATCATCAAAATTTGACAATTTTGACTGGCGATCTTGTTCTTGCAATCCTGAGCTAACTTGTTTAGAGTTATTCTTTGATCATACTTCAGATGAATCAATGAAACTTCTTTCCTAAGCAATGTTTGGTCTTCTGCAAAGCCTCTTTCAACAGAACCAATGATTAGATCTTCTGCATAAGATCTTCTATCTGCTTTAATAGAAGGTTTTATCATGGGGTTCTTTTGTATCATAAGACAACTGCCTTTCTTCTTTTGAAAAGATTCCTAATGAGATCTTATGAGAAAGTCAAGGGTGGACTAATCCGTTTCTTGAAAACATCTCATACTTCTCAAGGAACTTAATTAAAAGCATTCAACAGATATAACTTCTTATCTGATGATTCTTCCTTGTTAGCTTGTTCTTCAATTTTCTGGTTTTAGACAATGGTTTAAAATTGAATAACTATCACCTTAGAGTATTTCTTCACATAACATCTGGATCTTTATCTGACACTGTTAGGCGTTTAATATCCATCAATAACAGAACCAGTCTTTGATACCAATTAAAGGTGTGAAGAAAACGCAAGAAAGGGTGGGGGGGTTGGATTGTGTTTTCCTTTCTTGAATAACATTCGCTTCTAAGAATTATTCATTGAATAATGCTTCTGAATGTTACTTCTAAGTAATGCTTCTAATTAAGTTAAGAAAACATAAACTCTAAAGCATAAGCAAAAGTAAAGAACACGCGATGTATCCTGGTTCACTTGAGAAACCCCCAAGCTAGTCCAGTCCACCCTTCCGAGGTTATCTAGCCTTGAACTCAAGGACTTAATCCACTATAACCAATTTGATTACAATTGCACGAGAAACTGACGGTGCCTAACATCCAATGACGCGTTCAAAGATCCAAACTGGATATAATGTTCATTGACCCAATAGAATCTGATTCACCATAATCTTCTACCAGGATTTCCTTCCAATGATATCCATCAGTGATCTCACAAAGCTGACATTTACTCAGTCTCCTTTGAGATATGACTACCACTGACTCAACATAATCCACTACCAGGATTTTATCTACTATGGTCGCAACCAAAAATATTCTTGAGAATCCTGACTCAACCGAGTCTCTCAAGGAGCCATCAAACAACTGTTTGAGTTACATTTGTTTACAATAATAATGCTTCTACATAAGCTGAATGTAAACGGAATTGAGTACATCAGAAGAACCTAATACACACTAAAAGATATTAAATTTTATTGTAGCTTCAATGTATGGTCTTCTTTTATTCAAGTAGCTTCTTCATGGACAACAATCCAAAGCACTTGAATTGCTGAAGTCTTCTTCTTCATAAGCTTCTGAAAGCTTTGTTGATCTTGATGTAGTAGAGAGAAGAACTTCTTCATCTTGATTCACTTTAGAATATTCTGGACAACAACCCTTGTTCCATTTTCTTCTATGATCACTCTAGAGCATAACATTTGTGTTGTAGATTTATAACTGGAGCTTTCATGATCATCTTCTTTATCTTCTGCGGCTTAGCAAGCTTTGTGTAGTATATGAAATTAAGCACATTGTGAATCTATGATTTTATTGTAATCAGTATCAATATGATTGAAGAATCATTTTGATAACAGTTGTTCTTGTTGTCATTATAGTGGTTGATAGCTTTTTGGTTGTGTTTCAATAATGACAACTTTCATTTGTAACATTGAACACCAACATTTAACTCATTCAACATCATGTGTCAAGCAACCAGCTAACCAACATGTTTAAACATATGATTCTTTTCTTATATAGTCAAGAAAAATAGAGTCGTTGACTTTTTGAAAAAGAGTCATTACTAATAGTACTGCTACATCCTCATCTCTTCCACACTTTAAGTTAGTGGAGAGGTAGTGGAATAAAACTTTTTTGTACTGTGTACTATTGTACCATGTTACCGTTATATTCTTTCCTTCTGCACTTCAGAGGCTTCTGCTAGCATAAGGTTAGAAGCAGGAACATAGCATAAGGTCTTTAGAACTTCAAGTCTTCAGAACTGCGTCTTCGGAGTCTTCAGTACTTGGCCATGAGAACCTGTTGTAGTGAACCATGAATCAGAAAAGCTTGTATATAACCTTGGACCTTTAGAACTTAAAATCTTTGGAATATACAAATCTTCTGTCTTTAGAATCTTTAGCACTTAATTCTTTAAGAATCCTTGTCTTTAGAATCTTGTTATTAGAAACACAAAGTCTTCAACATCTAGACTTCAGTTAGGAACGTTGTCTTCAGATCTTTTAACTTTGTCTTTTTTTAAACAAGTTGTCTTTTAAAAACTAAGTTTTTAGCATCTAGACTTCAGTAGAAACTTTGTCTTCATGTCTTCTAACTTTGTTTCTTTGGAACATATTGTCTTTTAGAAACATTAGTCTTCAGCATCTGGACTTAAGTGACAACTTTTGTCTTCAGATTTTCTGATTGTTTCCTTATAACACATTGTCTTTAGAAGCTTGAGTCTTCAGCATCTGGACGTAAGTAGCAACTTTTGTCTTCAGATCTTTTGACTGGTTTCTTTAGACAAATATCAGGGCTTACACTTCAGAGCCTTCTGGAGTGTCTTGCTACTATTCAACATAACTTGTGTAGCACAAAAGCGGAACTAATTCTCTTTTAATGTCTTGGCCACGCCATCCATTATAAGCGAAACTAATTCTGTTCTAATATCTTGGTCACACCATCTATTAGTACAATAAAATTGTTCACACAATCATATTCATTTGTTATCATCAAAGCTCAAAGATAATATTGCAGAACCAAATCTTGTTCTTATAATTAATGTAGGGAATGAGGGTTGAAATGAATAAACTCTACCAGAAATTCTATTTCCTTGAGCTCTTTCTGATATGATGAACCACAAAAATGATGATTTGGAGTGGAAAATCGATTGAGAATGATGAGGGTTTTTGAAAGGTTTTAAGGAAAGAAAGAAGAAATGGTGGTGATCAAACATGACCATACTGATTACTGTTTTAAGTATCCTGCATCGTCAATAAAACCGGAATTATACTTCCTGTTATATATAAAATGTCAAGGTGACAACAAATTCAATCTTCATGCTAATAGAACCGGAAACAGAATTCCGATTTAGAATCGAAAGTATACCTCTGATATCATTTTTTACATTTCGAACGGTGAAATCACATTTGATTTGTTTTATGCAAAATATGATACGAATCGAAAATATATTTTCGATTTTCCAAAAGACAATTTCAGCATTACATAAAAAGTGTCTTTTTTTCATATGGGGTGGGATAAGAAATTCTTAAAGCATGAAGTCATGTTGGATTTTTTTCTTAACTTGAATGAATATGTCAAAATGTGGAACAATATTAACTCCATGTTGCATTTTTGTTATAATATATAACCCGGTCCACCTTAATAAAACTTCAATGTTTTCACGTATGCTAACACGTCTTCCTCATAAGCTTCCACATTTATACAAATTCAAATTTCTCATTCATCTTCCATTTATTATAACTGACACATTTTCCATAACTAGCTTTACTTTCCATACAAGAGTACCACATTTTCTCTCTCTTTCGCTTCCTTCCACCAATCATGAAGGTATCTAATTTCTCTGTTTTTCTATCTCCTATAACAAAACTTCAATTATTTTACCTGTTTTTTTTTTCTCTTTTGCAGAATTCAATCCTAACAACAACAACGCTTTTTGTCATTTTACTTTTTCTCCACTCTGCACTTGCTCTCAAGGTACACTTTTAACACCTCTTGTGTTTTTTTTTTGTTGTGATTTTCAATAACCCTTTTTGTTTCTTCAACAGGAAGGACAAATATGCTTAGCAGATAAAAACTGTGATTCTGGTTTACACTGTGAAACCTGTGTGGCTAATGGAAACTTGCGACCTAGGTGCACTCGTACACAACCAATTAACCCTACTTCAAAGGTTTCACCTTTTTTTCTTCTTCATTTTGGACTTTTCTTTTGCTATGAATGTTTTGGTATCTGACATTATGAAGTTTTTTTTTTATATAGGTGAAAGGGTTACCATTTAATCGGTATTCATGGTTAACAACACATAATTCATTTGCACTTTTAGGTCAAAAATCAGCAACTGGTTCTGTGATTCTTGCTCCCACAAATCAGCAAGACACCATTACCTCTCAGCTTAATGTAATGTTTGTTCTCTTCATTTTAGAAGGAATTATGGTTAAAGTTCAATATTTTTAAAGATATGATGATTTGTGATTAATGAGACTTAAATCCCAAAATTATTAAGCGTTTAATAGATATACACAGACACTCGTCATTTGTTTTGCCACTTTGCATATGTTTCGTATGTTTGGTTATGCTAGGAAAAAAATTGATTTTAAGTAACCAATCTTAGTTGGTCCAGTGGTGATTGATACTGGATTTAGTAGAGAAGATCACAGTTCGACACCCCGCGACTGTCATTGGGAAGAGTCACTTGATGCCAGACTCCGGAAATAGAATCAATTATGGAAAGCATAATCAATTCTATTTGAGAGAATCAAATATATGTCAGACTATTGAAAGTAGAATCAAGTCTGAAAAGCATAATCAATTCTACTTGAGAGAATCAAATATATTAGAGTTTATTTAATACGTTCCAAACGTGAAACCAAACATACATTCATATAGTTAATTTTAAGAATCAATTATAGAAATGAGTTGACATGTGAGAATGGTAGATTCTTATTGGATGAAAATTTGGCTTACCTTAGTGCATTTAATTAATGTGTTTGGTTGTTTCTAGGAAAGTTTTAAATTTGAGGAAAATGAAAGTGAAAAGACAAGGAAACCTCATTGAAACTTTAAGCATAAATTAGTTATATGATCATTTGTTGTGTATCTCAATAGGTTACGTCTCAGCCTACTTAAAGAGAAAGCTAAGCTTGTGCTTTCTGAATATTGCATCAGAACATAATGTCCCCACTTTCAATTATTCAATTGAAAAGGCTTTAAAGTGGTTGTAGGGTTGTTGGAGGATAATAATAATACTTAACTATATATGATAGTTTAGTCTATGAATGTGCTGCATGTTTGGTTATGGGAGATTATAGGAAAGTTTTAAATTGATTAAAAACAACTAGGATTTTTTTACATGGTTGAATAGTTCAATTAATTAATTAATGACTTTTTTGTTGGATTAGTTAAAGACTTAGTATCATGGTATGAAATGGTACTACTTTCTTGTTGGAGAATGTTTGTAGTTTTTTAATGACATGTTGGAACTTGTTGAAGCAGCCCTATTAAATAAATAGTATAATCTGTTTTTGGAAAATGGTTTTGAAGTAATCAAATCTAGCCTAAGAAAGAGGTTAATGGATCAAAGTTCAACCAGAAAATAGAAGTGAAGACTTGTAACTTATCCTGTTTGGATAAACAATTTAGTTAAGCACTTATAGCATAAACGCTTATCATATAAGTGCATATGTATAAGCGGTTTCTATAACAAGTGATAAAATAAAGTCAAATTATTTTCACGTAAACTATAAGTTTTTTTCATAAGCCGTCTTTGAGAGTCTATTGAAATAAACTGAAAATAACTTCATTGCATAACTTGACTACAATTGTTAACAGAAGTTTAAGCTACTACAACGTCTTAAGGACATAATTGATTTCAGATTTTGGCACCTTAAGCTAACATTTCACATTTTTCTTTCAGAATGGTGTAAGAGGATTGATGCTTGACTTGTATGACTTTGAGAATGATGTTTGGCTGTGTCACTCATTTGGTGGCCAGTGCTTCAACTATACAGCTTTTGTAAGTAACAAATTGTTTATTTCTTGCTATTCCAAATTAAGTACAAAGTAGAATCTTGGCTACTATGCTTTTACTTCAATAATTAATAGTTATTCAAATTGTGAACAATGCAGCAACCTGCCATCAATGTTCTCAAAGAGATTCAAGCATTTCTCGAAGCAAATCCATCGGAGATTGTTACTATCATTATCGAAGATTACGTTACTTCACCAAAAGGCCTAACAAAGGTCTTTAATGCTGCTGGTCTGAGAAAATACTGGTTTCCGGTATCTCGAATGCCAAAAAACGGCGGAGACTGGCCAACAGTAGATGATATGGTCCAGAAGAACCAGCGTTTAGTAGTCTTCACTTCAAAAGCAGCTAAGGAAGCTTCCGAAGGGATAGCCTATGAATGGCGATATTTAGTAGAAAACCAATGTAAGTAATTACAAATTCCTAAAATTTAAGTTAACTATGTATCGGTAACAAGATTGTGAATGTGATTTGGAAGTTCAATTTTTACTTTTGCAGATGGAAATTCAAATGGAGGAATGAAGGCCGGTTCGTGTCCAAATCGCGCAGAATCACCGTCTATGAACACAACATCAAGATCATTAGTCCTAGTGAACTACTTTCGAGATCTTCCAGATGGAACTCAATCTTGTAAGGACAATTCAGCTCCTTTGCTTAACATGGTTAACACTTGCTATCAAGCAGCCGGAAAACGTTGGGCTAATTTCATTGCTGTTGATTTCTACAAGGTATTATACTATCAATTTTCTTTTGAATTGATTTTTCCAATAGTGCCGCTATAGTATAACAGAATTTGAACAAATTACTATTATTCTGCGATATACTATTTAGTACAAATTATTGTCGAACAGGGGATACAACGCGCTACAGCAATTAGCGTAGCAGAATTTGCGATTGATAACACGGATTTGTGAATCTGTGATGATATGCTAGCAAACATAATATACTTTTTTTATCACATTGATGTTTCAGAGGAGCGATGGAGGAGGAGCTCCAGAAGCGGTTGATGTAGCGAATGGTCATCTAGTATGTGGATGTGGAAACATAGCCTCCTGCAAGGTTTGTCGACATTACTTTCATTCTCTTCTATGTTTGTTTGTTACTATCATATACTGAATTTTCATTCTTGATCTGCACAGGCTAACATGACATTCGGAGCATCATGTCAGTTACCTGTGGCTGAACTAGCTCCAGCCCGTGAAGCAGCATTAGCATCTAGCTTTAGCATTCTAAATTGCAAGCCAGCTAGTTTATTGTTGTCTTTTGCCATTACTCTGTTGGCCATGCTCGTGGCACTGTGAAAGGATTTGGTGCAGTAACTTTGTCATGCAGTTTTCAATCATAACCGTCTTTTCCACGGCAGAGAATCCAGATCCTTATTTTGGCAACACTGATCGCTTCTGCTTGTTTAGAATAATATAGATGATTTTGTGTAGTGGCTTTTTGTTTTGATATTTATGGTAGGGATGAGATTTGAAAGTTGTATTTGTAATTTATTTATTTGGTGCAAATTGTAGTTGTAAGTTTACAGTCATGTTAGGTATGCAATTGGCTCATTAACTCCATACTATTGTGAAAGTGTTAGTGTGCACCATGTGGTTGGTGGTATGTTATCTTTACTCTTAAGAATGCAGTTATAATTTTGTTATATTTGACATATGTATGCCTATATAAGCATGTATCGGCCTATAATTTTTTTTTAAGTAATATGAATTAATTGAAAAATTTATTGAAAAATATATTTTTAAATAGATTTTTAAGACATACTAGACTTTTAAAAATATTAGACAAGACAAAAAAGAGAGTCTATAATAAAATATAAGTCAGACTCAGATTTTTTAAATTTATCGTATGTCAGACTCATACTTTTTAAAATCTAATCTATTTTCATCCCTAATAATAGAGCAAATTGAAAACATTTAGTATTATTGAAAATAGAAAACTAAAAAAAACAAAGATGAAGTGATAATATGAATGGAAAGGGTCTAATATAATACAAGAAAATTTGACATGATTAAACATGTTCCAAAAGACATTGATACATGTTTATGGTGTTAATTTTTCATCTCTTTCCGCTCCTTTCTTTGGTATCAATACACATGTTGCTTTTCTCCATTATTTTCTTGCACAAACTATAATCCCTTCAAAGACACCCTTCTCCTTTTCATATTACTATGATCCATTCACTTATAAAACGTGAACTATGAGACATCCAAGTAATATCATTTAAAGGAAGAATAACCCTATTAAATTGTAATTCATAGTATCGAAACTATGTGTGTCGAAGGGTTAGAGGTTGTCGAAGCAGATTGCTCAATGAACCATTGTCTAATCGAAAAATTTGTGGATCGAAGCAGGCTACGCACAGATTTAATTTGGTTTTAGATTTGATATAAATCTAAAATAAATAGATTTAATTTAGTTCTTAAATATGTATTTTGGACTTTCATAGTCTTGGGCTTTGACTTAGGGAGCAAGCTAACCTAAATCTATAAATAGAGAGAGTAACCCATATTTTTGTAATCAAATCAATCAAGTTGTATTTACGGAATTTGCAGTTGCAAGTGAATAACAAAATATTCAAAGTTTTCCACAAATTTTGAATAGAGAAAAACTCTGCAGAAAATAATTGTCTTTTTTTTCTTTCATATTTGACATCGTTATTGTGTGGTGATAACAATTTTATTCATCAAAATTGATAGAAATTCGTCATAAATTTTCTTGAATTTCCAACAAACTCTTCTACTATTCTCATGTTCGTGATCATGAAATAGTAGAAACCATCTATTGACTTTCTAGTCCACCCAAGAGATCACCTATAAATACCTCTGTTCATAATTGAAGGGACTGATCTCCAATTCTCCATAATAAACACATATTGAGTTTCTCACTAATTTGGATAGACAAGCCCTACATGTTGTTTAATATGTTAAACACATAAGCAGTCGTACAAACACATGATTATCTTGTAGTACCTTTTTTAACAACTACAATAAAGACTATTGTGGAGCTCAATAAAACTGATATGAGTCTCAAATTTAATCCACTCTATTATTAACGGTGACAACAATGATGTCATGATCGATGACGAGCGATGACAATAATGAGGATCTAAAGGACTCGCCAGTGTGTTGATAAGATGAGTTCCAATAATGTTTGGTGGTGTGTTGACTGCCAAGAATTTAGAAGGATCGTCACAAGTTTATAAATGAACAAAAGGCTATTATGCAGTCTTTGATACAATAAGCAAAGAAAATGCACCTTCGTATACACCCTTAAAGGTAATGTACAAGATACTTTTTACGGTTAATATTATTAATTTCTTATATCATCTATTATAAATATATAAAAACAAAAATATTTGGTAATTACGCTCTAATCTTTCTGATTTCAAATTTAATTTTATCTAATTATAGGGGTAAAACAGTTTTATTAGCCACTATTCTCTTTATATTGATTTGATATTTAACGATGCTGATGTGGCATACCTATAATTTTTGTGACATTTTTTATTATTTAATAATTTAATCAGCACTACAAAAGATTTTTAGGATATTGAAACGTGAGTTATCCCTCCACACTGATAACTATAAAACACCTGAACCATTTAATTTAATTTTTGAATCAATACAAAACAAAAGAGACATACAATAATGAGAATACACAACTTTCAGTTATCCCATCTTTTCAACTTTTGCTAGCTTTCAAATGCACCAAACATCTTTCAAATGCATCCATAAACTTACGAATAAAAATCTCTTCAAACCCTAAACTATTCTTCATCTACACTGTAAGTACTCACTACTCATGTATGCCAAACCTCATTCGTTTGCCAGTTCTCTATTTTTTTTCTTTTGAAGTTATGTCATATTTGAGTCTTATTCTAGTGCTTCTGTTAAATCATTCTTTTTAGTTTTATCATTCAATTATTGATTCTGTTATATTCATGTTGTTGTTAATATCCACAATCTATTTGATTTCATTTATCCTAATATTCAACACATGGTTGAGGAGTTGGAAAAAGAAAAAGAATTAAGGTGGGAAGAAGCTGGAGATGATGAATCCCTATGAGTTTTCTGTGTGATTATTAGTTTTGATTTTATTTTTATGTGAGTGATATAATTCTTTGGAGTTGCGATTTGCTTAGTTGAAGCTTGAGAGCGATACCGTCAAGAAGGGTTATGAAAAAGAGAAGAATAAGACTTCTAATTATAACTTTAGGTTTAGATTTCCTCTCTAGTTCTATGACATATCTCCCTTTTTTGTTTTCACCACTCTGTTTTTTTTAATCGGCAGGTTACTACAGTTCACATGGTTTCGATGGATACTAAAAAGAGTTAGAAGGAATCTATTGTTGGATTTTCAAGCGTCTCACGATTCTACATGAAAAGCAGAAAGACACTACATTGGAATTATGATTGATTTTGTTATTGTATTAGCTGTAAATTTTGTTTGATAAATCTGAGCATGAGTTGTGTGTTAATCGCGTGAGTATGTATGTATTTCGAATCGCATATTTTATATATGAAACTGATTTTATTCTCACGCGTTTGCAGGTCGAATATGTATCGATGCGTATGAAACTGATGATAAAAAGGACATGCTCAGTAGAAACTGTTATTCGCTGAAATTGAATATATACAGAAGTGGTCAATATTCTTTTTTACATTTAAAAAGTGATTATTTAAAAAAAAATACTTTTTTTATAACAAAAAAATTGTAACAAACAAACTCTATATGATAATGTGTATTTCCCTAAGTTCCAAAATATAAACACTGCAGAAGATATAATTGAACAATTACAACCAACTTCTGAGAGCAAAGGTACTTCTTTTAAAAGTGATTATTTTGAATACAATGGTCTTGATAGTATTAAGACTATAATAAGCAATGCAATAAACACTTGACATGTAAAAATTGAAGGAATATAGTGATTTTATTTCGATCTAATTAATTAATCATAATCCTGCCTCAAATTTTATTGTCTCTTGACTTGAATGCTTTGTTGAACCAAAACAAAACAAAAATCGATGCTTTCTATGAATTTTTTAAAGTTTATAATAAGATTACAATTTACAACATAACGCTTGGAAATAGAAACTTATAATATAAAATATACACTTTTCTTCAAATTATTAAACACTGTTGTATCTTTTGACTGGGTATATTATAAGTGCTTAAAAAACTGCAAAATTATAGTAACATTGTTGATTCTAATTGTTATGTTGGCTGCCAAACAGATGAAGATTTTAGAGAGTTTGTAGCAAAAGTACTCAGGAATTGTAAGATCACAATTGTATCAGATTCTTGCCACAGTGGTGGATTGATTGAATTAATAAAGGAGCAAGTAGTAGAGAGCACACAAGAAGGAGGGGACCTATTTCATCTCCAGGCATACCAATGCTTATTTTCCTTGCAAAATGTTGACTGCAAAGTCATCAAAATGTTGACTTAATTGATTTTTCTAATTTTTTTTAATTCTTTAAAGAAGTTGAAATAAAAATCGTACTAAAATAAATTAGAGTACTATAGCAGCTTCCTATTTTATTATTTAAAGAAGTTGGACAATAATCACACTATTTTTAAATATATTTAATTGATTGGAAAAAATATAATTACGTACTATATTTAAACAAAATTTTGTCTTTTCATTTATTATAATAAATATATAAAATGTAAAGTATCCGAAAATATTACGTAAAACTTTCTGATTAAATATTTAAAAATTTTTAATTTCAAAAATATATTTAATTTTTTATTACATTGCTTCAACTATGTTAGTTTAATTTTCATGTTGAATTTGCATGAACATATTTACGTAGTTTATTAAATTTTGATAGGAAAATGTCATATATTTTAAATTTATAAAATTTGTAAATATGATATAATAAAAAGATTTTAAAATTGAAATTTAATGAGAAGGTATCATACATCGTATGTTGTAAAAAAATATAAATATGAAATAATAAAAAAGTTTTAAAATTGAAATTTGACGAGAAGTTGTCTTATATTTTAGGTTTGGAAAAATAGATTAATATTTAAAATAGGTTTAGGAAATTTTTAGAGTTAACTCATTTGAATTCAACTGTAGTTTGTTAACTCATTTGGATTCACGTATAGATGTGAAAGTATCTATGAGATACTAATTATTAACGGATTATTTTAATGTCTATCTTTTAACTATTTTTTATGTTATTGTTTTATATAATTGAAGATATAAAAAATAATTGTACGATTTATTATAAATACGAGTCAATGATTAAAAATTGATATATATTATTAGTATATAATTGAAATTACGTGAATATTTATGAATTATAAAATAAATTATATTATGTTTGATATTCTAAATATATGAATTAAAATTTGATAAATAATTATAAATTATAACTATATTAATCGTATCCAACTAAAAACATAATGTTATTCTTAATAATTTAATAATTGATACATCTAATATGAATGCATCCAGACGAGACGTGTGTGATATTATGGGTTTCTTCCTAGTTGAATTTTAAAATTCATTTTTAAACCTTTTATTGAAGGATTGTTTGAAAACTATAGCTGTGCTTTATTACAAGAAGCATGTCACATATTACACATGATTTTGTTTCATGTTGGAGATAACTATTCGTTAAAAAGCTAAAATAAAATTTCATTTTTTTTATGATGACTTGGCGTGCTAATTTGGCGGATAAGGTTTATTATGTAGCATATTTGAAATTATGCTCTTAAGAGAATATAGGTTGGACTATCAGACACAATGTTGAGACATTGTATATCATAAAAACCACTTTGCAAGAAAATAGCAAATAATATTTAAAGTAACAAAAGAATATAAAAAATTGTTAACTCGGTTCAATTTCATTTTGTTAAAGTGATAAAACGACAGTAAAAAAAATAAATATTTATTTTTAGTATTATTATATCATTTTTATAGAGATTAGTGACTATTAAATTACCGTTTAACATGTCTCGTATTTATGAGTTTGCACTACAAAAAAATTACTTTATAATCATAGTTATTTATTATGTTTTATCTACGGACAACAAAAACTCACTTATTCTTATTTTATTAATTTTATTTACTTAACTCTGGTTATTTTTTTGTGTTATTATTATTATTATTATTTTATTATTATTATTATGTATTTTATTTTATTATATATTTTATTTTATTATTACACTATAATGTATTATTATACTGTATTATGTTTTACATAAATCTCTCTCTTTCTCGTACTTTTAAAGGCAAAATGCAAAGAATTTTCTATATAACTGCTTTTCTTCAAACGAGATTCAAACGTACTTTCAAGGACAAATTTATAATGTTTAACCCACCGATCACAAGTACGTACTTAGTAAACTCAAGTTTTGCACTTTTCTCTTTAAAAGTCGATGCTAGTGTCTCTTGTCACAAATCAAGTTTAGTTTACAAAACTTTTCACAAAAGCGCTTTTTCAAACGCGCTTCTCCAAACGCGATTTTGCAGTCGGATAACTTCTTTGCAAACCCAAACACAATTTTTAATCTCACTGCATCGATTCAGTCGCGTTTTGGTTTTGGTTCAGAATTTCTCCGGTTCATAATGCTTATGTTTGATGCATTTTTACGGTAAGCTTCACGGTTTCATGTAGGGATATTCAAAATCAAACCGGCCTAATAAAAAATTGCAAAGCCGAACCAAACCAAATTGAAACCGCAAAAAATTACATTTAATTTGAATGTGTTTGAATCATTTTCTAACGAAATCGTGCAATTCGGTTCGGTTTGCGGTTTGTATTTTACAAACCGAACCAAACCAAACAAAACCACATTATGTTATAAAATTTTACTAACTAATATATATTTCTTTAATTCTTTAGAGAAATCAACATGTATTACATATATATTTTACATACTTTGTATGATATTTATTTTAATTTACAAATCATAAAAAAATAGAATATTATTAATTTATAAATACTATTTTAACAAAATATATTTTATCATATTCTTTGTATAATATTTATTTAAGAATGCAATCTTGTTTATATCATTCTTTAGGTTTAGATAAGATTATAATACGTAATTTTATGTATCAAATTATAAATTTATTTTGACAATTATAAATTTTTTTATGATATTGTATGAACAATTAAACACAAATTATATTTCCTCTATATGTGTATGTATGGCTTAATAATTTTTTTTGTAAAAAATCGAATAAACCGAACCAATCCAAACCGCATTAGTTTGGTTTGGTTTCGTTTGAATTTATTTTTAAAAGTCAACCAAACCAAACCGAACCACATATTTTTTTCTCTTGCGGTTCAGGTGATTTTTTCTTCAAAACCGCTCAAACCGCACTGCGAACACCCCCTAGTTTCATGTATGGGTGGCAAAACGGGTCGTAGCCCGCCGGGCCGGCCCGTGCACTCGCCAGTGTTGGGTTGGGATTTTGAGACCGCCTACCACCAAAGCCTGCCCCGCTAAAGACCGCCACCCGCCAAAGCCCTCCACGCAAAAATTCGTCGTCCGCCAAAGTCCGTCGCACGTATTCGTTTAATTTGTCCCGCCTTAAATTATGCTCTTTTTAGTTAATTCTATCAATTCTAATTCTTCATGGTTTTATTTTTATACATTTATTTGTGAATATATGCAGTATTTTTTGAAGTAAAATTTATTAAAATATATCTTGTAAAAATTGCTCTAAAAAATAATTGAAAAATCTAATTGAAATGTAAAAATAACCTATTAATCTATTAAAAAATGAAAAATAAATAAATAAATAAGTAAGCTTGCAAGCCCCGCCGCCTGCCAACCCGCCGTCTTGGCCGGACGAGCTAGATTTTTATGCTCATTTTCATTTGGCGGGCTTGCCCGTCCCACTCTTTTTTGACAGGCTTAAGGCGGGGTGGACAGTTCGTTTTGACACCTCTAGTTTCATGTTGATTACGGTTTCAATTGGTTTCTGTTTTTTTTTTGTTTCGGAAATGATTCTAAATTAAGTTAACACTAGCATACAACATTATTAAGCTAAATGGAGGATTGTTTACCTATTAAAAATGCAGAAAAATACAGTTTTTGGTCTTGCCTGTAAGGTGTTTGATAAAACGCCTCAACCGTATCTCTTGATTCTTTTTCTTCAATTCTTTCACTTCATGATACTGAGTTGTTGTACTGCCGGTATTGTTGATTCATGATCGTTTGCGGTGTGAATTGGTGGAGAATTATCGTCGTTATTACCATTTTGCAACTCGCGTGTCACATGTTCGACAAAATATTTCAACCAGTTTCTTTCCTCTTTTCGCTTCTATTTTGATGTGCATTGTGGGCCTGGATTTTCTATGATTGTTGTTGATTGTTGATGAACTCTTGAATTTCTATTTAATGCTTGAAATATTGTAGGTGATGATGGATGGAGAAGAAGAAAAAAAGTGGAGAACAATTTAATGTATGTGTCATTCATTAGAATAAATATTTTTATATATTATATTTTTTATATTTGATTTTCTTTGAATGAATAGTTCTGGATTTTATATTTACTTGTCTGAAAATTGGTTTTGATTCCTCAGTTGTTTATTTGGCTTCATAGAGGAACAAATGTGTTTATTTGTGTTTCTTTCACTGGGTAAGAATTTCATTTTTTCCTTAACTACATCAGTGTTTAGTAGTCAGGATTATTCAGCATGGTATTGGTAGATGTATGTTGTTGTTACTTTGATTCTTTTTGGTAGTTTTTTGTTATCACTTTTGTTTATTGCATGCATGAGCTAGTTTAACTATGTTATTTATGTAAGGACAGATGGTCGACAATTATACCTATGTCTCGGATCGAAGGCCAGCCGAATGCATTTCAAGCTACCTGCTGCTTGACACCGGGGTTTCATCAGGTAGTTTGGCTTCTGTGAATATGGAAAAACTGAGGAAAAAAATTACTTTTGTTTGAAATTTTTTTATCAATGTGCTTTATATATGGTCAATGATCCTTAGCTTTTGTTAGAATGCCCTCTTTCTCTCCTTGGAGGTCAGAAAGGGGATGGGATCATTGAGTTTATTTTTTCTTATTGCAAAGGGTAAAAGGAAAGAAAGAAAGGATAAAGGAATTGTGTGCTTGTAAATGAATTACTTTAAACCACATTTGTGCGATTAACATTTTGATGCATTAGATTTAGAATAGTGAGAAGCAAACAAATAAATTCACTTGCAGGGCCTTCTATTTTGCATATGTCACTTTGTATCTTCTTGAAATTGTCATGATCAATATTTTTTATGAGGGAAATTGTCATCACCAATTTGATCAAAGTTGCATTAGAAAACTAGATCAACAAACAAGCTCTAAATATTTGCTTCATTATTTTCGATGTTTTTCTCCATACTAGTTTCTTTTATTTTCATCTGTTGTTATGTTTGCTTTGGTACAACTGCTCTTTGTTTCGACTTTTATGTTGATTCATGTCCAAATGCAGAATTAATTATAAGAAATACAGTTAGTTCATCTTCTTATAGTGATCCTTCCATTTGTGTTCGTGATAGTGCTTCATAGATAGTAAGGGAATTATAACTGGACACTGTCAGAGTTTTTCAATTTGATTGTAGCATAAGATGTTCTAAGACGATATTTATTTGAAATGCAGAGATCTGATTCATCTTTGATGCTATAAGGGAACAATACATAACAAAGTGGTCCGGAAAATAGGTTTATTGGAGGATTTTCTATTTTATAATCAGCAAAAAGTCTTCTTGGGATCTTCTGCCCTGGAACTATTTTTTTGTGCAGACATAATTGCTTTTTAGTAGCCGGATATGCAGTTGAAATTGTAAGTTCATCATCACAATTCTTATATTATCCTTCAATTCTACATTTGACATCTTTTTTTCTTCTGGTAATATTGTTATTGACTGAAAAAGCACTTTGAGAAACAGACTAGTGGACCAAGGGTTCATATTCCTACGGGTAGAAGAGACGCAATAGTTTCAATTGCTTCAAATGTTAGACCCAACATTGTGGACACTAGTTTTACTATGGATTAGATGGTTAGTCTCATATACAATGCTTCTCTCTACTTTATCTCAGCTAGGATTTACTGACTATTTTCTGTTTTTTTAACATGATATAATCATAAATAATAAACTATATATTATAGAAGGGTTTCATGTTCAGCTCATAAACTGTTTTTTTTATTCATATTTTGAATTCCTCTTGTTTGCTATTGTGTGATGATATACTTTATTCTTCACTTTACTTAACCGTCGCGACACTGTTTCGAAGATTTTAGGACCGGTTTCAGCTGGTTTTCTCTGATTGCCTTCGACCGATGTTAGGTTTAATTACTTTGATAATATTGTTGATGTTGAAAGATGTGTTAATGGAACTAGAAAATTAGGGAATGTTATAGTTTAGGAATTGGTTAGGGTTTAGGTTATTGAGCCTACTTTGCCTAATGATCAAACGGATTATGTTGAAATGGCTGAATTTTGTAGAAGGACGGCTAGTACTACATGGCATTATCATGGTGGATGTGTTGTTGGTAGGGTTGTTGATTCTCATCTTAAGGTCTTAGGAATAGATTCTCTTAAAATTATGGACAGTTCTGTTTTTAGTGTTTCATCTAGAACTAATCCTCATGCTACACTAATGATGCTTAGAAGGTGAATTTTTTTAGTTTTGATCAATTCACTTTTCATAGCCATTTAAATTGATGTTTGATTAATAATAATAATTATGTTTTGTGGTTGTTCTATTTTTGCAAAATATTTGAATTATTTATATTAGTAAAAATATATGCATGATTAGCAAAAAATAATAATTTTTTTCAGGATACCACTTTTACCTACGGTCATATGCTGTAGCTAAAAAAATAACTTTTCTTAGAGAAATAATTACAGACAAATAGAACTGTAGGTAAAGGTAGTGACTTACATTCTGGCCTTTACCTACGGAAAAATAATATATAGTGACGGATTTTGTTTATCACTACATGTCAATTTTCCTGTAGTGTTGGTTTTGAATGCGTTTAAAACGGTAAATGCGGGAATTAAACTTATGAACAGAAAAAGAATTCATTCTTTAGAAATGAGATAACTCTCAGGATTGAATTTCACATACCCGTTAAATATTTAAACTTATTACTCAGTTACAATCAACCTAAACTACTTCATCAATATCATCATGTATCTCTCACACAGAGGTTATCTCTAACGTAAAGTGAGATTTCAACCGTATTGCTCTCGAAGGCGATCTTACGCGTAAATCAAACAACACGGAGGATTTAAGAGTCGATACCCACGTGAATACTAAGCCTTAATCTATTTCTAGAGTCAAAACCCAATAGATGTTCATCCTAAATCTGAATTCAAACTGTACATGTCCGCAGCAACCCAAACCCAAATAAAGAAAGCAATCATCAACATTAATTTGTAAAGTGTGTGTGTGCATGGCCTAGTGGTGAAAGCTTGGGTCTTGAGAGTATGCTCCTCTCAAGGTCTCAGTTTCGAATCCTGAGTCGCCACCGACTTTTATTTTATTCAATAATGAAAAGGGTGAAAAAAACAGGAAAGACCTTTTGAGATTTTTTTTGAGTAAGGGGGGTAGGTTATGAAAAGGAAAGGTGTTAGCATCATTTTTATCTGTAGTTTACAGAATCTTAATTTCTAGCTCACTTTGAAAAATGCTCTGTGCTTGTGTATGTTTGAAAATATTTTGAAAATTGCTAAGTATGACAATTGTAATGATTCTCGTATCATTGAGAATGTATACAAAATGTTTATTTTAAAAATATTTGTTGAAAGAAAGTGTTGTTTTATGGAAAGATGTTTTGAAAATACCAATGTAAGGCAATTTGCTTTATAATAACCCTTGTATCAGTTCTCAAGAGTGTTTATAAAGCATTTTGAAAGTAGTTGTTTTAAAAGTGTGAAGTGTGGAAATTGTTTTAGTTTGTGAGCAAGCGATTACGAGCGATCTACCTACTCAAAAAGTCTTTATTCTTTTCCTCCTCCTTTAGATAATGCTATCCTACTATTAGTTAGTAGGAAGCCATATCATTGGATGTGAGGAACATGCGTGGGTCATCGTACAGTTATATAAGGTAACTTGTAGGATGTTTTAGCAATTGTCTTAAGGGACTAAGCTCGTTTACCGAAGGCAACATCGAAGGTTCATCGAGGGACTACGATCTTTTACTTGAGGGTCTTTGCTAAAGCATCTCACGTTCAATGGACATGACTGTTTAAATCTGAGGCAACATGTGAGGTTATCCTAGAGGTGCGTGTGTGAATTGTGTTTTGATTTCAAGTATTTATCTTTGAGATTAGGTTTTCTAATGTTTTGTTTTAGGTCTTGTCATACAAACCCTAATTACTAACAGTAATAAGGAAAGTAGTAAATTGCAGAAATTAAATTTCCTATGCTATTACAACGCTTCGGGGATGGGGAGTACAAATTTATGAATGGGGATGAAAGTAATAAATCCTAACTATCTATTACAAACCGTTAGCAGTTACAATATTGAAAAATGCGAAAGATAAATAAACGCGCGGAGATTGAAAAGGGGAAAGACATTTTAAAAACCCTAAGATATTTCTAAGTGTTTAAGAAAATATTTTATTTGTTTTTGCTTAGAAAAAATATTTGATAGTGTAAAATAAAAAATCAGACCTAATTCTAATTTAATTTACAAGTTAATCATTTAAAGTAAAACAAGGTGATTAAATTAAATTAATTTTTATTTGTCAAAAATTAAATTAATTAATTAAAAACTTAAATCTAATTCTTTGTGATTTTTTATGATTTTTTATGATTTTAAATAAAATTATTTGAAGAAAAGAAAGTAGTTAATTAAAAAAAACAACAAAAAGAATTTTAATGGGCCTGAGTTGTAAGCAAAATGAGGGGTGAAAAAAGAAAAAGAAATGTTAGGCCCAACAACAATTTTTTGTTTGAAACAGAAAATAAAAAAAGTATTTAGAATGGGACTACGTTTGTAGAAGCAAATGGAGGGGTGCTGAAAAGTAAAAGATCCTAGGCTAATAAGTGCTGGCCCGGATGCATGTGTGATCCAGTGAGGCTGATCTTAGGAAGTCCACCATGGTCCTGGGTGTTTGGAGCGCTGGATCTAAAATCTTGAGATCTGATGGTCAAGATGTGAGGTATACCATACGCGCTTTGGAATTGTTTGCACTAGATCTCCAAGGAACAAATATGTGAAAATAAAAGGGTACCACTGGGGCTCGAACTCAGGTCCCTATGTCACGGCGCGCTTGTTTTACCACTGGGTGGCTGTGTCATCCGGTTATGAAACAACGCCCAATAAATATATTACAAACTCATTTTTCAAATTTGAAAATCTACCTTCTTTTTCCTCGCGCGCACAACATAACAACAATATCACTAATGATTTCTAAAAGCTTCATTTCTCAACCAAATTAAAAGATGTAAACATCAAACTTGCTTGATTTTTTATCATGAATTCAACCATGTAACTTTTGAAATCTATAAGTTAAAGACTGAAATGAATTTTGCTTGGTACCAAACTGAAACCTAATATTTCAGAAACTTCAATTCCAAAATTCTTATCACATAGTCAACATAAATGAAAACTAAGGACATGGTTAGTTTCAGAGCAATCATATCTATATTTTATCTTTTGAAATTGAAAGCAAATGATGCGTGTATAAGGATTTCAAAGTTGGAGAAACTTACCTCTTGAAGTGAAAACTCAGAACGCGTATGGAGGCTTCCAGGTGAAAGTAAATGATTGATTAAGCTTCCTTGGACCTCCCTGAAGCTATTCCAATCATTACTTCATGTTGAAAGTATCTGAATATCTCCAACCAAGTCAATGTGCAAGCTTCAAAGATGGAGTTTAAGGGATGATGAAGATGGTGTTACAGAAGTGTAACAGGTGTTTGGATGTGTTGTATGTGATGTATGTAAGGTGTATGGATGATAAAAAAGACAAATGCACGAGTGGATTTGAAGTTGGGTGTTGGAAGCTTAAAATGTGCAACAATGGTGGTTTCTTGGTGATTCTGAGTTTGAGAGTGTTTGAGGGTGCTTAAGGGCTTGTGAAATCGTGTGTTAGCTTGCAAATGATCTCTATATTTATAGAGAAAAGGTTTGAGGGCAAGGGATGATCAGATTTGAAAGATAACATGTTATGGCTTGGTTGAGATGGAACTTTGAAATTTCTTGCAACGTCATGGTTCGAAGGCACGGTACAACTCCTCTAGGGTGGTTGATATCTTCTATAAGAGTTGCTTCTAATGTTAGGATTAAGTGTGTTCAGAGGAAACAAGTTAGAGGCTCAAGGAGAGTGGACTTTGTGATTAAAGTCACTTTACAAGAATGGAAGTATGATCTTTTTTTCTTAAATGGCAAATAAGCTTGGATACAACTTGAATCACTTGGATAATAGCTCAAAAATGTGTGCAATATTTTGATTATGGATAAATTTGGAGGTTTAGAGGCCTGCAAAATGAGATTATGCAGCATGGTGTGAGATTTGGCCATAAGGTTTTCACAAGAATGACCTAAAATTTAAGTTTGTCATGCCATCTTCATCTCCTCGAAACTTCTAGCTCAAGCATGATAAATTTGTGTTCTTGGACATTTTGGAAAGCTTGAAACATTGCCTATGACTTTCATGTTGACCATTTTGGCTAAATAAATTGGGATCTTTGTGAAAAATGGCCATGAAGTTGAGATAAAAAACTGATTAAAAACTTGTTGAAATAGTTTCTAAGTGTTGGATAAAAATAATCAGAACTTCATGGGCCTATATCTCTTAATCCAAGCACTTCTTGAGGATCATCCCACATTGAAAAAGTTGTAGAATTCATTAATCTTTACAACTTTCATGTTGAACGTTTTTCTTGAATCAACTTGTATCTTGAGGAAACTTGCTGGAGAAGTTAGTTTTGAATGTTTTGATGATTCTTGATTTTCGAATTCCAATGTTGACCAAAAAGTCAAAGTTTGGCTTTTGTGTGACTGTTGACTTTTCATCAATTGATTCAATTCCTCAACTATCAATCACTTGTATCTTTGGAAATGTATTGAGCCATGTAATTAGGTCAAGATGTTGTATTTGAGCTCTTGAGATCATGCTTCAAGCCATTAGGTCATGCACTAGGCCAAAAGTCAATGATCAGTTATCCTTAGTCAAAACCCTAATTTTGGAAATTTTTTACCTTTGATGATTTGAGAGATTTCCTCGAGGAATCATGATCAACCCTTGATCAAATGATGAATATCACCTCAAAATGTTGATGTTGACCAAAAATCTTGAAGTTTGACTATATGTTGACCATAATTGACTTTTTATCCAATACAGTTGATTTTTAGTCATCTGAGCAATTACTGAGCAAACTTGTGATGTAAGACTTGAAACTTGACATAAGCATTATTGAGGACCTATGATGAACCATGAAAGTCATTTGAGACCCTTGCAGACCAATTTTATTTGAGAAGCACCAAACCCTAGTTGAAGAACCTTGCTTAGGAGGAGGTTTGACCAGTCAACTCTTGAGTAGCTTTGAGTATTTGAGACCTTTTGTGAGCATGCTTTGAAGAAAATGGGAGGGAAAATTTTGGGGTACAACAATTATAAATAAAACCCCAACAAATGATGGTTGCAAAGAGAAGAAATAGATAAGAAATAAAATCTTTCACGGTGTCAATCATGATCAACCAAGCTCTCGACCCCGGATCATTCGATTACAAGCCACAAATATTGCTTTCTAAGCTCTAAGCTACCAAGAATGAAGGTTGATGAAGTTGGGAACAAATACCCCAAAACTCCATAACACAACAAATGAATGAAATTAAACTATAAAAGCAAAATCATAAGACCGCGCTAAGCGGGTCTGGCGCGCTAAGTGCAGCTTCACTTAAAATACACGTTACACTGCCTAAATCCCGCTAAGCGGACTCACAAAATCTACTTCTGCCAAACTACTCAAAAGTCTCATAGCGCGCTATAGAACGCCCTAAGCGGGCTTCCCTGGACATATCTTCAAAATTTGCATATTTGAAGTTGTGTCTTCGAGACCTTATTTCTCAATGCTCCAAACATGCACCAACACCTACAAAATAAATGAAAAACTATCAAACGGTACAAATGACTCAAAAACACAATTATATAAAAAGTATACATATTTACAAACAAAATGGGGGTTTATTCAAAGAATACCAATAAAAGAATAGATAAGTGCCACAAAACTTATATACAAAATAAAGACATTTCAGAACTTATCAACTATCCCCAACTTAAACTTGTTTGTCCTCAAACAAGGCCAAACAACTTAAAGAACAAAAGTAATAAACCAAAGAATCATGAATCAACAAGTTTTGAAAACGGAAAAAAATGTATGGTTCAAACAAAAACACACAAACAAGGTAAAACTTACCACAATCCTACAACGACAACATATGAATAAAACGAATCCTAAGTACAAAAATCATATTAAACCATCTAAAACAAAACAAGCTCACATCATGAACCACACCTAACAAAAATTCATCGAGGGATGAAAAACACACAAAGGTGAGGATTTGACACTCAACCAACAATCTTGCAAACAAAAGACTAAATTATGAATTCATCTAAAATTTCACATTAAACATACAAAGACAAGAGTCACAAGGGCTTAAGGATTGTAATGTGGCTTGATTAACAAACAAGGGGAAATTTATAAAGCTAATAAAAACAAAAACTTTCCTAAACCTAAGAGAGTGATCAATTCACAAAGTTTCAAACACAAAATTTCCAATTAAACATCTTCTACATTCCCAAATTATCACACCAATCACATAACTTATTAACACAACCTTATTTGATACTCTATTTGTTTTTCTTTTTCAAAAATTTTTCATCTTTTTTCTTTTATTTCTCTTTTAACTTTTTTTCTTTTTCTGTTTTACAACCGCATAGCAACCAAACACAAGCAAGCAATCATTTCTCTCCCCAACTTGAGTTCAACCAACATCAATGTGTGAATACTCCCTACTTTCTAAGGCAAGGTAAAACTTTAAACAACAACGTAAGGTTGAGGGTTCAAGAAACAAAAAGAATCAAAATCTATTCAAAAAAGGTGAACTAAATACTCATAGACAAGCATCATGTTCAAATGAAACATGGATATTGAAAAATCTCAAAGGGATTAACAAATGCTCACACACTCACAAGGGGAGATGCCTATTTGGTAAGGTAGTTTTGCTCAAAATGAAACAAAAATACATTGATCATTTTCATGCTTTCATACAATCAATACAATTAAAAGATTAAACATAATAAAATACAGTTAAAACAAAAATTGTGGCATGTGTAATCTCAACCTTGTCTAGAATGCTTCCGTTGGGGATGAATCCCTGACTATTGCTGGGGATGAAGAACATGTGTAATCTTCAACCTTGTCTAGAATGCTTCTGCTGGGGATTCATGCTTGCTATTTGAGGAAATTTCGTTGGGGAATGTTGACTTCTGTTTGGGGAGAAAATTTTAGGAACATTAGTCGTTCACCACTCTATTGGTGAACTTAATTCTTATATACCTTGATTGGGGATAAAATAGATGGATAACCTTCCGACTCGTCTAGGGAATTTAATTCTTATATACCCTGACTGAGGATAAAAGAGACGGGTAACCTTCTGACTCGTCTGGGGAGTTTAATTCTTATATACCCTGACTAGGGATAAAAGAGATGGATAAACTTCTGACTTGTATGGGGATTTTAATTCTTATATACCCTGATTGGGGATAAAAGAGATGGGTAACCTTCCGACTCGTCTGGGGAGGATAAAGTTGACTGATATCTGGTCCGGTTCCTGATTTCGTAGCAAATCTTTAACGATAGTGGCAACTTGACTGGGGATTATTCTGAATAATCCACCTTCTACCCATCTTGCCTCAAGGAGTCAAACATGTGTTTTTCTGATTCTCTGTTTGTGATCTTCACATACTCGGTGTACTAGATAGCACTCAAGAGAATTGTTCTGGCTTGGTGATGATTTTTGAATTCTTTCTTTTGATGATCTGTCATTTTTTTTCTGTCGATCTTCTGATCACTTTCGTCAACTGGATGTATGTACCCATTAGTCACCATATCCCAGAGATCAGCGTCATGAGCTAGAAAGAAACTTTTGATTCTGTCTTTCCAGTAATCAAAGTTTTCACCATCAAAGATTGGAGGTTTGCCGCTGATTCCGTCTTTCTCATCATGATAATCATTGCTGATGTTCTGACTTGTTCCCACCATAGTGTTTTTCTTGCTTGAATCTTTTTCTTACACGGTTAAGTGTTTGCACTCAGAACTAGGCACTCTGATGCCAACTGAAGAATGGAAAAACACAAGAAGGAGGGTTTGAATTGGGGTTTTTAAAACTTAAAATAAAATACATGTTGGTTATCCTGGTTCATTTGAACTCAAACTACTCCAGTCCACCCGCCAAGATGATTTCGCCTCTCTCAAATGAAGTCTTAATCCACTAATCAAAATTGATTACATAGATACAATGACAATTGTCAAAGTCTTCTTGAGTTTAAACTATAACCCGATTTTCTCAAGGTATTACACAATAATATATTTGAAAATGTGTACAAATATTTTTTTCTAACAAAAACAATATCACAACAGTGATGTATTACACAATTGAAAAGAAATAGATTGAAAGGTAGTAATATTTCTCTTTTTCAGTGCACGGAAAAATCGTATACGATTTCTTCTTCACGTCTTCTTTATATAGGTAATGTATGAGAAGGTGTTTTTGGAAGGTTGATAAATAGTAGTTAATGTACTTTCCAAACATAGAGATTCTTGTCTTCTTTCAGCCGTTACTATTGATTAGCCATGAATAAAATGTAATACTTTTGAGCATGCTTACTAAAGATCACATCAGAAGACGAATGTTACCATTGAGACTCCTTTACTTCTTTCCAGAATTTTACGTATCAAAATATCAGAGTTCTTATTCACAGCGTTAGTTCACTCAAAAGTTGTAACTTCAAAACTTCTTTAATTAAGCGTGTTACACAAATTTGCTTTCTACGTAAGATGAGTCATATCAGAGTTTTAACAACAATCTATCTCATCTTCTGTTCTTCTTACATCAAAACTTCCCTGCAAAATAAAATACTTATTTAGGGAGCATAATTGTTCTTTGTGTGTTTGTTATCATCAAAACTCTTACAAGGATGTAGAACCAAACTATGTTCTAACAATGCATACGTATCCTTTTTGAGGAATCAGAGTTACCGTAGTTCGGCTCACATGTTTTGATTTGTTTTTTGTTTTTTAATGAACGATATTAATTTTGCCTTCTGCCCCAGCTCGACATTTGGAGACTCACGCATCAGCACATAAGTGAATTAACATGTTCCTTTTGAAAAGTTTGAAAGAAAATCCTGAAGGCGAAAAGAGTTTGTATTGGTTGATATTTTTTACCTTGAAAGAAGGATTTGAAATTTTTTAGATGTTTTATGCATTTTCCAAGAGTTTTAGTCTTAATGCAAGGACGCAAAAGAAAGAAAAAAAACATCTAAGGGAAACTATCTAGTTTTATCCCTAATGTCATCATACAATGATGGTGCTACGTCAAGGATGAAAGGGAAATCTCTACCTAATGTCAACATGCATAGTTTGCAATCTAAGGTCTAACTTGCATCCAAAAGGAACAAGCACATTCTAAGGGAACATAGTATAGAAAGCAAGTGAACAAACAAGCTCAAAAGAGCACACATATAAAATGGTAAAGAAAAGAAGCAAAATGCTTTAGTCAAGGGGAACGGATCACCCGAGACAAACAAGCGGGAGTGAAATATAAAAGCATAGAAATGCTTTAGCTAAGTGTTGTACCCCAAATTTTGACCTAAGATACCATCTCCCATCTGCATCATTCGCATTGCAAGGGTTTTGACCTATTTTTATCAAATTTTTAAAGCAGTGTAAAAATTCATAACTGCTTCGAGTCGAGAGCTATTTATTTGTTGAACGCTAAATTTATCAACTGATCAAGACTTAAATGACGTTTATTAATTATTTATTATCTTAAATTTAAATAATTGAAATCTATTTTCAATTGTTATATAACTTAAAGACTTATGAATAATGAAATAAACATTTTGAGAATGGGTTTATTAATTGGTCAACAATGATTATTTAATTCTTTATCATTCTAGGTTAAATAATTAAAATTCTATTTTTATTAATTATTATAATTTAGAATATTATGAATAATGAATTAAATAATTAAAATTGTTAATTGGCCAATGATATTTATTTATTTGTTTATCATTCTGAATTTAAATGATTGGATTTGATTTTCAGTTATTATATAATTTAAAGAATTATAAACAATAAATAAATAATTGGAAAGAAAAAAGAATTAATTGGGAAATAATAGAATTTTATTCACTTTATTCTATTTATCACAATTATCATTTAAATATTGTGTTATTACAAAATATTTATAATGGCAATTACATAAATGCTTAAAGTAAAATAAAAAAAACTATTTTCCTAAATTCTAAATCTTCATCTTCTATCCAATGCCTTTTTGTCTGCTCATTTAATTTTACCTGCAAAAACAATTAAAAGAAAAGTCAGATTTGAATAAATAATTAAAAGCAGAAAATAAATTTAATGTTCATCATTAAAAGCAAACGGCTGGAATCAGTTTACCCTTTTTTGCAAATCACGGGATTTCTCCCGGTTCACAAAAAAGGGAGGAATTTTATTTCATAAATGAATGCACAATTTTGAAATATGCACAAATTCATTTTTATTTTTCAAAACTAAATATGCATAATTTCTTTGTCACAATGTATATTTCAAATTATACACAGCATACAAATACAGCATATGCCATTTCCCACAAGCAATGCAACGTAAACCTATGCAACTTAAGAAGAAGCCAAATAACATAGGCTCCCATGCAAGACAAAAAGAATTATGCAGTTTCAAAACAATGTGCAAGCAACATATATTTCCTTTTTCATCATGTTCCAGCCTATGCCTTTTCAGAACAGCAGTACAATACATCATTTCTATGTATCAAGTGTACCCATGAGAGAGAAGAGAGAAAGAAATATGGTTTTGCATGTTTTGATTAGGCAGAAATGGATACAAAAACAAAATGCAGCAGTAACACAGTAAGAGGAAAGAAGCACAAAAGGGAATACAACAAACTGTATGAAGCAACATTGTGCAGAAGACCTCCAGCTGTAACGAAAACCTGAGCCATCAAACACAAAAAATGCCAAGCAATTGATATAAGAAAACCAAAACCCCTTCAAGAAGCAGAGTTTTTAACATATACCAAAAACTACCAAAGCAAAAGCGATTGTTCAAAACAAACTGCATAAACCACAAACTGCATAAACCATTTCAAAGCCTCAAGCTTTAAAACCTCAATCACCCAAACCTGCTACCAAAAAAAAGACATAACCATATCAAACCTTATGGCCAAACACATAAAACCAGTAGAATCAAATCAAAACCGTTCCTACTGTAAAACCATATATCAAGACCTGTCATAAACCATATAGTCTACTGCATATAAAACCAGAACCTGCCACTGTGTTACGAAACCAACATAGGACTTGTAGAATGCCTCAAAACCAAAACTGATTTCCTAACATCAGACCTATCAAACCATTGTCCATCAACAAAAAACCATTCAAGACCATCAACCATAACCACATAACGTATAACCGAAACCCACATGGCCTAAACTAATTTCCAAACCCAAGCATACGAAGGCCTCAGAGTTCATCATAGGCAAATTCCACGAAGTATACAGAGATCAGAAGAGAAGAAGAAAAAAAGCTTCAACAGCATCAAGCTAGTCAAAATGGTTATTTCAACATAACTTTTAAAATGTTCAAGGCAACGCAAAGGGTACAGTGAAAGAGAAGAAAGAAAATCAAGGTATTCAGAAGCTAGGTTTTTCACCCTCATCAAAGCCAAAAGTAAAGAATCAAGAACGAATACCAGGGTACCAAGCTGAAGCAAGCATCACGTGTTTCCCTCGCTGCCCTTGACCTCCTACGCACACTCAAACTCCCTCCTCCAGCTCCAAAGGTACCCTTTCATCCTTCTTTTTTTCAGAACCTCAAATCACCATTAACAAACAAGAAGTCAGGATTAAAAAATGAACAAAATCAACGCATGCATTAATGAACCTTAACGAATAAAAGATGAAATCGTACCGTGAATCTGTTGCCCAAGCGTCTTATTGGAGGGAAGAGGGAGATCAAGGTGTCGGTGGCCATGGACGGAGGCAAGTCAGAAGCGAGCAACGCGAAGAAGATGAAGACGAAAGCATGAAGAAGAAGAACGGCGCCGTAACCAAACCCTAAGCTAATGTCCCAAAATTAAACGTGTTTAACCCCTAAGAACAAGATTGTGAACAAATGGGCCTTGTCCTGCTTTAAGCCCAGCGTGCTGCTTGCGCACCCCCCGTTCTATCAATTTATTTCTTTCCTTTTAGGATTTTAGTATTTTAATAATTAGTAATTCAATCAAATAGGCATAGTTTAATTAAGCATTTTAATAATTAATTTTATTAGTTTAACTTTTAGGAGTTAATTTGATAATTTTAAATATTCCCTTTTAGTTAGAATTAGGTTAATAACCTTTTTAAGTTTTAATTAATTTAGTTATTTAATAATTCTAAAAATAATAACCTTTTATATTAATATCAAAAACATAAAAATAGAAACATAAAAACTTAAAAAACATTTTATTCCCCTTAATTAATTCTCTTTGCATTCATCCATATAAAAAATACGTAAAATGGAGAAACAATTAAAACACTTTCTTTTTACTAATATTAATCAAAAATCCAAAATGCATTATATCATTTAGTCTATCATTTAATTATTGTACTTAATCATGATCCGCATAATTTTTTCTGTTTATTTATTTCATATTTATTTGTTTATTCCGTTTACGTTTAAATCCAAAGGAAAAACGATAAATTTGTTGACTTCATGTCCTCAAATCTAATCGCGCGAATATTTGCATTTTTCATTAAAACTTAGGATAATTTGCCTTCAAGTATTCCATCTTTTCAAAATTTATGCCCCTTTAAACAAAAACTTCGACGTTAGGTCGTCGTATCTTCAAAAACCTATCCGTATCCCTTTTCGGCCAAAAAGATTTATTTTTATCAAGCAATCAAATTTTAAATAAACAGATATTTCAAAAGGTTCCTATAGAGTACTGTAGACGCATTGGGTGCTAATACCTTCCCATTGTATAACCAACCCCCGAACCATAAGATCTCTTTTCAAAAAACGCTTTGTATTTTTATTATTATTTACATTGCATATTTAGGGTTTTATTTCGCTCTTTTCCCTTTTCCTTTGGAAACAATAAAGCGCGGTGGCGACTCTTGCTTTTGTGAGACGAATTAATCAATAATTCGATCTCCGATTTACCCCGCTACATTTTTTATCGCTACAGAATTGGCGACTCTGCTGGGGAAAGATTGACCTCTTGCTGGTCCATCCCTAAGTGGGTTAAGCCTAATTTGTCTTATCTGTTTATTATTATTTGTTTTGTTTGATTGTGTGTTTAAATTGGGGTTGTTTGGGTTTTTTGCAAAGGACGAATCCTATACCCGGATTAAGTAACACTTAAGGAATAGGACGGGCGGTATAGTCATGTTAACTTTGAGGGAGTAATCCCGAAGAAGGAGGCATGAGATCCCCCACTCAATGGAAGGCCCTCTTGAACTTAATATTTGTTTATCGAGTAATCGGGAAGACGTTATTATTTTCGACCTAGGAGACCGAGAAGTTGAGGACCGTAGAACCCTAACCCATCTTGGCCTTTTTAGGTGTAGCGCGGAGACTATAACGGAGTAATTCAGAAGTAGTTGTTACGTGATGCTACGCTCGGACGAGTTTCTCTTGAGAATATTGCTAATTATTGAGTAATCAAGACGTTGGTAATATCCGAAGGAGGAATGTAGACTCTGGGAACTCTTAGAACCATGTCTTACAGGTGTGATTGAACCATTAGTACATACCTTTGGGTGGGCTTTACCCTCGACTCCATGCTGAACGTTGAACCTTTGAACACCATGTTTGCAAGCTTGTGTGTGACTGTTGCATTATCATTCATTCATGCATTCACCAACATCTTTGTAAAAAAACTTGTTTTTCAAGGAACTTCGGATTGATTTTTGCAGACATCTTAGGTTATTATGGAACTTGGAAGGAGAAATACTCGAAGCTTTAGTTTCAAGGAGCTTGAGATTGAAGAACTGAAGAGTTTGATTCTGAAGATCGAGAGTCCAACGGATTTTCAGAAGAAATATGGGTCCATCGTACCGCTCATGAAGCGCAAGATGAAGAAAGGCATCCTCAACACGTTGGTTCAGTTCTATGATCCCTTGTATCGATGTTTCACCTTTCCGGATTACCAGTTGATGCCCACTTTAGAGGAGTACTCTTATATTCTTGGTTTGCCGATTGCCGACCATGTTCCCTTCTCTGGATTAGAAGAAGAGCCCAAGTCTCACGAGATAGCAGCTATCACCCACTTAAGGAAGTCAGAGGTAGAGGAGAACATGACTACGAAAGGGGGAATCCGGGGTTTGCCGGCACAGTTTTTGTTGAAGAAAGCTCGCCATTTTGCTGAGACAAAGGATACTGTTGCCTTCGAAGACGTGTTTGCTTTACTCGCATATGGTCTTTTCTTATTCCCTAACATTGATAAGTTTATGGATATCAACGCCATCAGAATTTTCCTGATTGGAAATCCGGTCCCTACGTTGCTAGGGGATACATATTACTCCATCCACCTGCGAAACTCTTATCAAGGAGGGATGATTATTTGTTGTGTACCGTTGCTGTATCAGTGGTACGTCTCGCATCTACCTGGGTCTGATGCTTTCTGGGATCTCGAGAAGGAACCGCATTGGGCGCCAAAGATTATGGCTCTCACTCATTTCGACATTGACTGGTATAATCGAGTTTACCACGACGTGGAGATCATTGATAGTTGTGGGGCTTTTCCTAACGTACCTCTTCTCGGTATGAGGGGTGGAATCAACTACAACCCTGTTCTAGCGCGCCGTCAGTTCGGGTACCCGATGAGAGATAAACCAAACAACATCCATGTGAGTGGTTTCTTTCTTCAGGAAGGACAAAATCATCAGGCTGCTAAGAGGGAGATTGAAGGAGCTTGGCGCCATATCCACAGGAAAGGGAGAGACATGCTGGGACATAGAGGTACCGTTTCTTTGGAGCCTTACCTACAGTGGGTTCGTGCTAGGGCTTGTGCTCTCAAGATGCCCTATAAACTTGAGAAACCTTTATTCCCTGCCATTGCACCATCATCTGTTGTTATCCCTATCGCGGATGTAGGAGAATATCAAGGAAATCTGGCTAGGATGAAGTCCGAGAGGGATGCTTGGAAGGAAAAGTATCATATGTCTGAATATGAGAATCGAGTCCTGACTCGACAGTTAAAAGAGAAAGAGGAGTTGTTGCTTATTCAAGACGGCCGGTTCGTTGACCACGATGAGAAGCTTCGCCAGAAGGATGCCTTGCTGAAGAAGTATGCGAGTGAAAGGAAGAGAAAAAGGGAAGGTTCGGTAAGCGTGGCTCTCGTTCCTAATCCGCAGGAAGAAATCATCGATCGACTGATAGCTGAGAAGAAAGTGATGGAAGACTTTTATGAAGAAAAGATCAAGAAGCTCCGGTTACAGCTGGTGTTTGGTCCTTCATCTGAGGATTCCGAGTGACCTTTAGCTTTTAGTTTGTTTTATTGATGTCATTTTGTAAAACTATGTAAAAGGGCTTCATGCTCCGAAGTTGTAATTTATTGCTTTATTTTAGATTTCATGTTGTAAAATTGTAACTTATCACTTCATTATGGATTCCACGTTTCGAAGTTGTAATTTATTTCTTTCATTATTGGATTTGTTATCCCAAAGTTGTAATTTACTATTTTGATATTCCAAATTGTAAGTTGTAATTTATCGCTTTCGATTAATGGATTGAGTTTTTGTTGTTCCAAATTCCTTTACCATTGACGTATGCAAAACTATCAAAGTTCCTTGAAAAACATTAAAATGAGTCATCATTTGCATCACCATCATGCATCATTCCATATTCCACTTCACATGTTTTCTAGAGTCTCATCCTTGTTCTTTTTCCACCGAAGGTTGTCAAGCTGTCTCACCGATACGACACTCGGGCCAATCGTCAAAGGAAAATGGAAGATTTGGAACAGGAAAATCATGAGCTTCGTGGGGAAGTTGCTACACTTCGTGTCGAGATGGAAAAGTTAACTGCGTTAGTAGAAAGTTTGGTGGCTGTTCAGAATCAGCCATCGACTACAGCTGCCGAGATTCAGACTTCAACTCCAGTGGTTTCCGAGATTGTCACAGTTCCTGCCTCCGTGACTCAAATCAACTCTCCGCTTCAACATCAGATGCCGAAAGGCTTTCCGTGGGGAATGCCTTACAACTTTGTGCCAGAGGGGTATCAGCCTGCCGTACAACCTTTATTTCAACCTGCTTTGTCTCTTCCTCAACCAGAGACAACTGCCATGCCGCCAGTAATTCCGTCTGCAACACATTTTCCGCAACCGATTATGACGACCGTTGCTCCTGTGGTCCACTCCGTGCCTTACTTGAATGAACCTATTTATCCTGCCGAGCCTGCTGAAAGTTTGGGTCTCTTTGATAGAATGGAAGAATTTCAGGATCAATTCCAAGAAATGCAGAAGGAGCTTAGAGCATTAAAAGGGAAGGACTTGTTTGGGAAGAATACACATGACCTTTGTTTAGTTCCGAACGTCAAGATTCCAGCAAAATTCAAAGTGCCAGACTTTGAGAGATATAAAGGTGATTCGTGTCCTAGAAGTCATTTGACAATGTACGTAAGGAAGATGTCTACGTATTCTGATAATCATGACTTGTTGATTCATTATTTTCAAGATAGTTTGACGGGTGCTGCTCTAAAGTGGTATATGGGTTTAGACAGTATTCGGATCCGTAACTTTAATGATCTTAGTGAAGCCTTTGTCCATCAGTACAAGTACAATGTTGACATGGCGCCGGACCGGGATCAACTCCGGGCAATGTCACAGAGAGACCGGGAATCTTTTAAGGAATACGCCCAGAGGTGGCGTGAAATCGCTGCTCAAATCTATCCACCTCTTGAGGAGAAAGAGATGACTAAGATATTTTTGAAGACTTTAGGATCCTTTTACTATGAAAGAATGATAGCCAGCGCACCCAGTGACTTCACCGAAATGGTAAGCATGGGCATGCGATTAGAGGAAGGGATTCGCGAAGGGCGTTTGGTTAAGGAAGGGAGTCCGTCCAGCAGTGCTAAGAAGTTTGGGAGTGTGTTCCCGAAAATAAAAGAGCAGGATGTTAGCGCTTTGTTTCCAGGTAGGCCTAGGAGAGGTTACTCTCACGTTGCGGCAGTCACTCCGGCTGTCCGCCCAACTTTGATGACCCCAGCTCATCAAACTTCACCAATTCAACAACGGCCTTTTCAGCAGCAGCCTCGACAACAGGCTTATCCATTCAACAATCAGAACCGTTCACCCAGAAAACCGCAGTTCGATGCCATTCCTATGACTTATACTGAATTGTTCCCTGCTCTTATCAGAAAGAATCTCATCACGACAAAGCCTCCTCCTGTCGCACCGAACAGTGCTTCTCCGTGGTACAAGGCAGATCAGTTTTGTGAATATCATCAAGGGTCGCCGGGGCATAACCTTGAGAATTGCTTTGCTCTGAAGGCGGACGTACAGAGATTAATTAAGAATGGTATCTTGTCTTTTAAGGATGTTAATCCAAATGTCAGAGATAATCCTTTGCCTCGACATGGGGCAGCTTCGGTGAATATGGTGGAAGGTTGTCCGGGGAAGTTCCGAGTTTTTCAAGTTGAACATATAAGAGAGTCGTTGATCAGGTTACATCAGAGTTTGAGAAGACTTGCCTTTGTTAGGCACCAGCATGATTATGACGTTTGTGAGTTTTGTTCAAGAGAGGATGATTGTCCTATCGTGAAGGAGGATATTCAGAAGTTGCTAGATCAGAGAGTTATCACTATTACCTATGACCGAAATCCGGAGGATGAAGTGAATGTTATCATACCACAATTCAATTTGCCTGAATCAGTAGAGATTGCTTACAATAGTCAGACTGCGCCTGTTGATCCTTTGATTATTTACCCACCTGGCCCTGTGCCTTACAGCTCAGATCAAGCTGTGCCGTACAAGTATAATGCCACAATGATTAAGAATGGGGTAGAAGTCCCCATACCAACAAGACCGTCTTTTGTTAACATTGCTGATGTGAGTAGAGTTACGAGAAGTGGGCGTGTTTTTGCAGCAGTACCTTCGAAGAGACCGGAAGTTCAAGTTAGGAGGCCCATGCCGGCGGAGATTCCGGTGAGAAATGTTGAACCAAGGGTTGAGGTAGGCCGACCCAGTGAACCTATCCCTCACCCCGAGGATGATGAGATTTTGAAACTTATCAAGAGAAGTGAATATAAGATTGTGGACCAACTTTTGCAAACACCTTCCAAGATTTCCTTGCTTGCCTTATTGAGAGATTCTGGTGCGCATAGAGAAGCCTTGATGAAGGTCTTGGACCAGGCGTTCGTGGACCATGATGTGACGGTTGACCAATTCGATGGAATTGTGGGAAATATAACTTCGTGTAACAATCTTGGTTTCAGTGATGAAGAACTCCCGGAGGAGGGGAGAAACCATAATATGGCTTTGCACATCTCAGTAAGTTGTGGAAACGATACCTTATCAAGTGTGTTGGTGGATACAGGCTCATCGTTGAATGTGATGCCCAAGACTACGTTATCTCGGCTTTCATATCCAGGTGCTCCTATGAGGCCTAGTGGAGTAATTGTTAAAGCATTTGATGGCTCCAGGAAGACAGTTATTGGTGAAGTGGATCTTCCTATAGTGATTGGTCCCCATACTTTTCAAATCACTTTCCAAGTGATGGATATCCGTGCTGCCTACAGTTGTTTATTGGGTCGTCCCTGGATCTATGATGCCGGGGCAGTCACCTCTACGCTTCATCAGAGACTAAAGTTTGTAAGGCATGGGAAGTTAGTGATGATTGGGGGAGAGCAAGCTATGGTGGTAAGCCATTTATCATCATTTTCTTTTATTGATGCGGACGAGGACGTTGGAACCCAATTCCAAGGTCTTTCTGTTGCTAAGAGTACAGTAAAGAAGCAAGGGGCATCCATCTCTTCTTTTGAGGATGCGCGGCGAGTGGTGGAAAGTGGTTTGGCCGAAGGATGGGGCCAGGTGTTGACGTTACCCGAGAACAAGTCTGGGGAAGGTCTGGGTTTTCATCCAGTATCTGCAAGGGTCAAGAAAGAGGTGGTTGTTCGTCCGATTCAAGAGGTTTTCCGAAGTGCAGGGTTTGTACATCCTGAGGTTGATGCTATCATAGATAATGATTCCGAGGAGGATTTGCCCGTGTTTGTGACGCCTGGATTGGCTTGCCAAAACTGGATAGCTGTTGATGTTCCTGTGGTTATGCACATTTCCGAGTAATGTTTTGTTCATTTTCCTTTGAAAAAATTCGCTCTGCCCAAGGCGAAACGTATTTTGTGTCGGGCTATGAAAAAATAATTCCTTTTGCTCTGCCCAAGGCAAAAGAGAGATGTCTGGGCTCTTTGTTTCAAGTATTTCCCTTTAATGAATAAAAATGTTATTTTGTCCACTACTGTTTTATTTTTCACTTTTTCGGGGAAATAGTAATGAAAATTAATTAATAACCTTTTGTTTTATTTGCACAAATCGATTTCTAAAATAAAGCATAATCATATGTGCAGATTAATCCATGACTTAACCATCGAAAACAATGATCCTATGCCCTCTCCCAACTTTGAATTCCCTGTGTTCAGAGCCGAAGAAGAGGATGATGAAGAGATTCCTGTTGAGATTTCCCGTTTGCTTGAGCATGATGAGAAGGTCATTCAACCATTTGAAGAACCTTTAGAGTTGGTTAACTTGGGTGATGAAGAAGATAGAAAGGAAGTCAAAGTCGGAGCATTGCTTATCCCGGAAGTTAAAGAGAAAATGTTGGAGCTTCTCAAAGAGTATGTTGACGTGTTTGCTTGGTCCTACCAAGATATGCCAGGTTTGGACAATGACATTGTGGAGCATCGTTTACCGTTGAGACCTGAGTGTCCGCCGATCAAGCAAAAGTTGAGAAGGACTCGTCCCGACATGGCTGACAAGATCAAAGAGGAGGTTCAGAAGCAGATCAATGCAGGTTTCCTTGTTACATCGGTCTATCCTCAATGGTTAGCCAATATAGTGCCTGTTGCAAAGAAAGATGGTAAAGTTCGGATGTGTGTAGACTACAGAGATCTGAATAGAGCTAGTCCGAAGGATGACTTCCCATTACCTCACATTGACGTACTGGTCGACAGTACCGCCAAGTTCAAAGTCTTCTCTTTCATGGACGGTTTCTCTGGTTACAATCAAATCAAGATGGCACCAGGAGACATGGAGAAGACCGCTTTCATTACACCTTGGGGAACTTTCTGTTATCGGGTTATGCCGTTTGGTTTGAGGAATGCTGGCGCAACATACCAAAGGGCCATGACTGCTTTGTTCCATGACATGATGCATAAGGAGATTGAAGTGTATGTGGACGACATGATTGCCAAATCACAGACTGAGGAAGATCACCTGGAGCATTTGTTGAAGTTGTTCCAGCGTTTGAGGAAGTACAAACTCCGTCTGAATCCCAACAAGTGCACTTTTGGCGTTCGTTCTGGAAGACTTCTGGGTTTCATTGTCAGTCAGAAAGGTATTGAGGTAGATCCTGATAAAGTTAAAGCTATTCGAGAAATGCCCGCACCCAAGACGGAAAAGCAAGTAAGAGGATTCCTTGGGAGACTGAACTATATTTCTATGTTTATATCCCATATGACTGCTACCTGTGGGCCGATTTTCAAGCTTCTCCGAAAGAACCAAGGATGTGTGTGGACAGAAGATTGTCAGAGAGCTTTTGATAGCATCAAAGAATATTTGCTTGAACCTCCCATTTTGATTCCTCCGGTGGAAGGAAGACCTTTGATTATGTACCTGACTATATTGGAAGACTCCATGGGATGTGTGCTTGGTCAGCAAGATGAGACTGGCAGGAAAGAACATGCTGTATACTATCTGAGTAAGAAATTCACAGACTGTGAATCTCGGTACTCATTGCTTGAGAAAACCTGTTGTGCTTTAGCTTGGGCTGCTCGCCGTCTGCGCCAGTATATGATTAATCACACTACTTGGTTGATCTCCAAAATGGACCCGATCAAGTATATCTTTGAGAAGTCCGCCTTATCTGGAAGGATAGCCCGTTGGCAGATGTTGTTATCTGAATATGACATTGAGTACCACACTCAGAAAGCGATCAAAGGAAGTATTTTAGCCGATCATTTGGCTCACCAACCAATTGACGATTATCAATCCATCAAGTTTGATTTCCCAGATGAAGATGTTATGTACTTGAAAGCTAAAGATTGTGAAGAGCCGTTACCTGAAGAAGGACCTGATCCTGAATCCCGTTGGGGTTTGATATTTGACGGAGCTGTGAATTCTTATGGAAATGGAATTGGGGCAATCATCGTCACTCCCCGAGGTACTCATATCCCGTTCACGGCGAGATTGAAGTTTGACTGCACGAACAACATGGCGGAATATGAGGCATGTATTATGGGTCTCGAAGAAGCAGTGGACCTAAGGATTAAGATTATTGATATTTACGGAGATTCGGCATTGGTGATTAATCAAATCAAAGGAGAATGGGAGACTCGTCACCCTGGTTTGATCCCTTACAGAGACTATGCTAGAAGGTTGTTAACTTTCTTCAACAAGGTGGAATTACATCACATCCCTAGAGATGAGAATCAAATGGCTGATGCTTTAGCTACTTTGTCTTCAATGTTTCAAGTGAATGATTGGAACGACGTGCCTACAATCCGAGTTATGCGCCTCGACAGACCTGCTCATGTGTTCTCAGTAGAAGAGGTTACCGATGACAAACCGTGGTTCTATGACATTAAACGTGTTCTTCAAACTCAAGAGTACCCGCCTGGGGCATCCAGTAAAGATAGGAAGACGTTGAGAAGATTAGCAAGCAGTTTCTTTCTCAACGAAGAAGTTTTGTATAAGAGGAATTATGACATGGTCTTGCTCAGATGTGTAGACAGACGTGAGGTAGACATGCTGATGCAAGAAGTGCATGAAGGATCCTTTGGCACTCATGCCAATTGACATGCAATGGCTAGAAAGATGTTGAGAGCTGGTTACTATTGGATGACCATGGAATCCGACTGCTGCAAATATGTGAAGAAATGTCATAAATGCCAGATTTATGCGGACAAGATGCACGTGCCGCCGACCCTCCTCAATGTTATATCTTCACCTTGGCCTTTCTCTATGTGGGGCATTGATATGATTGGAATGATTGAACCCAAAGCTTCAAATGGTCATCGTTTCATCTTGGTAGCGATTGATTATTTTACCAAATGGGTGGAAGCAGCATCTTATGCTAATGTAACCAGACAGGTGGTAGTCAGATTTATCAAGAATCAGATCATTTGTCGATACGGTATCCCGAGCAAGATCATCACTGATAATGGTTAGAATTTGAATAATAAGATGATGAGAGAGCTTTGTGAAGAGTTCAAGATCGAACATCATAATTCTTCTCCTTACAGACCGAAGATGAATGGGGCTGTTGAAGCTGCTAACAAGAATATCAAGAAGATTGTCCAGAAGATGGTGGTAACTTATAAGGATTGGCATGAAATGCTTCCGTTTGCTTTACACGGATACCGTACCTCAGTTCGAACTTCAACAAGCGCAACCCCATTTTCCCTAGTTTATGGTATGGAAGCTGTACTCCCCGTGGAGGTTGAGATTCCGTCTTTGAGAGTGTTGATGGAAACCAAACTTTCTGAGGCTGAATGGTGTCAAAGTAGGTATGATCAGTTGAATTTAATCGAAGAAAAGAGATTGACAGCTTTGTGTCACAGTCAATTGTATCAGCAGAGAATGAAGAAGGCTTTTGATGAGAAGGTTCGACCACGCGAGTTCAGAGAAGGTGACCTTGTGCTCAAGAAGATATTATCTTTCCAACCTGATTCTAGGGGAAAGTGGGCTCCGAATTATGAAGGACCGTATGTTGTTAAGAAAGTTTTCTCTGGAGGTGCCATGATTCTCACCAATATGGACGGAGAAGATCTTCCGCGTCCCATGAACGCCGATGCAGTCAAGAAGTATTTCGCTTAGGCAAACTTCTGGTCAAATCAGTCTTGGCATCTGAGCACATTCTGGAATTCAAAGTTGTTAGGGAGAATAGTGATCATTGTTTTTGTATAACCTTTTATTTCATGTACTATTTCCCACATTTTTGTAAATCGTTGGAGTCGCGTTGTTAGCGAACTACCATCTTATTAATGAAATTTGAGCATTTACCTTCTGTGGGCAAAATTTTAATTTTACAGCAATATTTGAAACAAAGTATTTAAAATATTCTTATTTTCTAAAAAAAAAAAAGTGTCGTGAATAATGAAAGGAATATTAACAGTCGTTCCGAAGATGGTCAAGCCATGAAATGCAAAATAGTGCAGTAATTTATACTTGCATGATGAACCTGTTTTCTTTCGAATCGTCTTGAAGTGTTGGCTGAGTGCACGCTTGGTTATAGTGGTGCTAAGTTGGTGACTCCCCGGGCGTTCCAGTTAAGCGTTGTTTTGGCTACCTTTGTTTGGGAGATTTTGAAGTGCGGTACACTTCGTCTCGTGCCAGTGGTTTATTGGTATTGTAAGTCTGGATTTGGATGCTTTTCTCCTCAGAAGACTTGAGCCTTGTAGCGTTACTCTCCGATGTTGCTTTGTGTTTCTAGTTCCGATTATCTTCCGTCTTTCTAGGATTGGCTGAGTATCTATCGGGCCGTGACATCTTGTTATCTTCAAGATATTCCATCTGTCTGTTTTGTCGGCATGACATTTATTTACTCATTCACACTCATATCAGCATGCATATCCACATTTGCCGTTGATTTTGGGTCGTACTTCGTTTATTCGAACAACGTACGTATTTCTTTCCAAGTAGGAGGTTGGCTTAGGCAGAAAATGTGCTTCTTTTCTAAATTCCCCAACTGAGCTAATCCTCGTGGATGATTTTTGATTCAGCTTACCTTGTCTATTTCCGGATTGGATGAATCCCCAATCGAATCTCATTGAGTAGAGTCTCGTTTGACTGTTGTTCCCTCTGGTTATTCCTGGAAAGTTGTCGCCTCTTACATAGGCTATCTCATTGATTTTCCCCAGTGAAGTTACGACCTAGACAGATAGTGCATTTATTTTGCACATTTGAGTATGTGATCTCCTCGGGAAGGATTGATTCAGGGTTCTCTTTGATGAAGATTTTATTCTCTGCCAATATCATCGCAATTTCCTTCTGAGTTATTCTTTGGAAAACGACAAGCGGCAGCTCTTTATTTGAGCAACTTGTACGTTATAGACACCGTTGGAAAACGACAAGCGGCAGCTCTTCATGAGCAACTTGTACGTTACTTCTTAAAAGCGCCGAGCAGCAGCTCTTCACGAGCTACTAGTGCGTCATTACTTTTTTGAAAGCGCCGAGCAGCAGCTCTTCACGAGCTACTAGTGCGTCATTACTTTTTTGAAAGCGCCGAGCAGCAGCTCTTCACGAGCTACTAGTGCGTCATTACTTTTTTGAAGCGCCGAGCAGCAGCTCTTCATGAGCTACTAGTGCGTCATTTACTTTTTTGAAAGCGACAAGCAGCATCTCTTCACGAGCTACCAGTACGTTATTATTCTTCGGAAAACGGCAAGCGGCGGTCTCTTTATTTGAGCAACTTGTACGTTATTACTTTTCTGGAATACCGCAAGTGGTAGCCTCTTTATTTGAGCAACTTGTATGTTATTGGTATTTTCTTTGGACGACAGCAAGTGGCAGCCTCTTTATTTGAGCAACTTGTATGTTATTGGTATTTTCTTTGGACGACAGCAAGTGGCAACCTCTTTATTTGAGCAACTTGTATGTTATTGGTATTTGCTTTGGACAACAGCAAGTGGCAGCTTCTTTATTTGAACAACCTGCGTATCTACAATCTTATTACTTCAGCATTAATTGGTATCTCTCCGGAAATCTCGCGGAGAAAGTTTGTTATGAATTTTTACCTTCAGAAGTTGGTAACCTGTCATCAGCAAATTTGATACTTTTTGCCTATCTTCGACCTTGGGTTGTGAACTCACTGTTTTGGGTCAATAATCTTTTTACGGCCTATGCAAGACGCCTTCTTTGTTAGGGTCAGAGGTCGTATCCCCTCAATTTTATTCGCTGTCAGGAGTCTGTCGTTCGAAGTCGATAGCTCGTTTCCCCAGTAGCGTATAATTCATGTCTCTGTGTTTTGTTGGTGTTCGATTCCTCCAGCATTGTCTTGTTTCGTACAATATCTTTCTCTGTGAATTCAAGCACTACATTCATATCACTGCATGATGATGGCATCTTAGGACAAAATTTGTGTAATTATGTATTTAAGTACCTTCAATCTCGTCGAAACGAAGATTTTAATCTTCATATCTCCGGATAGAAGAAACTTAAATAGGGGCAGCTGTTGTACCCCAAATTTTGAGCTAAGATACCATCTCCCATCTGTATCATTCGCATTGCAAGGATTTTGACCTATTTTTATCAAATTTTTAAAGCAGTGTAAAAATTCATAACTGCTTCGAGTCGAGAGCTATTTATTTGTTGAACGCTAAATTTATCAACTGATCAAGACTTAAATGACGTTTATTAATTATTTATTATCTTAAATTTAAATAATTGAAATCTATTTTCAATTGTTATATAACTTAAAGACTTATGAATAATGAAATAAATATTTTGAGAATGGGTTTATTAATTGGTCAACAATGATTATTTAATTCTTTATCATTCTAGGTTAAATAATTAAAATTCTATTTTTTTAATTATTATAATTTAGAATATTATGAATAATGAATTAAATAATTAAAATTGTTAATTGGCCAATGATATTTATTTATTTGTTTATCATTCTGAATTTAAATGATTGGATTTGATTTTCAGTTATTATATAATTTAAAGAATTATAAACAATAAATAAATAATTGGAAAGAAAAAAGAATTAATTGGGAAATAATAGAATTTTATTCACTTTATTCTATTTATCACAATTATCATTTAAATATTGTGTTATTACAAAATATTTATAATGGCAATTACATAAATGCTTAAAGTAAAATAAAAAAAAACTATTTTCCTAAATTCTAAATCTTCATCTTCTATCCAATGCCTTTTTGTCTGCTCATTTAATTTTACCTGCAAAAACAATTAAAAGAAAAGTCAGATTTGAATAAATAATTAAAAGCAGAAAATAAATTTAATGTTCATCATTAAAAGCAAACGGCTGGAATCAGTTTACCCTTTTTTGCAAATCACGGGATTTCTCCCGGTTCACAAAAAAGGGAGGAATTTTATTTCATAAATGAATGCACAATTTTGAAATATGCACAAATTCATTTTTATTTTTCAAAACTAAATATGCATAATTTCTTTGTCACAATGTATATTTCAAATTATACACAGCATACAAATACAGCATATGCCATTTCCCACAAGCAATGCAACGTAAACCTATGCAACTTAAGAAGAAGCCAAATAACATAGGCTCCCATGCAAGACAAAAAGAATTATGCAGTTTCAAAACAATGTGCAAGCAACATATATTTCCTTTTTCATCATGTTCCAGCCTATGCCTTTTCAGAACAGCAGTACAATACATCATTTCTATGTATCAAGTGTACCCATGAGAGAGAAGAGAGAAAGAAATATGGTTTTGCAGGTTTTGATTAGGCAGAAATGGATACAAAAACAAAATGCAGCAGTAACACAGTAAGAGGAAAGAAGCACAAAAGGGAATACAACAAACTGTATGAAGCAACATTGTGCAGAAGACCTCTAGCTGTAACGAAAACCTGAGCCATCAAACACAAAAAATGCCAAGCAATTGATATAAGAAAACCAAAACCCCTTCAAGAAGCAGAGTTTTTAACATATACCAAAAACTACCAAAGCAAAAGCGATTGTTCAAAACAAACTGCATAAACCACAAACTGCATAAACCATTTCAAAGCCTCAAGCTTTAAAACCTCAATCACCCAAACCTGCTACCAAAAAAAAGACATAACCATATCAAACCTTATGGCCAAACACATAAAACCAGTAGAATCAAATCAAAATCGTTCCTACTGTAAAACCATATATCAAGACCTGTCATAAACCATATAGACTACTGCATATAAAACCAGAACCTGCCACTGTGTTACGAAACCAACATAGGACTTGTAGAATGCCTCAAAACCAAAACTGATTTCCTAACATCAGACCTATCAAACCATTGTCCATCAACAAAAAACCATTCAAGACCATCAACCATAACCACATAGCGTATAACCGAAACCCACATGGCCTAAACTAATTTCCAAACCCAAGCATACGAAGGCCTCAGAGTTCATCATAGGCAAATTCCACGAAGCATACAGAGATCAGAAGAGAAGAAGAAAAAAAGCGTCAACAGCATCAAGCTAGTCAAAATGGTTATTTCAACATAGCTTTTAAAATATTCAAGGCAACGCAAAGGGTACAGTGAAAGAGAAGAAAGAAAATCAAGGTATTCAGAAGCTAGGTTTTTCACCCTCATCAAAGCCAAAAGTAAAGAATCAAGAACGAATACCAGGGTACCAAGCTGAAGCAAGCATCACGTGTTTCCCTCGCTGCCCTTGACCTCCTACGCACACTCAAACTCCCTCCTCCAGCTCCAAAGGTACCCTTTCATCCTTCTTTTTTTCAGAACCTCAAATCACCATTAACAAACAAGAAGTCAGGATTAAAAAATGAACAAAATCAACGCATGCATTAATGAACCTTAACGAATAAAAGATGAAATCGTACCGTGAATCTGTTGCCCAAGCGTCTTATTGGAGGGAAGAGGGAGATCAAGGTGTCGGTGGCCATGGACGGAGGCAAGTCAGAAGCGAGCAACGCGAAGAAGATGAAGACGAAAGCATGAAGAAGAAGAACAGCGCCGTAACCAAACCCTAAGCTAATGTCCCAAAATTAAACGTGTTTAACCCCTAAGAACAAGATTGTGAACAAATGGGCCTTGTCCTGCTTTAAGCCCAGCGTGCTGCTTGTGCACCCCCCGTTCTATCAATTTCTTTCTTTCCTTTTAGGATTTTAGTATTTTAATAATTAGTAATTCAATCAAATAGGCATAGTTTAATTAAGCATTTTAATAATTAATTTTATTAGTTCAACTTTTAGGAGTTAATTTGATAATTTTAAATATTCCCTTTTAGTTAGAATTAGGTTAATAACCTTTTTAAGTTTTAATTAATTTAGTTATTTAATAATTCTAAAAATAATAACCTTTTATATTAATATCAAAAACATAAAAATAGAAACATAAAAACTTAAAAAACATTTTATTCCCCTTAATTAATTCTCTTTGCATTCATCCATATAAAAAATACGTAAAATGGAGAAACAATTAAAACACTTTCTTTTTACTAATATTAATCAAAAATCCAAAATGCATTATATCATTTAGTCTATCATTTAATTATTGTACTTAATCATGATCCGCATAATTTTTTCTGTTTATTTATTTCATATTTATTTGTTTATTCCGTTTACGTTTAAATCCAAAGGAAAAATGATAAATTTGTTGACTTCATGTCCTCAAATCTAATCGCGCGAATATTTGCATTTTTCATTAAAACTTAGGATAATTTGCCTTCAAGTATTCCATCTTTTCAAAATTTATGCCCCTTTAAACAAAAACTTCGACGTTAGGTCGTCGTATCTTCAAAAACCTATCTGTATCCCTTTTCGGCCAAAACGATTTATTTTTATCAAGCAATCAAATTTTAAATAAACAGATATTTCAAAAGGTTCCTATAGAGTACTGTAGATGCATTGGGTGCTAATACCTTCCCATTGTATAACCAACCCCCGAACCATAAGATCTCTTTTCAAAAAACGCTTTGTATTTTTATTATTATTTACATTGCATATTTAGGGTTTTATTTCGCTCTTTTCCCTTTTCCTTTGGAAACAATAAAGCGCGGTGGCGACTCTTGCTTTTGTGAGACGAATTAATCAATAATTCGATCTCCGATTTACCCCGCTACATTTTTTATCGCTACACTAAGGGGAGCGGATCACCCGAAGCAAACAAGTGGGAATAAGATGTAAAACAAAAAAAAAACACGATGTCTAAAGCGACTGAACACCTAACCAATATATAGAAGATCGAGGTAGGCGACAAAAGGCAATATGAACAATCACAGTGTCAGCATTGGCCAATACGAACTCCTGACAAAGTGTGAGAGTTTGATTGTGAAACCCTTTTCCACTTGACGACTCGATAACAAGAATATGCACAACTTCCAAAGCATCATGGTGCGTCACGAGCTAAGGATGACACAGATAAAATGCGGGGGTTGATTGCGAACCCTCTCCGCTCGCCTCCTTTTGAGGACTTCAATAAGGAATGGGGGAATAGATGCAAGCACAATCTTAAACACACGTGTGGAATACCTACTTCCAAGGTAGGATTTTAAACAAACACAGATAACATACAAAAAGCGGTGTCTGTTACAAGACTTTAAACAACGACTTCGAACACACACTCTTTATTTCCTACTTCCCATGATATCTAGAAAGCAGTAAAGTGCATAATAGATAAACCAGGATCAGAATGATACTAAACGGATAATATTTCGTAGCACAACAAGCAAAGCAGAGAAACCCGGAAAATTTCGTGCAAGCTTCACCAACCAAAAATAAGTGATCATAAAATCAGATGTAAAAGATAGCCATCGAAGCATCCATGTGAAAATAAATCAAATGCATCTGAATCATCATGTAATACACCTGCACAAGAATTCACAATCCAGACAAAAACACAAACAATGTATACTTCTCATGTAATGAGAATCAAGATAAATCGCGCCGAAAGCGAATCTCAAATCCACAAATAAAGTGGAATACAAATACTTTTCAATCAAAATAAACGATCTAAAGCTCTCTCGAAATACCTTGCGCAAGTCAACAAACACATTAGCAAATAACAAAAAAAAAATGCAAAGCTCACAACTCAAAATGATGTTATATCATAAAAAGAAAGCAACTCTCAAATAAGTATAGGAACCAAGTATTGAGCTACAAGCAAGCTCCCACGATTTGCATCCAAAATGACATGAAAATATTCACAAAAATAGTAGTGCAACAATATGAGCAAAAACTAACATAAAAACAAGTATTAAATTCTAACATAAAAATCTACCAAAAAAAACTAAAGAATTAAATTCTAACAAAAAATCAACTAAGAAAAAAAAATTAACAAGTTCTTATCGATTTTGTATTTTTACCCTACAAAAATATAGAAAAAATTAAGAGAAAAGAAATCCTAAATCTAATGAACAAAATAGGAATGACACGGGGGTGTATGCTGGGATCCAGGTGTGTCTACTAGTAAGGCGCTAGGGGTATAGGATAGCACAAGGGCGTAGGGCCCATCAGATTGGTCCACGGAAGCTATTTTTGTTCATGCTCAGAATCAGGCTCCCAAAAAGATGTGGCTGGGCTTATTGAAAGAGCCAATGGCGCAAAGGCCCACCGAAAACATCCATGGACATGTTTTTTATGTTAATCTCTTAGCATTAGATTCCAAAAAAAAATTGTGATGGACCTAGGGAGAGAGGATTTCGGTCCACATAATAAAAAAGAACAACCACTTTTTTGTTTTACCTATTTCAATAACAAAAAGAAGAAAAACAAACGCGAAGAAATTAAAAAGGGGAATACGTGGAATTTAGGGTTTTGTGTAATGACTCTTCAACTTTGCAGAGTACGGGTGTTTCTTCTCCTTCTCAATCCCTTCGCTGTTTCAACTCTCGATTCAATCTCGGATGAATTTTTCGCCGGACTCTAACTTCTCCGCTCGCGATTTTCTCTGTCTCGATTCTCCTCTCAACGGTCAGCCTTCGTCATGCTTTCATCGTCGAAGAAATATGGTGGTTCATCAATGCATCGAAACTCCAAGAAATCAAAAGGAATGCTCAAGTATGCGTATGGCTCCCGATTCGCATCTTGCTGCGATATGGAATTTCTTTCGACTCTTCTTCTGATCCCGCTTCTGTTCTTATGTTTCTAAGTGGATCCGTGTTTGTTGAATTTTTTGAGGCAATGGAGTTCGTTGTGGTAACGGTCACTACGGCTTGTTGCAGATTGAAGTTAATGATGATGATTGTTGAAGATTTGTGAAGACGATGGAGTGTGAGATGAAGCTGCAAGAAATGCGATGATGACGATGCGTGAAGGTGCAACGACATTTGATTCTATGATGAAGTTGTTACTGAATGAAGATAGCGATATAAGATTGAAGTATCAATGTTGAGAGTTGCCGCAAAGATGAAGCAGATGAAGATTGTGACGATAGAGATCACAATGAAGTTGTTGTTGTCTGATTTGCAGTTTTTTGAATTCAAGAAGATGATGCAGAGTGAAGGTATAGGTGCCGTTCTGACGAAGGTTGAAGGTGCAAGGGTGATGATGATAATGGTTCAAGTGTTGCAGTTCGGTTGCAGAGATGGAGATGAGAGGATTTTCTGTGGAGTTTTGGAAGATGAAGATGAAGATGAGAGAAGAAGAGAAAATTTCTGTAATTTTTTGGATGTGATTCTTCTGATTGTTGAGGAATGATTCAACTGTAAGGTGAATTTCTGTTATATTCTATAAGAAGCTTTGAAAGTTAGTTAGGATGAAACTGAATCTGAGCCTTGGATGAAGAAATTGGTTAGAGATTTGAGTGGCTAGGATTAAATTTCGAAATCTGTTATGTGTTAGTTTTTTATTATAAGTTGAACTGATTTTGTTGCTTCTGATGCCACTCCATTTTGAATGCCTCCTGATTTATTTTGATATAACTTTTCTAATAAAAACCCTTTTTCCAATTTCCTGCTATTTATTCTCTTTTCCTTGTTTCTGGATTTTCAGAGTTTATGATAGTTGGACTGTATACCGATGCGGTTTTTTTATATTTATATTTCTCTTTATATGATTTCATGGTTTACACCTTTTCTTTAACTGAAATTTCCTGATAACTTTCTTTAGTTTTTGTTATCTTAGACATATGTTGAGCCATTTATTTTCTTTCACGATGTTTTGGTGCAGGTTAGTACATGGTCATGGTAGAAATACATGGAGAAAGCACTTGAAAACTGAAAGTTAATGTGCAAATTGTTGGCAGTTACGCTGCATGTCTGTTATGATGAAATTTCGCAGCAAGGCTTTGTAGCAGGGATGCATAGCAAACTACTTGGTTCATTTTTGTGCATAAAATGCATCTGGTCTTACACAGGGCAACAAAGCTCTTCTTTGAGGCTTATCGCAATAGGGTTTCTTAGGACAATCTCTTCTGAAATTGCTTCAGTATTTTGCTGGTTTAATATGCATCAGATCTGACAAATTTGGGACCTTGGAATGTATAGATTTAATGCGTTGTCTTTATCTCCTTTGGACATATTTTGAATCCATATGAACTTTAAATGTAAACTAAGTTTGAATGGATATTTGGAATGACACTCTGAACGAAAGAATGTGTCGTGCAATTTGAATTGGAAATATACTTTATAAATCTTGTCATTTGTTTCCAATTAAATTAAACACAATAATTCTTCCAATCTCGTACGCATAAAAAAAAAAAACCTTAACCTCACTCAAGTCCATAAATCCAAATTAGATTGCAATTGAGCAACCAATTCCACTTTGACAAATGAATGACAAATGACCTCAGTCACATAGGAAGGATGCCTTGCATTCACAATTCATGCTTTGCGGTTAAATCTCCCAAGACATCTCAATTTGATAACCAATGATCTTGATAATCCTGAAAGAAATGAAAATCATGATTGATGAAAGAGCACCTTAAATAACCCTTTATTAAAAATGAGATCCTCAAAGCCATGGGAACCTTGGTTCCTCCATACTCAACCACAAAAGATTGAAACCTTGATCTTTAGAGAAATACAGAGAAATAAACTTTGTTTCAAGACCTTGGTGTCTTTTGGAGAAAAATAGCCTGGTAGCTTGATGTTCAGAAGAAGAGGAATAGCTTGATAACTTGAAGAGGAAGGAATCCACAACAACCATGGATCAAAACCCAAATTCCACATTTCGCTGCTTGCAGAAGAATAACCAGGAGAATCAAGAGAAAGCAAACTTTATTTGATATACACGATTAATTACTATAAAACCTTGATATTGCTACTTCATTGATCCTTTGAACCCATGGTACTTTATTGAATGAAATGTATGCCATGTCAGTGACCTAATGGAATATATACAGACGAATGCAAAAGCCTAAGCCGAAATAAAATAGATTAGAAGGGCAAATTTTGGAGTGCAACAATTATCTATTGGTGTCTCTTCAACAACACCCGATCTCCAACGGCGTGTCATCTAAGAAATTCCAGTTTTGGCTTAATCTTCTCCAGTAGAGCTTGCAATTTATTTTTGCAACTCCATTCAGAACTTGTAGCCCGTGTTCATCGGTTACTCAGTTTGTTACTCCCTGCAGATTTTCAACTTCTCAAGGGTTTCCTTCCATCAATCCCTTGTATCTTCTTCAACAAAATCATGCATCATCGCATTAAATCCTCAAAGCGTATTGTTTCCATTCGCTTTGGAACAATAATCTATAGAAAAACAACTCAAACATGCATTGAAATATAATCCATGGTTGTTTTCCGTGTCCCCAACAAAATTACTAAAAACTTTGAGTTATTTCCCAACGAGGTTGCTATGTTCTCAGTATCCCAAATTTTCATTCCTACAAGTATCCCTTCGATGTTACTATCCGATTGACAAATGTCTGCTCGTCATTTTCAACAAAGGCCCAGTTCTTTCCTGGCACCCTTCAAAGGCCCAGTTCCTCCCTGACACAATACTTTCAGGCTTCTACCACTCGTTCTTAGGTCATCACCAATGTGATTGGTATACCTTTTGAATCAAGTTTCACCCTAGTATTTTTTTGGATCTTTATCAACTCCTTTAGGTCGGGGTCGCCACTTGTTACCTTGTTTCGATCATCACCAGCGTTCCTATAGTGTGCCAATAGGCTATGGTGATCGAACCCAGTGCGTGAAATCCAGTTTTGTCCTGACACTCATCCTAGTTTCTACCGCTAGTCGTCTTGAGTCGAGTTCGCCACTCATTTTAAAAGTATCAACATTGGGTTAGTTTCTACTCCTAACCTTCATGAGTCGAGTCTGTCACTCATTATAAGTCTCTTTTTACACCTTGATAACCTCAGTTCCGTCTGTAAATCCTTGCTTGAGACCAGCAGGTGTCTTTTGAAAATACAAACTTTCTAGCACCTTGATATATGACCCAATTCAGCTTATTGTCCTATCGAGTTCCCTTGGGGCAAGTCAGCTACTTGTTTCCTTGTTTATGTTCCAGTTTCTTCCTAGCGCATTCCTTATACTACTCCCCTTTGGGTCGAGGTCGTAACTTGTTACCTTCCTTCGATCCCGCCAGCGCTCCTATAGTGTACCGATGGTCTATGGTGATCGAGGCCATTTTATCTTGGTATTACCCATCAGATACAAATATCGTTGTTATCCTTAGCTTCTAGTATCTACTGCTAGTCCTATCTCGGATTAAGTCTTCATTCTTTTTGGTTGTTGGCAAACTGGTTCTTCCCCGATACAACCTGCATAGTATTCTCAAGACCGAGTCATCTACTTGTTCCCTTTCCTCGATACATAGAGTTTTGTTAGCATTCTATGGGCCATATTCAATTTCTAATGGCACTCGTTGGAAAATCTAGTTCATTTCTAGGTTTCTCCACTTTTTCTTCTATACAAAAAAAAATCATATCCAGATTGTTGTTACTTTTACTAGAATCCAATTAATGGGGTGTTGCACCTCTATTCTACCCAGAATGCAAATTTTCGGATTCTTTTAATACTCAATCCTCTTCCATCTTGGATGTTTGAAAGTTGTCGTTTTTTCTCACTTATCAGGTTTAAGATGATTGAATAGGGACAACAGTTGCACCACAAAATTTCCCCTCTTCATTTTAATCATAATTGGCTTATTTTTCATCATCATATGCATACATACATGTCATTGCTACTGTGGCCACGAGATCCAAGTGTTTATCTCTCAAGAGTTACACCAGAGGCATGTTCCATCAGTTGATAAAGTAAAGTATAACTCAGGGTTTTCTTCATTTTATGCACTCCACATGGTTTCCAAGCTATTCAATAAGAAATTAGTCAAATAATCATCATATCAAGATCTCGTGTGTTTTGGCACACTGTGAATTGCACAAGAAGTCAAGTGTTTTAATCGATTTGAGACAGTGTAGACAGAAATTCAGTATCTTGCGTTTCTAGGTCAAAATTTTGTAACTTGAGACCAGAAAATGATTTGAGAATGGTTCTTCAATCGTTATAACCGTATTAAGATCGTATCCATTCATTTGTTCAGGTCGAGGGTTAATTTTATTAGGAAGGTCTTCAAAAGCGCGAAATACCATAAATCACGTTATACAATGGATTTGTTGGTTCGCTGGTTTTCATATGCTTTAAAATTCATAACTTCTGATCAGAGAACCATCTTTGAGTTCTCTTGGAGCATTTGATACGTCTTGTTATTTTCTTCAATTTTCGTGTTCGGCTTGGAAGCTGATTCAGTGAGGAAGATCCTCAAATTTGCAAATACTTTGAGATTGGTACCTTGAAATAATGTGTTGATCCACTGTTTATCGGATGTTCAAAATTCATAACTTTCTCCCGGTTCAACGTTTTTGTTTGGTTCTTTGGGCGTAAAATCTGTCTTGATATTGTCCTCAATTTGTATGTTCGGGTCAAAAGTTAATTCTTTGAAGAAGATCTCTGAAAATGAGAATTACCTGAGAAAATTGCACCCCGAAATGGTTTTCTACAGGACTATTTCTTGATATTGCAAAATTCATAACTTTTTTAATTTTTATTGGTTCATGACGATTCTCGAAGAGTGAGATCACAAATTTTGTTAGCTACAACTTTTCTTCAGGTCTCGAGTTCGGATGGTGCTTCAAAGGCTTCGGTTTATGGCTCGCTTCCTAAAGTGCTCATGAAAATAAGCTGAAATTTCAACGCAGCCAAAAAAAGTTCATTGTTTCTAGCTATTCGAAAAATACCAACTCTCTCAATTTTTATCGTATCGGAGCAATTCTTTCAGCATGACATCATAAATTTTATCGTCGACGATTTTAGGCATCATATTTATTGTGTTATTTATATATGACATGATAAAATCCTTAGAATAATTAGTCTATTAATGACCTATTAAGTGTGGGTTAATCGTGAGAACTCATTAAACATATGGACGTTATTATTAAAGTATCCGTAGTCAAGTTTTACTGTCAAATAGGACAACAATAATGCATGGAGACTATTATGTGAGTAGACTGATGATTGTGTCTCACAAGTCATGGATATGAGATATCAAGTCTTCACATATGTATAAATATTAGACGTAATATTTATACTGGATTGACCCACCATGAGAGTACTATATAGTTTGTTATGTAAGTTTCATAAGATAGTCTCATAGTGATAGTGGTGTATACCACCCTTCGACCTGGAACTATTATAGACCTTAGATGTGCAGTCGAGTACTTTATTACCAATCAAACATTATCCGTAACAGGAAGTCTATAAAGATGGTTGATAAGAACTTTACAAGTCCTGTTGAGGGACATGATTAGTCTAGATGGAATTTTCCCCTCCTACATATACGCGAGTAATATCTATGGGCCCGTTGAGAAAGTATGACTGTAAAATACATGACCGTGCTCAAATAAGTCAATATGAGATATTGGACTAATTTGTTGTTATCAGGTATACTCAGGGATCTAGGAATAAAATATTAAACTATACGAGGGTGACACATTCTATGCTTTGAGTTTAATATAGATATAATGGAAAAAGGATAATTGTACACATAATCATTATCACAGAAAAGTTTTGTCAGATCACACGACATTCTCATCACTTGGGTAACAGTGATGTGTTGCTAGACACCACTCACTGTTTATAATATTAAATAGGTATTTTAATATTATTGCCAATGTTACGAGAACATGCAGGGCCACACACATAGAGTATTTATAGTAGAATTGATGATTAAATTAAATATGATTTAATTTTAATTATGTGTTAATAGTATTTAAATTATTTGATGTATTAACACATATAACTTATTTGATTAAATACGATTTTAATTAAATAAATGAGAATTGACAATTGATTAAATTAAATATGATTTAATTTTTTTTAAAATTTAATTAAAAGAGTTTGATTAAATATAAATAATAATTATTTACATAAATAGTTTAATTAAATAAGATTGAGCTTATTTTGGAAAAGCCCAAAATAAAAGCATTAGGATTTTAGAAGCTATATATAAATAGAGGAGCTATTTCCCCTACCAGTGCTAATGGTCAATTCTCAAGAGAACAAGAAACGGCTAGCACCATTTTCCCGTTTGCACTCACGTGGACTACGTAGAGACGCCAATATCTTCTGTCGTTCATGATCAAAGATAAAGCACGCTGCAAGAGGTAATTCTTGAAACTTTATTTTGATGAGTTCGATTTGTGATTAATAATTTAATCAAGATCTGTTTATTGAAATTATTCCGTTAAGAGGATAAAAAATATGAAAAATCCCCCTTAAATCCCAACACTTTTCGCATCAGATTTGATTTTTGCTAATTGTTCATGAGTTTGCGCGTCTTCCTTCTTTTCCCGTGTTTTCTTTTGCCTGCATTTCCTTTTAGAATTAAGATTTATACATAGATTAGATACACCCTTAGATTATAACAAACTTGAGTGGATCCTGTGGAGTACCACATACGTGAGGGGTTCTAATACCTTCCCCTCGTGTAACCGACTTCCTTATCCTTTTTCTCTCTGTCGCAATAACCATGCTCCTTTCCTTCCCTCAGGTTTACTCAGTGTTTCCTTTTCCTTTCTTGGGATAAATAACATTGATAGCGACTCTTCTGTCTTTCGCCTCCTTCGTGCTTCGATGAAAATCCCAGGCTCGACAGTTGGCGACTCTGCTGGGGAATACTTAGCAAGTCGATCCTAGATTTTGTGTGTATACTTGTCTTTGGGTGTTTGATTGTTTATTTCTTTACTGCTTTTTCTATTTACATTCTTTCATGCATTTCCTTTTCGTGGCATTTGTCTTTTTTCCTATATACTGGATACGTTGGACTGTCTGTATTTTCTTGGTGGGCGGGTTTATTACTAAGGTAAAAGGCCCAATGCACAGGCCAGAGTTGCATACTACTAGGAACACATATGATTATAGTAGAGAGTCACGGCGGATAATAAGCGTATTCCCTATCAAGTCCAATTATGAGAGCCACGACCAAACAAAGTTTAAATGGGGTGCTATCATCATCATGTATGTTGTATGATTGATAGTACTTTCAGGCAAACTTACGACTCTGATTAACCTTTGCCTTACCCTGACCTAGACTACACTCGTGAGTGAGGGGGTTTTGATCTTATAGGTACCAATGGTGACTTTTGGTTCTATTGGTGACTTTGTTCCTGTTGGTGACTATATGTTCTCTTGATTTTTGTTCCGGACTTCTCACCTTGTAATAGCCGTTTATTTTAGCAGTTCAGCAATCATCCAGTATTGTGGAAGCTTTGATCCCATCATGTTGCATCATAGCAATTTTGAAAAAAAATATATGTTACCTGTTGTACCCCAAAATTTTCCCTCTCATTTTATCAAGATTTTTCTCACAAGACTTCTTGGACTCCAGACAGGATTAGGGTTTGCTCAGCTCAAGACCTCCTCTTGCACTGATGACCTGAAATTAGGGTTTGAGTTTGCACAAATATTTTTGGACCATAAATGCTTCCTATGACTTTCATACACCATCTTGGACCCGTAAGATTGCTCATACCAAGTTTCAAGCCTTTGAATCACATTTTTACCCAGTCAATTGGACAGTTGACCTAAAAATCAGTTGTATTGGGGAAAAAGTCAACCATGGCCAATTTACAGTCATACTTCATAATTTTTGATCCACAATCACATTCTAGGCTCCTATGTACCATTTGATCAAGTTTGGACCATAACTCCTCAAGAAATTTGATCAGATCATCAAAAGGGCAAAATGGTCAAAATTAGGGTTTTGAATGAGAAAGGGCAATTTCTGATTTTTGACCTAGCCAATGACCAATTGGGTTCAAGCATGATTTCAAGGACTCAATGACATCATCTTTACCTAAACACATAGTTCAAAAGATCTCAAAAGCATTGGATTGACAGATGAATTTTCCAGTCAACTGATCAAAAATAAACTGTACACTGAAAAGTCAAACTTTGACTTTTTGGTCAAAATCAAGTGCCAAGGGTCATAATTCATCAAGATAGGTCAAAATGTGAAACTTGTTGACCAAGAAACCTAATTTTGCAAATTAGGGTTTTAATTTAAAATTTTTCATAACTTAGAATTTTTCTAAGTTATGGAAATTTCTTATTTTCCCCCAACTTTCCACAACTTTTTCACCATGATGCAATTGGATTCAAACAAAACTTCCAACATGAAAGTTGTAGTCCTCCATGAAATCTACAACTTTGATTCACAAAGTTTTCCCAAAGTATGCTTGGATCTCAAGTTATGATTTTGTGAATAGGGGTCCAAAAACTTTTTAACTTAGTGAAATTTTGCCCTAGTTTAGGCATATTTTTGACCTAACTTCATGGCAACTTTTCACCTAGTTCCAAGAGGAATCTCAAAATGCATTTCAAATATGGATTGTAGATAATGTTACAATATTTCCAAAATGTCCAAGAACTCTCCACGATCATTTATGGTTAGGGAGAATCGAAGAAATAAAAATGGCAATTTATCACTTTTTGTGCAAGGCAGTTTCACAATGTTACAAGTTGCAAATCAGTTTCAAACATGCTTGTACTTGGTATTACAGGTCCTAATCCTTTATACACTCCATAATTGAATGCTAATTCATTGGACAATGGCTTTATTCTAACCTATGGAGCTTTGCACAAAGAATTAATCCATTTATGACATAAAGTTCTCAATACCATTTTCATAAAGCTTGTTTTTTCCAACTTTGAAAATCTTGAGCCATGGACCTGATCTTTTGTTACAAACAAGATCCACAAACATCAGTAAAAAGTTTACCAACTCCTTGCAGCCCTAGAACTAGCAAGTACAAGCTTTTGCATTGTCACTTCAAACTTTTCTTCAAAAGCAAAAAACTTGCAAAAGTCAATACAACTCATCCATCTGATAAAGGCAAGCCTTGGCTTCATTTCAAACAACCTCAGAACCTTGTAACAAGCCAATACACGAATTTCTAACATCTCAAACACTCTCAAACACCAAAATCCCATTTTTCTGCCCAAACAGGGCATCTTCTGCAAAACTCAAGCCAAATCATATTTTACTCGTGCGTTTTTTGTTTCAAGGCTTCAAACACATTCCATACCTCCTACCTAAACTATCCAGGCCTTTGTCTTGCAACTGTAACCCCTGTTTCAAGGATCACCATTTTCATTTTGAAGGTTTGCAGGTTGACTTCTGCAGGGAGATTCAAGCATCTACAAGGCAAGCTGAGCATTGGAGAAGCTTGAGGGAACTTCAAGGAAGCTCACAAGAACTTCAGGCCTCACTCAAAGTTCCCACATTGTCATATCCAAACTCAACTGAACAAGGTATTTTTCAAGTTTCTATCTCTCTATTTAGGCATCCTTAGGTCATGGTTTATGAAGCAAAGATGTAGCCCTTAACATGCTTGAGCTGTACATATGCATAGTTTCCATTTATATTAACTGAGCTAAGAGTATTTGGATGTTGAACATGTTAAAAAAACTAGGTCAGAAATTAGGGCCATTAAAATTCTCCTTGGTCTTTTAGAGTTAGGTCATGTTCTTTATATCATTGGAATCGTGAGTTTATGAGTTACATTTTTCATGTTATAAGTTTTTGATTTTATGCAAAGAATAGCAAGAACAGGATTTGAAGGCAGAACGCGCGCGTTTGATGTTGTCTAGAGGTCAGGGATGAAGCTGACTGGGCCTGGCGCCTTGGGCCTGTTTCTTTTCACACCCCCCTGTTTCCTTTTTGCACCCCCTTGGCCCATTTTCTATATTTTGCATATTTTTCATTTCTTTTTATATTTTTGACTTTATTATTTTTTTCTGAACATTAAAAAATCCCAAAAATATTTTCTTAATTTTTTGCATTTTATTTTATTTTTTATCTTATTTTTTGCATATAAAAATAGTTTTATTTTAATAAATAGAAATCATTTTCTTAAAATAACTTGTAAATAATATAAAAATATCATACATTTTTATTTTATTATTTTCACTTTTAAAATATTATTTTTATACATATTTCAATTTTTTTAACATTTTATACATATTATTATTATTTTTCTTGAACAAAAATGAATCAAATAAATATTAGAAAACAATATTTTCTTTTAAAGCAAAAATTAGGGTTTCCCCTTTAAAAAATAATGTTATTATTTTTTCTTATTTCTAAGACTTAAATAATTTATTTTTCTCATACATAAAACATTTACAAAACATTTTTTGCATATTTACATTTTTTATTGCATATTTAAATAATTGTTTATTTATTTATTATACAATAAATTCAATTGAGTTGTAATAGTAAATTAGGGTTTTATTTTGTGCAAATATCCCCATTCAAAACTTGTATCCCCCTCCCATAATATTGTTGTAATAGTTTAGATTTATTTTACGCAATTTATCGCATTATGTACATGTTTAGTAAATTAGGGTTTGTATGATAAGACAAAATCAAACAAATAGCATGACCTAAATACAAGACAAAAATACATGAAAATGACAACACATTTCACACAAGCACCTCAAGGGTTTCACCCACTTGGTTGCCTTAAAACATGTCCATGGTATGCATGTTAGGTATCTTGGCAAAACAAAACAAAACAAAAGATCATAGTCCCTCGATGACGCTATCTTGATTGCCTAAAAAACAAATGATCTTAGTCCCTCAAAACTTGCTAAGATACTTGGAAATATTGCTATCATGGTCATACGATGACCCACGCTCGTCCCGTTTAACATCCAAAGATAGGGTTATCTACCAAAACAATGGTAGGTTAACAATATCAAAGGAATAAAAGGTACAAGAAATACTTTTGAGTAGGTAGATAGCTTCTAGTTACTTGATCATTTCAAAAACAATCCTTGCTATTTTCAAACAAACACACACACATTTCAAAACATTTGCAAACAACTTTCAAACATTGAAACATTTTTCAAAAGACAAACATCTTTGTATACATTCTTAGGAACGAGAATTGTTACAAAGATTGCCTAAACAAAGGCCTCTTTTCAAAATACTTTCAAAACCACACAAAGCACCATTTCAAACAATTGTCAAAGAAAAGCAAGTGATCTAAAACAAGTAACTAAGAGCCCATGGAAAACCATGGATGAAAAGGGTGCTAGCACATTCCCTTTTCATAATCTACCCCCCGAACCCAAAAAAAATCTCAAAGGTCTTTCCTGTACTTTTTTACCTTTCCTTTTGGATAAAATAAAAGTCGGTGGCGACTCTTGCTAAACCGCAACATTTGAAAACACAAATGCAAAACCTCAAGTCAGTTCTCCCACCGCATCACACCTTCGGTAAACGGTCATTGAGTATAGGGTGCTTTAGTGGTTGTCCTTTTGTCCAAAGATCAAAGTTGCCTCGGAAAGGTTGCCTCGGATATTGTTGCCTCGGATAATTGATCTAAGACATTAGGGTTATTACTAAGACGTCCTAACATTGCTTTAGTGACCGTACGTTCCTTTCGAATTGACCCTAAAACTCCAATGACGGTGCTACCTACTCACTAATAGTGGGATAGCGCTTTCTAAAGGAAACGAACATGGAACAATTCTTTTTTCGAGTAGGTAGATTAGCTCTTAAGTACTTGCTCAAACAAAACAACCTTTTTTTTACACTTACACTCCTTTACAAACAAAGTTTTCAAAAACACTTCATTACACTCTTGAAGACAGAAGCAAGAGTTAAATCGAAGTCAAAACAAAAGCTTTTCAAATCACACAAACACAGAGAAGCAATTTTGAAAATGATGAGCAAGTACCTAAGAGCCCGTAGAAAACTACGGATAGAAAGGGTGCTAATACCTTCCCTTTCTATAATCTACCCCCCGTACTCAGAAATATCTCAAAAAAGGATTTTTTCTGTGCTTTTTTCCTTTCCTTGTTGGATAAAATAAAAGTCAGTGGCGACTCTTGCTTACCGCAACATTTTGCAAACACAAACGCAAACTAGCAATTCCTAAAAAAAAACAGTCCCGGTTCTGGCCACCGTATCACAGAACTGGAGACTCTGCTGGGGATTATTCTAAAAGTGGGGTTACCTTAGGGTTTTAGATCACCTTTACATGCTTATCTTGCTTGACTTGTTTGCTTTACACTTTGGTTCTATTGTTTGGGTTTGAATCCTCTACGCGTATTTGAGAAACATTCATAGGTAAATAGAAATACGTTGTGGAAACTGTGCGGGGTATACCGATATGGTTTAAGCAATAGCTATATTAGTGCGATATATTTGTTGGTACCGGTAGCCTTTGAGTCAATCAAAGAGAATACGGGGCCGCTGAGTGATGTCATGAAGCACTAATGGACTTTTAGAACCTTTACTTGACCAACTTGGCCTTTTAGGATGTAGTGAGATGATCGGCTTTGGTGCAGTCCGAAGTTGGTAGATACTCGATACTACACTCATTGAGGGTTGGTTCCTTGGAATATTTCGGTCGCCAGTAAAGAGGATGAATTGAAACAATGAACAAGGAAACAATCCAGTGATATTGAGCTCCTTAGAACCCGGTTACTATTTCTAGGACAGGTTGAGCCAACTAAACTTCAAGAGGGTACTTACCTATGAAACCCCATGCAAGCCTAAAACTAGGAACTTGTGTGATTTGTTTGTACATATATACTTGTGCATAACATCATGGACATCATGAAGCATCATATGCATCCACTAACCATTTTAAGGATTTGGGTTTTCATCTTTGTTCCTTTTTTGTAGGTTATGGATTCACTTCGCAGGAAAACTGTCCAAATCAACCTTGTAAGAATTCCTCCTCAACTCAACGAGCTAGCTTCAAGGATTCCTGATAATTCTCCATTCACCGAGAGGCATGGTCCTCTACTCAACTTGGTCACCACCAACACTGAGGAGGATATGCTGAAAGTTCTCTTCCAGTTCTTTGACCCTTTGCATCATTGCTTCACATTTCCTGACTACCAACTTGTGCCTACTTTGGAGGAAATTTCTGAACTCTTGAGGATTCCTATTCTCAATCAACTACCCTTCAACGGTACGGAAAGAGATCCAAAGCCATAAGAGATTTCTCAAGCCTTACACTTGCACTCATCTGATGTCACAACACATTGGGAAACTAGAAGTGGTGTCAAAGGCTTCTTGTCAAAGTTTCTGTTTGAGAAGGCCCAAAGTTGCTGGAATTATTTGGACTTACAATATTTTGAGGAGATTGAAGCTCTTCTCATCTATGGGATGGTCTTGTTCCCTAACCCTGACCAACTCATAGATGTGAGTGCTGTCAAAATCTTCATGACTCGCAACCCGGTGCCTACATTGCTTGGGGATATCCTCCACTCTTTTCAAACTCGTACAATGAGGAAAAGTGGTGTTCTCATGTGTTGCACTCCTCTAATGGCAAGATGGTTTATTTCTCATCTTCCCCAATCAGTTTTGAAGAATGAGCAAGGCTTAAGGTGGTTACAACAATTGATGACCCTTACACATTCAGACATTCATTGGTGTTCTCGATCAAAAGAGAATGTCATTATCAATGACCGTTGTGGGGAATTCCCTAATGTCCCTCTACTCGGTATTAGGGGAGGTATCACCTACAACCCTTGCTTGGCTCTGAGACAGTTTGGTTATGCCCGAAGGGATGGACCACATGACATGCTAGTTCAAGGTTTGGTTTTCGACTTCGACAACGACAATCAAGGACTCCGACAAAGGTTCATCCGAGCTTGGAGGATGCCAAACAAGGTAGACAGTAGGACCTTGGGACACAATAATTCCACCCCTCTTGAGCCTTACCTCAAGTGGGTACGAACCCGCGCCTAAAGTCTTATGATGCCTTACCCCTATATTCTCCCTGTGATTATAGAGCCTATTATGGAAGGAGAGGTTCCATACACCCTCCTACATCCTGACATGCCAATATCACTCGAAGATCTACAAAGGAGTTGGATACAGCTCAAGGGAGAGCGTGATACTTTCGAAGCCCAATTCTACGCAAGCGAGAAGAAGGTTTTGGAACTCACTCGTCAACTTCACGAAGAGCATACTCTCAACACCTACATTGCACCAAAAAGGATGCGCAACGTCTTTTTACCTTAGAATTTTGTATTATTTTGCCCGTGGGGCATTGATGTACTAACAAATTATATCTTATTAATATGACGTGTGTTTAATTTTTGTTTAAAACAAATTTGAATTTCTGAATCCTTGAATGCATTACATGAATACATATCATCCATCATATGCATAAGCATGTCTTCACACCAAGTTTCCTCATCTCTCTGCTGTTTATTTCAGCAAGATGGATATTGAACAAACGGTCAAAGGCTTACAAGCTCAGAATTCACAATTTCAACAGCTACTCTTGACCCTAGCCAAGGGGCAGGAGGAGATCAAGACTCTACTAGAGAAGGAAAAAGAGAAAAGAAGAAGAAGAGAGCTGGTGTGGCTATCTTGGGCAGAAGGTTTGAAGGACAAGCTAGACGAACTTTGGAATTCCCATCAACATCTGAAGAGGGGGAAGGAAAAGGTAAAGGAACTGCAGTGCCATCTGACTCTGAGGCAGAGGAAGAAAAAGATGAGGACTATTCTGAACAGCAGTATCCTCCGGCCGATGACAAATACAAGAACTTGGAAGAACGTCTAGCTGCTATGGAGATACAGAGAGTGCCTGGGCTAGACTTTGAGGAGTTAGGGTTGGTTTTTAGAATTGTAATCCCTCCTAAATTTAAAGTACCTCTATTTGCTAAGTACGATGGGGTGTCTTGTCCCAAGATGCACCTACGATCTCATGTCAGGAAAATTCAACCACATTCTTCTGACAAAGACCTGTGGGTCCATTTTTTCCAAGACAATTTATCGGGGACGCAGCTGGATTGGTTTTACCAGTTGGAGAGGTCTAATATGCATAATTGGGAGGATTTGGCAGCCTCCTTCTATAAACAGTATCAATACAACATCGACTTGGCGCCAACCCGTACTCAGCTACAAAGTATGGCCATGGCTACCAATGAGGGTTTCAAAGACTACGCCCAGAAATGGAGGGATTTGTCCGGAAGGGTGCAACCACCTTTATCTGAAAGAGAGACAGTGGACATGTTCTTGGGGACTCTGTCAGGTCCTTTCTTTAATCACCTGATTGGAAGCTCCTCTGCAGGTTTCACTGAGTTGATTCTAACTGGCGAAAGGGTGGAAGCCGGTATTAGAAGCGGGAAAATTCAGAAAGATGCATCTACCTCTGCTGTTGTAAAGAAGCCCTTCACTGGAAAGAAGGAAGTGTCTGCTGTCTATGCCTAGAGAAATCAGGGAAGAATTGAAAGAAGACCAACTGTGGGGGCTGTCATGATTCAGAAGTCTGCGTCAGACCAACCGAGAAACAATCAGCCGAGAAACGATCAGTCGAGGAATAACCAGCCAAGGGTGGAAAGACCTGTAAGGCAATTCACTAAGATAAACATGACCCCTGCTCAAGTCTTACCACATCTCTTGAAGTTGAACCTAGCCATGCTAAAGGAGGCCCCTAAAAATCCTAATACTTCATCTCCACACTACCATCCCAACGCCAGATGCGCGTACCATACAGAAAGTCCAGGGTACGACACCAACAACTGTTGGGCCTTGAAGAACAAGATTCAAGATCTAATTGACGCCAAGGAAGTTGAAATTGAAGCTCCTGAAAAGCCGAACGTAATCTCCGCACTGATGCCGAGGCATGGGCACAATGCTAAGGCTGTGGAAGAAGATCAATTTGTTTTTGCTGTAGATGAACTGTCAACTCCTCTCCTAACCATCAAGTTGAATTTGTTAAAGGATGGGGTGTTCCTAGGATGTGACCAAGATTGCCGTGCTTACCTGTCCTCTCCATTTGGCTGTCCTCTTTTGAAGAAAGGAATCCAATAATTGATTGATAACAAGGAAATTTTGTTTGAGAAAGCTCCTGTCTCACCCATTCCAGTTCTAGAAGTTTCAATAATAACCATATACGCCAATTCTTCCAGGGTTCCTAAAAATCCCGTTAGGATTACATCTGCTACAGTGACTACTTTGTTGAATATAACAATGCCAGGGCCAATCCCTTACAAAACTGATAAAATGGTACCGTGGAACTATGATGGAGAAATCTACTACCATGGTGTCAAACAAATTAAACAGACCATTGAAGAAGAAAGCTCTGAGGAAGATAATCCCGACATCAGTAACATTGCCATAACAAGCAAAATTACTCGTAGTGGGAGAATCTTTTCTCCAGAGATTTCTCCTCCAACAGCAGTCTTTGGACCCGCGGCCATCCCGAAGATTACCCCTGTGATTATACCTGCAAGTGTACCCGCCAACAATGACAATACAATTCCCATCCCTGTTTCCGATGCTGAGAAAAAAGGAAAGAATATTCAAGAGGAGCCTGTCTTGACGAAGGCTCAGTCATTAGTCATTCCTGAAACATCCCAGAAAGAGATGGAAGAGATTCTGAGGATTATTAAGAAAAGTGATTACAATATTGTTGAACAACTGGGGCAGACCCCCTCCAAAATATCTATGTTAGCCCTGTTGCTGTGCTCTGAGGCACATGCTAAAGCTTTGGTCAAGTTTTTGAAGATGGCCCACGTGCCACAAGAAACCTCCGCTGATCAATTCCAGGAATGTGTAGCCAGCTTAACAGCTGACAATGGCCTGGGATTCTCTGATGCAGACTTGACCTCCAAAGGGAGAAAACATAATGACGCACTACATGTCTCGGTGGAGTGTAGGGGAACCACCCTAGCTCATGTTTTGGTTGATACTGGATCGTCTTTAAATGTCTTGCCGAAGAAAGCCTTGGATAGGTTGGATTGTGAAGGCCTAACCCTGAAACCCAGCAACATCATTGTCAGAGCCTTTGACGGTTCTAAGAGGATGGTCCATGGAGAAGTGGATATCCCGATCAAGGTGGGTACCCAAACATTCAATTCAATATTCTACGTGATGGACATCCGTCCTTCCTACTCTTGCCTGTTGGGAAGACCTTGGATCCACCATGCTGGATCTGTCACTTCTACTCTGCATCAAAAGCTCAAGTACCCTGTCCAGGGGAAAATTATAACTGTTCATGGCGAAGAGGAATACATGACCAATCATCTTAATTCTTCCCGTTATGTGGAACTGGATGGCGAATTCATAGAGACCCCTTTCCAGCATTTCGAAGAGGTAGCTCAGGAGATAGCGGCAACCAAGACAGTGTCCCCTGTACCCACAATTACCAGACCTCCCCCTCAGATGTCATCTCTCAAGGATGCTAGGGCCGTTGTGGAAGAAGGCAGATCCACAATCTAGGGGCATCTTCCCGACTTTCCTTTCAAAGCAGACAAATTCGGCTTGGGATTTACTTCGACTGGTCAGAAGGCCGTGCGCCGCTCTCATGCCGGAGGGCCACCTGTGAAGATCAGCCACCGAGGGGTTAATGCACTAGAGGACAGTGAAGAAGAGGGCAACTTAGAAGAATGGATTTTCCCTACTGTTGGCGGAGGACTGTGCAACTAGGAAGCAAAAGACTTTGTTCCGATTACTTTCATAAATCAGTAATTTATCTTTTCCATTTATGTTGGATCTGTAATAATTCACAAACAATTCGTACTTTTTCAACCGTGTGTCTTACCCGAGGCACATAGGTCCATTTGTAAGGGTTCTTATTTTCATTTCATATGTCATTTTAATGAATCATGGACGCTTTTCATATATAAACCTTTTGTGCTCATTGTCTTTATTTTACATTTTGTTGTTTTAAGATGGCTATTCCCTTACATACATCCACACTCACAAATGCATGTACCCTTAAATTCCGGAACCCATGGGTAACGATACTGCTATAGCCTTCAGTGACTCTGAAGATCTGATCAACTAAGCCGAATACGAAGGTGAGGAAGATTGTGAGGTGCCAGGGGAATTAGCCAGATTATTACAGCAAGAGGAAAGAGCAATTCAGCCTCATGAAGAGCAGTTGGACACAATCAACTTGGGAACTGAGGATGACAAAAAGGATATCAAGATAGGTGCTAATCTAGAGTCGAGTGTCAAGGAGTGCCTAATTCAGCTATTGAATGACTATGTTGAGATCTTCGCATGGTCATACGAAGATATGCCAGAACTCGATACAGACATTGTGGTACACCGTCTCCCCACAAGAGAAGACTGTCCACCAGTGAAACAAAAGGTCCGCCGCATGAGACCTGACATGTCCGAAAAGATCAAAGCAGAAGTTATGAAGCAGTTCAATGCTGAATTTCTGGCTATTACTTCCTATCCATAATGGGTTACTAACATTGTGCCCGTGCCTAAGAAGGACGGAAAAGTCAGAATGTACGTGGATTATAGAGACTTAAACAAGGCCAGCCCTAAAGATGACTTTCCACTTCCGCACATTGACATCCTGGTTGACAACACAACTCAGCACAAAGTATTTTCTTTCATGGACAGATTCTCAGGCTATAACCAGATCAAAATGGCCCCTGAGGACATGGAGAAAACTACTTTTGTTACACAGTGGGGTACATTCTGCTACAAACTGATGCCATTCGGACTGAAGAATGCCGGGGCAAGCTATCAACGTGCCATGGTAGCTTTGTTTCATGATATGATACATCATGAGATAGAGGTCTACGTAGATGACATGATAGCTCGATCACAAGCTGAAGAAGAACACCTTGATCAATTGCAAAAGCTGTTTGTCAGGTTGAAGGAGTACAAGCTCAGATTGAACCCAAACAAGTGTACATTCGGAGTCCGGTCCGGTAAACTCTTGGGTTTCATTGTCAGCAACAAAGGCATCGAGGTTGATCCTGCCAAAGTCAAAGCTATACAAGAAATGCCTGCTCCTCACACTGAGAAGGAGGTCAGAGGTTTCTTGGGACGCCTAAACTACATTGCAAGGTTCATTTCTCACCTAACATCTACATGTGAACCAATCTTCAAGCTGTTGAAGAAAGATCAGGTAGTTAAATGGAATGATGACTGTCAAATTGCTTTTGATAAAATCAAGGAGTATTTGCTAGAACCTCCTATCTTGATGCCACCCGTCGAAGGAAGGCCGCTAATCATGTATCTGAATGTCCTAGAAAATTCAATGGGGGTGCGTACTGGGCCAACATGACGAGTCTGGCTGAAAAGAGCATGCCATTTATTACCTTAGCAAAAAGTTTACCGACTGTGAGACCCGATACTCACTACTCGAGAAAACTTGCTGCGCTTTGGTATGGGCTGCTCGCCGGCTAAGGCAGTATATGTTGACTCATACCACTTTGCTGATATCTAAGATGGATCTGATAAAGTACATCTTTGAGAAGCCTGCTCTATCTGGAAGAATATCTAGATGGCAGATGATCCTAACGGAATACGATATACAGTACATGACCCAAAAAGCTATAAAGGGAAGTGTGCTAGCCGATCATCTGGCCCATCAAGCTGTCGAAGACTACCAATCCATGAGGTTTGACTTCCCTGATGAAGACATTATAACATTGGACAACATTGAAGGTATCAGACCATATGACGAACCTGAACAAGGATCCCGATGGACCCTGTATTTTGATGGGGCCTCCAATGCACTTGGCAACGGTATCAGCGCGGTACTCATATCTCCAGAAGGTTTCCATACACCTTTCACTGCTAGACTTTGCTTCAACTGTACGAACAACATGGCAGAGTATGAAGCTTGCATCTTTGGACTCAAGGCTGCCATAGACTTGGGAATCAAATCTTTGATTGTATTTGGGGACTCAGCTTTGGTCATCAGTCAGATCAAAGGAGAGTGGGATACTAAACATCCAAACCTCATCCCTTACATAGAACATGTCTTGACATTGTTACCACATTTCGAGCATATTACCTTCGAGCACTTCCCGCGAGAAGAAAATCAGCTAGTAGATGCTCTAGCTACAATGTCCTCCATGTTTAAACTTAACTGGGATAATGAGGCTCCACAAATCTCCATTGAACGGATGGTCGAACCTGCACATTGTCATGAGTTTAACACCGAAGAAGTAGTGGACCATCCATGGTTTCATGAAGTCAAAAGGTATCTCGAGGCTCAAGAATATCCTGAAGGAGCTTCAGTCAACGAAAAAAAGTTCTTAAGGAAGTTCTCGGCAAAGTTCTTCCTAAGCAATGGCATCCTATACAAGCGCAATCATGATTCTATTCTACTTTGTTGTATGGACAAAGCTGAAGCTCAAAGAATTATGGCTGAATTGTACGAGGGTACCTTCGACACTCACTCTAGCGGGCATATGATGGCTAAGAAGATTCTAAGGGCAGGCTACTACTTGTCTACCATGGAAGCTGACTGCTATCAACACTCCCGAGCATGCCACAAATGTCAAATCTATGCAGACAAGGTACACATGCCTCCAGTTCCTCTAAATGTCTTAACAGCTCCTTGGCCATTCGCTATGTGGGGAATCAACAGGATTGGAGAGATAAAGCCTACAACATCCAATGGACACCGTTTCATTCTAGTGGCCATTGACTACTTTACCAAGTGGGTCGAAGCAGCTTCCTTCGCATCCGTTACAAAGAATGTTGTTGCCCGCTTCATCAAGCAGAACCTTATCTGCCGGTACGGTATCCCCGAAAGGATCATCATTGATAACGGTACAAACCTTAACAATACTATGATCACTGCTTTGTGCAATCAGTTCAGGATTCAACATCACAATTCATCCCCCTATCATCCAAAAATGAATGGTGCGGTTGAAGCTGCTAACAAAAATATCAAGAAGATCATACAAAAGATGACAGTCACCTACAAGGACTGGCATGAAATGCTACCGTTTGCTCTTCACGGGTACCGTACCACGACACGCACATCAACTGGGGCAACACCCTATTCCTTGGTATATGGCATGGAGGCTGTTTTACCTATCGAGGTTCAGATTCCCTCCTTGAGAATCATGAAGGATGCTGGTTTGAGTGAAGACGATTGGATTCAGACCCGACTTGATCAACTAAACTTGATTGATGAAAAGCGACTTACTGCTGTTTGCCATGGTCATACGTATCAAAAACGGATGATTAAGGCCTTCAATAAGAAAGTCAGGCGCCAGTTATATCAAGTCGGGGATCTGGTAATCAAGGAAATCATCTTGCCGCAAAGTGATCCCAGGGGAAAATAGACTCCTACCTACGAAGGACCATTTGTGATCAAGAGCATCTTTTCTGGTGGGGCAATGATCTTAACCACCATGGACAGCGACGACTTGCTGCACCCTGCAAACACAGACATAGTCAAAAGATACTACGCATAAATGACCCGCTAGGTTGACACACCTAGGCAAAAAAAATGGCATCCCGGTGAACCGAAAACCCGAAAGGGCGGTTCAGGCAAAAATTAGGGATAAACAAAAAAATCTGTACACCCGGCAAGTTGAAAACCCGAAAGGGTGACTTAGGCAAAAAAGGGTTTCCCGATGGACTGAAAACCCGAAAGGGCGGTCCAGGCAAAAGTTAGGGAATTAAAGCGTATGACTATGTCTCGTCGGATCACTTTAAGGACAATCTCTTCACAAACGAACTTTGAGTTTCTGATCAATCCAATCATCTTCAGACGAAGCAGCGGATGGACAAGATATTCGGAGTTACGAAGGCTATAGCGGAATGGGAACCCCATGGGATTTTTTTACACACATAGCTATCTTTCTTTGTATAAAATTTTCTTACTTTTATGACACCATCCTCTTACTAGGATGTCTGTCTCCTTTGTACAAAACACTTACTCAAAGTTAATACAAATATATCTCTTTCAAAGTAAAGAAAACTATTTGCCTTTTTCTTTTATACTTGTGTTTTTATTTGCAAAAGCGTCCAATGATTCATTGATGAACATATGCATTTGAACATAATTACTATTTACAAATAAACAGGATGGAAGTGAATAATTACTGACAGACTGAAAGGATAGGAAAACGTATTTAGGCTATTCCATGAGCAATCCCTACAGTACATCATTTAGATCCCCACCGAAGCTAAAACCTTGAAATACGTACCCCCAGCGGAGCTAAATTTCAAACCCTTAATCCACCATCAGAGTTAAAGCTTCAAACTTCCAATCCCCAGCGGAGCCAAAACTTTGAGTTACAAATCCCCAGCGGAGCTGAAACCTTCTTCCCCAGTCGAGTCAAGACTTCTAATCCCCCAGCGGAAACCATCCAATTTCCCCAACAAGTCATCTTGAGGCCTGGAAATCAACCAGATAACAGTTAACTTTTGTCTATCCCCAACCTAGGATAACTTCCCAGTAGAGTGGCAGACGACCGAAACTCCTGAACCTACTCCCAGCAGTAAACTCTTCCCCACAGAGTCTTCATTACTCCCCAGCATGAATTTGTCAGAATTTTTACTCCCCTGTAGATTGAAGATTCTCATTCTCATTTCCCCAGTGAAGTCACCAAAGTTCTCATTACTCCTCAACCGAATGAAGATTCTCATTCCCCGCAGAAATCATCAGAGTTTACCCTATTCCCCAGCCGAGTAAGGATGCCCATTGAGTAACCCCTAGTGGAAGTCATCAAAGTTCTCTGGATTTCCCAAGTAGATTTCTCAAGCAGTTTGGCACTACTCTCACAACAGATTTTTTGTCAAATACTCCAACTTCAAGACATGAAGGATCCTCACATCCCCATAGAAGTTGTCAAAGATTTTCAATCTCCAATAGTCACCAAGGATTTCTCATCCTCAACAATCCAAGATTTTGAATCTACAGCAGGGTCAAGGATTTATTTTCCCCGGCAGCAGTCAAGGGTTTTTATTATCCCCAGCCGTCAAGGATTTATTTTCCTCAGCAATATAGAAAATCATCTTACATGCGCATACATCACATTCATATATCATAAACATTGATAAAACACATTTATTGCATCATACATTTTCATGCAATATAACTTTGTGCTTCAGCTAACATTTTACCCTTTTCAGGATAAGATTAACAAGCTACCATTAACGGTATACAATCATGATACAATACAAATACACTCCAGACAAGGAAGTCATTCTGTTGCTCATTCAGATTCAGATTTTAGATACAGTTCAGATATGCTCCAGATACGGATGCCATCCTGATACTTATCCAGATTTCAACTATCAGATACAGATTAGATACGCTCCAGACACATAAGCCATTCTATTTCTCATTCAGATTCAACTATCAATTTCAAGTTCAGATACACTCCAGACACGGAAGTCATTCTGTCACTTATTCAGATTCTAGTTCAGATACGCTCCATACGCGGATGCCATTCTAGCCCTTATTCAGATTTCAACTCTCAGATACAGTTTAGATACGCTCTAGACGCGGATGCTATTCTATTTCTCATTCAGATTCAAACTTCAGACTCCAGTCTAGATACGCTCCAGACACGGTTGCCATTCTGTCACCAATTCTGATTTTCCCCAGCTCAGAGACGCTTCAGACACGGATGCTATTCTATTGCTTATTCAAATTCAACATTCAGATACATCTTGGATACGCTCCAGATACGGATGTTACTCCATTGCTTGTTTAGATTCAGTCCCCAGATACAGTACAAATACGTTCCAGACACGGATACCATTCTGATACTTACTCTCCTGACTCACAACGTACAATTCAACAAAAATTCTTGGATGGCATATTTAAGCCCATCTCCAACAAGATTCTATCAAATCTCCAAATGGCATCTTTAAGCCCATTTCCTCAACTACATTTTGACGAGTGCAAAATTACGGGCACTCTAGTGTCCAATCATCTTTTACCTTCGAGTCACGAACGACAAACTCGCCAATCTAACTCTTCAGGTTCAAGAAGATTGAACAGGGGAAGCTATTATACCCCAAAATTTTCCCTCTCATTTTATCAATATTTTCCTCATAAGACTTCTTGGACTCCAGACAGGATTAGGGTTTGCTCAGCTCAAGACCTCCTCTTGCACTAATGACCTGAAATTAGGGTTTGAGTTTGCACAAGGATTTTTGGACCATCAATGATTCCTATGATTTTCTTACACCATCTTGGACCCCTTAGATTGCTCATACCAAGTTTCAAGCCTTGAATCACATTTTTGCCCAGTCAATTGGGCAGTTGACCTAAAAATCAGATGTATTGGGGAAAAAGTCAACCATGGCCAATTTACAGTCAAACTTCATAATTTTTGACCCACAATCACATTATAGGCTCCTATGTACCATTTGATCAAGTTTGGACCACAACTCCTCAAGAAATTTGATCAGATCATCAAAAGGGAAAAATGGTCAAAATTAGGGTTTTGACTGAGAAAGGGCAATTTCTGATTTTTGACCTAGCCAATGACAAATTGGGTTCAAGCATGATTTCAAGGACTCAATGGAATCATCTTGACCTAAACACATAGTTCAAAAGATCTCAAAAGCATTGGATTGACATATGAATTTTCCAGTCAACTGATCAAAAATCAACTGTACACTGAAAAGTCAAACTTTGACTTTTTGGTCAAAATCAAGTGCCAAGGGTCATAATTCATCAAGATAGGTCAAAATTTGAAACTTGTTGACCAAGAAACCTAATTTTGCAAATTAGGGTTTTAATTTAAAATTTTTCATAACTTAGAATTTTTCTAAGTTATGGAAATTTCTTATTTTTCCCAACTTTCCATAACTTTTTCACCATGATGCAATTGGATTCAAACAAAAATTCCAACATGAAAGTTGTATTCCTTCATGAAATATACAACTTTGATTCACAAAGTTTTCCCAAAGTATGATTGGATCTCAAGTTATGATTTTGTGAATAGGGGTCCATAAACTTTTTAACTTAGTGAAATTTTGCCCTAGTTTAGGCAGATTTTTGACCTAACTTCATGGCAACTTTTCACCTAGTTCCAAGAGGAATCTAAAAATGAATTTCAAATATGGATTGTAGATCATGTTACAATATTTCCAAAATGTCCAAGAACTCTCCAAGATTATTTATGGTTAGGGAGAATCGAAGAAATGAAAATGGCAATTTATCACTTTTTGTGCAAGGCAGTTTCACAATGTTACAAGTTGCAAATCAGTTTCAAATATGCTTGTACTTGGTATTACAGGTCCTAATCCTTTCTACACTCCATAATTGAATTCTAATTCATTGGACAATGGCTTTATTCTAACCTATGGAGCTTTGCACAAAGAATTAATCCATTTATGGCATAAAGTTCTCAATACCATTTTCATAAAGCTTGCTTTTTCCAACTTTGCAAATCTTGAGCTATGGACCTGATCTTTTGTTGCAAAGAAGATCCACAAACATCAGCAAAAGTTTACCAACTCCTTGCAGCCCTAGAACTAGCAAGTACAAGCTATTGCATTGTCACTTCAAACTTTTCTTCAAAAGCAAGAAATTTGCAAAAGTCAATACAACTCATCCATCTGATAAAGGCAAGCCTTGGCTTCATTTCAAACAACCTCAAAACCTTGTAACAAGCCAATACACGAATTGCTAACATCTCAAGCACTCTCAAACACCAAAATCCCATTTTTCTGCCCAAACAGGGCATCTTCTGCAAAACTCAAGCCAAATCATATTTTACTCGTGCATTTTTTGTTTCAAGGCTTCAAACACATTCCATACCTCCTACCTAAACTATCCAGGCCTTTGTCTTGCAACTGTAACCCCTGTTTCAAGGATCACCATTTTCATTTTGAAGGTTTGCAGGTTGACTTCTGTAGGGAGATTCAAGCATCTACAAGGCAAGCTGAGCATTGGAGAAGCTTGAGGGAACTTCAAGGAAGCTCACAAGAACTTCAGGCCTCACTCAAAGTTCCCACATTGTCATATCCAAACTCAACTGAACAAGGTATTTTTCAAGTTTCTATCTCTCTATTTAGGCATCCTTAGGTCACGATTTGTGAAGCAAAGATGTAGCCCTTAACACGCTTGAGCTGTACATATGCATAGTTTCCATTTATATTAACTGAGCTAAGAGTATTTGGATGTTGAACATGCTGAAAAAACTAGGTCAGAAATTAGGGCCATTAAAATTCTCCTTGGTCTTTTAGAGTTAGGTCATGTTCTTTATATCATTGGAATTGTGAGTTCATGAGCTACATTTTTCATGTTATAAGTTATTGATTTTATGCAAAGAATAGCAAGAACAGGATTTGAAGGCAGAACGCGCGCGTTTGGTGTTGTCTAGAGGTCAGGGATGAAGCTGACTGGGCCTGGCGCCTTGGGCCTGTTTCTTTTCACACCCCCTGTTTCCTTTTTGCACCCCCTTGGCCCATTTTCTATATTTTGCATATTTTTCATTTCTTTTTATATTTTTGACTTTATTATTTTTTCTGAACATTAAAAAATCCCAAAAATATTTTCTTAATTTTTTGCATTTTATTTTATTTTTTATCTTATTTTTTGCATATAAAAATAGTTTTATTTTAATAAATAGAAATCATTTTCTTAAAATAACTTTTAAATAATATAAAAATATCATACATTTTTATTTTATTATTTTTCACATTTAAAATATTATTTTTATACATATTTCAATTTTTTAACATTTTATACATATTATTATTATTTTTCTTTAACAAAAATGAATCAAATAAATATTAGAAAACAATATTTTCTTTTAAAGCAAAAATTAGGGTTTCCCCTTTCAAAAATAATGATATTATTTTTTTCTTATTTATAAGATTTAAATAATTTATTTCTCTCATACATAAAACATTTACAAAACATTTTTTGCATATTTACATTTTTTATTGCATATTTAAATAATTGTTTATTTATTTATTGTACAATAAATTCAATTGGGTTGTAATAGTAAATTAGGGTTTTATTTTGTGCAAATATCCCCATTCAAAACTTGTATCCCCCTCCCATAATATTGTTGTAATAGTTTAGATTTACTTTACGCAATTTATCGCATTATATACATGTTTAGTAAATTAGGGTTTGTATGATAAGACAAAATCAAACAAATAGCATGACCTAAATACAAGACAAAAATGCATGAAAATGACAACACATTGCACACAAGCACCTCTAGGGTTTCACCCACTTGGTTGCCTTAAAATATGGCCATGGTATGCATGTTAGGTATCTTGGCAAAACAAAACAAAACAAAAGATCATAGTCCCTCGATGACACTATCTTGGTTGCCTAAAAAACAAATGATCTTAGTCCCTCAAAACTTGCTAAGATACTTGGCAATATTGCTATCATGGTCATACGATGACCCACGCCCGTCCCGTTTAACATCCAAAGATAGGGTTATCTACCAAAACAATGGTAGGTTAACAATATCAAAGGAATAAAAAGGTACAAGAAAGACTTTTGAGTAGGTAGATAGCTTCTAGTTACTTGATCATTTCAAAAACAATCCTTGCTATTTTCAAACAAACACACACACATTTCAAAACATTTCCAAACAACTTTCAAACATTGAAACATTTTTCAAAAGACAAACATCTTTGTATACATTCTTACGAACGAGAATCATTACAAAGATTGCCTAAACAAAGGCCTCTTTTCAAAATACTTTCAAAACCACACAAAGCACCATTTCAAACAATTGTCAAAGCAAAGCAAGTGATCTAAAACAAGTAACTAAGAGCCCATGGAAAACCATGGATGAAAAGGGTGCTAGCACCTTCCCTTTTTATAATCTACCTCCCGAACCCAAAAAAAATCTCAAAGGTCTTTCCTGTGCTTTTTTACCTTTCCTTTTGGATACAATAAAAGTCGGTGGCGACTCTTGCTAAACCGCAACATTTGTGAACACAAACTCAAAACCTCAAGTCAGTTCTCCCACCGCATCACACCTTCGATAAACGATCATTGAGTATAGGGTGATTTAGTGGTCGTCCTTTTGTCCAAAGATCAAAGTTGCCTCGGAAAGGTTGCCTCGGATATTGTTGCCTCGGATAATTGATCTAAGACATTAGGGTTATTACTAAGACGTCCTAACATTTCTTTAGTGACCGTACGTCCCTTTCGAATTGACCCTAAAACTCCAACGATGGTGCTACCTACTCACTAATAGTGGGATAGCGCTGTCTAAAGGAAACGAACATGGAACAATTCTTTTTTCGAGTAGGTAGATTAGCTCTTAAGTACTTGCTCAAACAAAACAAACTTTTTTTTACACTTACACTCCTTTACAAACAAAGTTTTCAAAAATACTTCATTACACTCTTTAAGACAGAAGCAAGAGTTAAATCGAAGTCAAAACAAAAGCTTTTCAAATCACACAAACACAGAGAAGCAATTTTGAAAATGATGAGCAAGTACTTAAGAGCCCGTTGAAAAATACGGATAGAAAGGGTGCTAATACCTTCCCTTTCTATAATCTACCCCCCGTACTCAGAAATATCTCAAAAAGGAATTTTTCTGTGCTTTTTTCCTTTCCTTGTTGGATAAAATAAAAGTCGGTGGCGACTCTTGCTTACCGCGACATTTTGCGAACACAAACGCAAAACACAAACCAACAATTCCTAAAAAAAAACAGTCCCGATTCTGGCCACCGTATCACATTACCTAACCAGCATATCCATGTTCATTCCAGGGTACTTCAAGAGTCATTGTCTTTTCCAAAGATGGATAACAACGCTGATAACAACAAAGAAGCTACCATACATACCCATGGCTACCTATTTTCTAGTATCGAAGTATCACTTTTAAAGAGGTTGAGCACTCTGCTAGTTGGTGACAACCTGAAGAAGTTCATTGACAATTATGGCAGTCTTTTATTGTTACTCAATATCGCAGTTGACCAAAGAGCTTTGGTGACCCTCCTGCAATTCTATGATCCTAGTTTGAGATGTTTCACATTCCAAGATTACCAATTGGCTCATACGCTAGAGGAATAATCTTATATCTTGGGCTTTAAGGTGTTGTACCCCAAAATTTTCCCTCTCATTTTTCAGCAAGACATTCTCCTAGGGTTCTCAAATGCTCAAGGTTGCTCAAGAATTGATCAGGCAAATTCTCCTCCTAACCAATGGGGTTCATAATTAGAGTTTTGCATTTATCAAGGAAGATTGGGTTTCCAAGGTCTCCAATGAATTTCATGGTTCTTCATATGTCCCCAAGAATTCCCATGTCAAATTTCATGTCTTGCATCATAAGTTTGCTCAGTCAATGGCTCAGATGACTGAAAATCAACTATATTGGGCAAAAAGTCAACTATGGTCAACATACAGTCAAACTCCAATATTTTTGGTTAACATCAAGGTTTTGAAGTAAAACTCATCATTTTATCAAGGTTTGATCATGATTCCTCAATAAAATCCCTCAAATCATCAAAAGTCAAAATTTATCAAATTAGGGTTTCTTTAGGAGAAGTCAACTGAACTTTGACCAAGCATAACTTTCACATGCTTCGTCAACTTTTCCCCAACAAAAGACCATTTTGAAGAAAATTCAATTCTATACAACTTTGTATTTCTATGCTCAAGTCCAAAAAATGCTTCATTTGAGAGATATAAGCCAATATATTATAGGTCATTTCAAAAGTCAACAAAAAGACCCTTTTTGTCAAGGCAACTTACATGAAGATAAAGTCTTCAAAAGCGAAAATGATCAACATAGATATTGTAGAGGAAAACTTAAGCTTTCCAAAAAGTCAAATATCAACTTAAAAAGGTGAAAATTGATAGAGTTATGATCATTGCAAGTTGATAAATTTTGAGCAAATGCATGAAGTTCAAAGTGAGCAAGCTTGTTATTTTGGACTATTGGGCCATGGTTTAAGAGTCCAAACGTGTACTATACTCCTTATACACCTCATAATTCATTCATACATCTCTTGACCTATTTTTACTTTAATTATTGTAATTAATTTTTATTTATTCATTAATAATGCAAAATAAATAAAATAAAATCATATCTTCTTCTACAAAGTCCAAGCCCATATTTCCTTTGCCCTAATTTCCCTTATATATTCTCCCATTCATTCTCATACAAGACACGGAAAAACCCTTGCCTCAAAATTGTCAAAAAGATAAAACTTTTTCAAGAACCCTATAAATTTTCAAATCCTTGTTACAAACCCTTTCACCACAAACTTGCCATCCCAATCAACTCCATTCGCTCCCAGGGTAAGATTCGATATTTTACAACGATCCAAATGGATAGAAAGCACTTGTACATGCATCACAATTGAATTCTTGTTTGAGTTTCATATTTTCTGTTTTACTGCATTCTAACACTTACTAATGCTTGATATGTGTTTATGAGGCTCAACTATGCAGGTCTGGACCATCGTGGAAGCCCCATGCATGCTAAATCTTAAATCACCATGTTTTCTCTAATTTGCACCATGTTGTACCCCAATACCCTCTCATTTCTCAAAGGATCATCCTGGACTCTCAAGTTTGCTTCTATCAAGTTTCAAGTCTTGAATTACAACTTTTCAAGAAAATCATCCACAAGGGAAAAATGGTCAAAAACACACTGAAAAGTCGAACTTTGACTTTTAGATCAAATCAAGTTTCAACAACTATATTTCATCAAGAAATGAAATTGGTTCATCAAAAAATCAGAAGTCAGAAATTACTTTGAAAAAAAATCAAATTTCTAAACATTTAGAAAATTTTCTAAGTGTTAAGAGAATATGATACTTCAGAACTTCTGAGCCAGCCTCCATGCAAGTGCAGTCAAAAGTTGCAAACATGGTTCAGAACATAGTTCTTCAATCAGAACATGACTCTTCAGCATATGCTTTAATCAGAGCATCACCCTTCGAGTTTCATTCTGATCTTCTTCGATCAGAACATCACAAAACCCCAAAACCTTGTTTGAACAGCCTGCTGCACTGATATAGCACAGTCCTTCAACCTGCTGCCACAACACTCCAAATTGCTGCTGATCTAGTCCACGCCTGCATTTTTCTCAAACCCTATATTTGCACCAAATTAGCATACGAAAACTATGATTAAAAAGCAATGAAACAGTATACCAAAAAGGTTTGAATCCCATTTGTTTTCCCCCCCAAACCACAACAAACCCATCTATAAATAATTGGCTCCATCACACGTTCAAGGGGCTGGATTTTGGAGAGAGAGAATCATCAAAAGAGAGAAAAGAAAACTGTGAAACCTTCGTAAAAATTCAGAATTCTCAAACAGGAAACCAAAACTTTTGTTCTTCCCTTTGAGTCAAAGAACTTGGCATATTCTCTTCCGTTGCTCTTGCTGAGTCCAAAACATCTGAAGGTAGCAGTTCAAGTTTCAAGCCCACTCTCTAGGTTCAAAGTAAGTCTTTCTAACTTTGCACCTTTTCATTCAGAACATCATTAAAATATGTAAATATCACAGTATTAATGTTGTCCATATCATTGCATAAGCAGGAAAACTGTGGATCAGAACTTCTTGATTAGGGCTAGACTCAGATTAGGGATTTGAACTTCTATAAATTGTTGTGCTTTTATCTTTCCGACCTTCTGTTTGTTAAATACTGAATTAATTGCTGATGTGCTGATTAATATGAGGAAGGAGTTGAAATGTGGCACAGGACCCCTATTTTTTTCACTCAATGTTTTAGCATAGCACAAAACTTTTGAGTTCTCCCTACACGTTTTAACACATAGAACTTCTAGACTTCCTTACTGTTTTAACACACAAAACTTCTAGGATTTCTTACTATTTTAACACATATAACTTCTAAGCTTTCTTACTGTTTTAATACACAAAACTTCTGATGCTCACTCAGTGTTTTAGCACAACACGGAACTTCTGAATTCTCCCTACACGTTAAGCACACATAACTTTTAGGCTTTCTTAATGTTAAGCACACTGAACTTCTGATGCTTCCACTCGCTGTTCTAACACTCAGAATTTCTGATTTTTACACGCTGACAACACACTGAATTTCTGATGTTCACTCACTATTTTAGCAAAACACAAAACTTCTGACTTTTGGCTCACTGTCTGAATACCACCCATAACTTTTGTTTCCTTTCCCTCTAATGTTTTTTGCAGGGCCTTAGAGTGTACCAATCCATAACTTCTAATTCCATTGACGTTCCTTTCTGAGTCACAACGCGCCTGGCTTCAGAACTTCTAATCCTTGTTGTTTTGCTTGCAGCAACACGCTGTTTCTAACTTTTGTTTATTTTTCTTTTATAATTTTCAATATTAATACTCTTTTTATCAATACAAAAAAGATATGAAAATATTTTCTTTTTACTAACTAATTTATTTCCTCTTTTTAAATCCATTAAGACAAAAAAACCATTTTCTAAACAAGTCCTTTTTCTTTCTTGCATTTTACATTTCAATATGGTTGTAATAGTTAAATAGGATTTAAATTCTTGCAACGCCCCATTTATAAATATGTACCCCCATCCCTAAAATATTTTAATAGCGTAGGACTTTATATTCCTGCAATTTATCGCTTTTCAAATATAAATGCTAGTAATTAGGACGTGTATGGCAAGACATGAAATAGATCACCCTAATCAAGACTAAATGCATACAATCAAACACACTTTGCACACATGCACCCTTAGGGTAATATCACTTGTTGCCTATCAGAAATTAGTCATGTCCCTCGAACATGGGCGTTTTAGCAAAAGACCCTCGATAAAAGATCGTAGTCCCCCGATGACCCTCGATGTTGCCTTCAGTAAAAGATCTAGTCCCCAAAACGATATTGCTAAAACGTTCCATGGGTTTCCTTCTATGACTATATAAACGTCCCGCACCCGTCCCTTCACATCCAACGACGGGGCTTCTTACCAAAATCAATGGTAAGATAGCAATATCTGAAGGAGGAAGAAAAGAACACTTAAGACCTTTTGAGTAGGTAGATTCGCTCATAGTTGCTCGCTTGCTCACCACAAATTTTTTTTACACCAACACTCTCATTTGAAATATTTCCAAAAGACAACACTTTGTATGCGTTCTTATAGAAATGAGAGCCATTACAAAGAAAACCCTTTTCAAAATCACTTTCAAAAAACACAAACACCTCTTCGAACTATTTTCGAAACAAACACTTTATACGCGTTCTTATAGAAACGAGAATCATTACAAAGTTACATTTTCAAAATACTTTCAAAACCCACACCACAAGCACATTAAAACAAAAGCAAGTGATCTAGCAAGCAACTAAGAGCCCATGGAAAACCATGGATGAAAAGGGTGCTAATACCTTCCCTTTTCATAATCTACCCCCGAACTCAAGAAATAATCTCAAAGGTCTTTCCTGTGCTTTTTCACCTTTCCTTTTTGGATAAAAGAAAAGTCGGTGGCGACTCTTGCTAACTGCAACATTTGCGATCAAACGCAAAACACACAAGTCAGTTCTCCCACCGTATCACAGAACTGGCGACTCTGCTGGGGATTTTAAAAGTGGGGTTACCTTAGGGTTAGATCACCTTTACTTGCTTTTCTTTGTTTGACTTGTTTGCTTTACATTTAAGGATTTTCTGCTTGGGTATTGTTAAAGATCCTACACCAGGATCTGGGGGCACTTATTAGGTAAACAACAAAAGATTGTGGAGACTGTACGACATAGACCAATATGGTTTAGGCGATGGCTATGTTGGTGTGACGCTTTGGTTGGTACCGGTATCCTTCGTGTGGAAATGAAGAGAATACGGGGCCGCCGCGTGGTGTCGCGAAGCACTAACGGACTTTAGAACCTTAGTTGAACAAACTTATCCATTAGAAAGTAGTGAGATATCCGGCCTCGGTATAAAGCTGAGGATTGGTTGATACTCGATGCTACACTCATTGAGATCAGACTTTCGGGATATTTTGGCTGCAAGAAAATATTGCCTGAGCTAAAACAATGCCCGATAGAGGATGATCAGTGATATTGAGAATCCTTAGAACCAGGTTACTTTTCTAAGACAAGTTTGAAACCAACTAAACTTCAAGAGGGTACTTACCTTTAACCTCATGAAAGCCTTTGAACCTAAGGTCTATTGTGTGCTTGGCTTGTGTGTGATTTACTCTGTTTGAACATAACATCATGCATCATAACATAGCATCCATTCTTATTACACTAACCATTTCAAGGACCAAGGGATTTTATCTTTGTTCTGTTTTGAAGATTATGACTTCCGTTCGTAGAAACACTATCCGAATCAGCTTTGTGAGAATACCTCCCCAACTTAAGGAACTAGTATCTAGGGTTCCTGAAACTTCTGCGTTCACTAAGAGACATGGTCGACTTCTCAACCTGGTTACTTCAAGCTTTGATGAGAAGATGATGGGTGTAATATTTCAGTTCTTTGATCCCGAGCACCACTGCTTCACCTTTCCAGACTATCAGTTGGTGCCTACCATGGAAGAGTTCTCTCAGTTATTGAATATACCCATTCTTGACCAGGTGCCTTTCACAGGTTTTGAAGAGGTTCCGAAGCCAAAAGTCATTGCCTCAGCTTTACATCTAAAACGAGCCGAAGTGGTATCCAATTGGGAAACAAGAAGCGGAGTCAAGGGTTTTCTAGCCAAGTTCCTAATAGACAGGGCCCAGCTGTTTTGGGATGATTTAGAATTTAAAGATTTTGAGGAGGTCTTGGACCTTCTAATCTATGGTTTAGTACTGTTCCCTAATCCAAACTTACTCATAGATGTGAATGCTATCAAGATTTCCTCTCTTGCAACCCTGTTCCTACCTTGCTCGGAGATGTCTTGCACGCTTTCCATACTCGTACCATGAAAAGAAGAGGGGTCCTTATGTGCTGCATGCCATTACGGTCGAGGTGGTTTATTTCTCACCTCCCTAAGTCAGTGCTGAAGAATAAAGAAAGTTTGGGGATGTCACAAAGGATAATGTCACTTTCTCACGCGGATATTCTCTGGTATTCCCGATTTATGGGAGATGTTTCTATTATTGACTGTTGCGGGGAGTTCCCTAATGTCCCACTATTTGGCATTAGGGGAGGCATAACTTACAATCCTTGTTTGGCTCTGCGACAATTTGGTTATGCTCGAAGGGATGGTCCTCATGAGTTACTTATCCAGGGCATTATATTTAACTATGAGGGGGATGTTCAAGGGTATCGCCAGAGGTTCATACGAGCTTGGGGCACGATGGATAGATCTGACGCCAAGACTTTGGGGCCGAAGAATTCCATTCCTATGGAACCTTATCTCCAGTGGGTATGAGCTCGCGCTCAGAAACTTATAATTCCCTACATAGCCGTCTTACCAGTGATTGTGGAGCCCATTACTGAAGGGAATATTCTCTACACGATTCTTCATCCTGATATGCCCACTGATCTTGAAGAACTACAGAGGTCTTGGATCCAGTTGAAGAAGGAGAGAGATACTTATAGGGACCAGTTCTACGCCCAGGAGAAGAAGGTTTTAGAGCTCACAAAGAAGCTTCATGAGGAAAGAAGCCTTAATGTCTATCTCGGCACGAAGAGGAAGCATCCTTGGGAAACTTGATTTTTTTTTAGTTTTAGAATTTTTAATTGTAACGCCTAAGAGGCAATTGTACTTTGAATTCGACTAATAAAATCTTTGTTTCATTTTGGTTTGCAAAGTTTAAATTTCCCAAAGTCCTTAAAATCATCGCGTACGCATCACATCCATAACATTACATAAACAAGTACCATTACAGGTTTCTCATTTTCTCCGCTGTTTATTTCAGCAAAAATGTCTTCTGAACAAAGTATCAAAGATCTCCAGGCACAAAATGCCATATTTCAACAAATGTTTATAACTCTGGCAAAAGGGCAGGAAGATCTGAAGGCCCTCATCCTGAAAGAGAAGAAGAAGAAGAAGAAGAAGAAAAAGCTCGTTGGTGCCCTCAATATGGGTAGAAGATTTGGGGGACCGCTAAGGCAACCGGTCGATCTGACCTCTTCGTCCAAAGAAGGGGAAAATCAAGAAAGGCATACGAGGGAAGAGGACCCCAGTCCTGAAGCTTCTGAAAATGATACGAACTACAATGATGAGAAATATCCTCCCATTGAGGATAGATACAAGCAATTAGAGGATCAGTTAAGCGCCATGGAAATCTAGAGAATACCAGGGCTGGATTTTGAAGAGTTAGGATTGGTGTCTGGGGTAGTCATCCCACAAAAGTTTAAAGCTCTAGTTTTCGCAAAATATGATGGGGTGTCTTGTCCCAAGCTCCATCTCCGTTCCTATGTGAGGAAGATTCAGCCTCACGCAGCTGATAGGAACTTGTGGGTTCACTTCTTTCAAGACAGTCTGTCAGGGACTCAGCTTGAATGGTTCTACCAATTGGAGGGAACCAATGTCCGAAACTGGGAGGATTTGGCTGCTTCTTTTTACAAGTAGTATCAATACAATGCCAACCTGGCCCCTACTTGTACTCAACTCCATAGTATGTCCATGGGTGCAGGTGAAGGCTTTAAGGACTATGCGCAGAAGTGGAGAGATTTGGCTGGGAGAGTCTAACCCTCTTTGTCTGATAGGGAGTTGGTCGACATGTTTCTTGGGACGCTGTCTGGTCCATTCTTCAACCATTTTATCGGTAGTTCATCAACTGGTTTTACTGAGCTGATATTAACTAGAGAGAGGGTAGAAGCTGGGATTCGGAGCGGTAAAATACAGAGAGACACCTCCTCGAGTTCAGTAAAGAAGCCCTTCATTGGTAAGAAGGAAACCAGTGCTATCTATAGCCCAAGAGGTCAGAGCAGAGTTGAACACCATTCGGTGGTAAGTGCTGTAATGATACCTAGGCCTGAGGCTGCTCCACAATGCAACAATCAGCAAAGGGTGGAAAGACCACAAAGGCAGGTCACCCGAATTAACATGACATTAACAGAGGTTATACCCCATTTGCTGAGATCCAAATTGGCAACTTTGAAAGAGGCTCCCAAGAATCCTAATACCTCTTCTCCTCGTACAATCCAAATTCTCAGTGTGCCTACCATTCTGAGAGTCCTGTTCACGATACAAATGATTGCTGGTCTCTAAGAAATTAAGTACATGATCTGATTGAAGCCAAGGAAATTGAGTTCGATGCTCCGAAGAAGCCCAATGTCATAACTGCTCCCATGCCTAAGCACAACCATGGAGTTAACACCGTTGATACTGATCTGTTCGTGACCTCAGTTGATGAAGTTTCTACTCCTCTTATGACTGTTAAGAAGAATTTGTTGCTGGCCGGTTTATTTCCGGGTTATGGTAAAGGTTGCCACATGTGTTCATCTCTGCCCTCTGGTTGCTATTTGCTGAAGACAGGTGTCCAGCGCCTGATGGAGAGTAGAGAAATTTTGTTTGAGAAAACTTTGATTCCAGTTATTCCATTCGAAGAGGTTGCTATTATAACCATTTCTTCTGATCCTTCCAAGGGCTCCTCGAGAAGACCTGTTAGGATTACACCTGCTCTGAGAGTTGCTCCGTTAATAATCACCTTTCCTGGTCCTGTCCCGTACGCCTCAGACAAAGATGTCCCTTGGCATTATGGCGTTGATATTTACTATCATGGCGTTAAACAAGACCTGAAGAATGAAGAGGCTGATCCCGATGTCAGTAACATTGCCGGGACCAATAAGATTACCAGAAGTGGAAGGGTTTTCTCTCCCGATATTTCCCCAAAGACTATCAATAAGCCTGTTGTTATTTCATCTTCTGTTCCTGCTAGTACTTCAGTTTCTACTCCCGTTCTTACTCCAGTTGTTACCCTTGTTGATGAGTCATCTGGGACTCGAGGCAAAGAAGCTGTAGGTCAGTCTTCCCGGACGGGGGCGCCTAGAAATATTGTCGTGGAAACCTCTAAGCAAGAAATAGAGGAAATATTAAAAATAATTAAAAAAGCGACTACAATGTGGTCGAGCAGTTGGGGCAGACCCTCTCGAAGATATCCATGTTGTCTCTATTGTTGTGTTCTGAGGCCCATGCGAAAGCGTTGATCGCATTCCTCAAGACTGCACATGTGCCGCAAGAGACCTTGGCTGATCAATTCAAAGACTGTGTAGCCAGCTTGACTGCTGACAATGGGCTGGGTTTTTCAGATGCCGACTTGACACCGAAAGGGAGGAAGCATAGTGATACTCTGCATGTCTCGATCGAATATAGGGGCACCACTATGGCTCATGTGCTGGTGGATACTGGGTCTTCGCTGAATTTTCTGCCTAAGAAGGCTCTTGATCGGTCAGATTATGAAGGCCTGACCTTAAAGCCTAGTAACATTGTGGTAAGGGATTTTGACGGGTCGAAGAGAATGGTGCATGGAGAGGTGGACATCCTTGTCAAGGTAGGCTCTCAGACCTTTGAGTCCACTTTCTATGTGATGGACATCAAGCCATCGTACTCTTGTTTGTTGGGTCGTCCTTGGATCCATGAAGCTGGGGCTGTTACTTATACACTACACCAAATGTTGAAGTATCCGGTGAAGGGGAAGATAGTCACTGTGCATGGCGAAGAGGAGTATATGGTGAGCCACCTGAACTTCTTCAGGTATGTGGAGATGGACGGGGAATTCATAGAGACCCCTTCTCAAAACTTTGAAGAGGTTCCCCAGATTTTAGCATCGACCGAGACTACCACCAGTACCAAACCTCCTCTAAAGATGGCTTCTCTCAAGGATGCCAGAATAGTGGTTGAGGAAAGTGGGTTTACCAATTGGGGACGTCTCCTTGATTTTACTCACATAACTGACAAATTTGGTTTGGGCTTTACTTCAGGGGCTCAAAGGGCTGTTCGACACGCTCGGGCTGGAGGACCTCCCCTACGCATCAGTAATCGTGGGGTCAACGCTATTGAAGACAGTAAGGAAGACCCTAACATTGACAGCTGGATCTACCCGACTACCAACGGTGGACCGAATAACTGGACGGCTAGAGATTTTATTCCAGTTTCTTTTATTCCGCAGTAATTGTCTTACTTGTTTTCTGAGTTTGTAATGAACAATTTAAACTTTATGGCCTTATGTCTTACCCGAGGCACAATGGTTCTATCTGTGAGGGTTATTATATGTCATTTCATATATCATCAATGAAGCATTGGACGTTCTTTGCATACAAATTTTGCACTCTCTATTTTTTCTTTTCTGTTTTTACTTTATCAATTCAGCTATGCTCTTACACACACTCACGTATCAAACTGCAGATCCATATCCACTATGGATCCCATTGATAACAATCCTGCTATTACCAGCTATGACTTCAAAAATCCGATCAACCGAGCCGAGGACGAAGGTGAGAACGATTGTGAGGTGCCTGGAGAACTGGCTAGACTATTACAACAGGAAGAGAGGGCTATACAACCTAATGAAGAGCCAGTTGAGACAATAAACTTGGGCACAGAGATGGGTAGAAAAGAAGTCAAGATCGACACAAATATGGAAGTTAAGATCAAACAACGATTGATACAGATGTTGCGCGACTATGTTAATATTTTTGCCTGGTCATTTGAAGACATGCCTGGTTTAGACACTGACATCGTGGTACACCGTCTGCCAACTAAAGAGGATTGTCCTCCGGTTAAACAGAAGGTCCGTCGTATGCACCCTGAAATGTTAGAGAAGATCAAGGCAGAGGTCATGAAGCAGTTCGACACAGGGTTCTTAGTCGTGACCTCCTATCCGCAGTGGTTTGCTAACGTTGTTTCGGTACCTAAGAAGGAAGACAAGGTACAGATGTGTGTGGATTACAAAGATCTGAACAGGGCAAGCCCCAAGGATGACTTCCCGCTTCCCCATATTGATGTTCTGGTTGACAACATCGTGCAGCACAAAATCTTCTCCTTCATGGACGGTTTTTTTGGCTACAACCAGATCAAGATAGCTCCTGAATACATGGAGAAGACGACCTTCTTCACACAGTGAGGCACCTTCTGTTACAAGGTGATGCCTTTTGGGTTAAAGAATGCTGGGGCAACTTATCAGCGAGACATGGTCGCTTTGTTCCACGATATGATTCACCATGAGATCAAGGTTTATGTTGATGACATGATAGCCAGGTCTCAAACCAAAGAGGAACATCTTGATCATCTACAAAAGTTGTTCAACAGGTTGAAGACATACAAGCTGAGGTTGAACCCGAACAAGTGCACCTTCGGGGTAAGGTCTGGTAAGCTTTTGGGTTTCGTTGTCAGTGACAAAGGTATTCAGGTAGACCCCACAAAGGTAAAGGCCATACAAGAGATGCCGACTCCCCATACTGAGAAGGAAGTTAGAGTTTTCTTGGGACGCTTGAATTATATCGCCAGGTTCATTTCACATCTGAATGCTACTTGTGAGCCCATCTTCAAGCTTCTGAAGAAAGATCAAGTGGTAAAGTGGAATGACGAATGCCAGACTGCTTTCGAAAGGATCAAAGAATATCTTCAAGAACCACCAATTCTGATGCCTCCGGTTGAAGGAAGACCTTTGATATTATACTTAACAGTGCTAGACAATTCAATGGGGTGTGTGCTGGGGCAGCATGACGAGTCTGGTCAAAAAGAGCACGCAATATACTACCTTAGCAAAAAGTTTACCGACTGTGAGACAAGATACTCATTGCTCGAGAAAGCTTGCTGCACTTTGGCATGGGCTGCTCGCCGACTGAGACAATATATGTTGACCCACACTACTCTGTTGATATCTAAGATAGATCCAATCAAATACATCTTCGAGAAGCCCGCACTCTCCGGAAGAATAGCGAGATGGCATATGATCTTAACTGAATATGATATACAATATACAACCCAGAAAGCAATCAAGGGGAGTGTATTGGATGATCATTTGGCTCACCAGGCCGTGGATGACTACCAGTCCATGAATTTTGAGTTCCCGGACGAGAATATTATGCTGGTGACTGACTACGAAGAACCTAGACCGGATGAAGGACCTGAGGAAGGATCCCAATGGACCATGGTTTTCGATGGAGCTTCGAACGCACTCGATAATGGCATTGGCACTGTAATCATATCTCTTGAGGGCTGTCATACTCCTTTCACTGCCCGATTATGTTTCAAATGCACTAACAACATGGCGGAGTATGAAGCTTGCATCATGGATCTCAAAGTCTCTATTAACTTCAGGATCAAGTTCTTAAATGTCTTCAGGGATTCAACCTTGGTGATAAGTCAGATCAAAGGCGAATGGGATACAAAGCATCCGAATCTCATCCCATATAAAGAGCACGTACTGACATTGCTCTCACACTTTGAGGAGGTAACTTTTGAACATTTCCCACGAGAGGAAAATCAGTTAGCAGACGCGCCAACTACCATGTCATCTATGTTCAAAGTTAGGGGGGACAACGAAGCTCCCCAAATCACCATTGAAAGGTTGGATGAACCAGTGCACTACTGTGAGATTGATACTGAAGAGGTGGCAGACAAACCCTGGTTTCATGAAGTAAAGAAGTATCTTGAGGCTCAAGAGTATCCTGAAGGGGCATCTGTCAATGATAAGAAGTTTCTGAGAAGGTTCGCTGCGAAATTCTTCCTCACTAATGGAATCCTCTAAAAGTGCAATCATGACTCCACCTTACTGTGGTGTGTAGGCAAGAGCGAAGCAGAGAGGATTATGATAGATCTACATGAAGGTACCTTCGGAACCCATTCCAGTGGACATACCATGGCTAAGGAGATCATACAGGCAGGATACTTTTGGTCCACTATGGAAGCAGATCGTTATCAGCAATCCCGAACTTGTCATAAGTGCCAAATTTATGTTGATAAGGTGCATGTGCCTCTATTTCCTTTGAATGTCTTGACAGCTCCGTCGCCCTTTGCAATGTGGGGAATTGACATAATCGGAGAAATCATGCCCATCGCCTCCAATGGGCATCGCTTCATCCTAGTGGCCATCGATTACTTCACGAAATGGGTTGAGGCGGCCTCCTTTGCTACTGTTACCAAGAATGTTGTGGCGCGGTTTATCAAGCATAACCTGATCTATCGGTATGGTGTGCCAGAGAGAATTATCACCAATAATTGTATGAATCTCAATAATATGATGATCACCGAGCTCTGTAAACAATTCAAGATACAACATCACAACTCTTCTCCCTACCGGCCGAAGATGAATGGCTTTTTTGAAGCGGCTAACAAGAACATCAAGAAGATTATACAGAAGATGACGATGACATACAAAGACTGGCATGAGATGCTACCATTCACTCTGCATGGGTACCGTGCCTCAGCACGGACGTCGACAGGGGAAACACCCTACTCTCTGGTATATGGCATGGAGGTAGTCCTACCTATTGAGGTCCAGATTCCTTCTTTAAGGATTATGAAAGATGCAGGTTTAAGTGAAGACAACTGGATCCAGACTCGACTTGATCAACTGAATTTGATCGATGAGAAGAGACTTACTGCTGTCTGTCATGGTCAAACGTATCAAAAATGGATGATCAAGGCTTTCAACAAAAAGGTCAGACGCCAAGAGTATCAAGTCGGGGATCTAGTGATCAAGCGCATCATACTTCCGCAAGGTGACCCCAGGGAAAAATGGACTCCCACATACGAAGGTCCATTTATGATTAAAAACATTTTCTCGGGTGGAGCCATGATTCTGACCATCATGGACGGTGACGACCTTCCTCACCCTGTTAATGCAGACATAGTGAAAAGATACTACACATGATAAAAGACCCGCTAGGTCGACTGGCCTAGGCAAAAATAAGGGCTTCCCGGTGAACCAAAAGGGTTCGGGAAAAAATAAGGGAAGAAAATGAAAAAAATCTGTACACCCGGCAAGTCGAAAACCTGAAAAGGCGACTTGGGAAAAAAAGGGTATCCCGGTGGACTAAAAACCCGAGAGGGCAGTTGTTGTACCCCAAAATTTGCCCTCCCATTTTCTCAACCTTTCTCATCACAAAGCCCTTGAAGCTCAAGATCCAGTTAGGATCTCATCTGCCCAAGACTTCTCTTTGCACTGTTGACCCAAATTAGGGTTTGTGTTTGCACAAGGATGTTTTGACCTAAAACGCCTAAGATGACTTTCATGCTTCATGTTGGACTCCCAAGTTTATCCACATCAAATTTCAAGCCTTGATTCCAAGTTTTGCCCAGTCAATTGGACGGTTGACCTAGAAATCAACTGTATTGGGGAAAAAGTCAACTGTGGCCAATTGACAGTCAAATCTCATGAAAATTGACCCACATCAACATTATGAACTCATATGGACCATTTGATCAAGTTTGGATCATAATTCCACAAGAAATTTGATCAGATCACCAAAAGGGCAAAATGGTCATTTTTAGGGTTTTGACTGCACAAAGGTAATTTTTAACTGTTTGACCTAGCCAATGGCAAACCAAGCTCACATATGGACTCAAGGACCCCATGGAATTATCTTGACATGCTCAACAAGTTCAAAAAGATCCCAAATGCACAAGATTGACAGTTGAATTTCCCAGTCAATTGATCAATTTTGACTGTATACTGAAAAGTCAAACTTTGACTTTTTTGGTCAAAATCAAGTGTCAAGATTCATTTTTCATTAAAACATGACAAATCATGAAACTTGTTCATCAAGAAATCAAGAATTGCAAATTAGGGTTTGAAATGAAGATTTTTCATAACTTAGAATTTTTCTAAGTTATGAAAAACCCTAATTTTTTCCTAACTTTGCCCCACTTTCTCACCAAGATTCATATGGATTCAAGCAAAAGTCAAAACATGAAAGTTGTGGCTTATTGCAAAATCTACAACTTTGATTCACAAAGTTTTCCCAAAAGAAGCTTGTAGCTCAAGTTACAATTTTTGGAACAAGGGTACCAAACCATTCTTAACTTAGAGAAAATTTGACCTATTTTAGGCAGGATTTTTACCTAACTTCAAGACCATTTTTCACATACTTCCACTTGGAATTTCAATTTGCATTTGAAAGATGGATTGAAGTACACATTCCAAACTTTCCAAAATGTCCAAGAACTCATCAAACAACTTCATGGTTAGAGAGAATCGAATTTGTCAATATGGGAAAAACTCACTTTTGTTATGGCCAATTTCCATGTTCATACACTTAGGCAATTTTCAAATCAGCATGCATTTCTTGATTACATGCCCTAAATCTCTTTTACACTCATAAATTTAATGCAAAATCTTTGTACCAAGACCATATTCTATGTGTTCAAGCATTGCATAGAGGTTTAATCCCAAAATAGATAAAGCATTTTAACCATTTTTGCAAAAGTGAACTTTATGTCAAAATGCAAATCCAAGCAAGTACAGTTAAGATCTCTTTGGCACAAGTTTATGGGCTAATTACACTGATCAAGACTAAGTGGTTCAGCATAGAATGGGGGCCTGTACAGGCTAGAAACACCAAGTGGCCTTTTGTTGCTTAAAGTGTAAGAAACTTGCCATAACACAGAACAACTCTCATTTCCTGTAAACCAAGCTTAAGCAAACTTGTCAAACACTTTCTAATCATCAAACCCAAGCTGAAACACGAGCTACCCACCTCCATTTCCCTCTCCAACACATAATCACTCTCAAACTGTCCAAACAGAGCACCTGCTGCAGATTGAATCCCACAACTCATTTCCATCGTGCATTCTTGCTAAGACCACTTCAAACACCTTCCCCACCATCAATGCAAACTATCCAAAGCATTAGAAGTGGACTGTAACTCCTCTAATCAGTTTGGCCATTTTCATTTTCTTGTTTTGCAGGTGGAGTGCTATAACTCGATTCAGCTAGTTTCAAAGCAAAGTAAAACTTGGAATAGCATCCCTGGACATCAAGGAAGCTGTACCAATCATCACCTTGCTCTGAAAGTACCTCCATCATCAGATACAACTTCAACTGAACAGGTAAGTTCATGAACTCGTATCTCTCTATCCAGGCATTGTTAGCTTTAGGTTTGTGAAGAAAATATGTCACATTCATAGCCCTGAACATGCCCATGTAATTAGTTTTCATTTATGTTATGTGTGTTGTGAGAATTTGATATCTGAACATGGAACAAAAACTAGGTCAGGATTTGGGAATGGAGAAATTCTCTCTCATTTCTGAGAGTTAAATCATGTTCTTTATATGTATGAGTTCGTGATTTAATGCTCTACATTGTTTATGTTATGAGTTTTGGCTGAAAATCAAGGAATCAGGAGTTTGATGGAAGCATGGAAAACGCGCGTTTTTCTGTTTTGAATGGCTGAAGGTTGAAGACAACAGCCTTTGGGCTGGGCCTGTTTTGCTATTTCTTTTTACACACCATTTTTGCTTTTACACCTCTGTGGCCCATTGTGCTTATTTTCATGATTTTTTGACTTTTCTTTTTTTATTCTGACTTATTTATTTTTGCTAATAATATTAAAAATATAAAAAATATTTTTCACACCATTTTTGAATTTATAGGCATTTATTTGTTTAGAATAGTCATTTGTACATAAATAAATAAATAAACACTTTTATTTAAAAATACCAAAAATAATGCAAACTTATTTTATTTCTGATTTTTATTTTATTTCTCCCTTGAAAACATTTTATATCAAAAATACTTTTTTTATAAAATATTAAATATTATTATTTTATATATATATAATATATATTTAGTAAATAATATAAATACATATATATTTATTAGAATATTTAGGGCAAAAATAAAAAAATATATACATTTTTATTTTTATTAATATTTAATAGTAAAAATACCTTTTTGACAAATATACTTCATTTTTATTTTATTTTGTATATAATTGATAAATATTTGTACATATTAAATAATTAATATATTTACTTAATAAATTAGGGTTTTGCCCTAAACATGGAAAATACTCAAAAAAATAATACTTTTCATTTTATTTTATTTTGACATATAAAAATACTTTTTTTCATTACATACTAAAAAGCCTTTTTGCATCTTGCATATATATCTTATTTCTATTTAATTTGTGCAATTGATTATCTTGTAAATAATTCCAAATTGATGTAATAGCTAGGTTTAAATTCCTTGTCAAATACCCCCCATTTGAACATTTGTACCCCCCTTCCCATATTGTGTTGTAATAGCTTAGGAACTTTAATTTTCGCACTTTAAAGCTTTCTAAATATACCATGATAGAATTAGGGTTTGTATGCAAATAAAAACAACAAAAATAGTTTGACCTAATTTCAAGATAATCAAGCATGGAAATGGACAACACTAATCACACTTGCACCCATAGGGTATTCCACTTGTTGCCTTCAATAATGGGCCATATTGCATGTTAGGTCTCTCTGGGCAAAACAAACACAATTCAAATGATCATAGTCCCTCGATGACGCTTTCGAAAGTTGCCTAAAAATGATCAAGTCCCTCAAAAGAAAGATTGCCCAAAGATACTTGGCACCATTGCAATTATGGTCTAAACAATGACCCGCGCCCGTCCCTTTCACATCCTAACACAAGATTGTCCACCAAATGCAATGGTGGAACAAAATTGTTAAAAGGGTTAAAACATAGCAATAATCTTTGAGAACTTTAGGGTAGATAGCTCTTAAGTACTTGTCAACTTGCAAAATGAAAACACTTGCCTATTTTTCAAACCACACTTTCAAAACAAACTTTCAAAAAACCTTGAAACATCTTTTCAAAAAGACAAACACCTTTTGTAAAACATTCGAGTAAAGAATTGTTACAAGGGTAGCCTAGACAAGGCATCTTTTTCAAAACATTTTCAAAACCAACACAAAGCACCATTTCAAACAATTGAAGAACCAAGGCAAGTTGATCTAAGCAAGTACCTAAGAGCCCATGGATAACCATGGATAGAAAGGGTGCTAATACCTTCCCTTTCTATAATCTACTCCCCGAACCCAAGAAAACATCTCAAAGGTTTTTGCTGTGCTTTTTAAACCTTTTCTTAGGATAAAATAAAAAGTCGGTGGCGACTCTTGATCAACCGAAACATTTGCGAAAACAAACGCAAAACCATAGTCAGTTCTCCCACCGTATCACAGAACTAGCGACTCTGCTGGGGAGAAATTTAAAAGTGGAGTAACCTTAGGGCTTAGATCACCCTCTTGCATGATTAATTGTTTGTCTTGATTGCTTTACATTTTGGCTCTTTTGTTTGGGTTTGCAATCCTACACCCGGATTTTGGGGAAACATTCATAGATAGCAATACGTTGTGGAAACTGTGCGGGGTATACCGACACGGTCGAAGCAATAGCTATATTAGTGCGACATATTTGTGAGTACCGGTAACCCTTGAGTTCAATCAAGGAGAGTACGGGGCCGCTGAGTGATGTCACTAAGCACTAATGACCTAGAACCTTACTTGACCATCTTGGCCTTACATTAGGGGTAGTGAGATGACCGGCTTTGGTGCAGTCTGAAGTTGGTAGATACTCGATACTACACTCATTGAGGGTTGTTTTCTTGGAATATTTTGGTCGCTAGTTAAGTGGCTAAACCAAAACAATGAACATTGAAAACAATCCAATGATATTGAGCTCCTTAGAACCCAGTTACTATTTATAGGACAGGTTTTTTAAGCCAACTACACTCAAGAGGGTACTTACCTATGAAACCCCATGCAAGCCTGAAACTAGGGTTTGGTGTGATTTGCTTGTACATATGTTTGTGCATACATCATAAACATCATAAAGCATCATATGCATTCACTAACCATTTCAAGGGTTTGGATCTTCATCTTTGTTCTTGTTTTGTAGGTCATGGAAATTCCTCGCAGAAAAACCATCCAAGTCAACCTTGTGAGAATCTCTCCTCAACCTAAGGAGCTCACCTCAAGAATTCCGGAAAGCTCATCCTTCAGTGAAAGATATGGTAGACTGCTCAGCTTAGTCAACACCAACATTGAAGAAGACATGATCAAAGTGCTATTCCAGTTCTTTGACCCCCTTCACCACTGTTTCACTTTCCCCGATTACCAGTTGGTGCCCACTTTGGAGGAGTTTTCTCAACTCCTAAGAATCCCTATCCTTAATCAGCTACCCTTCAACGGTACGGAAAAGGAACCAAAGCTGGAAGATGTTGCTCGAGCATTACATCTACAGCCTTCTGAAATCAAGGGGCATTGGGAAACCAGAAGCGGCGTCAAAGGATTCTTAGCAAAATTCTTGTTTGAGAAGGCACAAGAATGTTGGAATTCATTGGACCTACAAGCCTTTGAATAAATTGTGGCACTCCTTATCTATGGGTTGGTCCTATTCCCAAATTCTGACCAATTGGTAGATGTCAACGCCGTCAAAATCTTCTTGTCCAGAAATCCAATACCAACATTGCTTGGGGACATCCTTCACTCATTTTACACACGAACAATGAGAAAGAGGGGTGTTCTCATGTGCTGTACTCCTCTCCTTGCAAGGTGGTTTATTTCGCACCTTCCACAATTTGTCTTGAAGAATGACCAAGGCTCAAGGTGGTCCCAACGGTTGATGACTCTTACTCACTCTGATGTACATTGGTGTTCTCGGTCAAGAGAAAATGTCATCATTGTCGATCGTTGTGGAGAGTTTCCTAATGTTCCTTTACTTGGAATCAGAGGAGGTATCACCTACAACCCTTGCCTAGCTTTGAGGCAATTTGGATATGCACGAAGAGATGGCTCTCACGACATGTTGATTCCTGACCTAGTTTTTGACTTCGACAACGATGCACAAGGACTTCGCCAAAGATTCATCAGAGCTTGGAGGATGCCCAACAAGGTTGATAGCAAGACACTGGGGCACAAGAACTCCATCCCTCTTGAACCTTATCTCAAGTGGGTACGAGCCCAGAGTCTAATGATGCCTTATCCTCATGTTCTCCCTGTGATTAAAGAGCCCGTCAAGGAAGGAGAGGTTCCCTACACTATCTTACATCCTGACATGCCTACATCGTGGGAGGAAATGCAGAAAAGTTGGATTCAGCTCAAGGAGGAACGAAACATTTTTGAAGCTAGCTTCTACGCCAGTGAGAAGAAGGTTCTAGAGCTTACCCGTCGACTCCATGAGCAAGAGGCCCTCAACACCTACATTGCACCAAAGAGGATGCGCAACGTCTTTTTGCCTTGAGAAGTTGTTTTTGTAATATTTGGCCCATGGGGCATTTATGTACTAACAAATTTCATCTTATTAATATGACGTGCATTCCTTTTTGTCTACAACAATTTTGAATGTTCTAAATCCTTGAATGCATTGCATACATAAGCATATCATTCATCATGTGCATAAGCAGGTCTCACGCTAGGTTTCCTTATCTGTCTGCTGTTTATTTCAGTAGGATGGATCTCGAGCAAACAGTCAAAGACCTACAAGCTCAAAATGCACAGTTCCAGCAACTCCTGATGACCTTGGCTAAGGGTCAGGAGGATCTAAAGACCTTGCTGGGGAATAAAGACCCAGTGAAAAAGAAGAAAAAGAGACTCGGGGTGGCTACTTTAGGGAGAAGATTTGAAGGAGAGGCCAGGAGAGTGCTTGAATTTCCTCCTACTTCTGATGAAGGAACCAGTAAAGGAGGTGGGGCTGTGGTACCTTCCGAGTCCGATATGGAAGAAGAGGAGGTCGAAGAGGATGAAGATTACTCTGATCAACAATACCCTCCGGCTGATGATAAATACAATGGTTTAGAAGACAGGTTGGCTGCCCTGGAGCTACAAAGGGTGCCGGGTTTGGATTTCGAAGACTTGGGTTTAGTTGTCGGGATTGTGATTCCCCCAAAGTTCAAAGTTCCAGTTTTTGTGAGGTATGATGGGCTGTCCTGTCCAAAAATGCATCTCAGGTCCTACGTAAGAAAGATCCAACCCTATACGGCAGATAAGAACCTTTGGATCCATTTCTTTCAAGACAGCCTTTCTGGGGCTCAACTGGAGTGGTTTTATCAGCTAGAGGGAACCAGCGTCCGAAACTGGGAAGACTTGGCCACCGCTTTTTACAAACAATATCAGTACAATTCTGACCTTGCTCCTACGCGTACCCAACTTCAGGGTATGTCACTGGGAACCGGCGAAGGATTCAAAGAATATGCACAAAAATGGAGGGATTTGGCTGGCAGGGTGCAGCCTCCTTTAACCGACCGTGAACTTGTTGATATGTTTCTAGGGACCCTATATGGGCCATTTTTCAATCATCTAATTGGTAACTCTTCCGCGGGGTTTACCGATTTGATCTTAACAGGCGAAAGAATAGAAGCTGGCATCAAGTCAGGAAAGATTCAGAAGGGTGCCGCTGCAAGTGTTGAGAAGAAACCTTTCAAGAAGGAAACGGCTGTTGTTTACTCCCAAAGAAGAGCAGGGAAGACTGAGCGCCGGCCGACCGTGGGGGCCGTAATGATTCAAAACCCTTCAAGTGAGCAGCCTCGCTATAACCAGTCCAGACCAAATCAGCAACGGGTGGAACGGCCACAACGGAAGTTCACCCGCATTAATATGACTCCAGCGCAAGTGCTTCCCCATCTGTTAAAGTTGAATCTCACCACTATCAAAGAGGCACCAAAGAATGTGAATACGTCCTCTCCGCATTACCATCCTAATGCTAAATGCGCCTACCATTCTGACAGTGTCGGGCACGACACCAATGATTGTTGGGCACTCAAGCATAAAATCCAAGACCTGATAGAGGCGAAGGAGGTGGAGTTCGACGCTCCAGAGAAGCCGAATGTGATATCTGCTCCAATGCCGAAGCATGGCCGAAATGTCAATGCCATTGAAGAAGATTTGTATGTTGCGGATGTCAATGATCTGATAACTCCATTGTTAACCATCAAGTTGAATTTGTTAAAGGCCGGGATTTTCCCGGGATGTAAAGAAGACTGCTATTGTTGTTACTCTCTGCCGTTTGATTGTCCGTTACTGAAGAAAGGCATCCAAGGCCTAATGGATAGTCGACAAATTTTGTTTGAAAAAGTTTCTGCTATTCCAACCCATACTGAAGATGTCTCAATCATAACCATTCACGCCAATCTTTCCAAGGCCGTCAAAAAGCCTGTTAAGATTACACCAGTTACGAAGTCTGTTCCTTTGAAGATAACAATGCCAGGGCCTGTCCCCTATGTTTCTGAGAAGTCAATACCATGGAACTATGGCGGTGACGTCTACTACCATGGTATTAAACAAATCGAAATAACTGAAGAAAGTTCAGATGATGAAGAAGCCAGCATTGGAAACATTGCAGGCACGAGCAAAATCACCCGGAGCGGGAGAATATTTTCTCCAGAGATTGCCCCTCCAAGAGAAATCTTTGGACCCTCATCTGCTGACAAGGTTATCCCTGCACCAATAAAACTCTCCGCTAGAACCCCATTGATGGAAGATGTTGTTGTTCCTAGTACTGTCCCTCCTACCGCTGCTGATAAAGGTAAGGGAATCCAAGATGAGCTCGTCAGGACGAGGGCTCAACCCTTGGTCATCCCGGACACCTCCAAGAAGGAAATGGATGAGATCTTGAAGATAATCAAAAGGAGTGATTACGATATGGTAGAACAACTGGGGCAAACCCCCTCAAAGATCTCCATGCTGGCACTACTACTTTGCTCGGAAGCGCACGCTAAAGCTTTGATTAAATTCCTGAAGGCAGCCCATGTGCCCCAGGAAACCTCTGCAGATCAATTCCAAAATTGCGTGGCCAGCCTTACTGCGGACAATGGATTAGGTTTCTCTGATGCCGACCTAACTCCTAAAGGTAGAAACCACAATGATGCTTTGCACATTTCAGTCGAGTGCCGAGGAACTACTCTCGCACATGTCTTGGTCGACACTGGTTCGTCGCTGAATGTACTGCCTAAGAAAGCTTTGGACCGACTAGATTGTGAAGGGTTAGAGTTGAAGCCGAGTGATATTGTTGTTAGAGCTTTCGATGGTTCGAAGAGAATGGTCCATGGGGAGGTTGATATTCCCATCAAGGTGGGCACCGAGGTGTTTAAATCTACTTTCTATGTGATGGACATCCGTCCGTCATACTCTTGCTTGTTGGGTAGGCCTTGGATACACCATGCCGGGGCAGTCACCTCCTCCTTACATCAGATGTTGAAGTATCCTGTCAAGGGAAAGATCATTACCGTCCATGGTGAGGAGGAGTACATGATCAGCCACTTGAACTCCTTCCGGTATGTGGAGGTAGAGGGGGAGTTCATTGAGACACCTTTCCAGCATTTCGAAGAAGTCCTTCCTGAAATAGCAGTAGCAAAGTTGGCAGCTGAGGCACCGAGGCAGATGGCCAGGATGGCATCTCTGGAGGACGCAAAGGCCGCAATAAAGGAGGGGAAGAATTCAGCATGGGGCAGTTGCCTGATATTCCGCATAAAACAGACAAATTTGGATTAGGGTTCACTACCGCGGGCCAGAAAGCTATGCGCCGTTCGAAGATTGAAAGAGCGCCAGTCAAAATTTCTCCCTACGGAATCAATGCTTTGGAGGATGAAGACAAAGAGAGCAACATCGAAGAGTGGATTTACCCAACTGTCAAAGGAGGATTGTGCAACTGGGAGGCAAAAGACTTTGTCCCCATCACTTTTATTCATCAGTAATTTATCTATCAAACATTTCCTATTTGGTCTGTAATATTTGTTTTCGAACAATCCGTACACTATCTTTTTACCTCATGCCTTGCCCGGGGTATGTAGGTCCATTTGTAAGGGTTTTGATTACTTTCATATCCATATGCCATGTTTAATGATTCATTGGACGTTTTTCATTTGATAAACTGCTGTGTTCATTTTATTTCCTTTTGCATTTTTGTTTAAGGATGGCTATCCCTTACACACACCCACACTCACAAATGCAGGTACCCATCCACTCCGGATTCCATGGGTGACTATTCTGCTATATCCCTCAATAACTCTGAAGATCTGGTCAATCAAGCCGAGTATGAAGATGACGAAGGTTGTGAAATACCAGGGGAACTAGCCAGACTTCTACAGCAAGAGGAAAGGGCCATCTTACCTCACGAAGAGTCATTGGAAACTGTCAACTTAGGGGCCGAGGAAGGCCGGAAGGAGGTGCAAGTGGGTGCCAATCTGGAACCAAGTGTCAAGGAACGCCTGATACAGTTGTTGAATGAGTATGTTGAAATCTTCGCTTGGTCTTATGAAGACATGCCGGGTTTAGACACAGACATCGTGGTTCACCGTCTCCCCACAAGAGAGGATTGTCCACCGATCAAGCAAAAAGTCCGCCGAATGAGGCCTGACATGTCTGAAAAGATCAAAGCAGAAGTGATGAAGCAATTCGACGTTGGTTTTCTGGCTGTTACATCCTATCCTCAATGGGTCGCTAACATCGTGCCAGTACCTAAAAAAGATGGCAAAGTCAGGATGTGTGTGGACTACCGGGATTTGAATAGGGCCAGCCCCAAAGATGATTTTCCGCTACCACACATTGACATCTTAATCGACAATACAACTCAGCACAAAGTGTTTTCCTTCATGGATGGATTCTCGGGCTACAATCAAATCAAAATGGCCCCCGAGGATATGGAGAAAACAACTTTTGTCACACAATGGGGCACTTTCTGTTACAAGGTGATGCCATCCGGGTTGAAGAACGCAGGGGAAACTTATCAACGCGCCATGGTAGCTTTGTTTCATGATATGATACATCATGAGATTGAAGTTTACGTAGACAATATGATAGCTCGGTCACAAACAGAGGAAGAGCACCTTGAACATCTAGAAAAGCTGTTTGCCAGGTTGAAAGAATACAAACTCAGGCTGAATCCAAGTAAGTGCACTTTTGGAGTTAGGTCTGGTAAACTTCTAGGATTCATTGTAAGCAACAAAGGCATTGAAGTCGATCCAGCAAAAGTGAAAGCAATACAAGAGATGCCTGCTCCCCGTACTGAAAAGGAGGTTAGAGGGTTCTTGGGGCGCTTGAACTATATTGCCAGATTCATCTCTCATCTGACTTCTACTTGTGAGCTAATTTTCAAACTCTTGAAGAAAGATCAGGTAGTCGAATGGAACGACGATTGCCAAGCTGCTTTTGATAAAATCAAGGAGTATTTGCTAGAACCTCCTATTCTGATGCCACCCGTCGAAGGAAGACCATTGATCATGTATCTGACCGTCTTGGATAACTCAATGGGGTGTGTTTTGGGCCAGCATGACGAGTCTGGTTGAAAAGAGCATGCTATTTATTACCTTAGCAAAAAGTTTACCGACTGTGAGACTCGCTACTCACTGCTCGAGAAAACTTGCTGCGCTTTGGTATGGGCTGCTCGCCGACTAAGGCAGTATATGTTGACTCATACTACCTTGTTGATTTCCAAAATGGATCCTATCAAGTATATCTTCGAAAAGCCCGCCTTATCTGGAAGAATAGCCAGATGGAAAATGATCCTAACTGAGTATGACATCTAGTACACCACCCAAAAAGCTATAAAAGGGAGTGTACTAGCTGACCATCTGGCTCATCAAGCTATCGAAGATTATCAACCCATGAGATTTGACTTCCCAGACGAGGACATCATGAATTTGGACAACATTGAAAGTAACGGACCCGAAAAGGGATCCCGATGGACCCTGTACTTTGATGGTGCTTCAAATGCACTTGGAAATGGTATCGGCGCAGTACTCATTTCTCCGGAAGGTTGTCACACACCTTTCACGGCCCGACTTTGCTTCAGCTGCACGGACAACATGGCTGAATATGAAGCTTGCATCTTTGGTCTCAAGGCTGCTATAGACTTGGGGATCAAATCTTTGATCGTATTTGGGGACTCGGCTTTGGTTATCAGTCAAATCAAAGGAGAGTGGGATACCAAACACCCTAATCTTATCCCATACAAAGAACATGTCTTGACATTGTTGCCTCATTTCGAGCAAATTACCTTCGAGCATTTCCCGCGAGAAGAGAATCAGCTAGCAGATGCTCTAGATACAATGTCCTCCATGTTTAAACTCAACTGGGATAACGAGGCTCCCCAAATCACCATCGAGCGAATGGATGAACCTGCACATTGTCACGAGATTAATACCGAAGAAGCAGTGGAACAACCCTGGTTCCATGAAATCAAAAGGTATCTCCAGACTAGAGATTATCCCGAAGGAGCTTCCGTAAATGACAAGAAGTTCTTAAGGAAATTTGCTGCCAAGTTCTTCCTAAGCAACGACATCCTTTACAAACGAAGCCATGATTGTGTATTACTCCGATGTGTAGACAAAGTTGAAGCAGAGTTGATCATGACTGAGATACACAGCGGCACATTTGGCACTCACTTGAGCGGGCATACAATGGCTAAGAAGATCCTAAGGGCAGGCTATTACTGGTCTACCATGGAAGCTGACTGCCATCAACATTCCCGTACTTGCCACAAATGTCAAGTCTACGCTGACAAAGTTCATATCCCTCCGGTTCCTCTCAACGTTCTGACTGCTCCTTGGCCATTTGCAATGTGGGGCATTGACATGATTGGAGAGATCAAGCCCACGGCTTCCAACGGACATCGTTTCATCCTGGTTGCCATTGACTATTTCACCAAATGGGTCGAAGCAGCTTCCTTCGCCTCTGTTACTAAAAATGTGGTTGCCCGCTTCATCAAACAAAATCTCATATGCCGGTATGGTGTTCCAGACAGGATCATCACAGATAATGGTACAAATCTGAATAACACGATGATCACCACTTTGTGCGAACAGTTCAAGATTTATCATCACAATTCATCTCCCTATCGGCCGAAGATGAACGGTGCTGTTAAAGCTGCGAACAAAAACATTAAGAAGATCATTCAGAAAATGACAGTCACTTACAAAGACTGGCATGAGATGTTACCGTTTGCTCTACATGGATACCGTACGACGGCACGTACTTCAACCGGGGCAACCCCATTTTCTTTGGTATATGGCATGGAAGCTGTACTGCCTATGGAGGTTCAGATTCCTTCTCTAAGGATTATGAAGGACACAGGTTTGAATGAAGATGATTGGATGCAGACCCGACTTGATCAACTCAATCTGATCGACGAGAAGCGACTCACTGCTATATGCCATGGTCAGACGTATCAAAAACGGATGATCAAGGCCTTCAATAAGAAAGTCAGACGTCAAGTGTATCAAGTCGGAGATCTCGTAATCAAGCGGATTATCTTGCCGCAAAGTGATCCCAGGGGCAAATGGACTCCTACATATGAAGGACCATTTGTGATCAAGAGCATATTTTCTGGTGGTGCAATGATTCTGACCACCATGGACGGCGACGATTTGCCGCACCCTGCGAACACAGACATAGTCAAAAGATACTACGCATAAAATAACCCGACAAGTCGAAAACCCGAAAGGGCGGCTTGGGAAAAAATGGGCATCCCGGTGAACCGAAAACCCGAAAGGGCGGTTCAGGCAAAAATTAGGGATAAAAACAAAAAAAAATATGTACACCCGGCAAGTTGAAAACCCGAAAGGGCGGCTTGGGCAAAAAGGGGTTTCCCGGTGGATCGAAAACCCGAAAGGGCGATTCAGGCAAAAGTTAGGGAATTAAAGCGTATGACTATGTCTCGTCGGATCACTTCAAAGAAAATCTCTTCATCAACCAGTTCCAGGTTTCTGATCAATCCAGTCATCGGCAGACGAAGCATTGAATGGACAGATATTCAGAGTTGTGAAGGCTATAGCGGAATGGAATCCCATGGAATTATTTCACATAGCCATCTTTATTTTGTATAAATCTTTCAATATTTACGACAAAATCCTCTTACTAGGATGATTGTCTCCTTTGTACAAATATACTCAGAAAGTTAATACAAATACTCTTCCCAGAAATTTGTGTCATTTCCTTTTTCTTTTCTCTTGCACTATTTGTTTTATTTGAGAAACGTCCAATGTTTTGTTAAATAGGCATATGCATTTGAACATAATCATTTCCTTATGAATCAAGAAAGAGGATTACTGATAGGTTGAAGGTGCAGTTGGATATCTTGATACCCTTTCAAAGGAAACCCCCAGGAGATTTGGAATCCATATCCCCAGCAAGTCTTGAAGCTTATCCCCAGTAGATTCTGGAAGCTTATCCCCTGCAGAGTACAGACGTCTCTCCCGAGCTTTATTCAAAAGTTACTCCTCACAAGGGCTTATAACTGGGTTATCCTCAGCTTATTGCCACGGAAGATCGCACTCGGCAAATTTCTTCCTATCCCCAGCGGAGTTCATCAAAGTTCCCCAGCATAACTTATCAATACAATCCCCAGAGGAGTTTATCTTTGTTATCCCCAGCCAGAGAAACCTCCAGAACTCAATTCCCCTCAGAGTTGAAGTTTCAGTATCCCCAGCAGAGCTAAAACTTCAAATTATCAATCCCCAGCGGAGCCAGACTAGTGAACCTTTTCCCCACAGAAATGCTTCTCACTAGACTAGAGATTCTCAGTCTTATCTCCCCAGCTTAAGTCTACCAGGTTCTAAAATCCCCAGTAGAAATCATCAGAAATTATTTTACCCTGCAAGTCACCAAGGAAATTCCAAGTCCCCGCAAGTGGTTATAAGGCTCCTCGACGTTTGAAGGACTGGTATTCCCCAAGCAAATTTGAAGACTTTCAGTTTTCAGTTCCTCATTGTATATTCGAAGATTCTCCAGTGAAGATCTTCTCAAGACAGGGATTCCCCAGAAGATTGGTATACAACCCAAGCTCCTTATTCCCCAGCAACAACCAGGAATTATCTTTCCCAGCAGCAGTCAAGATGCTTTTATCTTTCAGCCATCTCGGATTCATCTATCCTCCGCAAGACAGCTCTCCAGCTTACATGCACATTCATTTACATTCATATCACGTAACATACATTGTATCATGCATCATGACATTGCATATGACTAACTCTTTACCTTTTCAGGTAAGATCAGTCGACAGACAAAAATCATTATCTTCTGAGATTCTCTCTAGAAATAGTTCAGATGTGACCCAGACATGGCGACGTTCTGATGCTTATTCCAGATTCATCCAGATGCAATTTTATACGAGCACATCATTAGGAAGCCCTACACCGGTTCCTCTTCCACTTTAAGATTTCTGAAAACAGTTCACGGGTTCTCCAGTAATGGATGTCAACCTATCGCTTGTTCAGTTTCTTCTCAAGACTTCTGAAAACAGTTTATGGATTCTTCCCAACAACGGATGTTAATCTATCAACTTGTTCAGATGCAACTTTTGAAAACAGTTTACGGACGCTTCCCAACAACAGATGCTGCTCTATTGCTTATTCAACTTCAAGATTTCTGAAAACAGTTCACGGGTTCTCCAAGTAACGGATGTTAACCTATCGCTTGTTCAGTTTCTTCTCAAGATTTCTGAAAACAGTTCACGGGTTCTCCAAGTAACGGATGTTAACCTATCGCTTGTTCAGATTCTTCTCAAGACTTCTGAAAACAGTTTATGGATTCTTCCCAACAACGGATGTTAATCTATCGCTTGTTCAGATGCAACTTTTGAAAACAGTTTACGGACGCTTCCCAATAATGGATGCTGCTCTATTGCTTATTCAACTTCAAGATTTCTGAAAACAGTTCACGGGTTCTCCAAGTAACGGATGTTAACCTATCGCTTGTTCAGATTCTTTTCAAGACTTCTGAAAAGAGTTTACGGATTACTCCCAACAACGGATGTTAATCTATCGCTTGTTCAGACTCTCCTCAACCTTTGAAAACAGTTTACGGATACCTCCAGATACGGATGTCAATCTATTGCTTATTCAGACCCCAGTTCAGAGTTGGTCCTAAACACGGACACCTTTCTGATACTCATTCCAGATGGCATCTTTAAGCCCATCCCCGACAAGTTTCTGTCACTCCTCCCGATGGCATCGTTAAGCCCATCTCCAAATGGCATCTCTAAGCCCATTCCCGCATCCATTGCTTTGACGAGTGCAAATTTAAGGGCACTCTAGTGTCCAATCTCCTTTTACCCTCGAGTCGCGAAAGGCAAACTTGCCAATATAACTCTTCGGATTCAAGAAGATTGAACAGGGGCAACTGTTGTACCCCAAAATTTGCCCTCCCATTTTCTCAACCTTTCTCATCACAAAGCCCTTGAAGCTCAAGATCCAGTTAGGGTCTCATCTGCCCAAGACTTCTCCTTGCACTGTTGACCCAAATTAGGGTTTGTGTTTGCACAAGGATGTTTTGACCTAAAACGCCTAAGATGACTTTCATGCTTCATGTTGGACTCCCAAGTTTATCCACATCAAATTTCAAGCCTTGATTCCAAGTTTTGCCCAGTCAATTGGACGGTTGACCTAGAAATCAGCTGTATTGGGGAAAAAGTCAACTGTGGCCAATTGACAGTCAAATCTCATGAAAATTGACCCACATCAACATTATGAACTCATATGGACCATTTTATCAAGTTTGGATCACAATTCCACAAGAAATTTGATCAGATCACCAAAAGGGCAAAATGGTCATTTTTAGGGTTTTGACTGCACAAAGGTAATTTTTGACTGTTTGACCTAGCCAATGGCAAACCAAGCTCACATATGGACTCAAGGACCCCATGGAATTATCTTGACATGCTCAACAAGTTCAAAAAGATCCCAAATGCACAAGATTGACAGTTGAATTTCCCAGTCAATTGATCAATTTTGACTGTATACTGAAAAGTCAAACTTTGACTTTTTTGGTCAAAATCAAGTGTCAAGATTCATTTTTCATTAAAACATGACAAATCATGAAACTTTTTCATCAAGAAATCAAGAATTGCAAATTAGGGTTTGAAATGAAGATTTTTCATAACTTAGAATTTTTCTAAGTTATGAAAAACCCTAATTTTTTCCTAACTTTGCCCCACTTTCTCACCAAGATTCATATGGATTCAAGCAAAAGTCAAAACATGAAAGTTGTGGCCTATTGCAAAATCTAAAACTTTGATTCACAAAGTTTTCCCAAAAGAAGCTTGTATCTCAAGTTACAATTTTTGGAACAAGGGTACCAAACCATTCTTAACTTAGAGAAAATTTGACCTATTTTAGGCAGGATTTTTACCTAACTTCAAGACCATTTTTCACATACTTACACTTGGAATTTCAATTTTCATTTCAAATATGGATTGAAGTACACATTCCAAGCTTTCCAAAATGTCCAAGAACTCATCAAACAACCTCATGGTTAGAGAGAATCGAATTTGGCAATATGGGAAAAACTCACTTTTGTTATGGCCAATTTCCATGTTCATACACTTAGGCAATTTTCAAATCAGCATGCATTTCTTGATTACAGGCCCTAAATCTCTTTTACACTCATAAATTTAATTCAAACTCTTTGTACCAAGACCATATTCTATGTGTTCAAGCATTGCATAGAGGTTTAATCCCAAAATAGATAAAGCATTTTAACCATTTTTGCAAAAGTGAACTTTATGTCAAAATGCAAATCCAAGCAAGTACAATTAAGATCTCTTTGGCACAAGTTTATGGGCTAATTACACTGATCAAGACTAAGTGGTTCAGCATAGAATGGGGGCCTGTACAGGCTAGAAACACCAAGTGGCCTTTTGTTGCTTAAAGTGTAAGAAACTTGCCATAACACAGAACAACTCTCATTTCCTGTAAACCAAGCTTAAGCAAACTTGTCAAACACTTTCTAATCATCAAACCCAAGCTGAAACACGAGCTACCCACCTCCATTGCCCTCTCCAACACAGAATCACTCTCAAACTGTCCAAACAGAGCACCTGCTGCAGATTGAATCCCACAACTCATTTCCATCGTGCATTCTTGCTAAGACCACTTCAAACACCTTCCATACCATCAATGCAAACTATCCAAAGCATTATAAGTGGACTGTAACTCCTCTAATCAGTTTGGCCATTTCCATTTTCTTGTTTTGCAGGTGGAGTGCTATAACTCGATTCAGCTAGTTTCAAAGCAAAGTAAAACTTGGAATAGCATCCCTGGACATCAAGGAAGTTGTACCAATCATCACCTTGCTCTGAAAGTACCTCCATCATCAGATACAACTTCAACTGAACAGGTAAGTTCATGAACTCGTATCTCTCTATCCAGGCATTGTTAGCTTTAGGTTTGTGAAGAAAATATGTCACATTCATAGCCCTGAACATGCCCATGTAATTAGTTTTCATTTATGTTATGTGTGTTGTGAGAATTTGATATCTGAACATGGAACAAAAACTAGGTCAGGATTTGGGATTGGAGAAATTCTCTCTCATTTCTGAGAGTTAAATCATGTTCTTTATATGTATGAATTCGTGATTTAATGCTCTACATTGTTTATGTTATGAGTTTTGGCTGAAAATCAAGGAATCAGGAGTTTGATGGAAGCATGGAAAACGCGCGTTTTTCTGTTTTGAATGGCTGAAGGTTGAAGACAACAGCCTTTGGGCTGGGCCTGTTTTGCTATTTCTTTTCACATCCCATTTTTGCTTTTACACCTCTGTGGCCCATTGTGCTTATTTTCATGATTTTTTGACTTTTCTTTTTTTATTCTGACTTATTTATTTTTGCTAATAATATTAAAAATATAAAAAATATTTTTCACACCATTTTTGAATTTATAGGCATTTATTTGTTTAGAATAGTCATTTGTACATAAATAAATAAATAAACACTTTTATTTAAAAATACCAAAAATAATGCAAACTTATTTTATTTCTGATTTTTATTTTATTTCTCCCTTGAAAACATTTTATATCAAAAATACTTTTTTTTATAAAATATTAAATATTATTATTTTATATATATAATATATATTTAGTAAATAATATAAATACATATATATTTATTAGAATATTTAGGGCAAAAATACAAAAATATATACATTTTTATTTTTATTAATATTTAATAGTAAAAATACCTTTTTGACAAATATACTTCATTTTTATTTTATTTTGTATATAATTGATAAATATTTGTACATATTAAATAATTAATATATTTACTTAATAAATTAGGGTTTTGCCCTAAACATGGAAAATACTCAAAAAAATAATACTTTTCATTTTATTTTATTTTGACATATAAAAATACTTTTTTTCATTACATACTAAAAAGCCTTTTTGCATCTTGCATATTTATCTTATTTCTATTTAATTTGTGCAATTGATTATCTTGTAAATAATTCCAAATTGATGTAATAGCTAGGTTTAAATTCCTTGTCAAATACCCCCCATTTGAACATTTGTACCCCCCTTCCCATATTGTGTTGTAATAGCTTAGGAACTTTAATTTTCGCACTTTAAAGCTTTCTAAATATACCATGATAGAATTAGGGTTTGTATGCAAATAAAAACAACAAAAATAGTTTGACCTAATTTCAAGATAATCAAGCATGAAAATGGACAACACTAATCACACTTGCACCCGTAGGGTATTCCACTTGTTGCCTTCAATAATGGGCCATATTGCATGTTAGGTCTCTTTGGGCAAAACAAACACAATTCAAATGATCATAGTCCCTCGATGACGCTTTCGAAAGTTGCCTAAAAATGATCAAGTCCCTCAAAAGAAAGATTGCCCAAAGATACTTGGCACCATTGCAATTATGGTCTAAACGATGACCCACACCCGTCCCTTTCACATCCTAACACAAGATTGTCCACCAAATGCAATGGTGGAATAAAATTGTTAAAAGGGTTAAAACATAGCAATAATCTTTGAGAACTTTAGGGTAGATAGCTCTTAAGTACTTTTCAACTTGCAAAATGAAAACACTTGCCTATTTTTCAAACCACACTTTCAAAACAAACTTTCAAAAAACCTTGAAACATCTTTTCAAAAAGACAAACACCTTTTGTAAAACATTCGAGTAAAGAATTGTTACAAGGGTAGCCTAGACAAGGCATCTTTTTCAAAACATTTTCAAAACCACACACAAAGCACCATTTCAAACAATTGAAGAACCAAGGCAAGTTGATCTAAGCAAGTACCTAAGAGCCCATGGATAACCATGGATAGAAAGGGTGCTAATACCTTCCCTTTCTATAATCTACTCCCCGAACCCAAGAAAACATCTCAAAGGTTTTTGCTGTGCTTTTTAAACCTTTCCTTAGGATAAAATAAAAAGTCGGTGGCGACTCTTGCTCAACCGAAACATTTGCGAAAACAAACGTAAAACCATAGTCAGTTCTCCCACCGTATCACAGCAGTCCAGGAAAAGTTAGGGATGAAAAGCGTATCACTATGTCCCATTGGATCACTCTGCAATCTGACCTCAGTATCAATTGTCAAGCTCAAACATCATCGATCAACCTAATCAGCTTCGGACAAGCAGCAAAGTGATGAGACACTCGAAGACATAGCGACAATAGCAGAATTGGAACCCAATAGGATTGTTGTACATAGCTGTTTTCTTTTTACACAATATTGTATAACTTCTATTCTTACGGAGGAGTTCTCTTACTAGAGCATCAACCTCCTTGTACAAAAATACCTATTATACGCCAACTTCGAAAATCAATACAAATCATTTTTACAAAAAAGAGTAATATATGAGTTTTTGTCCTTTTCTGTTTTGTTTTGCAAAAAACATCCAATGATTTATTTTTGACATATGCATTGAATATGGTTACTGCTCATAAATATTTACATAAGAAACAGAAAGACAATTGCTCGTAACTTAAGAAACAGGGGCAAAAAACCAGAAAAGTCAAAACCAGGCAGTTACTTTGTCCAGCAGATACCGGGGCAGAGACAGTCTTGAAACATAATCATCAGCGCATACGACCTCGTAGCATCTGTATCCCCCACAGAGTAAGGGTAGTCAAAGCATTGATGTCAGTTCTCTCAGAACGAGAAGTAATATCCCTAGCCAGGTTCGTCCAGAAACCTGACATCTATATCCCCTGGCCGAATTGCATAATCGCGAGCGGATCATCATAAATTATTATCTCCTCAAGCAGAGTTTGTTTCTCTAGATACAGAGGCTAAATCCCCAACAGAGCTTAACAAAGTCATTCCCCCGCGGAGCTATTCTCATACAGAGTCTCTCCCTGGCAGAATATTCACAAACAATAAAGAGCAAATCTCCGCCACCGTCATTTCCGTTCTCCATCCCCAACGGAAGTGGAAGAATCAAAGTTCTCTACAACATTCAGGAATGCTATACTCTCCAGCAGCAGTCAGTCATTCATTTTCTCAGACTCGGACATGTCACAATAGCATTTCATGTGTATACATCACGACATGCGCATACATATTGCATACTTCATCATCTCATTTATTTTGAGAACATCATCACACAATGCATTTCATGCATCGCATATAATTAATCTGGTACCTTTTCAGGAAAGATGGTTATCATCAACAATTCCAACAGTTCAAGATTAAACCCATGAAGCTATACATGTCGTAAGCCCTACTATCCAGGCTTTCATCTCGAAGTAACCCTACTATCCAGGTTCCTTCCCATAAGCCCTACTATCAAGGCTTTCATTTCGAAGTAACCCTACTACCCAGATTCCTTCTTTAAGCCCTACTATCCAGGCTTTCATTCCGAAGTAACCCTACTACCTAGGTTCCTTCTTTAAGCCCTACTATCCAGGCTTTCATTTCGAAGTAACCCTACTACCAAGGTTCCTTCATAGCCCTACTATCCAGGCTTTCATTTAGAAGTAACCCTACTATCCAGGTTCCTTCCTATAAGCCCTACTATCCAGACTTTCATTTCGAAGTAACCCTACGACCCAGGTTCCTTCTCATGGCCCTACTATCCAGGCCTTCATCTCAAAGTAACCCTACTATCCAGGTTCTTGCTCATAGCCCTACTATCCAGGCTTTCATTTCGAAGTAGCCCTACGACCCAGGTTCCTTCTCATAAGCCCTACTATCCAAGATTTCATTTCGAAGTAACCCTACGACCCAGGTTCCTTCTCATAGCCCTACTATCCAAAATTTCATCTCAAAATAACCCTACTATCCAGGTTCCTTCTCCCTCATCTACAGACAACAGTTTACAACAGCTGTAAGGCCCAGACCCGACCAGATAAGGTCGATTTAACATTTACCCAGTAAACCGCTGTACAGCCTGGACCCTAACCAGATATGCATTCTACTTTCACCTCCTCAATCAAGAGTTAATTCGCCAGCAGAGTAATGGATAAGCGAAGTTCCTAGACTCTACTTCCCAGGACATAAATCGACATTCCTCGGCAAAGTCCTCCTCAATAGCAGGTACAAGGATTCTCGCCAAGGAATCTCTTATGCAACCGATCTTTTCTGGATGGCATCTTTAAGCCCACCTCCGACGATTCTCCATCGCCTTCCAAATGGAATCTGTAAGCCCATTCAGGATATCACCAATCAGTATTACTTCATGCGAGTGAAAATTTCTGGACACTCTAGTGTTCAATCATCTTCCACCTTTAGATCACGAAAGGAAGATCAACCAATCTACATCCTCAGTCTTAAGAAGATTGAACAGGGGCAACTGTTGTACCCCAAAATTTACTCTCTCATTTCTCAAAGGATCATCCCAGACTCTCAGGTTTGCTTCTATCAAGTTTCAAGTCTTGAATTACAACTTTTCAAGAAAATCATCCACAAGGGCAAAATGGTCAAAAGCATACTGAAAAGTCAAACTTTGACTTTTAGATCAAATCAAGTTTCAAACACTATATTTCATCAAGACATGAAATTGGTCCATCAAAAAATCAGAAGTCAGAAATTACTTTGAAAAAAATCAAATTTCTAAACATTTAGAAAATTTTCTAAGTGTTAAGAGAATATGATACTTCAGAACTTCTGAGCCAGCCTCCACGCAAGTGCAGTCAGAAGTTGCAAACATGGTTCAGAACATAGTTCTTCAATTAGAACATGACTCTTCAACATATGCTTCGATCAGAGCATCACCCTTCGAGTTTCATTATGATCTTCTTCGATCAGAACATCACAAAACCCCAAAACCTTGTTTGAACAGCCTGCTGCACTGCTATAGCACAGTCCTGCAACCAGCTACCCCAACACTCCAAATTGTTGTTGATCTAGTCCACACCTGCATTTTTCTCAAACCCTATATTTGCACCAAATTAGCATACGAAAACTGTGATTAAAAAGCAATGAAACAGTATACCAAAAAGGTTTGAATCCCATTTATTTTTCCCCCCAAAACCACAACAAACCCATCTGTAAATAATTGGCTCCATCACACGTTCAAGGGGATGGATTTTGGAGAGAGAGAATCATTAAAAGAGAGAAAAGAAAACTGTGAAACCTTCGTAAAAATTTAGAATCCCAAACAGAAAACCGAAACTTTTGTTCTTCCCTTCGAGTCAAAGAACTTGGCATATTCTCTTCCGTTGCTCTTGCTGATTCCAGAACATCTGAAGGCAACAGTTCAAGTTCCAAGCCTATGCTCTAGGTTCAAAGTGAGTCTTTATAACTTTGCATCTTTTCATTCAAAACATCATTAAAATATGTAAATATCACAGTATTAATGTTGTCCATATCATTGCATAAGTAGGAAAATTATGGATCAGAACTTCTTGATTAGGGCTAGGCTCAGATTAGGGATTTGAACTTCTATAAATTGTTGTGCTTTTATCTTTCTGACCTGCTGTTTGTTAAATACTAAATAAATTGCTGATGTGCTGATTAATATGAGGAAGGAGTTGAAATGTGGCATATGACCCATAGTTTTTTCACTCACTGTTTTAGCATAGCACAGAACTTCTGAGTTCTCCCTACACGTTTTAACACATAGAACTTCTAGGCTTCCTTACTGTTTTAACACACATAACTTCTAGGCTTTCTTACTATTTTAACACATAGAACTTCTAGGCTTTCTTACTGTTTTAATACACAGAACTTCTGATTCTCACTCACTGTTTTAGCACAACACAGAACTTCTGAATTCTCCCTACACGTTAAGCACACAAAACTTTTAGGCTTTCTTACTATTAAGCACACTGAACTTCTGATGCTTCCACTCACTGTTCTAACACTCAGAATTTCTGATTTTTACATGCTGATAACACACTAAATTTCTGATGTTCACTCACTATTTTAGCACAACACTGAACTTTTGACTTTTGGCTCACTGTCTGAATACCACCCAAAACTTTTGTTTCCTTTCCCTCTAATGTTTCTTGCAGGGCCTTAGAGTGTATCAATCCAGAACTTCTGATTCCACTGACGTTCCTTTCTGAGTCACAACGCGCCTGGCTTCAGAACTTCTAATCCTTGTTGTTTTACTTGCAGCAGCACGCTGTTTCTATCTTTCATTTATTTTTCTTTTATCATTTTCAATATTAATACTCTTTTTATCAATATAAAAAAGATATGAAAATATTTTATTTTTACTAACTAATTTATTTCCTCTTTTTAAATCCATTAAGACAAAAAAACCATTTTCTAAACAAGTCCTTTTTCTTTCTTGCATTGTAAATTTCAATATGGTTGTAATAGTTAAATAGGATTTAAATTCTTGCAACGCCCCATTTGTAAATACGTACCCCCATCCCAAAAATATTTTAATAGCGTAGGACTTTATATTCCCGCAATTTATCGCTTTTCAAATATAAATGCTAGTAATTAGGACGTGTATGGCAAGACATGAAATAGATCACCCTAATCAAGACTAAATGCATGCAATCAAACACACTTTGCACACATGCACCCTTAGGGTAATCTCACTTGTTTCCTATCAGAAATTAGTCATGTCCCTCGAACATGGGCGTTTTAGCAAAAGACCCTCGATAAAATATCGTAGTCCCCCAATGACCCTCGATGTTGCCTTCGGTAAACGATCTATTCCCCAAAACGACATTGCTAAAACGTTCCATGGGTTGCCTTCTATGACTATATAAACGTCCCGCACCCGTCCCTTCACATCCAACGATTGGGCTTCTTACCAAAATCAATGGTAAGATAGCAATATCTAAAGGAGGAAGAAAAGAACACTTAAGACCTTTTGAGTAGGTAGATTCGCTAATAGTTGCTCGCTTGCTCACCACAAAACATTTTTACACCAACACTCTCATTTGAAATATTTCAAAAAGACAACACTTTGTACACGTTCTTATAGAAACAGAGCCATTACAAAGAAAACCCTTTTCAAAATCACTTTCAAAAAACACAAACACCTCTTCGAACTATTTTCGAAACAAACACTTTGTATGCGTTCTTATAGAAACGAGAATCATTACAAAGTTACATTTTCAAAATACTTTCAAAACCCACATTTTCCCTTGATTTTTACTGTTTGTATCTCCCTTCCCGAAGCTTCGTAATAGCGTAAGCCCCTTTTATTTCTGCCTTTACTTTCTACATTTACCACTTTCTTTATAATTGTTTAGCTTAATAAGATTGTGTGGCAAAACTAATAATTGAACTTAGAAAACCCTAATTTTCACAAATAAAGTAACTGAATCAAAACATTTTTCACACACGCACGTCTAGGTTAACCTTACTCGTTGCCTCGAAAAACAGTTATGTCCCTCGAACGTGGGGACGCTTTAGCAAAGACCCTCGGTTAAAAAGATCGTAGTCCCTCAATGACCCTTCGATGCTGCCTCGATAAATGATCTTAGTCCCTTAGGGTACATTGCTAAGGCTCCCCTACGAGTTTCCTTTATGACTGTACGATGACCCTCGCCTGTCCCTTTATATCCAACGACAGGGCTTCCTACTAACTAATGGTAGAATATAACTATCTAAAGGAGGAGGAAAATAAGATGAAAGACTTTTGAGTAAGGGTAGAATATTGTTAATCGCTTGCTCACACTTTTCAAAAAATATTTTTTCACAAACACTTTCTCTGAAATATTTTCAAAAACAAACACTTTGTACGCATTCTTAACTGATACAAGAATAGTTACAAAGTTGCCATACTTAGGTATTTATTTCAAAATATTTTCAAACAGATTCACAAAGCATTTTTAAAACAAAGTTAGCCAGCGATTAAGAGCCCGTAGATAAATACGGATGAAAAGGGTGCTAACACCTTCCCTTTTTATAACCTACCCCCCGAACTTAGAAAATTCTCAAAGGTCTTTCTTGTTCTCTTCCCCTTTTCCTTTTTGATAAAAGAAAAGTCGGTGGTGACTCTTGCTATCCGCAACATTTGTAATAAAACACAAAACCAAGTCAGTTCTCCCACCATATTACAGAACTGGCGACTCTGCTGGGGAGAACTAAAAAAGTGGGGTTACCTTAGACTTAGATCACTTTTAAATGCTTTCCTCGTTTGAATTGTCTGCTTTATTTTTAAAGGGTTGTTTGGGTTTTTTTCTTGCAAAGATCCTATACCCGGATCTGGGGAACATTTTAGGTAAGTAGCAATAGATCATGGAAACTATATGGCATATACTGATATGGTTTAAGTGATGACTATGTTAGTGCGACACATTGGTTGGTACTGGTGTCCCTCGAGTCAGTCAGGGAGAATACTAGGCTACCGCATGGTGTCATAAGAACTAACTGGCCTAAGAACCTTAATTGACCCAACTTAGCCATTAGAAGGTAGTGAGATAGCCGGATTTGGTGCAGTCCTAAGTTGGTTGATCCTCGACACTACACATTGAGATTCGACTCTCGGGTTTTTTTGGTGGCAAGTCAGTTGCCATGCTAGATAAAATTTGTGGGAAAAATCAGTGATATTGAGATCCCTAGAACCCGGTTACTTCTTTAAGACAGGTTGATCCAACTAAACTTCAAGAGGGTACTTACCTACAAATCCCATGAAAGCCTTAAACCTAAGCCTTTTGTGTGATTTTCTTGTGTTTTATTATCTATTTGAACATGACAGCATAACATCATAACATCATAACATCATAACATCATAATATCATAACATCATAACATCATAACATCATAACATGACTAACCATTTCAAAGATATAGGGGATTTATCTTTGTTCTGTGTTGGAGGGTCATGAATTTCAGTCGTAGGAATACCATCTGAATCAACTTCGTAAGGATACCTTCCAAGCTTGAGGAATTAGTATCAAAGTTTCCTGACGATTCTCAATTCACCAAGAGGCATGGTCATCTACTCAGTTTGGTTACTACTGGCTTCCAGGAAGACATGATGAGCATTTTTTTCCAGTTCTTTAATCTGAAGCGTCACTATTTCACCTTCCCAGATTATCAGTTGATGCCTACAATGGAAGAATTCTCTAAGTTGCTCGAAGTGCCTATTCTTAATCAGATATCCTTCACCAGTTTAGAGCAAGTTCCAAAACCCGAAGACGTTGCAGTAGGCTTACATCTAAAACGGTCGGAAATTGTATCTAATTGGGAAATAAGGAATGGAGTCAAGGGTTTCTCTCTTAAATTTCTAATAGAGAAGGCTCAGTGGTTTCTAGATGCCATGAATTCTCGTGATTTTCAGGACATGTTGGCTTTGCTGATTTATGGGTTGGTACTATTCCATTCTGTTGTACCCCAAAACTTGCCCTCCCATTTCCTCAACATTTTCTCATCACAAGACTCTTGGAGCTCAAGATCCAGTTAGGGTTTCCTCTGCTCAAGACTTCTCCTTGCACTGTTGACCCAAATTAGGGTTTGTGTTTGCACAAAGATATTTTGACCCAAAATGCCTAAGATGACTTTCATGCCTCATGTTGGACTCCCAAGTTTATCCATACCAAGTTTCAAGTCTTGATTCCAAATTTTGCCCAGTCAATTGGACAGTTGACCTAAAAATCAACTATATTGGGGAAAAAGTCAACTGTGGCCAATTGACAGTCAAATCTCATGAAAATTGACCCACATCAACATTATGAACTCACATGGACCATTTGATCAAGTTTGGATCACAATTCCACAAGAAATTTGATCAGATCACCAAAAGGGCAAAATGGTCATTTTTAGGGTTTTGACTGCACAAAGGCAATTTTTGACTGTTTGACCTAGCCAATGGCAAACCAAACTCACATATGGACTCAAGTACCTCATGTAATTGTCTTGACATGCTCACCAAGTTCAAAAGATCCCAAATGCACAAGATTGACAGTTGAATTTCCCAGTCAATTGATCAATTTTGACTGTATACTGAAAAGTCAAACTTTGACTTTTTGGTCAAAATCAAGTGTCAAGATTCATTTTTCATCAAAACATGCCAAATCATGAAACTTGTTCATCAAGAAATCAAGAATTGCAAATTAGGGTTTGAAATGAAGATTTTTCATAACTTAGAATTTTTCTAAGTTATGAAAAACCCTAATTTTTTCCTAACTTTGTCCCACTTTCTCACCAAGATGCATTTGGATTCAAGCAAAAGTCAAAACATGAAAGTTGTAGTCCATTGCAAAATCTACAACTTTGATTCACAAAGTTTTCCCAAAAGAAGCTTGTATCTCAAGTTACAATTTTTGGAACAAGGGTACCAAACCATTCTTAACTTAGAGAAAATTGAATTTTTCTTATTAATAACCAAGTATTAAAAAAATATTTCGCAAATAACCGGGTTTCGGAAAAAATTACGCAAATAACCATGTTTGAGATGGCTCCACAAAGGAGGAGCCAAGTCATTTGGCGCATGCACCTAGGGTTTTGCCCTAGGCGCCATCTCACTTGGCGCCTCCATTGGCTTTTAGCCAAGTGAGATGGCGCATGCTCCTTAAAAAGGAGAGGAGGCGCCATCTCACTTGGCGCCTAGGGCAAAACTAGGGTTTTTTGCCGTTTTATAAATAATTCGTCCGTTTCTTTGAAATTTCTCACACTTTCTCGCACTGTATTTTTATTTTGTACTCCCTTATTTACGTAATGACGTCGCTTATGATTTTTAGCAGAGATGGTTACGTTATATTCTCCGCCACGAAACCCGCGATGAAAATGAAATTCTGGCACATTCACTCCATGGAGCGTCTGAAGCGGGAGTTGATGCGGTGGCTAGATGGAGACATCGCCGAGGGGGAAAAAATTCGAAGGATCCAGCGAAAACGAACAACAACCTCGCATGCGACAGGAAGACCTAATGTGTGGTTGGAGGAAGTCAAAACAGACAGTGATGTAATGCTGATGATGCATGGGTCAGATGAAATTGTGTTAACAGTTGTAATTTCCTAGATTGATTATCGTTAATCATTGTTGTACGCGAAAACCCTAATTTAATTTCCTAGATTGATTATCGTTAATCATTGTTGTACGCGAAAACCCTAATGTAATTTCCTATATTGAATTTCTTAAATTGTGTGAACAGTTTTATTAACGGAAAACCCATAATGTTTACAACACAAATATTGAAAAGATTTATTGTATTACAAAATTTATGTGGTCGAGCCAGACGCCCGATTCGGACAGTTTTTGCGATTGTGTCCGACCTGACGGCATAAACCACACTTTCTTTCCAACCTGTCAAGATCGTCCATTTCTGTTGTTATGCGCCTGCTTTTGGGACGACCCTTCTTGTTCCTTCGCATTTGGTCATTGTGCCAAACTATATCACCGCTGTATTCAGGCCAATAGTCCGGTTTTGCCACCAAAGGAAAGTTGTTGTTGTAAACAGTTAGCAACGTTTCAGATTTATAAACGTTTGATAGCAGTTGAAGCGCGTCTTGATGGGTATGCGCACAAGCGGCAATGACATGAGAGCAAGGCATACGAAAAGCTTGAAACCTGCCACAATCGCACCATTGAGAAGGTAAAATGACCCTGTATTCCTGTCTTGCCAGGCCTTCATTGTGGTCAATTGTCTCTTTCACAATGAAGTTGTGGCTATGGCGGTCAAACCGTGTAACCATGTGAGTGTTGGCTTTTGCACTTTCAGCCTTAATGTATTTCATACAGCTTTCACTCCACAGTTGTCCTGATTGCAAGACCGAATACCACATTTCACCTCTTTTGGCAAATAACGCAGCCATCCTAAAATACGTGGATTTCACCAAGGCAGTGATGGGGAGGTTTCGTATGCCCTTGAATACCCCATTCATTGATTCAATGAGATTTGTTGTCATATGCCCCCATCTTTGGCCATTGTCGTATGACCTAGTCCACTTTTCGACCGGTATGTTGTCGATCCACGTACCGGCTTCTGGGTTAGACAAACGGATCTCGTTGCGGTAATATTTGAATATGGGCTGTGTCAGTGCGTATCCCGCATTCATCACCGCTTTCCGCAATATTTTGTCCTTGACCTCCCTCGAGAAATTCTGGACGATATGCCTGATGCAATAGACATGCGTAGAGGGAGGGTCATGCCAACCATTTGCCGGATTATTATAGGCACTTTCAATAGAGGCATGTCTGTCCGAGATCAAACATAGATCCGGTTGAGGAGCCACGTGTGTACGAAGATTTTTCAGGAAAAAGCTCCAAGCACCACCGGTCTCCCCCTCGACAAGGGCAAACGCAACGGGGAAAATGTTATTGTTGCCATCTTGTGCAACTGCCATCAAAAGAGTGCCTTTGTACTTGCCATACAACCAAGTCCCGTCTATCTGTAGAATTGGTTTACATGATGCAAACCCTTCGATGCATGGTTGAAATGCCCAAAAGACGCGACTGAATATTCCGTTGCCATGTAGAACACTACCATCTTGGGCGTAAGCGGGCAATGTTTCCAGAACATAAACACTACCTGGAGAATATGTCTTTAGTGCATTGAGGTAGCGGGGAAGTTCTCGGTATGACTCCTCCCAGTTTCCATACACCCTTTCAATCGCCTTAGTCTTTGCTAACCACGCCTTACGGTAAGACGGAGTGTAATTAAAAACTGTGGTGATGTGGGAGATGATTGTTTTCACCTTCAAAGAAGGGTCGTTGCTCACCAGGGGTAGGATTTCTTGACAGATTAGATCATGGTTGAGTTTTCGGTGGTCTTGTGATTGAGTGGAACTTACACAAGTATGGGTTGTCATGGAACCTATGACCCAGCAGTCACCCCTTAGTCTGTATGAAGCAGTCAGCTTGAACATGCAGTCAGGGTGGACACACTTGATCTTGTACCTTTCCGGGTTTACACGATCCACCTTATAATCAACCGAGTTGAGCATGTGAAATTTTTTGATGGCCCTTATGCATTCCTCTCTATTACGAAACTTGTCCTTCTCTTTTAAATTTTCATCTGATTGCATATACGGTTGGAAAAACAAGTCCGTAGAAGGTTCATCTCCGCCCATGTTGAAGTTTGTCATGTGCGTAGGTGGTGTGTATATTTTGTCGGTAGGAATACTTGGGATGCCATCATCGTCAGAGTCGTCGTTCACCATTTCATCGAACTCTAACTCGTTATCTTCTTCTTCATCATCAACTGCATCCACCTCGGCTTGCTCATTCTCCAAAGGATCAACCTCCTGTAACACCGGAGGCTCTACCTCCTGTGTCACCGGAGGCTCTTGAAACAGAACGTACAACTCAATAGAGTCGTTTCCAGAATAGACATGGCTGGAAATCATGTTCTGGAAATCCTCGTCATCTTGAATTGCAACCTTATAAAATATGACTTGGTTGTTTCCAAAAAAGACTGGACTCTGATAAAATATCTGGGATGTAGGGCCTCGTTCAAGTTTGGCCTCCAATCTTTTCTTAAAGTAGGAGAAATTTGCTTTCCCGTTTAAGAGAAATCGGACATTGTCGGTGTTTCTAAACAAAAACCCAACTGTGGGACACATGTATGTCTCACCGTTGAAATGTGCTTTGACAACAAATTGTGGTGAAGAGGCCATTGTGTAGAATTGTTTTGGGTATGAAGGTGGGAATGTTTTGGGTTTATTGATTATATGAAGGTATGAATGCTGGAATGTTTGAAGGTTAGATGACTGATTCGAAGGTTGGAAAATTTTACAGTTTATGTGAATGAATGTTATGTTCAACCTAAGGCAAAATATTTCAATTAAGTAAGTGATGCAACCCCCCAAGGTTGCCAATAATATTACATGCATGGGCTTATGCTGCCACCTAGCCTGGCCCTATTCTTCACACATAAAAGTTTTGTCTAAGCCTGCCACCCGTCTACTCCAATGGCCTTGCATGCAACAGAGAAAGGAATCCCAAAGGCTGTCACGTAGCCTGAGACAATGCTGTAAAACGTGACACCTCTTATTCGCCAAATGGGGTGGCGACAACATTCATTTTTGTACTATTTCGCCAAGTGAGATGGCGCCTCCCTTACTGTCCAATAATATTACATGCATGGGCTTATGCTGCCACCTAGCCTGGCCCTATTCTTCACACATAAAAGTTTTGTCTAAGCCTGCCACCCGTCTACTCCAATGGCCTTGCATGCAACAGAGAAAGGAATCCCAAAGGCTGTCACGTAGCCTGAGACAATGCTGTAAAACGTGACACCTCTTATTCGCCAAATGGGGTGGCGACAACATTCATTTTTGTACTATTTCGCCAAGTGAGATGGCGCCTCCCTTACTGTCCAATAATATTACATGCATGGGCTTATGCTGCCACCTAGCCTGGCCCTATTCTTCACACATAAAAGTTTTGTCTAAGCCTGCCACCCGTCTACTCCAATGGCCTTGCATGCAACAGAGAAAGGAATCCCAAAGGCTGTCACGTAGCCTGAGACAATGCTGTAAAACGTGACACCTCTTATTCGCCAAATGGGGTGGCGACAACATTCATTTTTGTACTATTTCGCCAAGTGAGATGGCGCCTCCCTTACTGTCCAATCGTATTACATGCATGGGCTTAGGCTGCCACCTAGCCTGGCCCTATAATACACACATAAATGTTTTGTCTAAGCCTGCCACCCGTCAGCTCCAATGGCCTTGCATGCAACAGAGAAAGGCATCCCAAAGGCTGCCACCTAGCCTGAGACAATGCTGTAAAACGTGACACCTCTTATTCGCCAAATGGGGTGGCGACAACATTCATTTTTGTACTATTTCGCCAAGTGAGATGGCGCCTCCCTTACTGTCCAATCGTATTACATGCATGGGCTTAGGCTGCCACCTAGCCTGGCCCTATAATACACACATAAATGTTTTGTCTAAGCCTGCCACCCGTCAGCTCCAATGGCCTTGCATGCAACAGAGAAAGGCATCCCAAAGGCTGCCACCTAGCCTGAGACAATGCTGTAAAACGTGACACCTCTTATTCGCCAAATGGGGTGGCGACAACATTCATTTTTGTACTATTTCGCCAAGTGAGATGGCGCCTCCCTTACTGTCCAATCGTATTACATGCATGGGCTTAGGCTGCCACCTAGCCTGCAAGAGTGACACCTTACATTATTTGTAAATGCATGCATGCATATGTGTAACTCCCTAAGCATGCAAATGTGACACCTCGCAGGCATGCAACCACTACATCAGAATTAGTTGCCTATAAATACATACCTTATGAAACATATCTCACACCCACACAACTCTCACTCTCTCACTCTCTGCTACGAAATATTTCTTAAGTCTCTCATACTCCTTATTTCTTCCTAAGTCTTTCATTCACTCAAGCGTTCTGAAGAATGGCCCTTCTAACAATGGGAGATACTCACAGAGGCACAAGGGATAACATTGCTGCATTTGTAAGTCTCTTCTTTGGTTATACATTTTTCATACTTTAAAAAACGTGTTGTTCATCTTAATTAATCTTACTCTTGTTTAATTATGATCTCAGGATACACAAAGATTCAGAATCCGTTCGCACAAATACCTGGCCCCCGACCCTTTTATCGTCCCTTATCTGGAATATGCAGGTTTTGGACACGTGATAAAGATCTCCAACTGCACCATTGACTCCAAATTCATCCTTGCAATGTTGGAGAGGTGGAGACCGGAGACCCATACATTTCACCTACCAATAGGTGAATGTACCATCACTCTCGAAGATGTCTACATGCTACTGGGCCTCCCTATTGACGGTAAAGCGGTGAACGGGTCGGTTCAACAACCCAACTCACAGTGTGAAGAACTGTTGGGTAGGGACATGGTAGAAGGTGGTGGAGCAAGAGGGCAGGGAATACTACTCACTGACCTGAAACGGCATTATGCAAGTATGGAATTAAATGAAAATTCCTCAGAAAATGACCGAGTAGTAAAAGCCCGAACGTATATTATGATACTTTTTGGTACTTTTTTATTTCCCGAAAGTACGGGAAATAGTGTAAATTTCATGTACTTACATTTACTAACCAATTTTGATAAAACTAGAAAATTTAGTTGGGGTTCTGCAGTATTAGCCCACCTGTACAGTTCCTTGTGCAAAAACGCAGTCAAGGAAAAATGTACATTTTATGGGTGCGCATTTTTACTACAAGCCTGGGGTTGGTGGAGGATGGAGTCCTTAAACCCCATCAACAACAACACTTTTGGTTTCCCTTACGCAACAAAGTAAGTCATTAAGTTATAGCATTTATAACTATTCTTCTCTTTCCAAAATATATGCTAAAAATAACATGTTTCTCATTTCCTATAGGTACTGCGTGAGGGGTATGGATTACGGCAAGAATCCCAGATTCAATGTCGCACTCTACCGGAATCTGTTGGATCACCTAGGCCCAGATGACGTAAGTCGTAGCTTTTAACTTTTGTTCATTTTATTTATTTATACATTACTTTTGCGCTTACCTGATTTAAATTTTATCGCAGTTCGTCTGGAGACCATATTTGGGTCTGGACCATTCTCCAAATCCAGAGGATGCAGCAACTTGGACTGCAAAGACTGCACTCATTTGGTTCAACATTGTGGAGATGCACCACAGCGACCGCGTGAAGATGCAGTTCGGAATGATCCAAGAGATACCGAGTGACCCAACAGATTTGTCCCCCTGGCATCTAAAAAGGGTCGACGCCCAGTGGAATCTAACCAACTGGAAAGACTTTGCTCCAGAATGGTGTAAAATGTGGCAAAGGCGTCACCGCTTCATCTTGCAATCCCCTGTTTTCCTTACTCAAGGTAACATGCGACACACCGATCAATATATGTCGTGGTACAGGTCGGTTAGTAACCCAGATATGCACGTGTCTCATCCGAGGTACTTGGTTGACCCGCGCACACAATGGGCACAACCCTCGATTCCCCACCAACAAACCCAAAATCCTTCAACCTCAAACCCACCCCCAAGAAGAAACAGACCAACAAACACACAACCACAATCCCCACCACAACACAACTACAACCAAATGCCGTACTACCAACCACAGTCACCGCCAAACTACCAATACCCAGATATGCCTCAAACCCAACCACAATACCAACCCCAATACCAGCAAACCCACATACCCCATACACAATTTCAGTCTTCCACATATCCCAATATGGGGCCCTCAACATCCAGCCTAAGCCCTGATATGGGAATGTCAGAAGATTACGACCAACCCGACCAAACCTACCATCAACCACCATATCACCAAACAACCCAACATCCACAGTACCAAACACCCCAAGATCCATTTCCTTTCTACCCCCCATACTCAGACGACCAATGCTACCGACCAACCATGGAACCCCACCCACCGCCAACACGACCAAACTTCGAGGGCATGGGTAACCGACTGTACCAGAGCGGATCTTCGAGATATGGAGATCTTACGGATTTTATGGATTCGGATCGCATTGACTTCGCTGGGCCATCGACCTTGCCGCAACAGGAAACGAGACGGCACCCAGCAAGGGAAAGGCGAGGACGGGGATGCGGGACAGGGGGTCATTACCGGGTTCCTGGGGATCATTGATGTATCTTTTTTTTTTTCAGTATTTTTTGTATCTATTTTTTTACTGTTATTTAAATGTAAAACAGTAGAATGTAATTATTTTTTTTCAAATAAAAATTCAATTTTGGTTATCTCTGTCTAATACGCAACGCGCAGGAAAGGAAAAAAAAAATTTTTTTTTGCCCTAGCTTTACACATAGGCGCCATCTCATTTGGCTTAGGGCTTGCCATTTGCCCTTAGGCGCCAAATGAGATGGCGCCTCCCTTAAAAAATTAGGAGGATGCGCCAAATGAGATGGCTCCTCCTTTGTGGAGCCATCTCAAACATGGTTATTTGCGTAATTTTTTCCGAAACCCGGTTATTTGCGAAATATTTTTTTAATACTTGGTTATTAATAAAAAAAATTCGAGAAAATTTGACCTATTTTAGGCAAGGTTTTTACCTAACTTCAAGACCATTTTTCATATACTTCCACTTGGAATTTCAATTTGCATTTCAAATATAGATTGTAGTACACATTCCAAGCTTTCCAAAATGTCCAAGAACTCATCAAACAACCTCATGGTTAGGGAGAATCGAATTTGGCAAGTTGGGAAAAACTCACTTTTGATTTAGCCAATTTACATGTTCATACATTTGTGCCATTTTGAATTCAGCATGCTTTCCTTGATTACAGGTCCTATATCTCATCTACACTCCATAATTTAATGCCAATCCTTTGTGCCAAGGTGTTGTTCTATGAGTTTGGACATTGTATGCAAGATTAATCCATTTTTAGATAAAGCATAATATCCATTTTAGAAAAGTTTCACTTTATGTCAATTAACAATCCAAGCAAGTACAGTTCAAATCTCCTTGGCACAAGTTTATGAACTAAACACACTGATCAAGGGGAAGGTTAGCAACATAGATTGGGGGCCTGCATCAGTCTAGAACACCACTTGGACATTTGTTGCTTAAAGTGTAAGAAAGCTAGCATAACACACAACAACTATCATTCCTGTAAACCAAGCCTTAAGCAAACTTGTCAAACATATTCTAAACATCCTAACTGAGCTAGAACACGAGCCAACCATCTCCATTGCCTTCCCATTCACAGAATCACCATTGAACTGCCCAAAACAGGGCATCCCTGCAGTTTGAGTTCCATAGCTCAAACCTTCCATGCATTCTTGCTAAAAACACTTCAAACACATCCCACAACATCCCTTGAAGCTATTCCAAACCTCAAACACGACCTGTAACACTCCCAAGCAACATCACCATTTTCATTTTCTTGTTTTACAGTTGAAGATCCATAGCACGATTCACTTAGTTTCAAGACAAAGTAAAGCTTGGAATAACATCCCTGGACATCAAGGAAGCTGTACCAATCATCACCTTGCATTGAAGACACCTCCATCACCAGATACAACTTCAACTGAACAGGTAAGTTCATGAACTCGTATCTCTCTATCCAGGCATTGTTAGCTTTAGGTTTGTGAAGAAAACATGTCACATTCATAGCCCTGAACATGCCCATGTAATTAGATTTCATTTATATTATGTATGCTTAGAGAATTTTAAGTCTGAACATTGAATAAAGACTAGGTCAGGAATTGGGGGAGAAGAAATTCTCTCTCATTTCTGAGAGTTAGGATGAGTTCTTTATATGTCTGGATTCGTGGTTCAATGCTTGACATTTTTCATGTTGTAAGTTTGTGCTAAAAGTCCAGGAATCAGGAGTTGTGGTTGAGGCATCATAGGCGCGCGTTTTTTCAAATGGTTGTCTGAAGGTTGAAGACAACCTTTCTTGGGCTGGGCCTGAGATCTCATTTCTGTTTACACCTCATTTTCACACACACACACCCCCTAGGCCCATTTTGCTTATTTTTATGACTTTTTGACTTTTTCTTTTTTGTTCTGACTTATTTATTTTTTCTTATAATATTAAAAATATAAAAAATATTTTTTACACCATTTTCATATTTATTAGGTATTTATTTGTTTAGATTAATATTTGTACATAAATAAATATATAAACATACTTTTATTTGAAAAATACTAAAATAATGCAAACACCTTTTATTTTCCATTTTTATTTTATTTTATCTTCTGAAAATATTTTATATAAAATATACTTTTTTTATAAATATTAAATATTATTATATATTTAGTAAATAATACAAATATTTATATATATATTAGTATATTTAGGTTAAAAATACAAAATATATACATTTTATTTTTTATTAATATTTAACATTAAAAAAAATACCTTTTTGACAAATATACTTCATTTTTATTTTTATTTTTGTATATAATAAATAAATATTGTACATATTAAATAATTAATACTTTTATTTAATGAATTAGGGTTTTGCCCTAAATACATAAAAAAATCCAAAAATTAACACTCTTTATTTTTGTTTATTTGACATATAAAAATACCTTTTTTTTTTCATACATATAAAAAAATTTTTTTGCATCTTGCATATTTATTCCATTTTATTTAATTATTGTATATTAAATATCTTGTAAATAATTCAATTTTGATGTAATAGTCTAGGTTTAAATTCCTTGTCAAAATACCCCCATTTGAACATTTGTACCCCCTTCCCATATATTATGTTGTAATAATTTAGGAACTTTATTTTTCGCACTTTAATGCTTTCTAATTATACCATGCTAGAATTAGAGTTTGTATCAAAAAATAACAAAAATAGTTTGACCTAATTTCAAGATAAATAAGCATGAAAATGGACAACACTAATCACACTTGCACCCCTAGGGTATTCCACTTGCTGCCTTCAATAAATGGGCCATATTGCATGTTAGGTCTCTTTGGGCAAAACAAAATAATCAAATGATCATAGTCCCTCGATGACGCTTTCGAAAGTTGCCTAAAAAATGATCAAGTCCCTTAAAGACAAAAAATTGCCCAAAGATACTTGGCACCATTGCAATTATGGTCTAAACGATGACCCGCGCCCGTCCCTTTCACATCCTAACACAAGATTGTCCACCAAATGCAATGGTGGAACAAAATTGTTAAAAGGGTTAAAAACATAGGAGAAATCTTTGAGAAATTTAGGAGTAGATAACCTCTTAGTTACTTGAATCAAACTTGCAAAACAAAACACTTGCCTATTTTTAAACCTCACAACACTTTTAAAACAACTTTCAAAAACAAATGAAAACCTTTTTTTCAAAAGACATACACCTTTGTATACATCCCAACATGGATCATTACAAAGGTTGCCACCACATTGGCCTCTTTCCAAAAACATTTTCAAACCCACACACAAAGCACCATTTCAAACAATTGAAAATTAAGGCAAGTTGATCTAAGCAAGTAACTAAGAGCCCATGGATAACCATGGATAGAAAGGGTGCTAATACCTTCCCTTTCTATAATCTACTCCCCGAACCCAAGAAAACATCTCAAAGGTTTTTGATGTGCTTTTTAAACCTTTCCTTAGGATAAAATAAAAAGTCGGTGGTGACTCTTGCTCAACCGAAACATTTGCGAAAACAAACGCAAAACTCAAGTCAGTTCTCCCACCGTATCACAGAACTGGCGACTCTGCTGGGGACAAATTTAAAAGTGGAGTAACCTTAGGGCTTAAATCACCCTCTTGCACGACTAATTGTTTGATTTGATTGCTTTATATCTTGGCTCTCTTGTTTGGGTTTGCAATCCTACACCCGGATTTTGGGAAACATTCATAGATAGCAATACGTTGTGGAAACTGTGCGGGGTATACCGACACGGTCGAAGCAATAGCTATATTAGTGTGACATATTTGTGAGTACCGGTAACCCTTGAGTTCAATCAAGGAGAGTACGGGGCCGCTGAGTGATGTCACTAAGCACTAATGACCTAGAACCTTACTTGACCATCTTGGCCTTTTATTAGGGGTAGTGAGATGACCGGCTTTGGTGCAGTCCGAAGTTGGTAGATACTCGATACTACACTCATTGAGGGTTGTTTTCTTGGAATATTTTGGTTGCTAGTTAAGTGGATAAACCAAAACAATGAACAATGAAAATAATCCAGTGATATTGAGCTCCTTAGAACCCGATTACTATTTATAGGACAGGTTTTTAAGCCAACTACACTCAAGAGGGTACTTACCTATGAAACCCCATGCAAGCCTGAAACTAGGGTTTGGTGTGATTTGCTTGTACATATGTTTGTGCATACATCATAAACATCATAAAGCATCATATGCATTCACTAACCATTTCAAGGGTTTGGATCTTCATCTTTGTTCTTGTTTTGTAGGTCATGGAAATTCCTCGTAGAAAAACCATCCAAGTCAACCTTGTGAGAATCTCTCCTCAACTCAAGGAGCTCACCTCAAGAATTCCGGAAAGCCCATCCTTCAGTGAAAGACATGGTAGACTGCTCAGCTTAGTCAACACCAACATTGAAGAAGACATGATGAAAGTGCTATTCCAGTTCTTTGACCCTCTTCACCACTGTTTCACTTTCCCTGACTACCAGTTGGTACCCACTTTGGAGGAATTTTCTCAACTCCTGAGAATTCCTATCCTCAATCAACTACCCTACAACGGTACGGAAAAGGAACCAAAGCCTGAAGATGTTGCTCGAGCATTACATCTACAGCCTTCTGACATCAAGGGGCATTGGGAAACCAGAAGCGGCGTCAAAGGATTCTTAGCAAAATTCTTGTTTGAGAAGGCACAAGAGTGTTGGAATTCATTGGACCTACAAGCCTTTGAAGAGATTGTGTCACTCCTTATCTATGGGTTGGTCTTGTTCCCAAATTCTGACCAATTGGTAGATTTCAACGCCGTCAAAATCTTCTTGTCCAGAAATCCAATACCAATATTACTTGGGGACAACCTTCACTCATTTTACACACGAACAATGAGAAAGAGGGGTGTTCTCATGTGCTGTACTCCTCTCCTTGCAAGGTGGTTTATTTCGCACCTTCCACAATCTGTCTTGAAGAATGACCAAGGCTCAAGGTGGTCCCAACGGTTGATGACTCTTACTCACTCTGATGTACATTGGTGTTCTCGGTCCAGAGAAAATGTCATCATCGTCGACCATTGCGGAGAGTTTCCTAATGTTCCTTTACTTGGAATTAGAGGAGGTATCACCTACAACCCTTGCCTAGCTTTGAGGCAATTTGGATATGCACGAAGAGATGGCCCTCACGACATGTTGATTCCTGACCTAGTTTTTGACTTCGACAACGATGCGCAAGGACTTCGCCAAAGATTCATCAGAGCTTGGGGGAGGCCCAACAAGGTTGATAGCAAGACACTGGGACACAAGAACTCCATCCCTCTTGAACCTTACCTCAAGTGGGTACGAGCCCGAGCCCAGAGTCTAATGATGCCTTATCCTCATGTTCTCCCTGTGATTAAAGAGCCCGTCAAGGAAGGGGAGGTTCCCTACACCATCCTACATCCTGACATGCCTACATCGTGGGAGGAGATGCAGAAGAGTTGGATCCAACTCAAGGAGGAACGGAACACTTTTGAAGCTAGCTTCTACGCCAGCGAGAAGAAGGTTTTAGAGCTCACCCGCCGACTCCATGAGCAAGAGGCCCTCAACACCTACATTGCGCCAAAGAGGATGCGCAACGTCTTTTTACCTTGAGAAGTTGTTTTTGTAATATTTGGCCCATGGGGCATTTATGTACTAACAAATCTTTTCTTATTAATATGACGTGCGTTCTTTTTGTCTGCAACAATTGTGAATTTCTAAAACCCTTGAATGCATTGCATAGATAGAATCTCATGCATCATGTGCATAACAGGTACCCTTTTTTCAACAGGTTGCTTAATCTTCTTCGCTGTTTATTTGGAACAGTCATCATGAATCCAGATTCATCCAGTGAGCAAGCAATCAAGGCCCTTCAGGCCCAAAGTGCCCAGTTTCAAGAAATGGTCCTGAGCCTGGCCCAAGGTCAGCAAGAGTTGAAGGCTCTACTCCTAAAGAAGAAGAAGAAAAAGAGGACGGAGTTATTCAATACTGGACGCAGGTTTGGGAACACACTCCATAATGAGTCTGATCCAACTACTTCCTCTGCAGAGAAAGACAGTCCCCAAGGGGGAGGAGCTCCTAGTCCTGCAGTCTCTGACAACGAGACGGACTACAACAACGAACAATACCCACCTGCTGCTGACCGGTACAAGCAATTAGAAGACCGCTTGAGTGCCATGGAGATTCAGAATGTGCCGGGGCTGGATTTCAGAGATTTGGGGTTATCTTCTGGGGTAGTAATCCCACACAAGCTTAAGGCGCCTGCCTTTGCCAAATATGACGGGGCCTCCTGTCCAAAGCTGCATCTAAGGTCGTACGTAAGGAAGATCCAACCTTACACGGCAGATAAGAACCTTTGGATTCACTTCTTCCAAGATAGCCTTTCAGGGTCACAGCTTGAGTGGTTTTATCAGCTAGATGGAACCAGTATCCGACATTGGGAAGATTTGGCAACCGCATTTTATAGACAATATCAATACAATTCTGACCTCGCCCCTACGCGTATCCAACTTCAGGGTATGTCTCTTGGAACGGGCGAAGGGTTCAAAGAATATGCACAAAAATGGAGAGATTTGGCTGGCAGGGTGCAGCCTCTATTGACTGATCGTGAGCTGGTTGATATGTTTCTAGGGACCTCGTCTGGTCCATTTTTCAATCATCTGGTTGGCAATTCCTCAGCTGGGTTTACGGATTTGATCTTGACGGGTGAAAGGATAGAAGCCGGCATCAGGTCAGGAAAGATACAAAAAGCTGCCTCCGCAAGTACTGAGAAGAGGCCTTTCAAGAAAGAAGCAAGTGCCGTCTATGGTCCTAGAAGACAAGTCAAGCCAGAAAGCCGCCAAGCCGTCAATGCCTTGGTCATTTCAAAGCCTGTTGCTGCTCCTCAGCAGTACAATCAAAAAAGAGGTGAAAGGCCCAAGAGGCAGTATACTCGGCTGAGTATGACCTTGTCACAAATCTTACCGCAACTGTTATCAACCAACTTGGTGACCATCAAAGAGGCTCCAAAGGTCGTGAATACTGCATCTCCTAAGTATAACCCAAATGCCCGTTGTGCTTATCATTCTGATAGCCCTGGGCATACTACTGATGATTGCTGGGCCTTGAGAAATAAGGTGTAAGACCTTATCGATGCGAAGGAAATTCAATTTGAAGCACCTGAGAGACCAAATGTTGTAACTGCTCCTATGCCCCAGCATAGAGTAAATGCCATTGAGGAAGATTTGTATGTTGTTTCGGTGAATGATGTTGCTACCCCTCTTTTGACTGTTAAGAGGAACTTACTACTAGCCGGTTTATTTCCGGGCTGTGGCAATGGTTGCCTCCTGTGTGCTGTTATCCCTACCGGTTGTCCGCTGCTGAAATCAGGCATCCAAAGCCTGATGGATAGCAAAGAAATTCTATTCAAGAAAACTGTTGTTCCATTTGTTTCCGCTGAAGAAGTATTCGTCGTCACAATTTTCAACAATCCTACCAAGGTTCCCCCAAGGAAGCCAGTCCAAATTATGTCTGTTGCACCCATTACTATTACTGTTCCGGGGCCTCTCCCCTATGAATCTAACAAGGCTGTCCCATGGCACTATGGGGCGGATGTGTATGTGCTTGGAGTGAAGCAGGAGTTCAACACCAGTACAAGTATCAGTAACATCACTGGTCCCGCCAAGATTACTCGCAGTGGCAGGCTCTTCTCGCCTGACATTGCACCTCCAGTTATCCGAAAACCTCTTATCATCACACCTACAAGTGTGCATGTTCCAAATCAAGTCCCTGTGTCTACTACTACCGCCGAGTCCTCTGATGCTCGGGGCAAAGAAGTTGCTACCGATTTGCCTGCCAGGACGGAGGCACCAAAAAAGACTGCTGTTGAAGCCTCCCAACAAGAGATGGAGGAAATCCTTAAAATCATTAAAAAGAGTGATTTCAATGTTGTTGAACAACTGGGGCATACCCCCTCCAAAATCTCTATGCTATCATTGCTGCTATGCTCAGAGGCCCATGCAAAGGCCCTGATTTCATTTCTGAAAACGGCCCATGTGCCGCAAGAGACCTCTGCAGATTAATTCACTGACTGTGTGGCTAATTTGACAGCTGACAATGGTTTGGGATTCTCGGATGCTGACCTTACCGCCAAAGGGAAAAATCACAATGATGCCCTGCGCGTCTCTATAGAGTGCATGGGCACTACTCTCGCACACGTGTTGGTGGATACCGGTTCTTCCCTGAATGTTTTGCCCAAGAAGGCATTGGATCGCTTGGATTATGAGGGCCTGGAATTGAAGCCTAGTAACATCATTGTTAGAGCCTTCGACGGTTCTAAGAGGATGGTGCACGGTGAGGTAGACATTCCTATTCGTGTGGGTTCCCAAGTATTCGACTCAACGTTCTATGTAATGGATATTCATCCATCTTATTCCTGCTTGTTGGGTCGACCCTGGATTCACAAAGCTGGGGCAGTAACATCCACTCTACACCAAAAGCTCAAATACCCTGTCAAAGGGAAGATTGTTACTGTGCAGGGTGAGGAGGAATACATGGTTAGTCACTTGAATTCATTCCGGTATATCGAGATGGACGGGGAGTTTATTGAAACCCCCTTTCAGCATTTTGAGGAGGTACTTCCAACGTTGGCATCGGCTGAGACAATGGTTGAAGAAGACTTTCCTCTGAAGATGGCGTCCCTGAAGGATGCCCGGGCTGTAATCGAGAAAGGCAAATGTGAAAACTGGGGTCAGCTTCCTGACTTCACTCAAAAGACTGACAAGTTTGGGCTGGGCTTCACTGCAGAGGCTCAGAGGGCTGTGCGCAAGGAAAGGATCAGAAAGGCTCCGGTGTTTATCACCAATCCAAGGGTGAATGCTATCGAGGAGGACGTAGAGGAAGCGGAGTTTGACAGTTGGATCTATCCAACCACCAGCAACGGACCCAACAACTGGACGGCAAAGGATTTTACACCTATCACATTTGTCACGCAGTAATTAACTCTTTTAATTTTCAATTTGTAACAAACAATATGTTGAAACTTTTATTGGCTCAGTGTCCTACCCGGGGCATCGTAGCTCCATTTGTGAGGGCTTTTTGTATGACATTTCCATATATCATTAATCAAAACATTGGACGTTTGTTGCATTTCAAATCTTGTGCTCTTTTTCTTTCTGTGTTATATATTGCAAAACAGCTATATTTACACACACTCACTTATACAGGTTTCAATCCACTCTGGATCTCACTGGTAACAGCTCTGCTACTGCCAGTTATGACTTCGAAAATCCGATCAACTTGGCCGAAGACGAAGGTGAAGATGATTGCGAAGTGCCTGGTGAACTCGCAAGACTGCTACTCCAAGAAGAGAGGGCCATTCAGCCGCATGAAGAGCCCGTGGAAACAGTGAACCTGGGTACTGAGACAGATAGAAAAGAAGTCAAGATTGGTGCCAATCTAGAGCTCAGCGTGAAGTAACGATTGATCCAGATGCTACATGATTACATGGAGATCTTCGCTTGGTCTTACGAAGACATGCCTGGTTTGGATGCCGACATTGTAGTTCATCACCTGCCTACCAAGGAAGACTGCCCTCCGGTAAAGCAAAAGGTCCGCCGCATGCGTCCAGAGATGTCCGAAAAGATCAAGGCTGAGGTTATGAAGAAATTCGATGCCGGGTTTCTAGCAGTGACCTCTTACCCTCAGTGGGTTGCCAACATAGTGCCAGTGCCAAAGAAGGACGGTAAGGTCAGGATGTGTGTCGATTACAGGGATTTGAACAGGGCCAGCCCCAAGGATGATTTCCCCTACCTCACATCGACGTTCTTGTTGACAATACTGCTCAACACAAGGTGTTCTCCTTCATGGATGGTTTTTCAGGGTATAATCAGATCAAGATGGCTCCGGAAGATATGGAAAAGACTACCTTTGTGACTCAGTGGGGCACCTTCTGCTACAAGGTCATGCCATTCGGGTTGAAAAATGCTGGGGCAACCTACCAACGTGCCATGGTTGCTTTATTTCATGATATGATCCATCATGAGATTGAGGTATATGTTGATGACATGATTGCAAGGCCTCAAACTGAGGAGGAACACCTTGACCATCTGCGGAAGCTGTTCGACCGATTGAAGTTATACAAGCTGAGGTTGAATCCCAACAAATGCACCTTTGGGGTGAGGTCCGGAAAATTGCTAGGTTTCATTGTAAGCGATAAAGGTATTCAGGTGGACCCTGCCAAGGTAAAAGCCATACAAGAGATGCCGACTCCAAAGACAGAGAAAGAAGTCAGAGGCTTTCTGGGACGACTGAATTACATTGCCCGTTTCGTCTCACATCTAACTGCTACCTGTGAGCCAATCTTCAAATTACTGAAGAAAGATCAAGTAGTACGTTGGAACGAGGAATGTCAGGCCGCTTTTGAAAAGATAAAAGAGTATCTCCAAGAACCACCCATTCTTATGCCACCAGTGGAAGGGAGACCTCTGATACTATACTTGACGGTGCTTGACAATTCAATGGGGTGTGTGCTGGGGCAGCATGACGAGTCTGGCCGAAAAGAGCACGCTATTTATTACCTGAGCAAAAAGTTTACCGACTGTGAGTCTCGGTACTCACTGCTCGAGAAAACTTGCTGCGCTCTGGTATGGGCTGCTCGTCGGCTGAGACAGTATATGTTGACTCACACTACTTTGTTGATTTCAAAGATGGATCCCATCAAGTACATATTTGAAAAGCCTGCTCTGTCTGGAAGAATAGCAAGATGGAAAATGATCTTGACAGAATATGATATCCAATATACCACTCAAAAAGCAATCAAAGGAAGTGTATTGGCAGATCATTTGGCACACCAACCTGTGGACGATTACCAATCCTTGAACTTTGAGTTTCCGGACGAAGATATCATGGTAGTAACAGATTGTGCAGTTCCTGGACCGGATGAAGGACCTGAAGAAGGATCCCGATGGTCTATGCATTTCGACGGAGCCTCGAACGCTTTGGGTAATGGAATCGGCGCTGTAATCATATCCCCCAAAGGAACTCATACTCCACTCACCGCCTGATTGTATTTCAACTACACCAACAACATGGCAGAATATGAGACGTGTATCATGGGTCTACGAGCTGCAATCGACTTAAGGATCAAGTTTATGAGTGTCTTCGGAGATTCCGCTCTCGTGATCAATCAGATCAAAGGCGAGTGGGATACGAAACACCCAAATCTTATTCCTTACAAGGAGTATGTGCTGACTTTGCTTCCCCACTTTGAAGAGATAACTTTTGAACACTTCCCAAGAGAGGAGAATCAGTTAGCGGACGCACTAGCTACGATGTCTTCAATGTTCAAAGTCAAATGGGACAATGAGGCTCCCCGGATCATTATCTGGAAGTTGGAAGAACCTGCATACTGCTGCGATCTTGAGACCGAAGAGGTAGTCGAGAAACCCTGGTATCATGAGGTGAAGAGATACTTGGAAGCTCGGGAATAACCTGAAGGTGCATCTGTCAATGACAAGAAGTTCATGAGAAGGTTTGCGACAAAATTCTTCCTCAGCAATGGCATTCTCTACAAAAGGAATCATGATTCAACTCTACTGTGTTGTGTGGATAAGGCTGAAGCAGAGAGGATCATGATAGAACTGCATGAAGGTACATTTGGAACACATTCCAGTGGACACACCATGGCAAAGAAAATCCTTCGGGCAGGATATTTATGGTCCACAATGGAAGCCGACTGTTACCAACATTCTCGAACTTGTCATAAATGCCAGATCTATGCTGATAAGGTGCACATCCCTCCGGTTCCTCTGAACATCCTGACGGCACCTTGGCCTTTTGCAATGTGGGGCATCGATATGATCGGCGAGATCCGACCAACGGCATCCAACGGGCATCGCTTCATCTTGGTAGCAATTGACTATTTCACGAAGTGGGTTGAGGCAGCTTCCTACGCCACGGTAACCAAGAGCGTCGTGGCACGTTTCATCCGGCATAACCTGATCTGTCGGTATGGCGTCCCAGAAAGGATCATTACGGACAATGGTACCAATCTTAACAACAAGATGATCACTGAGCTCTGCGAGCAGTTCAAGATACAGCACCATAACTCTTCTCCTTACCGACCGAAGATGAATGGGGCTGTAGAAGCAGCTAATAAGAACATCAAGAAAATTGTGCAGAAGATGACAGTGACCTATAGAGATTGGCACGAAATGTTACCGTTTGCTCTTCATGGATACCGTACCTCAGCAAGGACGTCAACCGGGGCAACACCCTTTTCCTTGGTCTATGGCATGGAGGCAGTCTTGCCAATTGAAGTCCAGATACCCTCTCTCCGGATAATGAAGGATGCAAACTTGAGTGAAGATGACTGGATCCAGACTCGACTTGATCAATTAAACCTGATTGACGAAAAGAGACTCACCGCTATCTGTCATGGTCAGACGTATCAAAAACGGATGATCAGGGCATTTAACAAGAAAGTCAGACCACAAGAGTATCAAGTTGGGGACCTGGTAATCAAACGCATCATCCTTCCTCAAAGTGATCCCCGGGGCAAATGGACCCCTACGTACGAAGGGCCATTTGTGGTTAAGCATGTGTTCTCAAGAGGAGCCATGATTCTAACCGCCATGGATGGTGACGACCTTCCTCACCCCGCCAATGCAGACATAGTAAAAAGATACTACGCATAAATAAAAGACCCGCTAGGTTGACATACCTAGGCAAAAATAAGGGATTCCCGGCGAACCAAAAGGGTTCGGGCAAAAATAAGGGATGAAATGAAAAAATCTGTACACCCGGCAAGTCGAAAACCTGAAAAGGCGGCTTGGGCAAAAATGGGTATCCCGGTGGACTGAAAACCCGAAAGGGCGGTCCAGGCAAAAGTTAGGGATAAAGCATAACACTATGTCTCATTGGATCACTTTGCATCCAGAATTCGACATCAACTATCTGGCTCAGACTTCGGCATCGATTAATCAGCTTCATCTTCAACTAAGCAGCAAAGTGATGAGACGCTTGAAGACATAAAGGCGATAGCAGAGTTGGAACCCAGTGGGAATATTATGCACATAGCTGTTTTGTTTCCTTTTCAAAATTGTATAAACTTTATGTTATTCGGCGGCATTCTCTTACTAGGACGTCAACCTCTTGTACAAAAAACGCCTATTCACAGGCAAATTTCAAAATCAATACAAATTCACTTTTCCATACAAATTACCATTTGTTTTTCCTTTTTCCGTTTTGTCTTGCGAAGAACGTCCAATGTTCATTTTTGATATATGCATTTGACATTGAACTGCTAATTCATAAATACTTGCATATAAAACAAAAGACTAATTACAGGTGACATCAGAAACAGGGGCAATGTAAAGTTGTCTGATGCAGTCTGGCTGCTTTGTCCGCCAAGGTACCAAGGTAGATTTAACTGAAGAATGTGACCAAGTTATCTCAACTCCCCACAGAGTAAGACAAGATATCAACATTCCCCAGTGAAGTATAGGCATTCATCAGCAAGCATCCCCGGCAGTATTGATCTAAGATTGTTCCCCGGCGGAATATGGACACTCCAGTGGAATCATTTTCCAGTACAGTCTGAAGGTTTCCCCAGGAAAGTGGGATTCATATCCCCAGCAGGTCTTGAAGCTTATCCCCAGTAGATTCTGGAAGCTTGTCCCCTGTAGAGTACGGATGTCTCTCCCGAGCTTTATTCAAAGTTATTCCTCACAAGGGCTTATAACTGGGTTATCCTCAGCTAAATACCACGGAAGATCGCCCTCGGCAAAGTTCTTCCTATCCCCAGTGGAGATCATCAAAGTTCCCCAACATAACTTATCAACGCAATCCCCAGCGGAGTTTATCATTGTCATCCCCAGCAGAGTTTATCATTGTCATCCCCAGAGGAGTTTATCTTTGTTATCCCCAGCGGAGTCCATCATTGAAATCCTCAGTGAAGCTCTCGTCAAACTTCAGCAAAGTATCTCTTCCACAGAGCAATTCCCCGCAGAGTAATCTCCCCAACAAGTTTATTCCTCAACGGAGTCATCTTCTCCTACCGGTGTATTCTTGCAACCATCATCCCCAGCGGAAACGAAGAGCTCTTCAATGTCAGCCCAGGATTTAATTCCCCGGCCGGTCGTCAAGGATTTATTTTCCTAGACGAAAATACGTTCATAAACATTTCATGTTTCATACATCTTGCTTACATACATGATAAAGTGCATACAACACTATCTCATGTTGAGCATCATGACATCATGCATTTCATACATCATGACATTGCATACCACTGATGTTTTGCCTTTTCAGGAAAAAGACAATCCAAAAGACAACTACCTTCAACTGTCACAGTTTCCAGATTCAATTCCTGTATCTAGCAAGGGCACATCTGTGAGTGATCAGTTTCCGGATTCGATTCCTGTATCTAGCCAGGGCACATCTGAAGAGTTTGAAGATTCGATTCCTGTATCCAGCCAGGGCATATCTATCAACTACCACAATTCCAGATTCGATTCCTGTATCTAGCCAGGGCACATCTGAAGAGTTTGAAGACTCGATTCCTGTATCCAGCCAGGGCATATCTATCAACTATCACAATTCCGGACTCGATTCCTGTATCTAGCCAGGACATGTCTGAAGAGTTCGAAGATTCGATTCCTGTATCCAGCCAGGGCATATCTGTTGACAACTATTTCCAGATTCGATTCCTGTATCCAGCCAGGGCATATCTGTTGACAACTATTTCCAGATTCGATTCCTGTATCCAGCCAGGGCATATCTGTGAGCAACCGATTGTAGACTCGATTCTTGTACCTAGCCAGGGCATGTCTACATGAAAAGATTGAAGATCAAACACCTGTAACAAGCCAGGAAAACATCTGTCTTTCTCAAAATACACAAGTTCTCGCTAAGGAATCTCTTATGCGATCGACACTTCCAAATGGCATCTATAAGCCCATTCCCGACAAGGTTCTGTCACGTCTTCAGATGGCATCTATAAGCCCATCTCCCTATCCACCATCTCTCGAAATGGCATCTGTAAGCCCATTTCCGACATCACATTGCTGATACTCCAACATGCGAGTGCAAATTTCCGGGCACTCTAGTGTCCAATCTCCTTTTACCCTCGAGTCACGAAAGGCAAACTTGCCAATCTAACTCTTCAGGTTCAAGAAGATTGAACAGGGGCAACTGTTGTACCCCAAAATTTGCCCTCCCATTTCCTCAACATTTTCTCATCACAAGACCCTTGGAGCTCAAGATCCAGTTAGGGTTTCCTCTGCTCAAGACTTCTCCTTGCACTGTTGACCCAAATTAGGGTTTGTGTTTGCACAAAGATATTTTGACCCAAAATGCCTAAGATGACTTTCATGCCTCATGTTGGACTCCCAAGTTTATCCATACCAAGTTTCAAGTCTTGATTCCAAATTTTGCCCAGTCAATTGGACAGTTGACCTAAAAATCAACTGTATTGGGGAAAAAGTCAACTGTGGCCAATTGACAGTCAAATCTCATGAAAATTGACCCACATCAACATTATGAACTCACATGGACCATTTGATCAAGTTTGGATCACAATTCCACAAGAAATTTGATCAGATCACCAAAAGGGCAAAATGGTCATTTTTAGGGTTTTGACTGCACAAAGGCAATTTTTGACTGTTTGACCTAGCCAATGGCAAACCAAACTCACATATGGACTCAAGGACCCCATGGAATTGTCTTGACATGCTCAACAAGTTCAAAAGATCCCAAATGCACAAGATTGACAGTTGAATTTCCCAGCCAATTGATCAATTTTGACTGTATACTGAAAAGTCAAACTTTGACTTTTTGGTCAAAATCAAGTGTCAAGATTCATTTTTCATCAAAACATGCCAAATAATGAAACTTGTTCATCAAGAAATCAAGAATAGCAAATTAGGGTTTGAAATGAAGATTTTTCATAACTTAGAATTTTTCTAAGTTATGAAAAGCCCTAATTTTTTCCTAACTTTGTCCCACTTTCTCACCAAGATGAATTTGGATTCAAGCAAAAGTCAAAACATGAAAGTTGTAGTCCATTGCAAAATCTATAACTTTGATTCACAAAGTTTTCCCAAAAGAAGCTTGTATCTCAAGTTACAAGTTTTGGAACAAGGGTACCAAACCATTCTTAACTTAGAGAAAATTTGACCTATTTTAGGCAAGGTTTTTACCTAACTTGAAGACCATTTTTCATATACTTCCACTTGGAATTTCAATTTGCATTTCAAAGATGGATTGTAGTACACATTCCAAGCTTTCCAAAATGTCCAAGAACTCATCAAAAAACCTCATGGTTAGGGAGAATCGAATTTGGCAAGTTGGGAAAAACTCACTTTTGATTTGGCCAATTTACATGTTCATACATTTGTGCCATTTTGAATTCAGCATGCTTTCCTTGATTACAGGTCCTATATCTCATCTACACTCCATAATTTAATGCCAATCCTTTGTGCCAAGGTGTTGTTCTATGAGTTTGGACATTGTATGCAAGATTAATCCATTTTTAGATAAAGCATAATATCCATTTTAGAAAAGTTTCACTTTATGTCAATTAACAATCCAAGCAAGTACAGTTCAAATCTCCTTGGCACAAGTTTATGAACTAAACACACTGATCAAGGGGAAGGTTAGCAGCATAGATTGGGGGTCTGCATCAGTCTAGAACACCACTTGGACATTTGTTGCTTAAAGTGTAAGAAAGCTAGCATAACACACAACAACTATCATTCCTGTAAACCAAGCCTTAAGCAAACTTGTCAAACATATTCTAAACATCCTAACTGAGCTAGAACACGAGCCAACCATCTCCATTGCCTTCCCATTCACAGAATCACCATTGAACTGCCCAAAACAGGGCATCCCTGCAGTTTGAGTTCCATAGCTCAAACCTTCCATGCATTCTTGCTAAAAACACTTCAAACACATCCCACAACATCCCTTGAAGCTATTCCAAACCTCAAACACGACCTGTAACACTCCCAAGCAACATCACCATTTTCATTTTCTTGTTTTGCAGTTGAAGATCCATAGCACGATTCACTTAGTTTCAAGACAAAGTAAAGCTTGGAATAGCATCCCTGGACATCAAGGAAGCTGTACCAATCATCACCTTGCATTGAAGACACCTCCATCACCAGATACAACTTCAACTGAACAGGTAAGTTCATGAACTCGTATCTCTCTATCCAGGCATTGTTAGCTTTAGGTTTGTGAAGAAAATATGTCACATTCATAGCCCTGAACATGCCCATGTAATTAGATTTCATTTATATTATGTATGCTTAGAGAATTTTAAGTCTGAACATTGAATAAAAACTAGGTCAGGAATTGGGGGAGAAGAAATTCTCTCTCATTTCTGAGAGTTAGGATGAGTTCTTTATATGTCTGGATTCGTGGTTCAATGCTTGACATTTTTCATGTTGTAAGTTTGTGCTAAAAGTCCAGGAATCAGGAGTTGTGGTTGAGGCATCATAGGCGTGCGTTTTTTCAAATGGTTGTCTGAAGGTTGAAGAGAACCTTTCTTGGGCTGGGCCTGAGATCTCATTTCTGTTTACACCTCATTTTCACACACACACCCCCTAGGCCCATTTTGCTTATTTTTATGACTTTTTGACTTTTTATTTTTTGTTCTGACTTATTTATTTTTTCTTATAATATTAAAAATATAAAAAATATTTTTTACACCATTTTCATATTTATTAGGTATTTATTTGTTTAGATTAATATTTGTACATAAATAAATATATAAACATACTTTTATTTGAAAAATACTAAAATAATGCAAACACCTTTTATTTTCCATTTTTATTTTATTTTATCTTCTGAAAATATTTTATATAAAATATAATTTTTTTTATAAATATTAAATATTATTATATATTTAGTAAATAATACAAATATTTATATATATATTAGTATATTTAGGTTAAAAATACAAAATATATACATTTTATTTTTTATTAATATTTAACATTAAAAAAATACTTTTTTGACAAATATACTTCACTTTTATTTTTATTTTTGTATATAATAAATAAATATTGTACATATTAAATAATTAATACTTTTATTTAATGAATTAGGGTTTTGCCCTAAATACATAAAAAAATCCAAAAATTAACACTCTTTATTTTTGTTTATTTGACATATAAAAATACCTTTTTTTTCATACATATAAAAACATTTTTTGCATCTTGCATATTTATTCCATTTTATTTAATTATTGTATATTAAATATCTTGTAAATAATTCAATTTTGATGTAATAGTCTAGGTTTAAATTCCTTGTGAAAATACCCCCATTTGAATATTTGTACCCCCCTTCCCATATATGATGTTGTAATAATTTAGGAACTTTATTTTTCGCACTTTAATGCTTTCTAATTATACCATGCTAGAATTAGGGTTTGTATCAAAAAATAACAAAAATAGTTTGACCTAATTTCAAGATAAATAAGCATGAAAATGGACAACACTAATCACACTTGCACCCCTAGGGTATTCCACTTGTTGCCTTCAATAAATGGGCCATATTGCATGTTAGGTCTCTTTGGGCAAAACAAAACAATCAAATGATCATATTCCCTCGATGACGCTTTCGAAAGTTGCCTAAAAAATGATCAAGTCCCTTAAAGAAAAAAAATTGCCCAAAGATACTTGGCACCATTGCAATTATGGTCTAAACGATGACCCGCGCCCGTCCCTTTCACATCCTAACACAAGATTGTCCACCAAATGCAATGGTGGAACAAAATTGTTAAAAGGGTTAAAAACATAGGAGAAATCTTTGAGAAATTTAGGAGTAGATAACCTCTTAGTTACTTGAATCAAACTTGCAAAACAAAACACTTGCCTATTTTTAAACCTCACAACACTTTCAAAACAACTTTCAAAAACAAATGAAAACCTTTTTTTCAAAAGACATACACCTTTGTATACATCCCAACATGGATCATTACAAAGGTTGCCACCACATTGGCCTCTTTTCAAAAACATTTTCAAACCCACACACAAAGCACCATTTCAAACAATTGAAAATTAAGGCAAGTTGATCTAAGCAAGTAACTAAGAGCCCATGGATAACCATGGATAGAAAGGGTGCTAATACCTTCCCTTTCTATAATCTACTCCCCGAACCCAAGAAAACATCTCAAAGGTTTTTGCTGTGCTTTTTAAACCTTTCCTTAGGATAAAATAAAAAGTCGGTGGCGACTCTTGCTCAATCGAAACATTTGCGAAAACAAACGCAAAACTCAAGTCACTTCTCCCACCGTATCACACATTCCCTAGACCAATTCATAGATTTGAACACCATCAAAATATTTCTCACTCATAATCCGGTACCTACATTTCCCGGAGATGTCATGCATTCCCTCCACACTCGTACTATGAAGAAGCGAGGAACTCTTATGTGTTGTATATCTTTACTGTCCAGGTGGTTTATTTTGCACCTTCCCCGATCAGTGATAAAGAACGAACAAGGTTTGAGGTGGTATCAAAGGTTGATGTCACTCACTCATGCAGATATCCATTGGTGTTCTCGATCTCAGGAAGATGTCACTATTATTGATCGTTATGGGGAATTCCCTAATGTACCACTCCTTTGTATAAGAGGGGGCATCACTTACAACCCTTATCTAGCTCTATGTCAGTTTGGTTATGCTCGAAGGGACGGTCCTCATGATATGCTAATCCAGGGTATTATGTTCGACTATGAGAATGATCCTCATAATTACCATCAAAGGTTTATACGTGCTTGGGGCACGGTCAACAAGATTGATAGCAAGACTTTGGGACACAAGAATTCCATTCCTCTAGGGCCTTACCTTAGATGGGTGCGGTCTCGTGCTCAGAATCTTAAAATTCCATATCCTGCCATTCTACCAGTGATCGTAGAGCCTATTGTTGAAGGGGATATTTCTCATACCGTTCTTCATCTCGATATACCTACCGACTTGAAAGAACTACAGAAGGCCCAAATTCAGCTCAAGGAAGAAAGAGATACCTTTGAGGCTCAGTTTTATGCTAGTGAGAAGAAAGTGTTAGAGCTGACGAAATGACTCTGTTGTACCCGAAAATTTGCCCTCTTATTTCTCAAGAAATTCCCCAATTTGCTCAAGATTCTCAATTTCTCAAAATTGCACAAGAATTGATCAGCACAAGATATAGTTCCCATGGGTCATACTGGGCTCTTAAACATCAGGTCGAAGATGGAACTTCTGAATCCTCGAAAGGAGGAAGAGAGAACTGTCGAAAGGGTAAAGCAGATCGAAATGAATGGTTGGCATTTTTTAACAAATCTAAGAAGAACAAGCTTGCTTCGATTTCCCAAGCTTCAATTGGGAAATGTTTTCCTTCAAAGTAACATGCTTCAATCCACAAAGTAATGATTTCCTTCATTTGCTTGCTTCGATCCATAAGGCAATGTTTTCCTTCGAAGAACCTACTTCGACCCACAAAGCAATGATTTCTTTCATTGCTTGCTTCGATCCATAAAGCAGTGGCTTCCTTCATGCTTGCTTCGATCCACAAGGCAATAGATTCCTTCATGCTTGCTTCGATCCATAAAGTAATGGCTTCCTTTATGCTTGCTTCGATCCACAAAGTTTCTACACTATGAATTACAATTTAAGTTTTGGATAACTGATGGTTACTGGTAGGAAAGCAATCCAGAAATTCTTTCGTTTTGACTATGCCATTGAGATCATATTACATACTCAAAGTGGTATGTTCAGATGAATATGACCCATTCAAAAAACATGCAATTGGTGGAAACAGTTAGTTTTGTCCGCTTTTGAGTTTGGTCGAAGGTTGGATCTATGTGATCAAAATAAAAGGACTCAAAGTGGTATATTCAGATGAATATGGCCCATTCGAAAAACATGCAATTGGTGGGAACAATTAGTTTTGCCTACTTTTAAGTTTGGTCGAAGGTTGGACCTACGTGATCAAAACAAAAGGACTCAAAGTGGTATATTCAGATGAATATGGCCCATTCAAAAAACATGCAATTGGTGGAAACAATTAGTTTTGTCTGCCTTTGAGTTTGGTCGAAGGTTAGAACTATGTGATCAAAACAAAAGGACTCCAAGTGGTATATTCAGATGAATTGGCCCATTAGAAAAACATGCAATTGGTGGAAACAATTAGTTTTGTCTGCCTTTGAGTTTGGTCGAAGGTTAGATCTATGTGATCAAAACGAAAGGACTCAAAGTGGTATATTCAGATGAATATGACCAATTCGAAGAACATAACAAAATCCTTATGTTATGATGCATAATCTTATGTTGCAGGCCAACTTGCTGGCAAATCCCATCATAATTTAATGCTTACACCCACTTTTAAGTTATTACCCAAGGGTTTAAGCCTTTGTCCAAAAGATCTTTACATTTATGGCATAAAGTTATCATTGCTATTCTTAGAAAGAAAACTTTTTTGGTACAGGCCTGTCTTGAGCCAACACTTTGTTTGCTTCTGATTTTGGCCCCACCATAAAACATAGAAGGAAACCCCTCTAAACCATTAACTTTGGTATTTCATCTTGGGATCATGAAAACTTGATACAAGTGGATATTTGCTTTCCAACCAAACCATATTTTATTATCTAACAAATCTGGTTACTCCAACTTCCCAAACCTTTTTTCTATAAATAGAGAGACCATTTGCAAGCTACAGGGCCAAATTCTTGTTGTGTTAAAAATTCATCAAACACTCCAAAACTCTCAAAAACTTAGAATCTGCATCCAAAACCACATTGTTTTCCATTTCTGGCTTTTGAAAAACCCACTCCAGAATCCTTCGAGCATCTCCCATTTCTTCCATTCGAACATCATCCATACACTACATAAATAGAGAGATTATTAGCCTAGAACACTCCCAAACTCTCAAAAACTCAGAACCTGTACACAAGCACAAAAAAAACTTGGCAGATTCTAACCTTACACACAAAATCTCAAATACCTCCTTGTTTCTTTTGGCCTTTCGATTCACTAAACCTCTATATACCAGATCTTCGATTCAAGTGACTTTCAAAGCAAAGTAGCATCTGAAATAGCTTCAGGGAGGTCGAAGCAGGCTTAATCCATCATTAAATTGTTCCTAGAGGCTCTGTCGAAGTCCCTCAAGTTTCACTCAAAGACGTAAGTTTTATTAAACTTAGAACTTTTCATTCAAAATCATTTGTATATACAAATAAAAGAAAATATGTAGATATCATATCTAGGAAGTTGACCATGCTCTTAGTTTCGATTATCACTGCTTATACGTTGAGAATTTCAACTCTGACTAGTTAGGTTTTGATTTTGGTACCAAACAAATTTGTGCTAACCTCTGATATGTAGCTTTCAAAAGTTACATAGTTAGATTTGTATTCAAATTTTAGACAGGTTTGATATTTACACTTTTCAATTTGGTTGAGAATCGAAGCTTTTAGAAGCTTAACATGGTGATACATATCCCTGCGCTCGCAAGGAAGAAGAAGCTGGGCATTTCAAACATCAAGAAACGAGTTCATTTTGTATCCAATCAAAGTTATATTATGAACGGATGAAACAGACCACCCCAGTGGTACAGACAGCGCGCGCGAAATGCATTTATGTATAAGGTCCTAGGTTCAAACATTGGCAGGACCAGAACAATTTTTATCATTTGTTTGTTTCCTTTTCTTTTTAACAAACTTCAAACATTTTTCCAACCAATCAAAACAACTCCTTCTGAGTTGATTTTTTGCACACTATTTATTTACAATGTTTATTTTATGAAAAATATAAAAATATTTGATTTTCATAATTATTTTAATTAACCAAAACCTTTCTTTAACAAAATTAAAACAAATTCATTTCCTTATTCATTCATGCCTTGTACATTATATACATTTCGATTCTTGTACATTTATTCAAATTCAATATGGCTGTAATAGATAATTAGGATTTAATTTCTTGAAATCCCCATTTGTAAATTTATATCCCCCATCCCCAAATGATGTAATAGCATAGTAAATTTACTTTCCGCAATTTATCGCTTTAATATAAATTGTTTGTAATTAGGGTGTGTATGGCAAGACAAAATCAACCGTTAGAAAACCCTAATTACAAAGACAAAAATGCATGCAATCAAACACACTATTCACACACGTGCACCTCTAGGGTAACTTTGCTTGTTGCCTCAGAAAATAGTCATGTCCCTCGAATACGAGCATTTTAGCAAAGACCCTCGACAAAAAGATCGTAGTCCCTCGATGTCCCTCGATGTTGTCTTCGATAAACGATCTAGTCCCTAACAAAAATTGCTAAAACGTCTCATAGGTTGCCTTCTATGCCTATACAATTGACCCACGCCCATCCCTTCACATCCAACGACGGGGTTTCTTACCAAATCAATGGAAAGATAGAAACATCTAAAGGATGAGGAGAAAAACATAGAACTTTTGAGTAGGTAGGACGCTCGTAGTTGCTTGCTCTTAAACTAAAACCATTTCCACACTTACACTTTCAAAACATCTTTCAAAAAAAAACATCTCTTTGAACTATTTTCAAAACCAACACTTTGTATGCATTCTTATAGAGACGAGAATCATTACAAAGTTAGCCGCAACAAAGGCATTTTGCAAAATATTTTCAAACTTACATTACATAGAAACTTTTCAAATAAAGCATTTTCAAGTGATCTAGAAAGAAACTAAGAGCCCATAGATATCTATGGATGAAAATGGTGCTAACACCTTCCCTTTTCATAATCTACCCCCCGAACTCAAGAAAATATCTCAAAGGTCTTTCATGTTCTTTTCACCCTTTCCTTATTGGATAAAAGAAAAGTCGGTGGCGACTCTTTCTATCCGTAACAATTGCGATCAAATGCAAAACAACCAAGTAAGTTCTCTCACCGTATTACATATTCCATGAAGAACAAAGCCTTAATGCATATGTCAACACAAAGAGAAAGCTTCCATGGGAGATTTGAATTCATATTTTGTTGTTTTGTAACTCCTTTTATTGAATGCAATTATAATTTGAGCTTCTTACTAAAATTTCTTTTATTTCCTTTAGTTTAAACAAATTTAAATCCCACAACGGTCCTTGAAAACATTGCACTTGCATTTGCATATCATGCACATCATCACGTAACAAGTACTCTATAAGCAGGTTTTCTCATCTTCTTGCTATTTATTTTAGTAAAAGATGACTCTAGAGCTGACTGTCAAGGAACTCCAAGCACATAATGCCCAATTCTAGGAAACCCTCCTGTCGCGATAAAAAATGTAGCGGGGTAAATCGGAGATCGAACTATTAATTAATTCGTCTCGCAAAAGCAAGAGTCGCCACCGCGCTTTATTATTTCCAAGGGAAAAGGGGAAAGAGCGAAATAAAACCCTAAAGTATGCAATGTAAAATAATACTTTTAAAAGTAATAAAAATACAAGGCGTTTGAAAAGAGGTCTAGAGTTCGGGGGTTGGTTATACAATGGGAAGGTATTAGCACCCAATGCATCTATAGTATCCTACAGGAACCTTTTGAAATATCTGTTTATTAAAATGTTCGTTTGATTAAAAATAAATTGTTTTGGCCGAAAATGGGTATGGACGGGTTTTTGAAGGGGCGACGACCTAGTGTCGAAGTTTTGACTTAAAAGGTATAAGTTTTGAAAGAATTGAATATTCGGGGAAAAGTTATCCTAAGTTTTGATGAAATGAAGATATTCGCGTGATTGGATTTGAGGACATGAAGTCAACAAATTTAATCGTTTTTCTCTTGGATTAAGAAGTAAACAGAATAACCATGTAAATACTGAATAATCAAACAGACAATTTAAGTAGCTAAGTGATATATAACCACAACAATGATTAAATAACAAACTAAATGGATTTTTATATTTTTAGTTAATATTAATTAAAGAAAAGAAAATGTTTTAATTTTTTCTATTTTTATGTATTTTTTGATATTAATATAAAGTAATATTTTAAGAATTATTAAATAATTCTAAACTAAACTAAAACTTTAAAAGTTATTAATTTAAATCTAATTAAAATAATAATAACATTACTAAATTAATCCTAGACTTAAACTAATAAAAAAGGTCAAATTATTCAAAATTTGTTTAATTAATTTACACCTCTATTTGATTAAATTTACTAATTAACTAAATTAATAAAATTCTAAAAAAAGGCTAAAGAAATCAAATAGAAAGAGAGGCATCAAGAATCAAAGGGGGTAAATAATAAGCAATTCGCATGGGCCAAAGGGGTTTTTAAGGGGCCCAATAAAAAACAAACAGAAATGGGGAGGGGGGGGGGTTATAATGGGATTCGTTGGGTTTTAGGTTAAGGGAAACAGGTTGAGCCCAATACTTGAAACAAAGTTAGGGTCATCAGGTTTTGTTTTACTTGAGTTAGGGTTAGCAAAGGGTATAGCACCGTTACTCTTCGTTCACGCGTTCTTCTTCGTCTTTCTTCTTCTTCTCTCGAGCCAAACATGTCCAGGAATAAAGCTCCTTTGCCTCACAGCCGCCAGCACCACCAACTGCCTCTTCTTCTCCAAGGGTCGCTCAGTGAGACGGTGTGAAGGTGACGATTTCGTCCTTTAATGCATTAGGGTTTTTTATGATTTTGCATGTTTATGACTTGGTATGTTATGATTTTGTATTCACTTCTTTCTGACTCTAGTTTTACATGGTGTTTCTGTCAAGATGTGCGAAATGGAGGGAGAGAAATTATACCTTGACGGAGGAGGAGAATGAACGGTGGTGGAGGCGCTCAGGCGGCTGGATGGCGAAGATGCAATGGCACTGACACTAGTTCGCTTTTACTGGAACCTGGTACTCTGTCTTTCTTTTCCTTTTAGGGTTTAATGATGATAAACTTGAAAAAAACCTTTTATCTTCTTCTTCTGCCTTTGCCTTGCTTTGCTTATGCACGCTTCTTTGTCCCTTCTTCCTCTTTGGATTGCTGAGTATGCTTCTGAGTTGCCTTTTTATATTTGTTGATGATATGCTTTCAATGACGAACCCTTTGGGTTCTGAGAATTTTGTTGCCTTTGAATGCTTGTTGTATGCTGAGATTGAATGATGCTATTGTTGAAACATTTTGTTTTGACTAGCTTTCCCTTTCTTCTTTCTGTCTCACTTCTGTTGCCTTTTGGATTATTGAGTTGCCTGGTATATTTGTTTTGACTCTGGTTCTAAAGTCTTGACAGTTTGTGTTTGAGCATGGTTTCGATTGGGGCTGGAAACAGGTTTGACAGGGTATTGTTTGTTGGTGATGGCTTATGTAGGTTATGTTGTTTTTGTGAACTGGTTTGGACAGGATGCTTGATGTCTTTGTTTTGACAGGCTAAGGTTTTGAATGTTTCGGCTTAGATTTGTTTATGCTGGCAAAACAGGTTGAAGGTTTTTGGCTTTTTTTTGATGAAGGCTAAGGCTTCTGGTTTTTAGGCTAGGTGTTTATGGTTTATGCTGTTGGTCATGGCTTTCAGCAGGTTTGACAGGGCATACTGGTTTTGGGCTTAAGGCTTAAGCTGGACAGCTTAGTGTTTTACTGGTTTTTGTCTTGAGACAGCAGGTTCTTGAGGTTTTTTCTTTGAGCTTGAGAATTCGTTTGGTATTTGTTTTACAGTTTTATTTTAGGCTTCCAACAGGTTATGAACTCTCTACTTTTCTTGAAGAGTTTGTTGTTATAATAACAGTTTGCTGGCTTCCTCCTTTTTTTGATGGCTCAGGTTTTGTATATTTAACTATTTTCCTTTGATACCTCTGCACTCTACTGTTCCATTCAGTTTGCCTATATCCTTTTTCTATGCTTCCCTTTTTTACTGTGTTACTGCAGTTTTGTTTTATATCCCTTTTCTGCCTAAGGCCAAAACCTGTAAACTCACACTCTTTCTCTCTTCTCTCTCCTTAGTACAGTTTGAAACATTAAAATGATGTATGTACTTTGTGTTCTGAAAAAGCAAAGCTGGAAAATGATGAAAAATAGGAATATATTTGCTTGCATATGTGGTTTTGATCTGCACATTACAGTATGGGAGCCTTTGTATTGACATACTTCCATACTTGACAGTTTACGTTGGACTTTGGCTTTGAAAATGTAACTTGACTTGGTTATTTGCATATGCTGTTGTTTTTTTTGAAATATGCAGTTTTGACAAAAAATGGATTTGTGCAATTGATTTTGAACTATGCAGTTTAAAATTGAAATGTGCAATTGATTTTGAACTATGCAGTTTATTTTGGCAAAATTGAATTTGTGCAATTGATTTTTAACTTGCGCATTCATATTTATCAATAAATATTCATCCCTTTTTGTGAACCGGGAGAAATCCCATGATTTGCAAAGAGGGTAAAAACTGATTCCAGCCGTTTGCTTTTAATGATGAACGCTAAATTAATCGTCTGCTTTTAGTTATATATCTTATTTCTGACTTTTTCTTTTAATTCTTTGCAGGTAAAATCCAATGAGCATCAAAGAAGTATTGGATAGAAGATGAAGATTTAGAACTTAGAAAAAATTAGGATAGTTTTTATTTCACTTTAAACATTTGTAAAATTATCATTGTAAATACGTTGTAAATAAATACGGTATTTAAACAACAATTGTAACAATTAGAATAAAATGAATAAAACTCCAATATTTTACCAGTTAATTCTTTTCTTCTTTCCAATTATTTACTTTATCATTTATAATTCTTAAAATTATAATAACTGAAAATAAAATTTCAACTATTTAAATTCAGAATAATAAATAATTAAATAAACATCATTGATCAATTAATAAACTTCTCTTCAATTATTTACTTCATTATTTATAATTCTCTAAATTATAATAACTGAAAATAAAATTTCAACTATTTAAACTTAGAATAATAAATAATTAAATAAACATTGTTGATCAATTAATAAATTTCTTTTCAAATATTTACTTTACTATTTATAATTCTTTAAATTATATAACAACTGAAAATAAATTCCAATTATTTAAATTCAGAATAATAAATAATTAAATAAACATCATTGATCAATTAATAAACTTCTCTTCAAATATTTACTTTATTATTTATATTTCTTTAAATTATATAATAACTGAAAATAAATTCCAATTATTTAAATTCAGAATAATAAATAATTAAATAAACATCATTGATCAATTAATAAACTTCTTTTCAATTATTTACTTTATTATTTATAATTCTTTATATAATAACTTGAAATAAATTCCAATTATTTAAATTCAGAATAATAAATAATTGAATAAACATTGTTTTAGCATTGATCAATTAATAAATTTAGCGTTTCAAAAATAACCAGCTCTCGACTTGAAAAAGTTATGAATTTAAAAAAAAACTGCTTTGAAAATTGATAAAAATAGGTCAAAACACTTGCAATGTAATGATGCAGATGGGAGATGGTATCTTAGGTCAAAATTTGGGGTACAACAGCTGCCCCTATTTAAGTTTCTTCTATCCGGAGATATGAAGATTAAAATCTTCGTCTCGACGAGATTGAAGGTACTTAAATACATAATACGCAAATTTTTGCCCTAAGATACCGCCATTATGTTTGATATGAATGTAGTGATTGAATTCACAGAGAAAGATATTGTATGAAACAAGATAATGCTGGAGAAACCAAACACCAACAAAACACAGGAACATAGATTATACACTATTGGGGAATGAGCCATCGACTTCAAATAATAGACTCTTGACGGCGAATAAAAATTTGAGAGAATACGGACTCTGACCCTGACAAAGAAGGCATCTTGCATAGGCCATAAAACAAATTATTGACCCAAAATAACAGTGAGTTCACAACTCGAGGTCAAAGATAGACAGAAAGTATCAATTTGCTGATAATGGATTACCGACTTCTGAAGGTAAAGATTCATAACAAACTTCTCGGCGAGATTTCCGGAGATATACTAATTAATGCTGAAATAATAATAAGGTTGTAGATACACAAGCTGCTCAAATAAAGAAGCTGCCACTTGCTGTCTTCCAAAAAAAATATTATGACATACAAGCTGCTCAAATAAAGAGGCTGCCACTTGCTGTCGTCCAGGGGTGTCAATAACATACAAGCTGCTCAAATAAAGAATCCGCCACTTGCTGTCTTCCAAAAAAACTATGACATACAAGCTGCTCAAATAAAGAAGCTGCCCCTTGCTGTCGTTCAAAGATGTTAATAGCATACAAGCTGCTCAAATAAGGAAGCCGCCACTTGCTGTATCCCAGAAAAAATAATAACGTACAAGTTGCTCAAATAAAGAGACTGCCGCTTGCCATTTTCTAACGATGTCTATAACGTACAAGTTGCTCATGAAGAGACCGCCACTTGTCGTTTTCCAAAAATAATAACGTACAAGTTGCTCATGAAGAGACCGCCGCTTGTCGTTTTCCAAAAATAATAATAACGCACAAGTTGCTCATGAAGAGACCGCCGCTTGTCGTTTTCCAAAAATAATAACGTACAAGTTGCTCATGAAGAGACCGCCGCTTGTCGTTTTCCAAAATAATAACGTACAAGTTGCTCATGAAGAGACCGCCGCTTGTCGTTTTCCAAAAATAATAATAACGCACAAGTTGCTCATGAAGAGACCGCCGCTTGTCGTTTTCCAAAAATAATAATAACGCACAAGTTGCTCATGAAGAGACCGCCGCTTGTCGTTTTCCAAAAATAATTCAGAAGGAAATTGCGATGATACTGGCAGAGAATAAAATCTTCGTCAAATATAACCATGAATCAATCCTTCCCGAGGAGATCACATATTAAAATGTGCAAAATAAATGCACCATTCGTCTAGGTCGCGATTTCACTGGGGAAAATCATGAGATAGCCTATGCAAGAGGCAACAACTCCCTCCAGGAATAAACCAGAGAGAAACAGTCAAACAAGACTCCACCCAATGAGAAAGTAACTCGATTGGGGGATTCATCCTATCCAGAAACGGACAAGGTAGGCTGAATCAAAAATCATCCACGAGGATTAGCTCAGTTGGGGAATTTAGAAAGGAAGCACATCTTCTGCCTAAGCTAACCTTCTACTTGGAAAGAACATGTACATTGTCTTAAAACAAAGTATACAACCCAAAATCAATCGGCAAATGTGAATATGCATGCGTGATATAAGTATAAATGAGTAAATGAATATTATGCTGACAAAACGAACAGATGGAATATCTTGAAGACAATAAGATGTCACGGCATAATAGATACTCGACCAATCTTTAAAAAAGACAGAAAATAACTGGAACTGGAACCACAAAGCAACGTCAGAGCGTAACACGCTACAAGGCCCAAGTCTTCTGAGGAGAAAAGTATTCAAATCCAATCTTCTAATACCAATAGATCACTGGCATGAGACAAAGCGTACCACACTTTAGAAATCGCCCAAATAAAGGTAACCAAAACAACGCTTAACTGGAACAACTGGGGAGTCACCAAACTTAGTACCACGAGAAACGCAAGTTTGACACAACCAACACCTCATGACGATTTTGAAACGAAACATGTTCATCATGCAAGGATAAAATACTGTATTGTTTTGCATTTCATGGCTTGACCATCCTTGGAACAACTGTTAATATTCCTTTCATTATTCATGACACATTTTTAAAATAAAAATACTTTAAATAACTTTGTTTCAAATATTGTCGTAAAAATTAAAATTTTGCCCACAAAAGGTAAATGCTCAAATTTCATTAATAAGATGGTAGTTCGCTAACAACGCGTCTCCAACGGTTTACAAAAGTTTGGGAAATAGTACATGAAAGAAAGGGTTACACAAAAACAATGATCACTATTCTCCCTAACAACTTCGAATTCCAAAATGTGCTCAGATGCCAAGACTGGTCTGACCAAAAGCTTGCCTAAGCCGCGCCTTCGGGTTTTCAACTTAGCAAACTGTCAACTCAAACCTAAGCGAAATATCTCTTGACTGCATCGGCGTTCATGGAGCGCGGGAGCTCTTCACCGTCCATATTGGTGAGAATCAAGGCACCTCCAGAGAAAACTTTCTTAACGACATACGGTCCTTCATAATTCGGAGCCCACTTGCCCCTAGAATCAGGTTGGAAAGATAATATCTTCTTGAGCACAAGGTCACCTTTTCTGAACTCGCGTGGTCGAACCTTCTTATCAAAAGCCTTCTTCATTCTCTGCTGATATAATTGACCGTGACACAATGCTGTCAATCTCTTCTCTTCAATTAAATTCAACTGATCATATCTACTTTGACACCATTCAGCCTCAGAAAGTTTAGCTTCCATCAAAACTCTCATAGACGGAATCTCGACCTCTACAAGGAGTACTGCTTCCATACCGTAAACTAGGGAAAATGGGGTTGCACCTGTTGAAGTTCGAACTGAAGTACGGTATCCATGCAGAGAAAACGGAAGCATTTCATGCCAATCTTTATAAGTTATCACCATCTTCTGGACAATCTTTTTGATGTTCTTGTTAGCAGCCTCAACAGCCCCATTCATCTTCGTTCTGTAAGGAGAAGAATTATGATGTTCGATCTTGAACTCTTCACAAAGCTCTCTCATCATCTTGTTATTCAAATTCGAACCATTATCAGTGATGATCTTGCTCGGGATACCGTATCGACAAATGATCTGATTCTTGATAAATCTGACTACCACCTGCCTGGTTACATTAGCATAAGATGCTGCTTCCATCCATTTAGTAAAATAATCAATCGCTACTAGGATGAAACGATGACCATTTGAAGCTTTGGGTTCAATCATTCCAATCATATCAATGCCCCACATAGAGAAAGGCCAAGGTGAAGAGATAACGTAAAGGAGGGTCGGTGGCACATGTATCTTGTCCGCATAAATCTGGCATTTATGACATTTCTTCACATATTTGCAGCAATCAGATTCCATTGTCATCCAATAGCAACCAGCTCTCAACATCTTTTTAGCCATTGCATGTCCGTTGGCATGTGTGCCAAAGGATCCTTCATGTACTTCTTGCATCAGCATGTCTGCTTCATGTCTGTCTACGCATCTGAGTAGGACCATGTCGTAATTCCTCTTATACAATACTTCTTCATTGAGGAAGAAACTGCTTGCTAATCTTCTCAACGTCTTCCTATCTTTATTGGATGCCCCAGGAGGGTACTCTTGAGTTTGAAGAACACGTTTAATGTCATAGAACCACGGTTTGTCGTCGGTGACCTCTTCTACTGAGAACACATGAGCAGGTCTGTCGAGGCGCATAACCCGGATTGTAGGCACATCATTCCAACCATTCACTTGAAACATTGAAGACAAAGTAGCTAGAGCATCAGCCATTTGGTTTTCATCTCTAGGGATATGATATAATTCCACTTTGTTGAAGAAAGTTAACAATCTTCTAGCATAATCTCTGTAAGGGATCAAACCAGGATGACGAGTCTCCCATTCTCCTTTGATTTGATTAATTACCAATGCCGAATCTCCGTAAATATCAAGAATCTTAATCCTTAGATCCACTGCTTCTTCAAGACCCATAATACATGCCTCATATTCAGCCATGTTGTTCGTGCAGTCAAACTTCAATCTCGCCGTGAACGGGATATGAGTACCTCGGGGAGTGACGATGATTGCCCCAATTCCATTTCCATAAGAGTTCACAGCTCCGTCAAATATCAAACCCCAATGCGATTCAGGATCAGGTCCTTCTTCAGGTAACGGCTCTTCACAATCTTTAGCTTTCAAGTACATAACATCTTCATCTGGGAAATCAAACTTGATGGATTGATAATCGTCAATTGGTTGGTGAGCCAAATGGTCGGCTAAAATACTCCGTTTGATTGCTTTCTGAGTGTGATACTCAATGTCATATTCGGATAACAACATCTGCCAACGGGCTATTCTTCCAGATAAGGCGGGCTTCTCAAAGATATACTTGATCGAATCCATTTTGGAGATCAACCAAGTGGTGTGGTTAATCATATACTGGCGCAGACGGCGAGCAGCCCAAGCTAAAGCACAATAGGTTTTCTCAAGCAATGAGTATCGAGACTCACAGTCTGTGAATTTCTTACTCAGATAATATACGGCATGTTCCTTTCTTCCAGTCTCATCTTGTTGACCAAGCACACATCCCATGGAATCTTCCAATATAGTCAGGTACATAATCAAAGGTCTTCCTTCCACTGGAGGAATCAAAATGGGAGGTTCAAGTAAATATTCTTTGATGCTATCAAAAGCTCTCTGACAATCTTCTGTCCACACACATCCTTGGTTCTTTCGGAGAAGCTTGAAAATCGGCCCACAGGTAGCAGTCATATGAGATATAAATCTAGAAATATAATTCAGTCTCCCAACGAATCCTCTTACTTGTTTTTCCGTCTTGGGTGCGGGCATTTCCCGAATAGCTTTGACTTTATCAGGATCTACCTCAATACCTTTCTGACTGACAATGAAACCCAGAAGTCTTCCAGAACGAACACCAAAAGTGCACTTGTTGGGATTCAGACGGAGTTTATACTTTCTCAAACGCTGGAATAACTTCAATAAATGTTCCAAATGATCTTCTTCAGTTTGTGATTTAGCGATCATGTCATCTACATACACTTATATCTCTTTATGCATCATGTCATGGAACAAAGCAGTCAAGGCCCTTTGGTATGTTGCACCAGCATTCCTCAAACCAAACGGCATAACCCGATAACAAAATGTTCCCCACGGTGTAATGAAAGCTGTCTTCTCCATATCTTCTGGTGCCATCTTGATTTGATTGTAACCAGAGAAGCCATCCATGAAAGAAAAGACTTTGAACTTTGCGGTACTGTCGACCAATACGTCAATGTGCGGTAATGGGAAGTCATCCTTTGGGCTAGCTCTATTCAGATCTCTATAGTCTACACACATTCGAACTTTGCCATCCTTCTTAGCAACAGGCACTATATTGGCTAACCATTGAGGATAGACCGATGTAACAAGGAAACCTGCATTAATCTGTTTTTGAACTTCTTCTTTGATCTTGTCAGCCATATCGGGACGAGTCCTTCTCAACTTCTGCTTAATCGGCGGACATTCAGGTCTCAACGGTAAATGATGCTCCACAATATTGTTGTCCAAACCTGGCATATCTTGGTAGGACCAAGCAAACACATCAACATACTCTTTGAGAAGCTCCAACATTTTCTCTTTGACCTCTGGGATAAGCAATGCTCTGACCTTGACTTCCTTTTTATCTTCTTCATCACCCAATTTGATCAACTCTATAGGCTCTTCAAACGGCTGAATAGTCTTTTCATCACGCTCAAGTAAACGGGAAATTTCATCAGGAATCTCTTCACTATCCTCTTCCTCGGCTCTGAACACAGGGAATTCAAAGTTGGGAGAGGGCATAGGATCATTGTTTTCAATGGTTAAGTCATGGATTAATATGCACATATGATTATGCTTTATTTTAGAAATCGATTTGTACAAATAAAACAAAAAGTTATTATATTTTCCTATTACTACCAATTAATTTTCATTACTATTTCATAGAAAAAGTGAAAAATAAAACAGTAGTGGACAAAATAATATTTTTATTCATGACGGGAAATACTTGAAACAAAGAGCCCAGACATTTTCTCTTTTGCCTTGGGCAGAGCAAAAGGATTTATTTTCAACATAGCCCGACACAAATACTTTTCGCCTTGGGCAGAGCGAAAGTTTTTTTTTCAAAAATAAAACAAAACATTACTCAGAAATGTGCATCACAACAGGAACATCCACAGCAATCCAGTTCTGGCAAACCACTCCATGCGTTACAAAATCGGGTAAATCCTCTTCAGAATCGTCTCCTATTATAGCATCAACTTCAGGAGGAGTCGGATGGATAAAACCCGCGCTTCGGAAAACCTCTTGAATTGGACGAGTAACTACTTCCTGTTTGACTCTTGTAGACACGAGATGAAAACCAAGACCTTCTCCAGACTTGTTCTCGGGCAAAGTCAACACCTGGCCCCAACCTTCAGCCGAACCACTTTCAAACACTCGTCGCGCATCCTCAAAAGAAGAAATAGATGTCCCTTGCTTCTTCACTTCATTATTAGCAACAGATAGAGCTTGGAATTGGGTTCCAACATCCTCATCAGCATCAATAAAAGAGAAAGATGACAAATGGCTTACCACCATAGCCTGCTCTCCACCAATCATTACCAGCTTTCCATGCCTTACAAACTTCAATCTTTGATGGAGCGTGGAAGTGACTGCCCCTGCATCATGGATCCATGGACGAACCAATAAGCAACTGTAGGCGGTACAAATATCCATTACTTGAAAAGTGATCTGAAAAGTATGAGGACCAATTACTATAGGAAGATCCACCTCACCAATGACAGTCTTCCTAGAACCATCAAACGCTTTGACAATTACCCCACTAGGTCTCATGGGAGCACCTTGATATGAGAGTCGAGATAATGTAGTTTTGGGAATTACATTTAACGACGAACCTGTATCTACCAACACACTTGATAAAGTATCATTTCCACAACTTATTGAGATATGCAAAGCCATATTATGGTTCCTTCCCTCCTCCGGAAGCTCTTCATCACTGAAACCAAGATTGTTACATGAAGTAATATTTCCCACAATTCCATCAAATTGGTCAACCGTCACATCATGATCCACGAATGCCTGGTCCAAGACCTTCATCAAAGCTTCTCTATGGGCACCAGAATCTCTCAGTAAAGCAAGCAAAGAAATCTTGGAAGGAGTTTGCAATAGTTGGTCCACAATCTTATATTCACTTCTCTTGATGAGCTTCAGAATCTCATCATCATCAGGATGTGGGATAGGTTCATTGGATCGGCCTATCTCAACCCTTGGTTCAACATTTCTTACTGGAATTTCTGCCGGTATGGGTCTCCTGACTTGAACTTCTGGTCTCTTCAAAGGTACTGCTGCAAAGACACGTCCGCTTCTCGTAACTCTACTCACATCAACGATGTTAACAAAAGACGGCCTTGTTGGTATAGGGACTTCTACCCCATTCTCAATCATTGTGGCATTATACTTATACGGTATAGCTTGGTCTGAGTTGTAAGGCACAGGACCAGGCGGGTAAATGATCAAAGGAGCAACAGGTGCAGTCTGACTGTCGTAAACGATCTCTACTGATTCAGGCAAATTGAATTGTGGTATTATAACATTCACTTCATCCTCCGGATCTCTGTCATATGTAATAGTGATAACCCTCTGGTCTAACAATTTTTGAATATCCTCCTTCACAATAGGGCAATCAACCTCTCTTGAACAAAATTCACAAACATCATAATCATGCTGATGCCTAACAAAGGCAAGTCTTCTTAAGCTCTGATGTAACCTGATCAACGAATCTCTTATGTGTTCAACTTGAAAAACTCGAAACTTTCCTGGACAACCTTCCACCATATTCACTGATGCTGCCCCATGTCGAGGCAAAGGATTATCTCTAACATTTGGGTTAACATCCTTGAAAGACAAGATACCATTCTTAATCAACCTCTGCACGTCCGCCTTTAAAGCGAAACAATTCTCAATGTTGTGCCCCGGCGACCCTTGATGATATTCACAAAACTGATCCGCCTTGTACCACGGAGAAGTACTATTTGGTGCGACAGGAGGAGGTTTTGTCGTTATGAGGTTCTTTCTGATAATAGCAGGGAACAATTCAGTATAAGTCATGGGAATGGCATCGAATTGCGGTTTCCTTGGTGAACGGTTCTGGTTGTTGAATGGATAAGCTTGTTGTCGAGGCTGCTGCTGAAATGGCCGTTGTTGAGTTGGTGGGGTTTGATGAGTTGGGGTCATCAATGCTGGGCGGACAGCCGGAGTGACTGCCGCAACGTGTGAGTAACCTCTCCTCGGTCTCCCTGGGAAGATCACGCTGACATCCTGCTCTTTCCTTTTCGGGAAAACACTTCCAAACTTCTTGATACTGCTAGACGAACTTCCTTCTTTAACCAAACGCCCTTCACGAATCCCTTCCTCCAACCGCATGCCCATGCTTACCATTTCGGTGAAGTCACTGGGTGCGCTGGCAATCATTCTTTCATAGTAAAAGGAACCTAAAGTCTTCAAGAATATCTTCGTCATCTCTTTCTCCTCAAGAGGAGGATAAATTTGAGCAGCAATTTCGCGCCACCTCTGGGCGTATTCCTTAAAAGACTCTCTATCTCTCTGGGACATCGCCCGGAGTTGATCCCTGTCCGGCGCCATGTCAACGTTGTACTTATACTGATGAACAAAAGCTTCGCTAAGATCGTTGAAGTTGCGGATCCGAATGCTGTCTAAACCCATATACCACTTTAGAGCGGCACCCGTCAAACTGTCTTGAAAATAGTGAATCAACAAGTCATGATCATCAGAATACGTAGACATCTTTCTCACGTACATAGTCAAGTGACTCCGAGGACACGAATCACCCTTATATCTTTCAAAGTCTGGCACTTTGAATTTTGCTGGAATCTTGACCTTCAGAACTAAACAAAGGTCATGCGTGCTCTTTCCAAACAAATCCTTCCCCTTTAACGCTCTGAGCTCCCTCTGCATTTCTTGGAATTGGTCTTGAAATTCTTCCATTCTATCAAAAACACCCAAACTTTCAGCAGGCTCGGCAGGATAAGTAGGTTCATTCAAGTATGGCATGGAGTGAACCACAGGAGCGACAATTGTCATCACCGGTTGCGGGAAAGGTGTCACAGACGGGATTACCAGCGGCATGGTAGTTGTCTCTGGTTGAGGAAGAGACAAAGTAGGTTGAAACAAAGGCTGTACGACAGGCTGATACCCCTCTGGCACAAAGTTGTAAGGCATTCCCCACGGAAAACCTTTTGGCATCTGATGTTGAAGAGGAGAGTTGATTTGAGTCACAGATGTTGGAACGGTGACAATCTCGGAAACCACAGTAGTTGAAGTCTGAATCTCAGCAGCTGTAGTTGATGGCTGATTCTGAGCAGCCATCAAACTTTCCACTAGCGCAGTTAACTTTTCCATACCGACACGAAGGGTAGCGACCTCCTCACGAAGCTCGTGGTTTTCCTGTTCCAGACCTTCCATCTTCTTCTGACGATTGGCTCGAGTATCGTATCAGTGAGACAGCTTGACAATCTATCGGAGTGGACAAAGAAACAAGGATAAGACTCTAGAAAACATATGAAGTGGAATGTTGAATGATGCATGATGTGTGATGCAAATGATGATTCATTTTAATAGTTTTTCAAGAACTTCAATAATTTTGCACACATCAATGGTAAAGGAATTTGGAACAACAAAAACTCATTTCATTAATCAAAAGCGGTAAATTACAACTTACAACTTTGGAACAACAAAACAAGAAATTACAACTTTGGGATAACAACCCAATAATAAAGCAGTAAACTACAAATTTGGAACATGAAGCCCATAATAAAAGAAGTAAATTACAACTTCGGAACATGAAGCCCTTAATAAAAGCAGTAAATTACAACTTCGGAACATGAAGCCCTTTTACAGAGTTTTACAAAATGACATCAGTAAAATAAAACTAAAAGCTAAAGATCACTCAGAATCATCAGATGAAGGACCAAATGCCAACTTTAACCGGAGCTTCCTGATCTTCTCTTCATAAAAGTCTTCCATCTCTTTCTTCTCAACTACCAGTCGATCAATGATTTCCTTTTGTGGATTAGGAACGAGAGCAATGCTTACCGAACCTTCCTTCTTTCTCTTCCTTTCACTAGCATACTTCTTCAGTAAAGCATCCTTTTGACGAAGCTTCTCATCATGATCAATGAACCAGCCGTCTTGAATAAATAGCAAATCCTCCTTTTCCTTTAGTTGTCGAGCCAGGACCCGATTCTCATATTCAGACATATTATACTTTTCTTTCCAAGCATCTCTCTCAGACTTCATCCTAGCCAGATTTCCTTGGTATTCTCCCATATTCTCGATAGGGATATCAACAGATAATGATGCAACAGTAGGGAATAAAGGTTTCTCAGGTTTATAGGGCATCTTGAGATCACAAGCCCTAGCACGGACCCATTGTAGGTAAGGCTCCAAAGAAACGGCACCCCTATGTCCTAACATATCTCTCCCTTTCCCATGGATATGGCGCCAAGCTCCTTCGATCTCCCTCTTAGCTGCCTGGTGATCTTGTCCTTCTTGTAAAAAGAAACCACTCACATGGATGTTGTTTGGCTTGTCCCTCATCGGGTATCCAAACTGACGGCGCGCGAGAACAGGGTTATAGTTAATTCCACCTTTCGTACCAAGAAGAGGCACGTTAGGAAAAGCACCACAGCTATCGATGATCTTCACGTCATAGTAAACTCGATTATACCAATCAATGTCGAAATGAGTGAGAACCATAATTTTTGGCGCCCATCGCGGCTCCTTCTCGAGATCCCAGAAAACATCAGACCTAGGTAGATGAGAAACATACCACTGATACAACAACGGTGCACAACAAATAATCATCCCTCCTTGATAAGAGTTTCGCAGATGGATGGAGTAGTAGGTATCTCCTAGCAGCGTAGGGACCGGATTTCCAATCAAGAAAATTCTGATGGCGTTGATATCCACAAACTTATCAACGTTAGGGAACAAGAATAGGCCATAAGCGAGTAAAGCAAAGACGTCTTCAAAGGCAATAGTATCTTTTATCTCAGCGAAATGACGAGCTAACCTCAACAAAAACTGCACAGACAAACCTCGGATTCCCCCTTTTGTAGTCATGTTCTCCTCTATCTCTGACTTCTTCAAGTGGGTGATGGTCACTATCTCGTGAGATTTGGGTTCCTCTTCTAATCTAGAAAAAGGAACACAGTCGGTGATCGGCAAACCAAGTATGTAGGAGTACTCTTCTAAGGTGGGCATTAACTGGTAATCTGGAAAGGTGAAGCATCGGTACAAAGGATCGTAGAATTGGACCAACGTATTAAGGATGCCTTCCTTCATCTTGCACTTCATGAGAGGTATAATGGACCCATACTTTTTCTGAAAATCCGTCGGGTTCTTGATCTTAGGAATTAAACTCTTCAGCTCTTCAATCTCGGGCTCCTTAAAACTAAAACTTCGAGTGTTTCTCCTTCCAAATTCCATAATAATAGTACCTGAGATGTCTGCAAAAATCATTCCTAAGTTCCTTGAAAAACAAGTTTTTTTTTTACAAAAAATGTTGATGAATGCATGAATGAATGATAATGCAACAGTCACACACAAGTTCTCAAACATGGGGTTCAAAGGTTCAACGTTTCGAGCATGGAGTCAAAGGTAAAGCCCACCCCAAGGTATGTACTAACGGTTCAATCACACCTGTAAGACAAGGTTCTAAGAGTTCCCAGAGTCTACATTCCTCCTTCGGATATTACCAACGTCTTGATTACTCAATAATTAGCAATATTCTCAGGAGAAACTCATCCAAGCGTAGCATCGCGTAACAACTACTTCCGAATTACTCCGTTATAGTCTCCGCGCTACACCTAAAAAGGCCAAGATGGGTTAGGGTTCTACGGTTCTCAATTTCTCTGGCTCCCAGGTCGAAAATGATAATGTCTTCCCGATTACTCGGTAAACAAATATTAAGTTCAAAAGGGCCTTCCATTGAGTGGGGGATCTCATGCCTCCTTCTTCGGGATTACTCCCTCAAAGTTAACATGACTGTACCGCCCGTCCTATTCTTAAGTGTAACTTAATCCGGGTATAGGATTCGTCCTTTTTTGCAAAAACCCAAACAACCCCAATTTAAACACATAATCAAACAAATCAAATAATAATAAAACAGATAAAACAAACTAGGCTTAACCCACTTAGGGATGGACCAGCAAGAGGTCAATCTGTCCCCAGCAGAGTCGCCAATTCTGTCGCGATAAAAAATGTAGCGGGGTAAATCGGAGATCGAACTATTAATTAATTCGTCTCGCAAAAGCAAGAGTCGCCACCGCGCTTTATTATTTCCAAGGGAAAAGGGGAAAGATCGAAATAAAACCCTAAAGTATGCAATGTAAAATAATACTTTTAAAAGTAATAAAAATACAAGGCGTTTGAAAAGAGGTCTAGAGTTCAGGGGTTGGTTATACAATGGGAAGGTATTAGCACCCAATGCATCTATAGTATCCTATAGGAACCTTTTGAAATATCTGTTTATTAAAATGTTCGTTTGATTAAAAATAAATTGTTTTGGCCGAAAATGGGTATTGACGGGTTTTTGAAGGAGCGACGACCTAGTGTTGAAGTTTTGACTTAAAAGGTATAAGTTTTGAAAGAATTGAATATTCGGGGAAAAGTTATCCTAAGTTTTGATGAAATAAAGATATTCGCGTGATTGGATTTGAGGACATGAAGTCAACAAATTTAATCATTTTTCTCTTGGATTAAGAAGTAAACAGAATAACCATGTAAATACTGAATAATGAAACAGACAATTTAAGTAGCTAAGTGATATATAACCACAACAATGATTAAATAACAGACTAAATGGATTTTTATATTTTTAATTAATATTAATTAAAGAAAAGAAAATGTTTTAATTTTTTCTATTTTTATGTATTTTTTGATATTAATATAAAGTAATATTTTAAGAATTATTAAATAATTCTAAACTAAACTAAAACTTTAAAAGTTATTAATTTAAATCTAATTAAAATAATAATAACATTACTAAATTAATCCTAGACTTAAACTAATAAAAAAGGTCAAATTATTCAAAATTTGTTTAATTAATTTACACCTCTATTTGATTAAATTTACTAATTAACTAAATTAATAAAATTCTAAAAAAAGGCTAAAGAAATCAAATAGAAAGAGAGGTATCAAGAATCAAAGGGGGTAAATAATAAGCAATTCGCATGGGCCAAAGGGGTTTTTAAGGGGCCCAATCAAAAACAAACAGAAATGGGGGGGGGGGGGGGGGGTTATAATGGGATTCGTTGGGTTTTAGGTTAAGGGAAACGGGTTGAGCCCAATACTTGAAACAAAGTTAGGGTCATCAGGTTTTGTTTTACTTGAGTTAGGGTTAGCAAAGGGTACAGCGCCGTTACTCTTCGTTCACGCGTTCTTCTTCGTCTTTCTTCTTCTTCTCTCGAGCCAAACATGTCCAGGAATAAAGCTCCTTTGCCTCACAGCCGCCAGCGCCACCAACTGCCTCTTCTTCTCCAAGGGTCGCTCAGTGAGACGGTGTGAAGGTGACGATTTCGTCCTTTAATGCATTAGGGTTTTTTATGATTTTGCATGTTTATGACTTGGTATGTTATGATTTTGCATTCACTTCTTTCTGACTCTAGTTTTACATGGTGTTTCTGTCAAGATGTGAGAAATGGAGGGAGAGAAATTATACCTTGACGGAGGAGGGGAATGAACGGTGGTGGAGGCGCTCAGGCGGCTGGATGGCGAAGATGCAATGGCACTGACGCTAGCTCGCTTTTACTGGAACCTGGTACTCTGTCTTTCTTTTCCTTTTAGGGTTTAATGATGATAAACTTGAAAAAAACCTTTTATCTTCTTCTTCTGCCTTTGCCTTGCTTTGCTTATGCATGCTTCTTTGTCCCTTCTTCCTCTTTGGATTGCTGAGTATGCTTCTGAGTTGCCTTTTTATATTTGTTGATGATATGCTTTCAATGACGAACCCTTTGGGTTCTGAGAATTTTGTTGCCTTTGAATGCTTGTTGTATGCTGAGATTGAATGATGCTATTGTTGAAACATTTTGTTTTGACTAGCTTTCCCTTTCTTCTTTCTGTCTCACTTCTGTTGCCTTTTGGATTATTGAGTTGCCTGGTATATTTGTTTTGACTCTGGTTCTAAAGTCTTGACAGTTTGTGTTTGAGCATGGTTTCGATTGGGGCTGGAAACAGGTTTGACAGGGTATTGTTTGTTGGTGATGGCTTATGTAGGTTATGTTGTTTTTGTGAACTGGTTTGGACAGGATGCTTGATGTCTTTGTTTTGACAGGCCAAGGTTTTGAATGTTTCGGCTTAGATTTATTTATGCTGGCAAAACAGGTTGAAGGTTTTTGGCTTTTTTTTTATGAAGGCTAAGGCTTCTGGTTTTTAGGCTAGGTGTTTATGGTTTATGCTGTTGGTCATGGCTTTCAGCAGGTTTGACAGGGCATACTGGTTTTGGGCTTAAGGCTTAAGCTGGACAGCTTAGTGTTTTACTGGTTTTTGTCTTGAGACAGCAGGTTCTTGAGGTTTTTTGCTTTGAGCTTGAGAATTCGTTTGGTATTTGTTTTACAGTTTTGTTTTAGGCTTCCAACAGGTTATGAACTCTCTACTTTTCTTGAAGAGTTTGTTGTTATAATAACAGTTTGCTGGCTTCCTCCTTTTTTTGATGGCTCAGGTTTTGTATATTTAACTATTTTCCTTTGATACCTCTGCACTCTACTGTTCCATTCAGTTTGCCTATATCCTTTTTCTATGCTTCCCTTTTTTACTGTGTTACTGCAATTTTGTTTTATATCCCTTTTCTGCCTAAGGCCAAAACCTGTAAACCCACACTCTTTCTCTCTTCTCTCTCCTTAGTACAGTTTGAAACATTAAAATGATGTATGTACTTTGTGTTCTGAAAAAGCAAAGCTGGAAAATGATGAAAAATAGGAATATATTTGCTTGCATATGTGGTTTTGATCTGCACATTACAGTATGGGAGCCTTTGTATTGACATACTTCCATACTTGACAGTTTACGTTGGACTTTGGCTTTGAAAATGTAACTTGACTTGGTTATTTGCATATGCTGTTGTTTTTTTTGAAATATGCAGTTTTGACAAAAATTGGATTTGTGCAATTGATTTTGAACTATGCAGTTTAAAATTGAAATGTGCAATTGATTTTGAACTATGCAGTTTATTTTGGCAAAATTGAATTTGTGCAATTGATTTTTAACTTGCACATTCATATTTATCAATAAATATTCATCCCTTTTTGTGAACCGGGAGAAATCCCGTGATTTGCAAAGAGGGTAAAAACTTATTCCAACTGTTTGCTTTTAATGATGAACGCTAAATTAATCGTCTGCTTTTAGTTATATATCTTATTTCTGACTTTTTCTTTTAATTCTTTGCAGGTAAAATTCAATGAGCATCAAAGAAGTATTGGATAGAAGATGAAGATTTAGAACTTAGAAAAAATTAGGATAGTTTTTATTTCACTTTAAACATTTGTAAAATTATCATTGTAAATACGTTGTAAATAAATACGGTATTTAAACAACAATTGTAACAATTAGAATAAAATGAAAAAAACTCCAATATTTTACCGGTTAATTCTTTTCTTCTTTCCAATTATTTACTTTATCATTTATAATTCTTAAAATTATAATAACTGAAAATAAAATTTCAACTATTTAAATTCAGAATAATAAATAATTAAATAAACATCATTGATCAATTAATAAACTTCTCTTCAATTATTTACTTCATTATTTATAATTCTCTAAATTATAATAACTGAAAATAAAATTTCAACTATTTAAACTTAGAATAATAAATAATTAAATAAACATTGTTGATCAATTAATAAATTTCTTTTCAAATATTTACTTTACTATTTATAATTCTTTAAATTATATAACAACTGAAAATAAATTCCAATTATTTAAATTCAGAATAATAAATAATTAAATAAACATCATTGATCAATTAGTAAACTTCTCTTCAAATATTTACTTTATTATTTATAATTCTTTAAATTATATAATAACTGAAAATAAATTCCAATTATTTAAATTCAGAATAATAAATAATTAAATAAACATCATTGATCAATTAATAAACTTCTTTTCAATTATTTACTTTATTATTTATAATTCTTTATATAATAACTGGAAATAAATTCCAATTATTTAAATTCAAAATAATAAATAATTGAATAAACATTGTTTTAGCATTGATCAATTAATAAATTTAGCGTTTCAAAAATAACCAGCTCTCGACTTGAAAAAGTTATGAATTTAAAAAAAACTGCTTTGAAAATTGATAAAAATAGGTCAAAACACTTGCAATGTAATGATGCAGATGGGAGATGGTATCTTAGGTCAAAATTTGGGGTACAACACCTCCTGAACCTAGCCAAGGGGCAACAAGATATGATGGCGCTCATCGCCAAAAAGAATAAGACTCAGAAGCCAATTGATATCCTCAATATGGTGAGAATATTCAAAGGTCCCGCTAAACCGGTTCAAACTGCTGATATCTCCTTTGATGAAGATGACAATCAAGAGGAAGACACTAGAAGTGTTAGGGCTGAAGGTGGAAGCAATCAAGGTTCTGGGAAAATTTATGAGGATAAGGACTATTCTGATGAGAAGTATCCTCCCACGGATGAGAAATACAAACAGTTGGAAGATCGTTCCAAGGCCATAGAAATCCAGAAAGTGCCTGGATTTGATTTTGAAGAGTTGGGTCTTATTCCAGGGGTAGTTATCCCTCACAAGTTCAAGGTCCCCACTTTTGCTAAATATGATGGTGTTTCTTATCCCAAACTTCATCTGAGGTCCTATGTTCGGAAGATCCAACCACATACTGCTGACAGAAAGTTATAGGTTCACTTCTTTCAGGAAAGTTTGTCTAATACATAACTCGAGTGGTTCTATCAACTGGAGGGAAGCAACATTCATACTTGGGAAGACTTGGTCGTTTCTTTTTATAAGCAGTATCAATACAATGTTGACCTTGCACCAACTCACGAGAAATTACAAAACATGACTATGGGCTTGAATGAAGGGTTCAAGGAGTATGCTAAAAAGTGGAGATATCTAGCCAGAAGAGTGCAACCGCCCTTATCTGATAGGGAGCTGGTGGATATGTTCATGGGGACTTTGATAGGTCCATTCTTTAACCATTTGATTGGAAGCTCCTCATCTGGTTTCACTGAGCTAATTCTATCTGGAGAGCGTGTCGAAAGTGGTATCAAGAGTGGAAAAATTCAAGTGGATGCATCTTTAAGTGCTGTGAAGAAGACATTCAGTGGTAAGAAGGAGACCAAAGTTGTTTATGGCCAGAAGGCCCGTGTTAAAAATGACCGTAATTAGTCTGTGGGAGCGGTATTAATTTCTAATCACGTGTCTATTCAACAACAACAACAAGGCAATCAGTGTAGGCCAGATGCTCTGAAAAGACAGTTTATGAAGATCAATATGCCATTATCTTAGGCATTGCAACAATTACTGAAAGCAAAGCTGATAACATTGAGGGAGCCTTCTCAGAACTCCAACACATCCTCTCTTCGATAGAATCCAAATGCAAAGTATGCCTACCATTCCAACAGTCCTGGGAACAACACCAATAACTGCTGGGCCCTGAAAAACAAAATTCAGGATATGATTGACAACAAAGAGATTGAGTTTGAACCTCCGGAGACCCCGAATGTGATTAATTCACCCATGCCGAAGCATGACAAAAGAATAAGTGCTATTGACGATGTTCTTTATGTTGCTATCGCAAGTGAATTGGTTACTCCCCTACCAATCATCAAGAAGAAGCTGTTTCAGGCCGGTTTATTTCTAGGCTATATTGAAAAGTGTTACTGCTGTGCAGCCCAATCCAATGGCTGCAAGTTTCTGAATGGACAATCATATAATTTTGATCGAAAAGATTCCATCTTTTGAGAATCTGTGTCAAGACTTATCTGTAATATCTGGCACTCCTGTCAGGGTCACCTCCAAAGGTCTTGTAAGGATTACTGCCAAGACTTATCTGTAAAATCTGGCACTCCTGTCAGGATCACCTCCAAAGGTCCTGTAAGGATTACTGCTTATCCGAAGGCTGCTCCCCTGATCATCACTACATCTAGACCTATCCCATATTCTTCAGATAAATATATTCCTTGGAACTATGGATCTAACTTCTACTACCATGGCATCAAGCAAGAACTACCGATTGTTGAAGATGATGTTATTGATCCCAGCATTGACAATATTACTGGGACCTGTAAGGTTAATAGAAGTGGAAGGGTTTTCTCCCCGGATATCTCTCCGAAGACTGTCGCTAAACCTATTTAAGTTACCGCTAGCGGTCAACTTCTAGGACTCGAGGCAAAGAGAAAATGACAGAGCCTACCCAGATGGAGGCACCTAGAGAAGTTACAGTTGAAGACACCTCTAGGCAAGAGTTGGAAGAGGTATTGAATATTATTCGCAAGAGAGATTACAATATTGTCGAACAGCTGGGGAAGACCCCATATAAAATCTCCATGTTATCCCTGCTATTATATTCTGAAGCCCATGCACAAGCTTTAGTGAAATTCTTGAAGACTGCTCACGTGCCATAAGATATTTCTGCCGATCAATTTGGAAGTTATGTTGCTATCTTAACGACTGATAATGGATTAGGTTTCTCTGATTCTGATCTGACTCTGGAAGGAAGAAATCATAATAAGGCCATGTATGTCTCCATTGAATGTAGGGGAACTACTTTGGCTCATGTATTGGTTGATACTGGTTCCTCATTAAATGTTCTACCAAAAGGCGCTCTGGACAGACTTCATTGCGAAGGGGTTGTACTGAAACCTAGTGATATTGTGGTTCGAGCCTTTGATGGATCAAAGAGGATGGTACACAAGGAAGTGGATCTTCCAATCAAGGTAGGTTCGCAGATCTTTGAATCTACCTTCTATGTAATGGATATTCGACCAGCTTATTCTTGCTTACTGGGGTGCCCCTGGATCAATGGGGTAGGCGTTGTCACCTCGAGCCTACACCATAAGTTAAAATATCTTGTGAACGAAAAGATTGTTACTGTCTGTGGTGAAGAAGAGTATATGGTTAACCACTTGAACTATTTCCGGTATGTAGAAATGGACGGCGAATTCATCGAAACTCCCTATCAAACTTTTGAATTTATCCCTCCAGCCGCTACTAAATATGTCTCTACCATTCCCAAAGTTACCAGGGTTCCGCCCAGAATGGCTTCGCTGAAAGATGCTAAAGCTGTTGTAGAAGAAGGTGTTTGTACTAATTGGGGTCAGCTTCCTGACATTCCATATAAATCTGACAAATTTGGTTTGGGTTTCACTGTAGAGGGTCAGAGGGCTGTTCATTACGCTCCTGCTGGAAGACCACCATTCCGCATCAACAGCAACAGAGTCAACGCGGTAGAAGACGCTGACAGTGATTATGACTTTGACAGCTGGATCTTTCCTACCATTGGCAACGGGCTCAGCAACTGGAAGGAGGAAGACATCATCTCTATCTCCTTTAGTCATAAGTAATAGCTACATTTATGTTTTTATTTCTTACAAATTTTTGCTTTGTAACTTATAAACAATGACTTTAAGCCTTGTGCCTTACACGGGGCATAATGATTCGTTTGTTAAGGGTTGTCATTTCATAAACATATTTTTATTTAATAAAGTATTGGATGTTTTGCATTCAAATTTTGTGCTCTCTGTCTTTCTTTTTCTATCATTTTCAAATAGCTATGTGTTCTTACACACACCCACACAAAATTGCAGATCCACATCCACTATGGATCCCGTTGATAATGATTCTGCTATTTCCCCTTATGAATTTGAAAATATAATCTACCAAGCCGAGGCCGAAGGTGGGGAAGATTGTGAAATACCTGGAGAACTTTCCAGACTGTTAATGCAAGAGAAAAAGGCTATTCAACCACATGAAGAGCTAGTTGAAATTATAAACTTGGGTTCTGAAATAGACAGAAAAGAAGTCAAGATAGGCGCCAACCTAGAGGGCAGTGTCAAGAATAGATTAATCCAGATGTTGCATGAATATGTTAAGATCTTTGTTGGGTCGTACGAAGACATGCCAGGGCTTGATACTGGTATTGTGGTTTACCGTCTGCTGATGAAAGAGGGTTGTGCTCTGATAAAGAAAAAATTTCGTCGAATGCGTCCTGAGATGTCAGAAAAGATCAAAGCCGAGGTTATGAAACAATTTAATGCAGGGTTCTTAGCAGTGACATCCTATCCTCAATGGGTTGCAAATGTGGTTTTGATACCGAAGAAAGACGGCAAAGTATGCATGTGTGTAGACTACATGGATCTGAACAGGGCGAGCCCCAAGGATGACTTTCCGCTTCCACATATAAATGTTTTGGTCGACAACACCGCTCAGCACAAGTTATTCTCCTTCATGGATGGTTTCTTAGGGTATATTCAGATCAAGATGGTGCCGAAAGATATGGAGAAAACTACCTTCGTCACACAGTGGGGAACTTTCTGCTACAAGGTTATTCCTTTTGGATTGAAGAATGTTGGCGCCATATACCAGCGTGCTATGGTATCTTATTCCATGACATGATTCATCATGAGATAGAGATCTATGTCGATGATATGATAGCATAATCTCAAACTGAAGAAGAGCATCTTGATCATCTACACAAGCTGTTTGAGAGGTTGAAAAGTACAAGCTGAGGCTGAATCCGAACAAATGCACCTTTGGGGTGAGATCCGGTAAACTTCTGGGTTTCTTCATCAGCGGTAAAGTTATTGAGGTTGATCCCGCCAAAGTCAAAGTTATTCAAGAAATGGCCACTCCCCGTACCGAGAAGGAAGTCAGAAGTTTCTTGGGACGACTGAATTACATTGCTCGATTCATTTCTCATTTGACCGTTACTTGTGAGCCAATCTTCAAGTTGCTGAAGAAAGATCATGTAGTAAAATGGAACGACGTTTACCAAACAACTTTTGACAAAATCAAGGAATACCTACAATAACCTACGATTCTGATGCCACCAGTTGAAGGAAGACCTCTAATCATGTATCTAACAGTACTAGATAATTCAATGGGGAATGTATTGGGCCAGCATGACGAGTCTGGTCGAAAAGAGCATACAATATACTACCTTAGGAAAAACTTTACTGACTGTGAAACAAGATACTTACTGGTCGAGAAATCTTGTTGTGCTTTGGCGTAGGCTGCTCGCCGACTAAAACAATATATTTTGACTCATACTACTCTATTAATCTCTAAAATTGATCCCATCAAATACATATTCGAGAAGCCATCTCTCTCCGAAAGAATATCCAGATGGAAAATGGTCTTGATAGAATACGATATCCAATACACCATTCAAAAGGTGATCAAAGGAAGTGTACTAGTAGATCATTTGGCTCATCAATCCATAGATGACTACCAATCTATGAACTTAGAATTCCCAGACGAGAAAATTATGTTAGTTACAGATTATGAACAACCTGGACCGTGTGAAGGACCTGAGCCAGAATCCCGTTGGACTGTGGTTTTCGACAGAGATTTTTATGCACTTGGCAACAGAATTGGTGTTGTAATTATCTCTTCTCATGGTTGCCATACGCCCTTCACCGCTAGATTATGCTTTGACTGTACCAACAACATGGTTGAATCCGAATCATGCATCATGGGTATTAAAGCTGCTATTGACCTGAGGATCAAGTTCTTGAGCGTATACGAGGACTCACCCTTGGTAATCAGCCATATCAAGGGAGAATAGGATACAAAGCATCTCAACCTCATTCTTTATAGAGAGAATGTGCTGACCTTAATTCATTACTTCGAAGAGATCACTTTTGAGCACACCCCACGAGAAGAGAATCAGTTGGCAGATGCATTAGCAACCATGTCGTCTATGTTTAAAGTTAGATGGGACAACGAGGCTCCCAAAATTACTATTGAGAGGCTAGACGAACCGTCACATTACTTTGAAGTTGACACTGATAGAGTAGAGGAGAAGCCTTTGTTTCATGAAGTTAAAAGATACCTTAAGGCACAAGAGTACCCCGAGGTGGCATCTATCAATGACAAGAAATTACTACGGAGGTTCTCTGCTAAGTTCTTCCTAAGTAATATAATTTTGTACAAGCGCAACCACGATTCAACTCTGCTTCATTGTATGGACAATAAGGAAGTTAATAAAATAATGAAAGATATGCACGAAGGTATCTTTAGTACTCACTCCAGTGGGCATACTATGGCTAAGAAGATTATGAGAGCGGGTTACTATTGATCAACTATAGAAACTGACTGCCATCACCACTCAAGAACTTATCATAAGTGCCAGATCTATGCTGACAAATTACAATGTGCCTCCGGTTCCTTTGAATGTCTTGACTGCTCCTTGGCCATTTGCAATATGGGGCATTGATATGATTGGAGAGATTAAGCCTACTGCTTCCAATGGGCATTATTTCATCCTCATCACTATTGATTACTTCACAAAATGGGTAGAGGCAGTCTCGTTTGCTTCCGTTACCAAGAATGTTGTGGCTCGGTTCATTAAGTATAACCTTATCTATCGATATGGCATCCCAGAAAGGATCATCATGGACAATGGTACCAATCTTAACAATACTATGATCACGGAACTCTGCACACAGTTCAAGATTAAGCATCAGAACTCTTCTCCGTACCAACCAAAGATGAATGGCACAGTGGAAGCCACCAACAAGAATATTAAGAAGATCTTGCAGAAGATGATGGTGACATATAAAGATTGGCATGAGATATTACCATTTGCTCTGTATGGTTATCGCACTTTCATAAGTATATCAACAGGGGCAACCCCATTCTCTAGTCTAAGGTATGAAGGCTGTCTTACCTGTTGAAGTCTAGATTCCTTCCCTAAGGATCATGAAAGACGCGGGTTTAGATGAAGACAAATAGAATCATGCTCGACTTGACCAGATAAATTTGATTGATGACAAAAGGCTTGCGGCTGTTTGTCATGGTCAGATATAACAGAAACGCATGATCGAGGCCTTTAATAAGAAAGTCATGCATCAGGTGTACCAGGTTGGGGATTTGGTATTAAAGTGAATCATCCTACCACAAGGTGATCCTAGGGGAAAATGGACTTCCACATACAAAGGGCCATTTGTGATCAAGAAGATATTTTCGGGCGGCGCTATGATACTTACCACCATGGACGGTGAGGATCTTCCACACCTTGTGAACACGGACATAGTCAAAAGATACTACGCATGAAAACGACCCGCTAGGTTGACCGACCTAAGAAAAAATAAGGGCATCCCGGCGAACCAAAAGGGTTCAGGAAAAAATTAGGGATATATATATATATATATATATATATATATATATATATATATATATATATATATATATATATATATATATATATATATATATATATATATATATATATATATATATATATATATATATATATATATATATATATATATATATATATATATATATATATATATATATATATATATAAGACTGTACACTCGGCAAGTCGAAAACCTGAAAAGGCAACTTGGGCAAAAAAGGGTATCCTAGTGGACTGAAAACCCGAAAGGGCGGTCCAGGAAAAAGTTAGGGATTAAAACGTATGACTATGTCCCGTTGGATCACTTACAACTAGCTTTATTACCAACGCCAAGTTCGAATGGTGCAGATCAATTCAATCAACTTCTTCCGACAATAAGGGATTAGATGCTCGAAGACATAGAGGCAATAAAAGAATTGAAACCTGAGGAGATCAATTACACATAGCTATATGTTTTGTTTTACTTTGTACTCCTTTCATTTCACAGCGATTTCCTTTTACTAGGATTTTTGTCTCTTTGTACAACAATCGATTGTTTATAGGAAAACTATCAATATAAACACAATTTTAAAAGTCAAATCTTGTTTTAATTTTTCGGTTTTGTTTGCAAAAACATCCAACGACTAAATTGAATGAACATATGCATGTGAATACGATTACTGTTAACAAATATATGCGTAAAAACATGAATAAGTATTTACTCAAGACTCTAGGAGTTGGGATAACGTTCAAGTCATCCATAAATCCCCACAGGGTAATTTCCATAAGAATGCCCCCCACAGAGTCAGCTTCACAAGCTCATCTTCGACAAAGAAACATTCCCCATAATTCTGAGATGACTTAAGAATTAGGACATCTTTTAGAAATACCCTAATCATACTCACTAGAAAATCCCCCTAGCAGACAAAGGAGTGAGATCTTTTCCCCGACAATGACGCCAACCTACAAAGTCCCAATCCTTACCAGAGAGTATGTCACCAGCACAGTTCACAGAAATTCTCTTCCCCAACTGAGTTTATTTCTCCAACACTCTAAAATTCCCTAAAAAATCCTCTTCTCCAGCAGGGCTAATTTCCTCAGCAGAATATATTGCTCCAGCAGGGTTTATTTCCCTAATATGGTTTATTTCCCTAATATGGTTTATTTCCCCAACATGGTTTATTTCCCCCAACAAGATACAGTCTCCCCAGCTTGAATCTATCCCTTTGACTACTACTAATCACCAGAAAAATTTCTTCTCCAGCAAAGGGTAGTCCAAACCACTATCCCCAGAGAGTTGCTACGAAATCTGAAATAGGACCAGATATCGTTTAACCTTATCCGCCCTAGACGAATCAACATCCATACCAGAAACTCGGTCAGATAGCACCTCAAAAGGTTATTCATCTCTTTTATCCCCAGTCAGGGTATATAATAATTAAATTTCCCAGTAGAGCGGTGAACGACCAATGCTCTTGAACTCTTCTCCCCAAGCAGAAATCAAATTCCCCAACGGAGTTTCCTCGAACAAAAAGCAGGAATCCCCAGCGGAAACATTCTAGTCAAGATTGAGGATTACATATATCCTTCATCCCAAGCAACAATCAGGGATTTATTTTCCCCAGTCAGAGATGTTATACGAAGCTACCTGTTGTACCCAAAAATTTCCCTCTAATTTTTATTCAAAACATACTCCTAGAGGTCCCTAAGTGCTCAAGGTTGACCAAGAATTGATTAGACAAATTATCCTCCTAAGCAATGGATTTCCAACTAGGGTTTCATTTTTCACAAAGAAGTTTGGGTTTCAAAGGCCTCAAGTTATTTCCATGGTTCCTAATACATCCTCTAGAACGCTCATGCCAATTTTCATGCCTTGCATTACAGGTTTGCTCAGTCAATTGCTCAGATGACTAGAAATCAACTATATTAGGTCAAAAGTCAACCGTGGTCAATATACAGTCAAACTTCAAGATTTTTGGTCAAAATAAACATTTTGAAGTGATATCCATCATTTGATCAAGGGTTGATCATGATTCCTCAAAGAATGCTCTCAAATCATCAAGAATTAAAACTTGCTAAATTAGGGTTTCCTAGAGAAAGTCAACTGAACTTTGACCAAGAAAAACTTTCACATGCTTCATCCATTTTGCACCAACCAAATCTCATAGTGAAGAAAATTCAATTCCCTACAACTTTTATTTTTTCCTCAAGTTTAAAAAATGCATCATTGGAAAGATATGAGCCAATATATTATAGGTCTTTTTGAAAGTCAACAAAAAGGCATTTTTTGTCAAGGCAAGTTACATCATTATAAATTCTCCAAATGAAAAAATGGTCAACATAGAGATTATGGAGGACATCTTAAGATTTCTAAAAAGTCAAAGATCATATTTAAAAGTTGAAAATTGAGCAAGTTATGACCAATGCAAATTGGTAAAATTGGTGAAAATACAAAAAGTCAACTTCGAGCAAAACTACATTTTTAAGTTCATGGACCTATTTTTTGGGATTCAAGCATGTTTATGACTTACTCAATGACCCCTAAAGTTACTCATGAACCATTTTTATTTTTATTTTTATTTATTTGAATTTTATTCATTTAAATACCATTTAAATCAAAATAAAATACAAAGTGTCATGCAAGGCATGTAAGCTTTTGGTTTCCATCAAGTTGGAGGCCCAAATAACTCATAACAAGCTGTCAAAATCGTGACAACCAAGCAAAGGCCATATTTGGACAAAATCTTCAAAATAGGAAAGTTGTAAAGTGCATTTTATTTGGTTTTGATAAACATTACAAAACAATGATCCCTTTCCATATTTGTTGCCCTAATTGACACCATATATAAACACAAATATGCCAGCCTGAAGAGGACACGAGTTGCTACCTCCATAAAACCCTAAAGTGCTTCAAAATTTTCTCAAATTAGTGCAAGCACTTACAGTCAGATCCAAGCCATTTCCATTCAAAAAAAGTGCTGCAATCATCTCCTGAAGGTTTATAGGGTAAGAATGGGTCATTATTTAAGGCCAAAAGCTGGTAAAACACACGCATATGCATCTCCGGTTCTAACATATCATGTGAATTCATATTTTCATTTTTGTTTTATTTCAATGCATACGACCCACACTAACATGTTTCTAAGACCCAAATGTGCAGGTTTGAGCCATTATCTAACCCCCATGCTTCCTGAATCATGAATCACCATGTTCATGCAGATTCGTGTTGATTGAACCATACCTCACAAATCAGCATGCTTTAGTCCAAAATAATGATCCCAATGGATTCACAGCCCCCAAATTAGGGGGGTAGGGTCCAATTAGCGTTTGATTTCAAAGGTTTGGGCAAGGTCCGGTGAAGGAGTTGGCTGGAGAGGATGACCTGAGCTAGGGATCCAACGCTTCTCTGGTGAGTCAAAGTTTTGAACATCGTTGACTCCCACCTAGTGTTGTAAGCTATCCTGATTGGCTCTTGCACACACCCTAGGTCCCACAATGACTTAACTTTTTGAATTTAATATTTTAACGCGTTTTATTATATGATCATTGTTTTGTGTTGGATTAACAGATAAGCATTCCAGCTCAATTGATGAAAGTAGCGTGTGATAAGGCGTTTTCATGCAAGGGCAGGGGTTAGATCCCTGCCTCTTGCATTTTGTTTTCATATTATTTGATTCTTGCAGATCCTGTGTATTGAATTCCAGCGCGCCTACAATGCACCTTCAGATCCCAGCCAGTATATCCTAATGAATCCAGATCCAGCGCTTCTGGAGCAGTCCCTCATGATGGACCCTCAAGGAGTCAGTAACATTGAAGTGCGTAGGAATGGGCTTGTTGTATCTGGGCCTAACAAATTGCAGTTCGTAACCCCCAATTTTGCTTAACAACAACAGGCCCAATTATTCTTTTTTTACATGTTAGCCTTACCTTATTTTAATTGTTTTATATTATTTCTTTAAAACCAATTTTATTTTATGAAAAAAATAAAAAATCGCAAAAAATAGATTTAGGTTTTTTCCAATTAAATTTGATTTCTGTTAATTAATTAATTAATTAATTAAATTATTTTGACTAATTTAAAACCCAATTAGACCTAGGTTTATTTATTTCAAATGCTTTTCTAAATAAAAATACAAAAAAATGTTAGAATTAGTTTCCTCTCTTGATTAAATTTAATTGCAATTATTTATCACTTTTTATTTAATTAAGATTAGTTTTTTAGTTCAATTTAAGTATTTTCTTAATAAAAATAACAAAAATATTCTACGCGTATAAAAGTGTTTTAGGGTTTTTACCTCGCTTTCCATATTCGCGCGGTCATTTTAAATTTCACATTTTTATATTGATGTAACTGCAAAAAGGATGTAATAGTTGTAAACTTAGGACTTTTACTTTTTACTTCCCCATTTTGGATTTGTATTCCCCCTCCCCAAAGCCATGTAATAGCGTAGCTTTAAATTCTGCATTTTTATTTTGCACTGATATTAACGGTTAGATGTATGCATAATAAGTATGTATGATAAGATCATAAGCAAACACTAGCAAACCTAAGCTCCAAAGATAAATAACTGAAACACAATGCACTCGCACATGCCCACCTCTAGGGTATCTCCAATGGTTTCCTTCAGAATAAATGGTCGTGTCTTTCGAATGTAGGGAATTTTAGCAATGACCCTTTGATTTAGAGATCATTAGTCCCTCGATGATCCTTTTAAAGTTGCCTCGGTAAAAGATCTTAAAATATTAGGGTAATTGCTAAAGTATCCTACAAACTGGGTTTCATGACTACACGATGACCCTCTCCCGTCCCTCAAACATCCAACGATAGAGCTACCTACTCACTAATAGTAGAATAACACTGTCTAAATGAAAAGAAGAAAAGAAGAAACCTTTCGAGTAGGTAGATAGCTCCTAGTTGCTTGCTCATAAAACCAATCAAAAACAAAATTTTCATACATACACAAACTCTTTTCTAAATATTTTCAAAGACAAAAAACACTTTGTATACGTTCTCTCCAAAACGAGAAACATTACAAAGTTTGACGCACTAAGGCGTCTTTTCAAAATATCTTCAAAACACACTTACACAACAAAGCATTTTCAAAGTGAGCTAGAAACTAAGAGCCTGTAGATAACTACAGATGGAAAGGGTGCTAACACCTTCCCTTTCAATAACCTACCCCCTTACTCAGAAAATAATCTCGAAAGGTCTTTCCTGTTCTTTTTACCCTTTCTTTTGTTGGATAAAAGAAAAGTCGGTGGCAACTCTTGCTAACCACAATATTTTTGATAAAACGTAAAACTAGTAAAGTCAGTTCTCCCACCGTATTACAGAACTGGCGACTCTGCTGGGAAAATTGCTAAAAAAAGTGGGGTCACCTTAGAGATAGTTCACATTTAAATGCTTTACCTATCTAACTTGCTTGCTTTACATTTCGGGTTTATGTTTGGGTATTCTTGTAAAGATCCTATACCCGGATCTGGAGCACTTTTAGGTAAGCAGCAATAGATCGTGGAGAATGTACGGTGTAGACCGATATGGTTGAAATGATGGTTGCGTTAGTGTGACACATTTGTTGGTACCAGTATCTCTTGTGTTAAATCGAGGAGAATACGGGGCCGCTGTGTGGTATCATAAAGCACTAACTGGCCTTAGAACCTTAGTTGAACAAACTTGGCCATTAGAAAAGTAGTGAGATAGACGACTTTGGTATAAACTGAGGATTAGTTGATACTCGATACTACACTCATTAAGATCGGACTTTCAGGATATTTCGGCCACGAGAAAAGATCGCCTGAGCTGAAACAATGCCCGATAAAGAAAGATCAGTGATATTGAGACTCCTTAGAACCTGATTACTTTTCTAGGACAGGTTGAACCAACTAAACTTCAAGATGGTACTTACCTATAAATCCCATGCAAGCCTAAACCTAAGGTCTTGTGTGTTTTGCTTGTGTGTGATTAAATTTTTCAAACATAACATCATGCATCATAACATCCATATTCATTTCACTAACCATTTCAAGGACCAAGGGAATTTATCTTTGTTCTGTTTTGCAGATCATGGCTTCTATTTGAAGAAATACCGTCCGAATAAGCTTTGTGAAAATACCTCTCCAACTTAAAGAGCTAGTATCAATGGTTCCTGAGACTTCCTCGTTCACCAAGAAATATGGTAAACTTCTCAACCTGGTTACCTCAAGCTTTGATGAGAAGATGATGAGTGTACTCTTTAAGTTCTTTGACCCCAAACACCATTAATTCACGTTTCCCGATTATCAGTTGGTACCCACCATGGAAGAGTTCTCTCAATTATTGGGTGTACCTATTCTTGATCAGATGCCTTTCACCGGTTTAGAGGAGGCTCCAAAGCTAGAGGTCATCGTAGCAGCCTTGCATCTGAAATGGTCCAACATTATATCCAACTGGGAAATAAGTAGCCGAGTCAAGGGTTTCCTAGTTAAGTTCCTATTATAAAAGGCTCAATTGTTTTGGGATGATTTGGACTTCCAAGCTTTCGAAGAAGTCTAGGTTCTTCTAGTCTATGGGTTAGTATTGTTTCCTAATTCGGATTTACTCATAAATCTGAATGCTGTCAAGGTTTTCCTCTCTTGTAACCCTGCACCTACTTTGCTTGGAGATATCTTGTATTCCCTTCACACTCGTACCATGAAGAGAAGAGGGGTTCTTATGTGTTGTATACCATTGATGTCTAGGTTGTTTATTTTGCACCTTCCTCAATCAGTATTGAAGAACAAACAAGGTTTGGGTTGGTCGCAAAGGATAATGTCACTTTCTCACTCAAATATTCTTTGGTACTCCAGGTCTATGGGAGATGTCTCTATCATTGACCGTTGCTGGGAATTCCCTAATGTACCACTCCTTGGCATTAGGTGAGGTATCAATTATAATCCTTATCTGGCTCTACGACAATTCGGTTATGGTCGAAGGGATGGTACCCATGATATGCTTATCCAAGGCATTATGTTCAACTACGAGGATGATGTTCAAGAGTATCGTCAAAGGTTCGTACGAGCTTGGGGCATGGTAAACAAGGTTGATAGCAAGACTTTAGGGCATAATAATTCCATTCCTATGGAGCCTTATCTCAAATGGGTACGAGCTCACACCCAAAACCTTATGATACCATATACAACCATCTTTCTAGTGATTGTGGAGCCTATCACCGAAGGAGATGTTCCTTATACAGTTCTCCATCCTGACATGCCCACTAATCTTGAAGAGTTGCAGAGGTCCTGGATTCAGTTGAAGGAAGAACTGGATACCTTTAGAGATCAATTCTATACCAGTGAGAAGAAAGTGTTGGAGCTCACGAAGCAACTTCATGAAGAAAAAAGTCTTAATGTCTACCTCGGCGCGAAGAGGAAGCGCCCATGGGAGACTTGATTCTTAGATTTTAAGAGTTTTTAATTTTCAATTGTAAGTCTAAAAGACAGTTTTAATTTGAATTTTACTAATAAAATCTTTGTTTCATTTTGGTTCACAAATTTAAATTTCCCGAAGTCCTTGAAAACATCGCATAAACATGTCATGCATATCATTACATAAGCAGGTATTTCAAGACAAGTTTCTTATCTTTTCGCTGTTTATTTCAGTAAAAATAAATTTCTCTTGAACAAAACATTAAGGATCTTTAAGCACAAAATGCTTAGTTCCAACAGATGTTCCTGGCTCTGGCTAAGGGACAAGAAGATCTGGAAGTTCTCATCACTAAAGAGAAGAAAAAGAAGGCAAAGAAACCAGCTGGCGTCGTGAATATGGGAAGAAGATTTAGAGGACCAGCTAAGCGAGCTCTAGAATTCGTAACTCCATCAAATGAGGGGGATAATCAGGAAGAGGATGACAAGAAGACAAAAGAAGAAGATAACAGCCCAAGGACTGATGAAGAGGAAGCAGACTATGCTGATGAACAATATCCTCCTGCTGATGACAAGTATAAATAGCTGGAGGATCGTCTCAATGCTATGGAGATTCAGAGGGTACCTGGCTTGGACTTTGAAGAGCTAGGGTTGGTCTCAGGAGTGGTCATCCCACAAAAATTCAAAGTTCCCATTTTTGCAAAATATAACGGTTTTCATGTCCCAAGCTCCATCTGAGGTCTTACGCCAGGAAGATTCAACCCCATATAGCCGATAGGAAATTATGGGTCCACTTCTTTCAAGAGAGTTTGTCGGGGACATAGTTAGAATGGTTCTATCAATTGGAAAGGACCAACATCCGTAATTGGGAAGATTTGGTCGCCACTTTTTACAAGTAGTATCAATATAATGCTGACCTTGCTCCAACCCGTACACAACTCCAAAGCATGTCTATGAGTTCTAGTGAGGGTTTCAAATATTATGCCCAAAATTGGATGGATCTCGCCGGTAGAGTCCAGCCTCCCCTGTCTAATAGGGAGTTAGTGGACATGTTCTTGGGTACTCTGACAGGCCCATTTTTCAACCATTTTATTGAAAGCTCTTCAGCCGAGTTCACCAAGTTGATACTGACAGGAGAACAAGTGGAAGCTGGTATCAAGAGTGGTAAAATCCAAGGGCCTGCTTCTTCAAGTACTGCGAGGAAGAAGTTCAGTGGAAAGAAGGAAGTTAGTGCTGCCTATGGTCAAAGAAATCATGATAAAGTTGAATGCCGTCCAACGGTAGGAGCTGTAATGATCTCCAACCCTGCACCAACTCAACGAAAAAATAATCAGCGCAAGCAGGATGCGCCTAGAAGATAATTCACTAGAATTAACATGTCATTGTCTCAAGCATTGCAGCATTTGTTGAAGGCTGACCTGGTCACTCTGAAGGATCCTCCCCAAAACCTAAACACTTCCTCTCCTCGTTACAATCCGAATGCATAGTGTGTTTACCACTCCAACAGTCTGGGGCACGATACAAATGATTGTTGAGCTCTAAAGAATAAAGTTCAAGACCTTATTGGTGCAAAGGAGATTGAATTTGACCCTCCTGAGACTCCCAATGTAATAACTGCACCGATGCCCAAACATGGAAAAGGTATCAATGTTATTGATGGTGTTCTTTTTGTTTCTTCTGTGAATGATTTGACTACTTCTCTTCCAATTGTTAAGAAGAACTTCCTACGAGCCTGTTTATTTCCAGGTTGTAATGAAGATTGTCACCTTTGTGCATCCCTGCCCAATGGTTATATATTGTTGAAGATAGGTGTCCAACGCTTGATGAACGATAATGAAATTCTGTTTAAGAAGACTTCCTCTATGAAAAGCCTATGTGAAGATGTAATATGTGAAGATATATCAATTATTACCATCTTTAATAATCCTAGAACGGTCTCCTCCAAAGGGACTATAAGGATTACTGATAGCCCTAAAATTGCTCCCCTGATCCTTACCTCTTCTGGGCCCATACCATATTCCTCCAACAAAGCCGTTCCTTGGAATTATGGAGTTAACGTTTATTATCATGGCATCAAGAAAGACCTATTGGCTGTAAAGAATGAAGTTACTGAAGATACTGATCCTAACATTGACAACATTGTTGGGACTAGTAAAGTTACCAGAAGTGGAAGGATTTTCTCTTCTGAAATCTCTCCAAAGACTGTTGCCACTCCTTTTGTTACTCTTGTTGCTACTCCTATTGTTACTCCTGTTGTTATTCCTACTACTGAGTCAGCTGAGACTCGGGGCAAAGAAGTATCGGTTGGGCCTGCCAGGACGGAGGCACCTAAAGAAACCATTCCCAAGGCCTCCAAACAAGAAATGGAGGAAATTTTAAAAATCATATAGAAAAGTGACTACAATGTTGTGGAATAATTGGGGTAAACCCCTTCGAAGATTTCAATGCTAGCTTTGTTGTTGTGCTCTGAGGCCCATGCTAAAGCCTTGGTGAAGTTTCTAAAATCTGCCATGTGCCACAAGAGACTTCTGCCGACCAATTTGAGAACTATATTTCCGGTCTGACTGCCGATAATGGACTAGGTTTCTCCGATGCTGATCTGACTCCTAAGGGAAGAAAACATAATGATGCCCTGCATGTCTCTATTGAATACATGGGCACTACTCTAGATCATGTATTGATGGAAACTGGTTCATCTCTAAATGTTCTACCCAAAGGTGCATTAGACAGATTGAATTGCAAAGGACTTACATTGAAACCTAGTAATATTGTGGTGAAGGCTTTTGATGGTTCCAAAAGGATGGTACATGGGGAGGTAGACATCTCGATTAAAGTTGGTTTACAAAATTTTGACTCTACTTTATACGTGATGGACATTCTCCCGTCTTAATCTTGCTTACTAGGACACCCTTGGATTCATGGGGCCGGCGCCGTCACTTCCACTTTGCATCAGATGTTAAAATATTCAGTTAATGGAAAGATTATTAAAGTCCATGGAGAAGAAGAGTATATGGTAAGCCACTTAAAATCTTTCAGATATGTCGAGATGGACGACGAGTTCATTGAGACCCCCTGTCAGAATTTTGAAGAGATTGCTCAGATGATCACTGTTACCAAGGCTACTGCTGTTGTTCCAAAGATTACCAACCTACACTGAAAATGGCTTCTCTAAAAGATGCCAAGGCTATAGTTGAAGAAGGTGGGTGTACTATTTGGGGCCAACTCCCTGACATCCCCTATAAGTCTGACAAATTTGGTTTAGGTTTCACTTTAGGATATTAAAAAGCTGTTCATCGTGCTCGCGCCAGAGGACCACCACTACGCATCAACAACCATGGAGTCAATGTTGTAGAAGACGCTGACAATGACTGTGACCTGGATAATTGGATCTTCCCTACTACCAACGGTGGACTCAATAATTGGACGGCTAGAGACTTTGTGCCTATTTATTTTATCCAGGAGTAATTGTATTTCCGTTTTTGAGGATATGTAATTTTTGAACAATTTAAACTCTAAAACCTTGTGTCTTACCCGAGGCACAACGGTCTATTCGTGAGGGTTATCACATTTCATTTTCATATGTCACTAATAAATCATTGGACGTTTTTTCATTCAAATTTTACGCTCTCTATTTTTCTTTTACTTTATTTTGTCAAAATAGATATGTGCTCTTACACACAACCACATATCAAATTGCAGATCCACATCCACCCTAGATCCCATTGATAACAACTCTACTATTGCCAGTTATGACTTTGGAAATCCGATCTACCAAGCCAAGGACAAAGGTGAAGAAGATTATGAAGTACCAGGAGAACTTGCTAGACTATTACAGCAAGAGGAAAGAGAAATACAGCCTCATGAAGAGCCGGTCGAGACAGTAAACTTGGGTACTGAGGAGAATAAAAAAGAAGTCAAGATAGGTACCAACTTAGAAAATGGTGTTAAAGAAAGGTTAATTCAGATGTTACGTGACTATGTTGAGATCTTTGCCTGGTCATACAAAGACATGCCGGGGCTGGATATTGATATCGTGGTTCATCGTCTGCCAATGAAAGAAGACTTCCCTCCAGTGAAGCAAAAGGTTCATCATATGCGTCCTTAGATGTCATAAAAGACCAAGGCTGAAGTCATGAAACAGTTCAATGCTGGATTCTTAGCTGTTAATTATTATCCACAATGGGTTATGAACGTGGTACCGGTACCTAAAAAGGACAGTAAAGTGCGTATGTGTGTGGATTACAAAGATTTAAATAGGGAGATCCCCAAGGATGACTTTCTGCTTCCCCATATTAATGTTCTGGTTGATAACACCACACAACATAAGATATTCTCCTTCATGGACGGTTTCTCTAGTTATAATCAGATCAAAATGGCACCTGAAGACATGGAGAAAACAACTTTTGTCACACAGTGTGGCACCTTCTGTTACAAAGTTATGCCATTTGGGTTGAAGAATGCCGGGGCAACCTATCAACATGCTATGGTAGCTTTGTTTCATGATATGATCCATCACGAGATAGAGGTTTATGTAGACGACATGATAGCCAGGTCTCAAACTGAAGAAAAGCACCTGAACCATTTGCAAAAACTATTTGAAAGGCTGAAGAAGTACAAGCTAAAACTGAACCCGAACAAATGCACCTTTGGAGTAAGATCTGGAAAGATCCTAGGTTTCATTGTCAGTGGTAAAGGTATTGAGGTGGATCCTACAAAGGTTAAAGCTTTTCAAGAGATGCCAACTCCCTGCATCGAGAAGGAGGTGTTGTACCTCAATTTTCCCCCCTAATATCCTTTCATCATACCATGTTGATTCATTCACAATAAGATCACACTAGGATTCTTGGTTCCCCTCCCTATATGTAGCTTTTCCCTTTTGAGGAAACACCAAGCACCTTGACTTATGTTCTTTTGTGATCATGAATATTTTTTTTGTCTTGATTTCTTCTTTTAACTAACTAAAATGCAATATTGGTTTGTATTTATTGTTATCCTTGTAGGTAAAGGCAATGGGATTTAACAAGTTACCCCATGGGTTCATACGTTTATTTCCATGCCCTAGTCAATAAAGCTTGAGAAGTTCAAACCTCACCATTGGATTTGTTTTGGAAGAATTGACATGGCAAGGTTGTTTTGGTTAAACACATTTCAAGGTTATCGAATTTGGTTGAAAAGCACAAGGGATTGATTGGAGAAGTTGTCATGGTTGGACAAGATTTTATTCCATTTGGTCACAAGTGCATATTTCTCTCAATGTTCAAGATATGTAAGTGGTTTTGGTGGCTATGAGTTATCATTATCATCCTCAACAAATTCTATTTACAAATCATGTGTGTTGGTACAAGAAGTTTGTTCAAAATTATCAAAGTTCCTCAAAGCATTCTCTTGATCTAAGGAGCCAGGGTTTTGAACTTCAAAGGATTATATATTTCTCATCTCTTGGTATTTTTGAGTGATTCCAAAGACATCTTTCTCTTCAAAGGGTTATTAACCAATCACTTCAAAAGTTTCAAGGAGTTATCATGAGGAAGAGACTCAATGAGGAAGAAAGATTACAAGTCCTCTAGATGAATCCCCAATTTTCCATGTGTGACTTCAAATGATCATAACTTGGTAAATTTTTATTACCTTGAGCCCATTTATTTTTCCATAATGATCTTTAAGGTGTGAACTTTATGCCTTCTTTTATGTGCAAAGTGAGAAAATGGATGGAAGTTGCCTTAAGGATGCAAAAGATTATTGGTCATTTCATGATTTTTTGCCAACTTCAACAATTCATAACTCTCTCAATTTTTGGATATTTTGAATGGTTCAAGTTTCAAAATGTCATTCAAGATATCTAATTCATTCCATCTTTTTTGGTCAAGAGCAAATTCCAAGTGGAAGGCCATGTTTGGATGCAAGACATTATAGGTCATTTTTGAAGAAGAACTTGAAATATTTCTAAGTATGGAAAGTCAACTCTTTTTCTCCAACTTTGACTCAACATAAATTTTAGATCAAGCATCCATTTGATTCCATTCTTTTTCCATTGCAAAGCTTGTAACCTCATCTTTCTAAAGCATCAAGAATCATTCCTTAAGACCCCTTGAGCTGAGAATGCCATTGTTTTAAAAGTGGTAACTTGGAATTGAATTTCATTGCAAGTCAGAATTTGAATTTCATGTTACAACCTCTAAACCTCAAATTAGCACGCATTTTGGGTCTAAACATGATTAGCCAACTTTCCCAAGTGGATTAGTGCATCAAAACGCGTGTTTTGGATGAGTTTTGACAAAAGAGAAGTCACATTTTCTTCATGATGCAGACCCACACGAATTCCCTCCAAATTGCATCATTCACCCTTCCTTTTGATCCCATTTGCTTCTTCTATAAATACATGAGAAATCCCATTCATTTTCTCAAGCTTGGATAGCCAGAATCACCCTGCCAAACTTGTTCCACAACTCAGAATTCAGTAACTTCAAAATCCATTCTCAAGCCTTTTTCAATCCAATTTTTCCATCAATTCACCTTCCTTTATCTTCCCTAAAGCTAACCACATAATTACATTCAAGAATCGTGCCCTATACTGCTCCATAGAAGTCCAGTTTCAGAGCTCTGCAATGCAACTTCAATAGGTAGATTCCTTCATCAATTCTTCAAAACTCTGATATCATTGTGTTGCTCTCATTATCTTGGTTCTAGTCGAAACACTTACCTTTTACTGGAAACACGTTTTGACCATGAAATTTCAAATCCCTTTTCAAAACATTCCTTCCAAATTGCTTGAGCTACAATTTATATAAATTTGGTGCGAGGGTGTGGTTATCTTCGTCTTGAAGAGACGAAGCGAACGACATAGGTATGAGCTTCTAATTTTACAGTTTAAGAGACCTGCAAATCACGTTGGCTGGAGGTTGAAGATGACCTATGTGTCATCTTCCAACCAATGATGGCACGCTACTTGTTATTTTTGAAAATCTGATTTATATTTGATTATGTACTTTATTCACTAATGACCATGATATGCACAGCGCGCCAAATCCCTTAGATTTGATTACTAACGCGTTTTGACTCTCATCCAATGGTCCACATATTTTTACTTTTATTTTCTTTTCTGATTTTTGTATTTTAATTGTTTTAAATTTCAAAAAATCATAGAAAATTCATTTTAAGTCCAAAAAATCTGAAACAATTATGAAAAAATATTTTGATTATTCTCTTTCTGATTTTTATTTTTTCACAATTTTATTTTGTGTTTTGGAATTTTTTATAAATTTACACTTTATTTGAATTGTTTTAAATGTTTAAAAATACTTTTATACATTTTTAAATTCTAAAAAAATTATGGAGTGATCCAATGATATTGTGACAAATATTGGTGACCTTATTTTATTTTTGTTTTTGACTTTACTATTTTTTATCATTTTTGGTTTATTTTAACCATTTCTTTTAATTTTAAAAATAGTTTATGACTTTAAAAAATTACCAAAAAATTTGCAAAATTATTTGAGCCTTTTTCTGATTTTTCTATGGTCTTACTTTTTATTTCTTAATTAATTTGAACGTAGTTGATATTTTTCTCTTTATTTTCTATTTTTAAACATTATTTTAAAACCCTTTTGTATATATTAAAATGTAATATTATTTTGTGACTATTTTCTGGCTGATCTTGGGTTAAATTTTGAATCATGAACTTTATTAATATCATTGGATCCATGGTGTTGAGTTTAACTCCACAAAAATGGATGAATGATTTTAATAATAGTTTGATTAAATTTAATTCAAAAGTGGTTTGTATATTCTCTCCCATCCTTCTTCATCTCATCCCCTTCTTATTGCACTAAATGTTGTTGGAGCATGATCTCTATATCATGTCTCAGAACAAATGGTGCATAGATTGCTATTGACCGACCTCAAAATAGGTGCGACTTCTATATAAGTCCGCTTATGATTTCTTAACATAGCGCTAAATTTTGTACCGATTCGAATAAATGATCATTCATTGTCCAAACTTATATTTGCAAGCCCAAGTATGTTAATTAGATCTCTTTGATTCAATACCCTTGAGATTCATTGTGTGGAGGCTTTGGTTCTACCAATCCACTAATGGATCTAAAACACCTTTGGTCAACGCGGATCACTTAAACATCGTTGATCATTAAATGGCACTTGTGAGAATTCCAAATGGATGATATACTTGACAAAAAGCAAATACAACTTGTTGTGTGGAGGCTTTAGTTCTACCAATCCTCTAATGAGTTCCAAATGCAAGCTTCAATATGGTCATCCAACTAACCACTAATTATTTACTTGTTTTACTTTATGCTTTTATTTTTTTTTATGCTTTATGTACCATTTACTTTTAGCATTTAAATTTCGTGCCATTTTCATCTTTGCTCATTTGAGCATTTACTTTCTTGTCATTTTTACTTTACTCACTTGAGATTTTTTTTAAGATACTTAATAATCAACATAAACCATAAAAATATTTAATGGTACTTGGACTATTTGGTTACTATCCTTGGCATTATGGAGCATGGGACTTTTTTCTTAGACTTAGGATTAGAAACCTTGACCTATTTTGGAAGACCTTGTGATCTTATCTGATTATTTTGTCTAGTGTTCTTGAGGTTTACCTCAAGACATTGGGTTGCTTGTTTGTTTTTATGTGTAGGTTTTTATGATTACACCCTTTGTTTGTAATATGGAATTCACCCGTATACAGCCGTTACTCTGCCCAATTTTTGTGAAAACTTAATACACTTGAAGTTTGGTTCTCTCAAGAGGTATAATATTTTTTGCTTGATTGGTTTCAATCCAAGGAATGGGAATTCTATCTTGGCTCATAATATCAAGTATTAGCTTCTTGTTGGTTAAATGATTCTTATCCCTAGCTTTTACCTTATGCTTTAGAATAGTCCCTTCTTCTCCTCCCATCTTCTTTAATTTCAAAAATCTTCTTCCTCCTTTTGAAAACTCTTCTTGTTTTTAAACGTGAACCACTTTCATAATAAACTTGGACTTATGTCCGTGCATTTTCAAAACATTTTCATAAATAAACTCATATCAACTTAATAATACCTTGACATTTTTTGTGAGAAGACTAAAAGTCAATCAATCTCATTTCAAACCATTTTGCCACTTTAGATTTTATCTTTAAACTTTTCTTAAAAGATTGAATTCTTGTCAATCCTTGTAGTGATGCAAACAACTATACTTCTACAATATGTAGTGAAGAGATATATTTTCCACTTGGGTGTTGAGTGAGGCATTGTTGATTTTAAAATCCAAGCCATATCCTCCACTTTGAGATGATGCAAATTCTTCTTTCTCATGATTGTGGGTGGTAAGTATGTTTTCCACACGGACAGGGACAATGATGTTTTATCTCATAAAATTAACCAACACATTTGTGTTTTAAATTTTTAAAAGAGGAACTACGTGTACCCTGATCCCCTATTGCATGAAAAGATGGTACGTAGGAACTAAAGGTTCGCAACCGTGGCGGGTGCAAAAATTATAAAATAAATATATTTCTTTTCTCACCTCCACCATCCATTTTTATACAACATTTTTCATAGCCAAATATACAGATTTCACAAAGAGGTTGTTGCGAAGTACCGTAGATGTTTAGGGTGCTAATGCCCTCCCTTTGCATAACTAACCCCCTTACCTTGAATATTTCCCCTTCTTTTTGGGTTATTCGCTCTTTTCCCATTCCTTTGGAAACAATAAAGCGCGGTGGCGATTTTTATTTTTGATTTGTATAAATGGAGACTTCACTAGGGACAGATTGACCTCTTGCTGGTCCATCCCTAAGTGGGTTAAGCCTATCTTTGTTTATATCTGTATATGTGTTATTACTGTTTTTTGTGTTATATGTTATATATATGTTTGTTTAGATTTTCCTAGTTTTCAGGGTGCTTGGTGATTACTCATAAGTCCTATACCTGGACTTGGGAAAAATTTAAGATAGGACGGGCGGTATAGTCATGTAAACTTTGAGGGTGTAATCCCAAAAAAAGGAGGCATGAGATCCCCCACTCAGTGAAGGCCCCTTTGACTGTAGTGTCGTTTACCGAGTAATCGGGAAGATGTACTGCTTTCGACCTGGGAGCCTGCTGAAACTGAGGACCGTAGAATACCAAACCCATCTTGGCCTTTTAGGTGTAGTGCGGAAGCTATGATGGAGTAATCCGAAAATAGTTGTCACGCGATACTACGCTCGGAAGAGTCTTTCTTGAGAATATTACTAATTACCGAGTTAATTGGGAAGTTGGTAATATTCAAAGGATGGATGTAGACTCTGGGAACCTCTATAACCTTGTTCGGCAGGTGATAACTTTTAGACCAACACCTTATGGGTAGTACCTTCGACCTCATGCTCGTGACGTTGAACCTATGAACCCTATATGTGTGATCTTGTGTGTGATTGTTGCATCATGCATCCATGCGCTCATAAGCATATTTTGAAGAAACCATATTTCAAGGGATTTAAAGGTTGACCATTTGTGAATATCTCAGGTAATTTATAACCATGGATTCTGGAAAGAGAAAGACTAAGAAATACAGTTTCAAGGATCCCAAGATAGATGAGTTGATCAGTCTAATTCCTGATATCGAGTATTCTGCAGACTTTCGGAAAAAGTATGGACCCATTATTCCTCTCATAAAGCTGAAGATGAAGGAGGGTATTATCTCGACCTTGGTCTAGTTCTATGATCCAATGTATCACTGCTTTACTTTTCTCGACTATTAGTTGATGCCCACACTGGAGAGTATTCTTATCTATTGGATTTACCTATTACCGATCGTGTTCGTTTTACTGGTTCGGAGGGTGAGCCAAAACCACATGAGATTGCTGCTTTGATTCATTTGGGGAAATATGAGGTGGAAGCCCATATGACTACTAAAGGAGGAATTAGAGGATTGCCAGCTCAACTCTTATTGGAGAAAGCTCGTTACTTTTCCAGAATGAAGAGTACAATTACTTTTGAGGCCATCTTTGCTCTACTTTCTTACGGGTTGTTTTTATTTCCTAATATGGACAAGTTTGTTGACATTAATGCTATCAGGATCTTCATGATTGGGAACCCAGTTCCTACATTGTTGGATGATGCTTATTAATCTATTCATCTTCGGAATTCTTATCATGGGGGGATGATTATCTGTTGCACGCCTCTGTTGTACTGATGGTTTATCTCTCATATGCCTCAGTCTGATGCTTTTTAGGATTTCAAGAAGGAACCTCGTTGGGCTCCTAAGATCATGTCACTTACTCACTCAGATATTGATTGGTATCACCGAGCTTACCAGGATATGGAGATTATTGACAGTTGTGGTAGTTTACCCAATGTACCTCTTCTTGGTACAAAGGGAGGAATTAACTATAACCCTGTTCTTGCACGTCAATAGCTTGGTTATCCGATGAGGGATAAACCGAATAGTATTCATTTAAGTAGTTTCTTTCTGAAGGAAGGAGAAGACCATAGGGAAGCTAGGGAGAAGATTGCGAAGGCCTGACGTCACATTCATAAGAAGAGTAGGAAGGATTTGGGACCTAGGGGTGATGTTTCTTTGGAGCCATATCTTCAGTGGGTTCGATCGAGAGCTATTCAGTTAAAGATACTGTATACCCGGGAGACACCCATGCCTGATCTATTTGTGAAGACCACTCCTCCCTTATTAGATGATCTAGAAGAGCTGCAACTTGCTTTGGTTAGTATGCAACAGGAAAAGGATGCTTGGAAGAACAAGTTCCAAACTTTAGAGAGTTCCTATAAAGCAAACTTGAAGGAGAAAGACGACTTGATTGAGATCCTTGAGATTAGAGCGGTATAGTGTATGGAGAGGCAAGGGGAGTTATTTTCTCCTAAGCCTAAATTAGGTGCTGATTACTCACTTCCTGATTCAGATGATTGGAAGGAGGTTGCCATCAGACATGCGGAAGGAAACCAAAGGTTGAAGGCTCAAATTTCCAGGCTCACGGGGAAGCGCCAGCGTATAGAGTGATCTCCATCAGTTCTATTTCTCAGGGTTTCAGATTTTATTTTCATCTTGTACTTGGGATCATTGAAACTTGTAATCTATTTTGGAGTTGTTATAATAAAATTTTTCAATATTTCAAATGCGTTATTACTTTGATATTTGCAATATGTCCATAAACTATAAATCCCTTGAAATATTAAATAAAATAGTAAAAATAATCATGTGCATTACATATCATGCATCATATTGCACATTTTTCTTGCATTTGTTATGCATATCCAGGTGTCTTACCAAGCTTCTTTACTTCGTTCAGCAAGCTGACTCATCACTACAATACTCGGGCTAATTTCAGAAAGAAGATGGACAACTTAGAACAAGAGAATCGCGAGCTGCGCGAGGAGGTTTCTGCTTTAAAGGCTAACATGGCCAATCTGACTACTCTGATGGAAGCTTTGGTGGCTGCTCAGAATCAGCCACCGAGTGTTCAACCTCAACCAACAAGGGAAACTACTGAAGCTCCGATTGTTCCCGTATCTGCTACTCGAGCTGTTGTTCAGAATCGCATGCCCCAAGGTTATCCATGGGGAATGCCAGAGAATTTTGCACCTGAAGGTTTCAATCTTGGTCCTCAAGATACTCCAATTGTTTAGACTATTGTTACTCCTGCACCTCCCGTGGTGCATGTTCCTGTTGCACCTCCTTCGGTGAATATGGTTCCATTTGTTAATGATGATGTGTGTCGTCCTTTCCCTCCACCGAGTGAATACTTGGGTCTTTATGACAGAATGGATGATTTTCAAGAGAAGTTTGACAAGATGCAAAGAGAGATGAAGGCCCTCAGGGGAAAAGAGCTATTTGGGCAGAATTTGAATGAGTTATGCTTGGTCCCGAATGTTAAGATACCTGCTAAGTTTAAAGTCCCGGAGTTTGAGAAGTATAAGGGAAACACTTGCCCTCGTGCTCATCTGGTGATGTACATAAGGAGAATGTCTACCCATACTGATGATCAGCGTCTGGTGATTAACTTTTTTTAGGATAGTTTGACCGGTGTTGCACTGAAGTGGTATATGAGTTTGGACAATGCCAATATCCATACTTTTAATGATTTGGGAGAAGCATTCATCAAACAATACAAGTATAACGTGGACATGGTGCCTGACCGTGATCAACTCATGGCCATGGTTCAGAAAGACAGGGAATCGTTCAAAGAATATGCGTAGAGATAACGTGAGGTAGCCGCCCAGGTAATTCCTCCCATGGAAGAGAAGGAGATGACTAAGATTTTCTTGAAGACTCTGGGTGCTTTCTACTACGAGAGGATGGTAGCAAGTGCGCCAAGTGACTTTACTGAAATGGTAGGGATGGGTATTCACTTAGAAGAGGCTGTAAGAGAAGGCCGTTTAACGAAGAATGAAGGATCTGGAGGTGCAAAGAAGCTATATTATGGGTTTACCAAGAAGAAAGAAGGAGATGCAAATGCTGTTATACAAGAGAGGAGGGTAAACACTCCTAGAAGGAATTATCAGCGTCATCAGTAAGTCCCCTCAGTTACTCCCGTTATGAATGTCGCTCCAACTACGGTTGCTTATCAAAGACCGTCCCAACAGGGGAATCAAGGGTATAATCAAAGAAGGGAGAGTTATGACCCTATTCCCATGAGCTATACAGAGTTACTACCGGAATTGATTCAGAAGAAGTTGGTTCAGACCCGACCACCTCCCGCCGTACCATCACCATTGCCTTGGTATTACAAGGCAGACCAAACACGTGCTTTTCATCAGGGAGCACCAGGGCATAATGTTGAGAATTGTTATCCTTTGAAGACTGAGGTACAGAAATTGGTGAAGTCTGGTGTTCTATCTTTCAAGGACGTGGGACCTAATGTGAAAGATAATCCTCTACCCAAGCATGGGGGAGTAAATGTTGTGAATATGGTAGACGGTTTTCCAGGCGACTTCTGGATTTTTGATATTAATCTGGTTAGAGGAGATTTGGTGAAAATGCATGCAGACCTCTGTGAATTTAGCTACTATACACATGACCATGCCGGTTGTGCTATTTGAAGTACAGACATAGAGGGTTGCGATAAGATAAAGGCGGATTTATAGGAGATGATGGATGAGGGCCTAATCCATATAATCAGGCCTAGGGCAGACTATGAAGAGGAAGTGAATATGGTTTCTAGATGTCTTGGAGAATTCAGAATTTTTGATGTAGAGTATATGAATGAGGACCTCGTACAATTGCATGCTACCTTCTGCCATACGACTGGTCAGGTGGAACACCAATATGGATCTTGCCGAGTTTGCTGTCGAGACCCCCGATGATGTTCAATCGTGAATAAGGGTGTTCAGTTGTTGTTAGACAATGGAACTATCAAGGTCACAAGTCAGAGGGATGATTACCATGAAGTTGATATGGTTGAGGTTTGTTTGACTGAAGAAGGGTCAGATGAAGAGTATGCTTCCACAGATGAGTATTTTTCTTCAGACAAAGATTTATTTCCCAGAAATGACTTATTAATGATTGATTATGTTGAAGAAGGGGTAAACTTCATTGTGCCTTGTTTTGGTGCACCCGCCCATTTTGAAGTTGAGTATCATAGCAAGCTACCTGTTACCCCATTGGTGATTAGTTTGTCGGGTCCTATCCTCTACAAGTCAGATAAGGCTGTGCCTTACAAATACAATGCCACAATCTTAGAGGATGGAGTGAAAGTTCCCATACAGCCAATGCCTGATGTTGGAAATATAGCTGAAAATAGAAGGGTGACCCGCAACGGTCGTGTGTTTGCACCAGTTGTTCGAAGAGATGTTGGTGCTGGAAAGAAAATTGTTGAAAATGATGAACCTAAGAAGGCTACAGGTGAGACTAGTGGAGCTACGTTAGAGAAAGAAGTGGATGATATTTTGAAGATGATTAAGATGAGCGACTACTGAATTATAGATCAGCTACTGCAGAGTCCTTCAAAAATATCTATCTTAGCTTTATTGATGAACTCCTCTGCTCACAGAGAATCCTTGATGAGGGTACTGGACCAAGCTTTTATGGAGAGTGATATTCCAATAGACAAATTAAGCAGCGTAATAGGAAACATTACTTCATGTAATAACTTGAGTTTCTGCAATGATGAATTACCAGATGAAGGAAGGAATCACAACTTGGCCCTCCACATCTCTATGAACTGCAAGAATGATTCACTATCCACTGTGCTGATTGATAATGGATCCGCATTGAATGTTATACCGAGGAGTACGCTTATGAAGTTTAAATATCAAGGAACGCCTATGCGCCCGAGATGGCATCATTGTGAAAGCGTTTAATGGGTCAAGGAAATCTGTTATTGGTGAAGTGGACTTGCCTATTCATATAGGACCACATTTGTTTCAGATAACTTTCCAGGTCATGGACATTGTTCCCGCTTATAGCTGTTTGCTAGGACGGCCGTAAATACATGAGGCAGGGGCTGTCACTTCAACTTTACACCAGAAGCTGAAGTTTGCACATGAAGGGAAAATAGTGATTATAAATGGGGAGCAGACATTGTTGATATCTCATTTGTCCTCTTTCAACATTGTAGAGGCGGATGAAGTTGCTTTTGGAACCCAGTTCCAAGCCTTATCCATTGACAAGATAAGAGGAAATGAGAATTCCACGGTTTCGTTGAAGAACGCGTAACAGGTTGTGCGTAATTGTCATAATGAAGTTTGGGGACGAATTATGGATCCACCTGTGAACAAGAACAAAACTGGCTTGGGGTTCTCTTTGAAGAATGACAAAGGTAAGGGCATGAAGCCGAAGTTTGCTGCAGGCAGGTATCAAGAAATTTTCCGTAGCGGGGGTTATCTTCATCCGACTGTTTCCAGGATTAACGCCATTGTGGAAGATGAAGCAGAGCAGGAAATGCCGAATTATGTGACGCACAGAGTTAGGGTTCAGAACTGGATCACCATTGATGTTCCCTCTTGCATACACGTTTCAAAGTAATTTGATTTGTTAATCTTTTTGAAAAAGATTTCACTCTTCCCAAGGTTGAAGTATTAATGTTGTAGGGCTTATCTGTTTGCTGTGACTTTTAAAATCAGTAATAAAAGTTGTCTTTGTTTCCCAAATTATGTCTTTATTTTCTTCTTTTTCTTGGAAAATGGTAATCAGAAAAAAATTTCAAAATAAATAATAACTGAAATTCAATCTGCATGATCACTTGTTATATGTGTCAGTTTCTAAATGCAATCACAAATCATATGTGCAGATTAATTAAAAAACCCGTTGAATACAATGACCCTGCACCCTCTCCCAACTTTGAATGCCCTGTGTATGAGGCTAAAGAAGAAGATTATGATGAGATTCCAAAAGAGGTCTCACGGTTGCTTGAGCACGAGGAAAATACCATTCAGCCATATAAAGAGCCATTGGAAGTGATCAATTTGGGTTCAGAAGAAGATCTGAAGGAAGTCAAGATTGGAGCATTGTTGCATCCTGATGTGAAGAGCAGGTTGATTGAGTTGTTGAAAAAGTATGTGGATATTTTTGCTTGGTCTTATCAAGATATGCCCGGTCTAGATACAGATATTGTAGAGTACTGTTTTCCGTTGAAGCCAGAGTGTCCGCCAATTAAATAAAAGTTGAGAAGAACTCACCTAGAAATGGAAGTAAAAATCAAAGAGCATGTTCTACAGCAAATTAATGTTGGTTTTCTTGTAACGTCAGTTTATCCTCAATGGATTTACAATATTGTCCCAATACCCAAAAAAGACGGAAAGGTCCGCATGTGCGTAGATTACAGAGATCTAAATAAAGCTAGTCCAAAAGATGATTTTCCATTTCCATATATTGATATGTTAGTGGATAGCACAGCAAAATTTAAGGTATTCTCGTTCATGGACAGATTTTCCGGGTATAATCAAATAAGAATGGCTCTATAGGACATGGAAAAAACAACATTTATCACACCCTGGGGAACATTCTATTACAGAGTGATGCCCTTCGAGTTGAAGAACGCTGGTGCAACGTACCAGAGGGCTATGACAACCCTATTCCATGATCTGATGCACAAGGAAATCGAAGTATATGTTGATGATATGATTTCCAAATCCCAGACTGAAAAAGGGCAGGTAGAAGATCTGTTGAAGTTGTTTCAGCATTTGAGGAAGTATCGTCTCCGCTTGAATCCAAATAAGTGTACCTTCAGTGTCCGATTAGGGAAATTGTTGGGTTTTAATGTTATCCAGAAAAGAATTAAAGTTGACCCTGATAAAGTCAAGGCGATTCAAGAGATTCCAGCACTAAGAACTGAAAAGCAAGTCAGAGGTTTCCTCAGGCGTTTGAATTATATTTCCAGATTCATCTCCCACATGACCACAATATGTGAACCGATCTTTAAGTTGTTAAAGAAAGATCAAGGTTGTGTGTGGATGGATGATTGCCAAAGGGCATTCGAAAGTATTAAAGAATATCTGCTTGAACCTCCTATCTTGCTCCCTCTTGTAGAAGGAAGACCGTTGATTATGTATCTGATAATGTTAGATAAATACATCGGTTGTATTCTGGGACAACAGGATGAAACAGGGAAGAAGGAGTTCTCCATTTACTATCTCAGTAAAAAATTCACTGATTGTGAGTCGCGGTATTCTATACTGGAAAAGACATGTTGTGCTTTGGCCTGGGCGGCAAAGTGTTTGCGCCAGTATATGTTGAATCGAACTACTTGGTTGATCTCCAAAATGGATCCAATCAAGTACATTTTTGAAAAGCCTGCTCTTACTGGGAGAATTGCCTGCTGGCAGATGTTGTTATCTGAATATGATATCGAATACCACACTAAAAAAGCTATTAAAAGCAGCGTGTTGGCAGATTATCTTGCTCACCAACCAATGGAGGATCACCACTCTGTAGAATATGAATTCCCTGATGAGGATGTGATGTTCCTGAAAGTGAAATATTGTGATGAACCATTGCCTGAGGAAGGTCCTGACCTTGAATCACGTTGGAGTATGATATTTGATGGAGCTGTGAATGCTTATGGTAAAGGAATTGGTGATGTGTTTGTCACTCCTCATGGATCGCACATTCCTTTTACTGCAAGGTTAACATTTGATTGTACTAATAATATGGCCGATACGAGGCTTGCATCATGGGTCTCGAAGAAGCTATTGATCTCAGAATTAATATTCTAGATATGTATGGTGATTCAACTTTGGTAATAAATCAGATTAAAGGAGAACGAGATACTCGTCACCCCGGCTTGATCCCTTACAAATATTATGCTAGAAGATTATTACCCTTCTTCAATAAAGTTGAATTCCATCACATTCCTAGAGATGAAAATCAAATGGCGGATGCTCTGGAAACTCTGACTTCTATGTACCAAGTGAATACTTGGAATGATATACCCCGAATTACGGTTCGATAACTGGATAGGCCCGCTCATGTGTTTACAGCAGAGGAGGTAGCAGATGAAAAAATATGGTATTATGATATCAAGCATTTTCTTCAGACTCAGGAATACCCGATTGGTGCGTCGAAGAAAGATAGAAAGACATTGAGAAGATTGGCAGGCAGTTTCTTCCTCAGTGAAAATGTGTTGTACAAGAGAAATTATGACATGGTCTTGCTCAGATGCGTGGATAGACACGAAGCAGACATGTTGATGCATGAGATTCATGAAGGTTCATTTGGAATTCATTCCAATGGACATTCGATGGCTAAAAAGATGCTAAGGGCAGGTTACTATTGGCGGACAATGGAGTTCGACTGTTATAAATTTGCAAAGAAGTGCCATAAATGCCAGATTTATGCAGACAAGGTCCATGTGCCTCCGACACTTCTCAATGCGATTTCCTCCCCGTGGCCTTTCTCTATGTGGGGTATTGACATGATTGGGATGATAGAACCCAAAGCTTCGAACATACACCGTTTTATCTTGGTAGCAATTGATTACTCCACCAAGTGGGTGGAGGCTGCTTCATATGCCAATGTTGCTAAGCAGGTGGTTGTGCGCTTCATTAAGAATAACCTTATATGTAGGTATGGTGTGCCGAGCAGAATCATCAATGACAATGGCTCGAATTTGAACAACAAGATGATGGCAGAACTGTGTGAAGAATTCAAGATTGTCCATCACAATTCATCTCTGTACAGGCCAAAGATGAATGGGGCTGTTGAAGCTGCTAATAAGAATATCAAGAGAATTATCCAGAAAATGGTTGTTACTTATAAGCATTGGCATGAAATGCTTCCTTTTGATCTGCATGGATATCGAACATCTGTCTGCACTTCAACAGGAGCAACCCCTGTAACGCCCGTAATTTAATTAATTATTTAATTAAATCATTTTTGAAATATTTTGTGAAGATGTGTTATAATTATAATTGGATTTATTTTATTAAGTGGAGAAATAATAATAATAGATGTATAATATTATTATGTGGTGAAATAATGTTAGAAGTTAATATTATTTAATATGGGCCTATATGGTGTGAGTGGAAGTAAAAAGGGGGTTTAGGTTTGGAGCCCAATAAGAATAATATAATAATATTAGGTTATTTTATTATTTTGTGAGAAAGAATAGAAGGAGGAAGTAGTAGAGGAAATAAGGATTGAGAAAGAGAACGCGAAGCTGCTGGAAATAGTGGAAAACGGCAAGAACGAAGATTCAACCCGGAAGATTGTAGAGCGACCTTCAATCCAAGGTAAGGGTGGGGTTCTGGCTTTATAATTGGATTCATGATGTTTGATATATGGGGTTAGAGGTGATTGTTGTTTGTTCTTGAATTGGATGTATTATGAATGATGTATGGCGAATATTGATGAATTCTTGATGAATAATGATGTTATGATGTTGTTTAATCGATGTAGTATTATAGGTTAATGATTAGGTGATGAATTACCATGATTATAATGAGGTTTGTAGGACTGTAATTAGATTCCCGTAGTGAAATTACAGCAGAAAACGCAGAAAATTATGCAGGCTGTAGCAGGATGTGTCGACCCCAAACTGAATGTGTCGATACATAGGCACTGTTAGACTCAGGATGAGTCGATCCATGGAGGGCTTGCGTCGATGCATGATGAGTACAATACTCAGGATGAGTCTACACGAAGAGAGGATGCGTCGATACATGAGTTTGTGAGACTCAGGATGAGTCGACCGGTGAAGTGCATGTGTCGATACATGTTGTATTGAAAGCCAGGATGAGTCGATCCGTAAGGAGGATGTGTCGACTCATAGTGTACAAATGGAGCAGGATGAGTCGATCCATAAGGTTTTGTGTCGATACATAATGTATGGTTTTTGACAGAATCAGTTTTAAATTGCTGTAACTTGAGTTTTAGGATGCTGTTTGAGATACCGTTTGAAGCGTTGATTAGCTAACGTGATGAACTCTATTCAAGATGATTTAGATGATGGATAAGAAGTGTAATCTTAGTAACTAATTTAGGATTTAGGATTAATTCCCGTGATTGGTCGTTGTGCTGATGTTTCAGACAGAATGATAGGCATGAGAAGTTTAGAGGTTTCTGTTAGGATTATGACAGTAGGATTAGTGACAGTAAAGCTGTAAAATTGCAGAATAACAGTATGGATTACTGTAGTATTGATATACAATTGAGTTATTAGCGAGATGTGGTTATTAAAGTTGTGTTTGGTAATTATGATGAACCAATGACGTGTGATGAATAAATGCTGTTTAATAAATTATTTTGAGATGTTTATGAGACGCTGTAATTGAGATATGGTTGATTGAGTGTTGACATTACATTCATGATGAGTCGTATACATTGCATTTTTGAGACAGAGCTTATGCTCGTTGAGATGGCCTGGATTGGCAAATTTTGAGATGAAGGCTATGCCTTGTTGATGCCTCTATTAATTGGCTGATTTTTGAGATGGGAGTTCTGCTCCAATGGTACCACATGCATTTGCATAGTTTTGAGTCGCATTATATGATTGAATAATGAAGTGTATTTGATGTTGATGAATGAGTATATATGCTGTAATTATTGTTGATTATGAGATGAGAAGTGGTGATATTAGTGATCTAATTTAATATATTAATTATCATGCGCTTTATTATATTGTTAGATATCTCACCCCTTCTGTTTGAATGTTGCCCCTATGCTGGTAACGTGCATGTAATCACGAGTGAAGGCTGTATACCTTCAATAGTTCGAGTCAGTGTCATTGCTCTGATATATAACACTCGGGGGATGAACGCTTACTGATTTTTGATTGTTGATTTTCAGTTGTTGAGCTTTGAATTGATTATCATTAAATATGAGATGTTTCAAAGTTGCAGTATTGATGATAAAATTGTTATTAAGAATTCTGCTGCGTAGTTGTTGAATTATTTAATGAAAGATGTTATGTTGATGGTTCATCCGATGTTTTGAAAACGTGTTACATATCCATGATGAATGCAATGAATTTGTTAGAAGAATTTGTGACATCCCGATTCATTTGTATGTTTTGAAATTTTATAACTCGGATTATATTTTGCATAATTTCTTGGGGTAGAATCGGGGTGTTACAAAGTTGGTATCAGAGCAAAAGGTTGGTCCGACCTTGTCTTCGAGTCTTAGTTGTCTAACAATCGAGTTTGTTATTTTGAGTTCTAACAGTTGTTTGTGTTGTAGTGAGAAGTTGAGATGGCTGGAAGGAAAGATGCTGCTCTTGCTGCTGCTCTAGAAGCAATGACTCATGCGATGGAAAATCAGCCGAATGCTGACGAGAATGCTGGATCTCGTAGCTTGGCGACTTTCCAGAGAGAGAATCCACCTACGTTCAAGGGAAAGTATGATCCTGATGGAGCATTGGAATGGTTTAAAGAGATTGAGAGAATCTTTCGCGTGATGGACTACACTCCAGTGCAGAAGGTTCGTTATGGGACTCATATGCTAGCAGTCGAGGCTGATGACTGGCGGCTAGAGACTTGCCAGAAGTTGGAAGCTGCAGGTGAGAATGTCACTTGGGCTGTGTTCTGTAGGGAGTTTTTGAGAAAGTATTTTCCTAAAGATGTCCGTGGTAAGAAGGAAACTTAGTTCCTTGAGCTGAAGCAAGGAAGTATATCTGTTGTTGAGTATGCTGCCAAGTTTGCTAAGTTGACTAAGTTTTATCCGCATTACGTTGAGGAAAATGCTGAGTTTTCAAAGTGTATTAAGTTTAAGAATGGGTTGCGCCCGAAGATTAAGAAGGCAGTTGGATACCAGAAGATCCGTGTCTTTGCTGATTTGGTTAATAACTGTAGAATTTTTTAGGAAGATAATAATGCTCATTACAAGATTATCAGTGAGAAGAGGGGTAAGCACCCACAGAATCATGGTAAGACTTATGATGCCCCAGATGGAAAAAGTAAACAGAAAGTTGCTCATGGACAAAGGACCAGTGGGGGAGATGCTCCTGCTGGTGTGATTTTCTTTAAGTGTGGGAAGCCTGGGCACAAGAGTAATGTGTGCACTGCTGAAGTGAAGAGATGTTACCGTTGTGGTAAAAACGGACATGTTGTATCTGAGTGCGAGCACAAGAATATGGTTTGTTTCAACTGTAAAGAAGAAGGGCATATTGGTAGTCAGTGTCCGAAACTGAAGAGGGCTCAGTCAAGTTGTAAAATGTTTGCTTTGGTTGAGGATCAGACAGCTGCCGAGGACAGACTTATTAGAGGTACATGTTTCATTAATAGTACTCCTTTAATTACTATTATTGATACTGGTGCTACGCATTGTTTTATTAATGCTGATTGTGTTGAAAGATTGGGTCTTGTGTTGTCTTCTTTGAATGGAGAAATGGTCGCCGATACTCCAGCCAAGGGGTCGGTGACTACTTCTTTTGTGTGTGCTAAGTGTCCCTTGTCGATCTTCGACATAGACTTTGTTGTTGATTTGATTCTTTTGCCGTTAAGAGGTTTGGATGGGATTCTGGGTATGAACTGGTTAGAGCATAACTGCGTTCACATTAATTGTTATGACAAGTTGGTGAAGTTTTCTACTCCTGAGGAAGAAGAAGATGGTTTGTTATCTGCTAGACAGTTGAGAAAGTTGATGCAAGAGGAAGTACATATGTTTTCATTTATGGCGTCGCTATCTGTAGAGACTCAAGCTATAATTGAGGAATTGCAGGTGGTATGTGAATTTCCTGAAGTTTTCCCTGACGAGATTCCTGATGTACCGCTAGAGAGGGAAGTTGAATTTGCTATTGATCTTGTACCTAGTACCACACCTGTGTCTATGGCACCATACATGATATCTGCATCTGAATTGTCAGAGTTGAAGAAGAAATTAGAAGAGTTACTTGAGAAGAGGTTTGTAAGACCAAGTGTATCGCCGTGGGGAGCTCCAGTGTTGTTAGTGAAGAAGAAAGATGGAAGTATGAGGCTTTGTGTTGATTATAGACAGTTGAACAAGGTGACGATTAAGAACAAGTATCTGCTTCCAAGAATAGATGACTTGATGGACCAATTAGTGGATGCTCGTGTGTTTAGTAAGATTGATTTGAGGTCGGGTTACCATCAGATTAGAGTGAAGGATGAAGATATTCAGAAGACGGCTTTCAGAATGCATTATGGACATTACGAGTATCTGGTGATGCCTTTCGGTGTTACTAATGCACCGGGAGTATTCATGGAATATATGAATCGTATCTTTCATACTTATTTGGATCAGTTTGTAGTTGTGTTCATCGATGATATTTTGATTTACTCTAAGTCAGAAGAAGAGCATGCAGAACACTTAAGAGTAGTATTGCAAGTTTTGAAAGAGAAGAAGTTGTATGCAAAGCTGTCCAAGTGTGAATTTTGGTTAAAAGAAGTTAGTTTTCTTGGTCATGTGATTTCAGGTAGTGGTATTGTTGTAGATCCATCGAAGGTTGATGCTGTGTTGCAATGGGAGACTCCAAAGTCAGCTACTGAGATTAGAAGTTTCTTGGGATTAGCTGGTTATTATAGAAGGTTTATCGAAGGGTTTTCTAAGTTCTCACTCCCGTTGACTAAGTTGACTTGTAAAGGTAGAGCTTTTGTTTGGGATGTTCAGTGCGAAGAAAGTTTTACAGAATTGAAGAAGAGGTTGACGTCGACTCCAATTTTGACGTTGCCTAATCCAGGAGAGCCTTTTGTGGTGTATTGTGATGCTTATAAGATGGGTTTAGGAGGTGTGCTTATGCATAATGGTAAGGTAGTTGCTTATGCATCGAGGCAGTTGAGGACTCATAAGAAGAACTATCCTACGCATGATTTAGAGCTTGCTGCAGTTGTTTTTATGCTGAAGATTTGGAGGCATTATCTATATGGTTCTAGATTTGAAGTGTTTAGTGACCATAAGAGCTTAAAGTATTTATTTGATCAGAAAGAGCTGAATATGAGGAAACGAAGATGGTTAGAATTTTTAAAGGATTATGATTTCGGTTTGAATTATCATCCAAGAAAGGCGAATGTGGTAGCTGATGCGTTGAGTCGGAAGACTTTACATATGTCAGCAATTATGATTAAAGAGTTGGAATTGATTGAGCAGTTCAGAGATATGAGCTTAGTTTGCAAGGTTACTCCGCTAAGTGTTATGTTGGGTATGTTGAAGATTAATAATGAATTTCTAGACAGTATTAGAGAAGCTCAGAAGTTGGATGTGAAACTGGTAGATTTGATGGTTGGGACTGATTAATATGAGAACAGTGATTTTAAGCTAGATGAGCAAGGTGTGTTGAGATTTCATAATCGGATTTGTATTCCTGATGATGCTGAGATGAAGAAAGTGATACTTGAAGAGAGTCATAGAAGTAAGTTGAGTATTCATCCAGGAGCTACGAAGATGTATCAAGATTTGAAAGGTTTGTTTTGGTGGCCTGGGATGAAGAGCGACGTGGCTCGTTTTGTGTATGCATGTTTAATTTGTCAGAAGTCGAAAGTTGAACATTAGAAGCCTACAATGTTGATGCAACCGTTGGAAGTTCCTGAATGGAAATGGGATAGCATTTTGATGGACTTTGTGATAGGGTTGCCTAATACTTTAAGAGGACATGATTCGATTTGGGTGATTGTTGATAGGATTACAAAGTCAGCTCATTTTATTCCTATTAACATCAGTTTTCCAGTGTCGAAGTTGGCTGAGATTTATATTAGTGTGATTGTGAAACTGCATGGTGTTCCTTTGTGCATTGTGTCAGATAGAGATCCAAGATTTACTTCTGATTTTTGGAAGAGTTTGTAAGAAGTGTTGGGTTCTAAGTTGAGGTTGAGTTCAGCGTATCATCCTCAGACAGATGGTCAGACTGAACGAACGATTCAATTGTTGGAAGATTTGCTGAGGGCATGTGTTCTCGAGCAGGGAGGTTAGTGGGATACCTATCTTCCATTGATAGAGTTCACTTATAATAACAGTTACCATTCTAGTATTAGGATGGCACCTTTTGAAGCATTGTATGGTCGAAGATGTAGAACTCTGTTATGTTGGCATGAATCTAGTGAGAGTGTAGTACTTGGACCTGAACTTGTTCGTGAGACTACTGAGAAGGTGAAGTTGATTTGAGAGAAGATGAAAGCTTCACAAAGTATACAAAATAGTTATCATGACAAGTGAAGGAAAGATTTAGAATTCCAAGCTGATGATCATGTGTTTTTGAGAGTTACACCCGTGACTGGTGTTGGGCGAGCATTGAAGTCTAAGAAGCTCACTTCTCGTTTTATTGGATCGTATCAGATTTCAGAGAGAGTGGGAAATGTTGCTTATAGAGTGGCTTTACCGCCTAATATTTCGAATTTGCATGATGTGTTTCATGTGTCGCAACTTCGGAAGTATATTTCAGATCCATCTCATGTGATTCATATGGACGATGTGCAAGTACGGGATAATCTTAAGGTGGAGATGATGCCTGTACGGATCGCGGATCGTGAAATGAAGACGCTGAGGGGCAAAGAGATTCCTTTGGTTAAAGTGGTTTAGCTAGGAGCTGCTGGTGAAAGCATGACTTGGGAATTAGAGAGGAAGATGCGAGACTCCTATCCAGAATTGTTTGATTGAGGTAAATTTTCGAGGACGAAAATATTTTAAGTGGGGGAGAGTTGTAACGCCCGTAATTTAATTAATTATTTAATTAAATCATTTTTGAAATATTTTGTGAAGATATGTTATAATTATAATTGAATTTATTTTATTAAGTGGAGAAATAATAATATTAGAGGTATAATATTATTATGTGGTGAAATAATGTTAGAAGTTAATATTATTTAATGTGGGCCTATATGGTGTGAGTGGAAGTAAAAAGGGGGTGTAGGTTTGGAGCCCAATAAGAATAATATAATAATATTAGGTTATTTTATTATTTGTGAGAAAGAATAGAAGGAGGAAGCAGTAGAGGAAATAAGGATTGAGAAAGAGAACGTGAAGCTGCTGGAAATAGTGGAAAACGGCAAGAACGAAGATTCAACTCGGAAGATTGTAGAGCGACCTTCAATCCAAGGTAAGGGTGGGGTTCTGGATTTATAATTGGATTCATGATGTTTGATATATGGGGTTAGAGGTGATTGTTGTTTGTTCTTGAATTGGATGTATTATGAATGATGTATGGCGAATATTGATGAATTCCTGATGAATAATGACGTTATGATGTTGTTTAATCGATGTAGTATTATAGGTTAATGATTAGGTGATGAATTACCATGAATATAATGAGGTTTGTAGGACTGTAATTAGATTCCCGTAGTGAAATTACAGCAGAAAACGCAGAAAATTATGCAGACTGTAGCAGGATGTGTCGACCCCAAGCTGAATGTGTCGATACATCGGCACTGTTAGACTCAGGACGAGTCGATCCATGGAGGGATTGCGTCGATGCATGATGAGTACAAGACTCAGGATGAGTCGACACGAAGAGAGGATGTGTCGTTACATGAGTGTGTGAGACTCAGGATGAGTCGACCGGTGAAGTGCATGTGTCGATACATGCTGTCTTGAAAGCCAGGATGAGTCGATCCATAAGGAGGATGTGTCGACTCATAGTGTACAGATGAAGCAGGATGAGTCGATCCATAAGGTTTTATGTCGATACATAATGTCTGGTTTTTGACAGAATCAGTTTTAAATTGCTGTAACTTGAGTTTTAGGATGCTGTTTGAGATGCCGTTCGAAGCGTTGATTAGCTAACGCGATGAACTCTATTCTAGATGATTTAGATGATGGATAATAAGTGTAATCCTAATAACTAATTTAGGATTTAGGATTAATTCCCGTGATTGGTCATTGTGCTGATGTTTCAGACAAAATGATGGGCATGGGATGTTTAGAGGTTGTTGTTAGTATTATGACAGTAGGATTAGTGACAGTAAAACTGTAAAATTGCAGAATAACAGTATGGATTACTGTAGTATTGATATACAACTGAGTTATTAGTGAGATGTGGTTATTAAAGTTGTGTTTGGTAATTATGATGAACCAATGACATTTGATGAATAAATGATGTTTAATAAATTATTTTGAGATGTTTATGAGACACTGTAATTGAGATGTGGTTGATTGAGTGTTGACATTACATTCATGATGAGTCGCATAAATTGCATTTTTGAGATGGAGCTTATGCTCGTTGAGATGGCATGGATTGGCAAATTTTGAGATGAAGGCTATGCCTTGTTGATGCCTCTATTAATTGGCAGATTTTTGAGATGAGAGTTCTGCTCCAATGGTACCACATGCATTTGCATAGTTTTGAGTCGCATTATATGATTGAATAATGAAGTGTATTTGATGTTGATGAATGAGTATATATGCTGTAATTATTGTTGATTATGAGATGAGAAGTGGTGATATTAGTGATCTAATTTAATATATTAATTATCATGCGCTTTATTATATTGTTAGATATCTCACCCCTTCTGTTTGAATGTTGCCCCTATGCTGGTAACGTGCAGGTAATCACGAGTGAAGGCTGTATAACTTCAATAGTTCGAGTCGGTGTCATTGCTCTGATATATAACACTCAGGGGGATGAACGCTTGCTGATTTTTGATTGTTGATTTTCAGTTGTTGAACTTTGAATTGATTATCATTAAATATGAGATGTTTCGGAGTTGCTGTATTGATGATAAAATTGTTATTAAGAATTCCACTGCGTAGTTGTTGAATTATTTAATGAAAGATGTTATGTTGATGGTTCATCTGATGTTTTGAAAACATGTTATATATCCATGATGAATGCAATGAATTTGTTAGAAGAATTTGTGACGTCCCGATTGATTTGTATGTTTTGAAATTTTATAACTCTGATTTATTTTGCATAATTGCTTGGGGTAGAATTGTGGTGTTACAACCCCGTTCTCCCTGGTGTATGGAATAGAAGCTGTACTCCCTATCGAGGTGGAGATTCCCTCTTTACGTGTGATAATGGAAACCAAATTGATAGAGGCTGAATGAGTCCAGAACAGGTTTGACCAATTAAATTTGATTGAGGAGAAGAGAATGACGGCTTTGTTTCATGGCCAGTTATATCAAAGAAGAATGAAGAAATCTTTTGATAAAAAGGTCAAACCTCGTGAATTCAGAGAAGGCGACCTCGTGCTCAGGAAGATCATGTCTTTCAACGCTGATTCTATGGGAAAGTGGACTCCCAATTTTGAAAGCCCATATGTTCTCAAGAAAACCTTCTCTGGCGGTGCATTAATTTTTGAAACTATGGATGGCGAGGAGTTCCCACATCCCATGAATGCTGATGCAGTCAAGAAATACTTTTCCTAAAGAAATAAAAGAACGACTCGCTAAGATGAAAACCCAAAAGGGCGGCTTAGGAAAAAAAGGAGCGTATCGGTAGGCCGAAAACCCGAAAGGGCGGTCTAGGCAAAAATTAGATACCTAAACAGAATAAATTTCCCGCTAAGTTGAAAACCTGCAAGGGCAGCTTAGGCAAAAGTTAGGGACTTTCTTGGCAAGGAACTACGTCAGACAAGACTTGATCGTTGAAGCAACAATCTTCTCGGATCCTCATCATACTTCAACAGAAGCTGCTGCTCAGGATTTAAAAAGTTGTTAGAGGGGATAGTGGTCATTGTATCTCAATGTATCTTTTCCATTATATATTACCATTTTTCAAACTTTGTAATCATCTATGGAGTCTCGCCATTCGCAGACTACCATTCTATTAATGAAATTTGTGCTTTTAGCCAATTATTTGTATTTCTTATTTTATTTAGCTTGCAAAGATTCTATTTATTATTGATAATAACTTTCAAAGCAAAAAAGATTATATAGCAAAATTGATTTTTCAAAAAAAGATTTTACAATATGCTTTTACTTTGAGATTTGTGATGAAACAATGACAACAAAAATGGTGATCCCAGGAATGGACAAACTCTAGTTATTTTGAGAAGTTTTTGTTCCCCTCGGGAAGGTTTACTCGGGATGTTTTCTCGGTATTGGGTTTATGATTCCGGTATCCTCGGTCAAGTTTGGATTCATTTCTCCTCTTTTTTGAGTTTTCATGATATGAAGTTTCAATCCGCATTTTCTCCACTGAAGTTTTCATTTGGCCTAATAGAAGTTCTTTTTCAAGAGAAGTTGGTATCATAACCACTCTTGAAGAACGCAGGTCCCTGGTTTCTCTAAGTGAAGGACGTATTGTGGTTTTCCCATTGTGGATGTAGTGTTAACCTCCCCAATGAAGTAGGCCTGAATTCCCCAGTGAATGTTTTGATGTTTTGGTGTCAGTCTGCTTTACTTGAGACTGATTTTGCAATCTCCAATAGGAATGTTACTTTTAAAAACACTTGTTTCCCTGGTGAAACCTGAAGAAGGATGTTCTATCCCTGTATTTGTACTATTCAGTCACTTCGTTTTACTTACTTCCGGATTATGTCGCTCCCCAGTAAAGCTAAAGCAGCCAGTAGGTTTTGTTTCCTCAGTTGGCATTTACTTTTTCTTGGAATGATCATCTTGGATGAAGTTTAGCTGAGTGTTGTTAGTGCCCAAGGTGGTTTTGCCTGGTTATTCCCAATGTTGTATATCTATTTCTCAGCATACGCACGATAACACTCATACATTCATACATACATCATGCATAGATAAAATTGTCAAATCATTGTTCATTGAAATTTGTTAATATTTTTGTTGATATATCATCCTGTTTTGCAGAGTTACGTTGTCCTCTCTTTAGTAGAGTGTTGGCCTTAAGTAGAAAGCGTATATTCTTTCAATTTCCCCACTGAGTTGTCCCTAGTGGAAGATTTTTGCTTTAGCCTTCCTGTACAACTCCTGGTTTGGATGGATTTGGTTTTCCCTCTTGAGTTTATTTCTCAAAGGATGTATTCTGGTTGACTATTTCGTTCCAGTTTATTTCTGGTTTGAATCCGTGGTTCCACAACAATATTATTTACTTTGGATTTCTGAAAACTTCAAGTTTCGGTTGGTGCTTTTGTTTTGCACGAGAAGACTTTATCTCCTCAGTAGGAATATCGTGGCATCTCCCCAGGAAGTCATATTTCTTTCTCCAGGAATTCATATTTTTCTCCCCAGAAAGTCATTTATTTTTACAATCCTCCATGACAACAAGTAGCAGGTCTCTTTATTTGAGTAACTTATGATTCCTTGTAAAATTCGACGTAACTATTTTTTTGCTATCTCCTCTATCTCCTTTATTTGAGTAACTTTCAATATCACAGAAACAGCTCGTTGTGAAATCTTTGCAAGTGGAAGTCTCTTTATTTGAGACAACTTATATATTATCCTTTCTAGGCAGAGTGCCTTGGTTAAAGAAGAAGTAGAGACCCGTTCTAGGTGAAATGCCAGAATCTTGGGGAAACTTGTTATCTTTTTGCTACCTTCAGTGAACGTTGGTAGTTCATCGTCAATGAACGGAGATGCAATGATATTTTCTCTTTCTACCTTCAGCGAAAGTTGGTAGATCACCATCAGTGAAAGTTGGTGTTTGTTATCTTTTTGCAACCCTCGGTGAATGCTGGTAGTTTATCATTAGTGAACGGCGATGCAATGATATATTCTCTTTCTACCTTCAGTGAAAGTTGGTAGGTCATTGGCAGTGAACGTCGATGATTGTTATCTTTTTGCTACCCTCAGTGAACGTTGGTAGTTCATCGTCAGTGAATGGCGGTGCTATGATATATTCTCTTTCTACCTTCATTGAAAGTTGGTAGGACATCGGCAGTGAACGTCGATGTTTGTTATATTTTTCTACCCTCAGTGAACATTGGTAGTTCATCGTCAATGAACGACGATGCTATGATATTTTCTCTTTCTACCTTCAGTGAAAGTTGGTAGATCACCATCAGTGAAAGTTGGTGTTTGTTATCTTTTTGCTACCTTCATTGAATGTTGGTAGTTCATCGTCAGTGAACGGCGATGCTATGATATTTTCTCTTTCTACCTTCAGTGAAAGTTGGTAGATCACCATCAATGAAAGTTGGTGTTTGTCATCTTTTTGCTACCCTCAGTGAACGTTGGTAGTTCATCATCAGTGATCGGAGGTGCTATGATATTTATTTCCTCTCTACCTTCAGTGAAAGTCGATAGGACATCGACAGTGAACGTCGACGTTTGTTATCTTTCTCTCTGCCTTCAGTAAACGTCGGTAGCTTCGCCTTCGGTAGAAGTTCGTGTATCCTTTGACCATTCTACCATCCTCTTTGATTTAGGTCTTTTGATCCACCAATGATTTATTTTACTAGTGGGGTCGCTCTCTTGTTTCTTTATTATTGTTACATCCCCAGTGGTGATTTGCGTCCCTTTGGAATTATCCATGTTCATTCACGATCATAAACATTTGCATGGCATCTTAGGGCCAAAAAAAGGGTTTGTTTTATATTTAAGTATCTTCGATCGCGTCGGCACAAAGATTTTTAACCTTCGTATCTCCGGATAGAAGAAACTTAAATAAGGGCAGCTGTTGTACCCCAATTTTTGCCCCTAAGATCCTTTCATTATACCATGTTGGTTCATTCACAATAAGATCACACTAGGATTCTTGGTTACCCTCCCTATATGTAGCTTTGCCCTTTTGAGGAATCACCAAGCACCTTGACTTATGTTCTTTTGTGATCATGAATATTGTTTTTGTCTTGATTTCTTCTTTTAACTAAATAAAATTCAATATTGGTTTGTCTTGCTTGTTATCCATGTAGGTAAAGGCAACGGGATTTAACAAGTTACCCCATGGGTTCATGAGTTTATTTCCATGCCCTAGTCAATAAAGCTTGAGAAGTTCAAACCTCACCATTGGATTGGTTTTGTAAGAATTGGCATGGCAAGGTTGTTTTGGTTCATCACATTTCAAGGTTATCAAATTTGATTGAAAAGCACAAGGGATTGATTGGAGAAGTTGTCATGGTTGGACAAGATTTTATTCCATTTGGTCACAAGTGCATATTTCTATCAATGTTCAAGATATGGAAGTGGTTTTAGTGGCTATGAGTTCTCATTATCATCCTCAACAACTTCTATTTACAAATCATGTGTGTTGGTACAAGAAGTTTATTCAAAATTGTCAAAGTTCCTCAAAGCATTCTCTTGATCTAAGGAGCTAGGGTTTTGAACTTCAAAGGAATATATCTTGCTCATCTCTTGGTATTTTTGAGTGATTAAAAAGACATCTTTATCTTAAAAGGGTTATTAACAAATCACTTCAAAAGTTTCAAGGAGTTATCATGAGGAAGAGACTCAATGAGGAAGAAAGATTACAAGTCCTCCAGATGAATCCCCAATTTTCCATGTGTGACTTAAAATGATCATAACTTGGTCAATTTTTATCACCTTGAGCCTATTTCTTTTTCCATAATGATCTTGAAGGTGTGAAATTTATTCCTTCTTTTATGTGCAAAGTGAGAAAATGGTTGGAAGTTTCCTTAAGGATGCAAAAGATTATAGTTCATTTCATGATTTTTTTCAAAACTTCAACAATTCATAACTCTCTCAATTTTTGGAGATTTTGAATGGTTCAAGTTTCAAAATGTCATTCAAGAGATTTACTTCATTCCATCTTTTTTGGTCAAGATAAAATTCCAAGTGGAAGGCCATATTTGGATGCAAGACATTATAGGTCATTTTTGAAGAAGAACTTGAAATATTTCTAAGTATGGAAAGTCAACTCTTTTTCTTCAACTTTGACTCAACACAACTTTCAGCTCAAGCATCCATTTGATTCCATTCTTTTTACATTGCAAAGCTTGTAACCTCATATTTCTAAAGCATCAAGAATCATGCCTTAAGATCCCTTGAGATGAGAATGCCTTTGTTTCAAAAGTGGTAACTTGGAATTGAAGTTTCATTGCAAGTCAGAATTTGAATTTCATGTTACAACCTCTAAACCTCAAATTAGCACGCGTTTTGGGTCTAAACATGATTAGCCAACTTTCCCAAGTGGATTAGTGCATCAAAAATCGCGTTTTGGATGAGTTTTGACAAAACAGAAGTCACATTTTCTTCATGATGCAGACCCACATGAATTCCCTCCAAATTGCATCATTCACCCTTCCTTTTGATCCCATTTGCTTCTCCTATAAATACATGAGCAATCCCATTCATTTTCTCAAGCTTGGATAGCCAGAATCACCCTGCCAAACTTGTTCCACAACTCAGAATTCAGTAACCTCAAAATCCATTCTCAAGTCTTTTTAATCTAATTTTTCCATCAATTCACCTTCCTTGATCTTCCCTGAAGCTAAACACATAATTACATTCAAGAATCGTGCCCTATACTGCGCCATAGAAGTCTAGTTTCAAAGCTCTGCAAATCAACTTCAATAGGTAGATTCCTTCATCAATTCTTCAAAACTCTGATATCACTATGTTGCTCTCATTGCCCTGGTTCTATTTGCAACACTTACCTTTTACTGGAAACCCGTTTTGACCATGAAATTTCAAATCCCTTTTCAAAACTTTCCTTCCAAATTGCTTGAGCTACAATTTATATAAATTTGGCGCGAGGGTGTGGTTGTTTCGTCTTGAAGAGACGAAGCAAACGACATAGGTCTGAGCTTCTGATTTTACAGTTTGAGAGACTTGCAAATCACGTTGGCTGGAGGTTGAAGATGACCTACGTGTCATCTTCCAACCAATGATGGCACGCCACTTGTTATTTTTGAAAATTTGATTTATAATTGATTTTGTGCTTTATTCACTGATGACCATGATATGCACAACATGCCAGATCCCTTGGATTTGATTACTAACGCGTTTTGACTCTCATCCAATGGTCCACATATTTTTACTTTCATTTTCTTTTCTGATTTTTATATTTTAATTGTTTTAAATTTCAAAAAACCATAGAAAATTCATTTTAAGTCCAAAAAATCTGAAAAAATTATGAAAAAATATTTTGATTATTCTCTTTCTGATTTTTATTTTTTCATAATTTAATTTTGTGTTTTAGTATTTTTTTTATAAATTTACACTTTATTTGAATTGTTTTAAATGTTTAAAAATACTTTTATACATTTTTAAATTCTGAAAAAATTATAGAGTGATCCAATGATATTGTGACAAAAATATTGGTGACCTTATTTTATTTTTGTTTGACTTTACTATTTTTTATTGTTTTTGGTTTATTTTACCCATTTCTTTTAATTTTAAAAATAGTTTCTGACTTTAAAAAATTACCAAAAAATTTATAAAATTATTTGAGCCTTTTTCTGATTTTTCGATGGTCTTACTTTTTATTTCTTGATTAATTTGAACATAGTTGATATTTTTCTCTTTATTTTCTATTTTTAAACATTATTTTTAAACCCTTTTGTATATATTAAAATGTAATATTATTTTGTGACTATTTTCTGGCTGATCTTGGGTTAAATTTTGGATCATGAACTTTATTAACATCATTGGATCCATGGTGTTGAGTTTAACTCCACAAAAATGGATGAATGATTTTAATAATAGTTTAATTAAATTTAATTCAAAAGTGGTTTGTATATTCTCTCCCATCCCTCTTCATCTCAACCCCTTTTTATTGCACTAAATGTTGTTGGAGCATGACCTCTATATCATGTCTCAGAACAAATGGTGCATAGATTGCTATTGACCGGCCTCAAAATAGGTGCGACTTCTATATAGGTCCACTTACGATTGCTTAAAACAGTGCTAAATTTTGTCCTGATTCGAATAAATGATCATTCGTGGCCCAAACTTATGTTTGCAAGCCCAAGTATGTTAATTTGATCTCTTTGATCCAATAACCTTGAGATTAATTGTGTGAAGGCTTTGGTTCTACCAATCCTCTAATGGATCTACAACACCTTTGGTCAATGCGGATTACTTAAACATCATTGATCATTAAATGGCACTTGTGAGAATTCCAAATGGATGATATACTTGATAAAAAGCAAATGCAACTTGTTGTGTGGAGGCTTTGGTTCTACCAATCCTCTAATGAGTTCCAAATGCAAGCTTCAAGATGGTCATCCAACTAACCACTAATTATTTACTTGTTTTATTTTATGCTTTTATTTTTTTATGCTTTATGTACCATTTACTTTTAGCATTTACGTTTCATGCCATTTTCATCTTTGCTCATTTGAGCATTTACTTTCTTGTCATTTTTACTTTGCTCACTTCAGTTTTTCTTTTTTTTAAGATACTTAATAATCAACATAAACCATAAAAATCTTTAATGGTACTTGGACTATTTGGTTACTATCCTTGGCATTATGGAGCATGGGACTTTTTTCTTGGACTTAGGATTAGAAACCTTGGCCTATCTTGGAAGACCTTGTGATCTTATCTGATTATTTTGTATGGAGTTCTTGAGGTTTACCTCAAGAAATTGGGTTGCTTGTTTGTTTTTGTGTGCAGGTTTTTGTGATTACACCCTTTGTTTGTAATCTGGAATTCACTCGTATACAACCGTTACTCTGTCCAATTTTTGTGAAGACTTAATACACTTGAAGTTTGATTCTCTCAAGAGGTCTAGTATTTTTTGCTTGATTGGTTTCAATCCAAAGAATGAGAATTCTATCTTGGCTCATAATGTCAAGTATTGGCTTCTTGTTGGTTAGATGATTCTTATCCCTAGATTTTACCTTATGCTTTAGGATAGTCCCTTCTTCTCCTCCCATCTTCTTTAATTTCAAAAATCTTCTTCCTCCTTTTGAAAACTCTTCTTGTTTTTAAACTTGAACCACTTTCATAATAAACTTGGACTTATGTCCATGCATTTTCAAAACATTTTCATAAATAAACTCCAATCAACTTAATAATACCTTGACATTTTTTGTGAGAAGACTAAAAGTCAATCAATCTCATTTCAAACCATTTTTCCAATTTGGCTTTTATCTTTAAACTTTTCTCAAAATATTGGACTCTTGTCAATCCTTGTAGTGATGCAAACAACTATACTTCTACAATATGTAGTGAAGAGAGATATTTTCCACTTGGGTGTTGAGTGAGGCATTGTTGATTTTAAAATCCAAGCCATATCCTCCACTTTGAGATGATGAAAATTCTTCTTTCTCATGATTGTAGGCGGTAATTATGTTTTCCACACGGACAATGACGATGATGTTTTATCTCATAAAATTAACCAACACATTTGTGTTTTAAATTTTTAAAAGAGGAACTACGTGTACCCTGATCCCCTATTACACGAAAAGGTGGTACGTAGGCACTAAAGGTTCGCAACCGCGGCGGGTGAAAAAATTATAAAATAAATATATTTCTTTTCTCACCTCCACCATCCATTTTTATACAACATTTTTCATAGCCAAATATACAGATTTCACAAAGAGGTTCATGCGGAGTACCGTAGATGTTTAGGGTGCTAATACATTCCCTTTGCATAACTAACCCCCTTACCTTGAATATTTCCCCTTGTTTTTGGGTTATTCTCTCTTTTCCTATTCCTTTGGAAACAATAAAGCGTGGTGGTGATTTTTATTTTGATTTGTATAAAGTCTAGTCAACCCAATGGTTTAGTCTTAAACATTTCTATCGCTACAGGAGGTTAGTGATTTCTTGGGACGTCTAAACTACATTTCCAGATTCATTTCCCATATAAACGCTACTTGTGAACCAATCTTCAAATTACTGAAGGAAGATCAAGTAGTAAAGTGGATTGACGATTTCCAGACAACCTTTGACATAATCAAAGAGTATCTTTAAGAATCTCTAATTTTGATGCCGTCAGTTGAAGGAAGACTTCTGATCATGTACTTAACAGTATTAGAGAATTCAATGGGGTGTGTGCTGGGCCAACATGACGGGTTTAGTCGAAAAGAGAATGTAATATACTACCTTAGCAAAAAGTTTACCGACTGTGAAACAAGATACTCACTGCTCGAGAAAACTTACTGCACTTTGGCATGGGCTGCTCGCCGACTAAGATAGTATATGTTGACTCACACTACCTTATTGATATCTAAAATGGATCCTATCAAATATATATTCGAAAAACCCGCTCTCTCCGGAAGGATAGCAAGATGGAAAATGGTCCTGACCGAATATGACATCCAGTACACCACTCAAAAGGTAATAAAGGGAAGTGTACTAGTTAATCATTTGGCTCATCAGGCTGTTGACGACTACCAATCAATGATTTTTGAGTTCCCAGATGAGAACATTATGCTAGTAACTACTGACTATGAAGAAGTTGGTCCGGATAAAGGACGTGAAAAAGGATCCCGATGGACTATGGTATTTGATGGAGCTTCCAACACACTGGGAAATGGCATTGGTGCTGTGATTATCTCCTCCAAAGGATGCCATACACCTTCATCACCAGACTATGTTTTAACTACACCGATGATATGGCCGAGTATGAAGGATGCATTATGGGCATCAAGGCTGCTATTTATATGAGGATCAAGTTCTTACAAGTATATGGAGATTCAACCCTGGTGATCAACCAAGTTAAGGGGTAATGGGGCACAAAGCATCCTAATCTCATCCCTTACCGAGAGCATGTGTTGAATTTGATTCCATATTTTGAAGAGATTACCTTTGAACATGTTCCCCGAGAAGAAAATTAGTTAGCGGACGCACTAGATACCACGTCATCCATATTTAAGGTCAGATGGGATAATGAAGCCCCTCAGATCACTATCGAAAGATTAGACGATCCGACACATTGTTATGAGGTTGACACTGAGGGAGTAGAGGAAAAGCCTTGGTTCCACGAGGTAAAAAGGTATCTTGAAGCCCAAGAATATCCCGAGGGGGAATCCATAAATGACAAGAAGTTTCTAAGAAGATTCTCTGCCAAGTTCTTCCTGAGTAACATAATTCTCTACAAGCGCAACCATGATTCTACCTTACTACGGTGTGTGGATAAGAGAGAAGTGGAGAAAATTATGGAGGATATGCACGAAGGTACCTTTGGCACCCATTCTAGTGGGCATACAATGGCTAAAAAGATCTTGCGAGCAGGATACTATTGGTCCACTATGGAAGAAGATTGTCATCATCACTCCTAAACTTACCACAAATGCCAAATCTATGCTGATAAAATACATGTGCCCCCAGTTCCATTAAATGTCTTGACTGCTCCTTGGACATTCGCAATGTGGGTTATTGATATGATTAGAGAGATTAGACCTACCACTTCCAATGGACACCGTTTCATCCTTGTCTCCATTGATTAATTCATGAAGTGGGTAGAGGCAACCTTGTTCGCTTCTGTTACCAAGAACATTGTGGCTCTGTTCATCAGACATAATCTTATCTGTCGGCATGGTATCCCAGAAATAATTATCACAAATAATGGTACCAACCTCAATAATACTATGATCACCGAGATTTGTACATAATTTAAGATCCAACATTATAACTCTTCTCCTTACCGACCGAAGATGAATGTCGTTGTGGAAGCCACCAATAAGAATATAAAGAAGATCATACAGAAGATGACGGTAACATATAAACACTGGCACAAGATGTTACCCTTTGCTCTTCATGGTTATCGTACCTCAATACGCACGTCAACAGGGGAAACCCCTTTTTCTCTTGTATACGGTATGAAAGTTATTTTACCCGTCGAACTCCAGATCCCTTCCCTAAGAATCATGAAGGATGCAGGTCTAAACAAAGACGAATGGATTTAGACTCGACTTGACTAATTGAACCGGATCGACGAGAAGAGGCTCGCGATTGTTTGTCATGGTCAGATGTACCAAAAACATATGATCAAAGCTTTTAACAAGAAGGTCAGATGTCAGGTATATCATGTTGGTGACCTAGTAATCAAGCGTATCATCCTGCCACAAGGTGATCCCAGGGGCAAGTGGACTCCTACATACGAAGGACCATTTGTGATCAAGAGTATATTTTCTGGTTGAGCCATGATATTAACCACTATGGACGGTGTTGACCTTCCGCACCCTGTAAACGCGGACATAGTTAAAAGATACTACGCATGAAAAGAGACCCGCTAGGTCGACTGGCCTAGGCAAAAATAAGGGCATCCCGGAGAACCAAAAGGGTTCAGGAAAATTAGGGATATATATGAAAAGTCCGTACACCCGGCAAGTCGAAAACCTGAAAAGGTGTCTTGGGCAAAAAAGGGTATCCCGGTGGACTGAAAACCCGAAAGGGCGGTCCAAGAAAAAATTAGGGATTAAAAACGTATGACTATGTCCCATTGGATCACCTTACGGCCATACTGTTGTACCCCAAAATTTGCCCTCCCATATTTCTCAAAATATTTCAAGAAAAATTCACAAGTCCAACCCGGCGCATCATATTCAGGTGTTCTTTCGCCAAGATATCTCTGATAACATATTTTCAAATTCAGGTTCGGCTCAAGAGTCAATCCTTTAAAGAAGGTATCCGAATGTGTGAGTTTTCTCGAAGAAATATGGTGAAAAAGTATGCTGAAAGTGCAGTTTTTACGCGCTAAAAAATTCATAACTTGAAGATCGTGGCTCGTTTTGAACCCGTTCCGGTGGCCAAAATTCCGTCTTGACATTATCTACGTTTTCATCTCTCACGGCTGGAAGCCTATTTCGATCAGAAGGTCTTCAAAAATGTGGATTTATCAAGTATTTTCGTGCAGAAAATTTGTGACAGAAGTTTATTTGTGTCATGTTTAGAAAATCATAACTTGGTCGATTTTCATCGTATCGAGCTGGTTCCGGTGCCAAAATTTCACAAATTGAGTTGGCTACTTTTTCACAGAAGGTATTGAGTTCAAACGGTATTCAAAAGGCCTGCGTTTTTTGCTCAGAGTGCGTGACACGCTGAAAATCCTGAATGCTGAATATTATTTCATCTGGGCCGAAACTTCGAAAATTCATAACTCGGTCAATTTTTATCGGATTGGATTCATATTTTTACACAAGGTCACTGACTCATAGATCTACAACTTTGCTTCAAAAGTCGAGACCAAATTATGCACCGATCAATACCAGTTTTTTATTGAAGAATGTGTCAGAGCCGACACTGGAGCCCAAAATAAGTTTGTCTGAGCTGAAACTTCAAAAATTCATAACTAATTCACCTTTTATCCGATTGAGTCGATTTTCGGACAGGAGTTAGTTCTCGATGTCGGCTACATTTTGTTTTCACATTTCAACTTCAAAAAATGCACTTAAGTCCCTGCGATTTAGCCTGGAAAGTGACGAATTCAAGTGAATATTGGAGGCCCAATTGCACATTCAAAGCCCATTTGCTTTACCCTAATTTTCATTATATAATCACCTTCTTTTCACACAAACCAAAAAGGAGGAAAAGAGAGAAAAAACCTTGCCACAACACTGTTGGAATATCAAACTCTTTCAAGAACCCTAAAACCTTGAAATCCTTATTACAAATCCCTCTCTCACTACAAACAAGCCATCACAGTTATAAACCAATACCTCACTACTTCTTCAGTAAGGATAAGGCTGGCTTGATCTCCATGATCCTAATTTTCCAGTAAGACATAAAAGCATTCAGGTCACTAATCTTCCAGTAAGGGTAAGATTGATTTGATCTCCATGATCAAAAGGGTATAATCATTCATACATGTCATATTGTGCCTAAACATTAAATTTCTTCATATGTTGGTTTTATTTGAATTTTTATGATTTTATTTAATGTGTTCATGAGGTTCAACACTGCAGATTTAGACAGGATCCCATGCAGGTTCATTAAGGAACGTTGAGGCTAAAAGCCAAATGGCCAAAAGGCCAAAAGCCAAATGGCCAAAACAGAACATTTTACACATGACACCAATACATGGCGAGACAGACATCCTGAGAAGATTAAGGAACGTTGAGGCCAAAACGCAAATGGCCAAAAGCCAAAAGCCAAATGGCCAAAGTAGAACAACTTATGCATGATGAGGCCAAAAGCCAAATGGCCAAACCACTCCAATTCACCTCCAAAAAGGGGACAGAAACCCCCCAAGGTATTGTATTTTCTTTCTTTTCCTTATTTTATTTATTTCAATTATTTCTTTTTTTAATTAATTCCTTTAATTTACCTTATTTTCATAAAATATAAAAAATAGTAAAAAACAGAAAAGTCATAAAAATCAAAATATATTTATTTAATTAATGTTTTTTTGTAAATAAATTTCACTAATAATTAATTATTTATTTTTATAAATCAAAATTGCATGTAAATAATTAGATTAATTTTAGGTTTAATTTTAACTTGTTTTTCTTAATAAATAAAAAAAATTAGAATTAGGGTTAATATTTTAATTTAATTTAATCTTTCTCATAAAAATACATAAAAAACATAAATACCAAAAACTCAAAAAAAAAAAATAATTTCTTTTTTCTCTTTAATTTCATTAGTTTAATCATTTAATTTAATTTCATTAAAAAGGGTCCAACGCCCTCAAACGTTCTATTTTTATTCTTTTCGCACGTTATTTTATTTTCTTTTAAATATTTATGTAATTCTCCCAAAGCCATGTAACTCGGACATTTTATATTTCTCGCACTTTAGTTCTTTATTTTTTTATCAAATCGGGTCCTGGACTTTAATTTGGCGATGTGGACCCGCGCCTTTGTAATAGTTTAGAATTTTATCTTTCCGCACTTTTCTAACTGTTAATAAATACATGCAAGAATGAATGACTAAAAAATAAAAACAAAAGCGTAGATCACTTTGACATGACAAGATAAAATATATGAATCTGACACACAAATCACACACCACCCCTAGGGTACGCCTCACTGTTGCCTTGCCTCGAAAGGTGATCGTCGAGTAGAGGATGTTTTAGTAAGTCCTCATGATCCGGGAACCTGGCATGAGGGTAGCTTCTAAGGTGTCTTCCCATTGCTCTGGTGATCACCATGTCCCGAACCTCTAATTGACCCGAACACCTCCAACGGTGGTGCTACCTACCTCTCAATGGTGGGATGGCATTACTTTAAAGGACATTTACACGGACAAATTCCTTAGGGTAGGTAGGTTCTCGTAGATACTTGCTCTAAATTTCAAACAAATTCAAAAATACTTTTCACACCAACACATTTTCAAAAAGCTTTCGAAAGCATTTTTTCAAACACTCTTGAGGACCGATACAAGAGTCGAACTGGAATTTTCAAAGAAACTTTTTAAAACCCACATTGAAAAGCAAACAAACCATTTTTTGAAAACACAATGAGCAAGTATCTAAGAGCCCATGGATAACCATGGATAGAAAGGGTGCTAACACCTTCCCTTTCTATAACCTACCTCCCGAACCGAGAGCAATCTCTTTAAGGAATTTTTCTGTGCTTTTGTCCTTTCCATTTGGAGAAAATAAAAGACGGTGGCGACTCTTGCTTCCGCGACATTTCGCGAACCAGCGTTAAAACAGTCAGTTCCAGATCCACCGATCACAGAACTGGCGACTCTGCTGGGGACTTAAACTTAAAGTGAGGTGTACCTTAGGGTTAGTTCATAACTGTGTTTTCAATTGTATTGACTTGTCTGCTTTAAATTTGTGGGTTGCATGGGAGTTACATAGATCCTAACCCGGATCTGGGGATACCCTGTTTAGGTAGCATAAGCTGTGAGGGACCTGTCCGGCGTAGACTGACACGGGTGAAACAGTGGCTACGTTGGTGTGGCACCTTGGTCTGTACCGATATCCCTTGTGTTGCAACGAGGAGAATATGGGTCTTCTGAGGAGTCATTAAGCACCAACAATCTTAGAACCTTAAATGACACAACTTGGCCATTAGAACAGTAGCAGTATGCTACGCCCATTGAGGCTAAACTCTCGTGATGGTTCTGGCCGCAGAAAAGATTGTGATGCTGGAGTTATGACCGATTGAGGGTAGTCAATGATATTGGGATCCTCTAAGAACCCGGTTACTTTGATAGGACAAGTATGAACCCACCAACTTCAAGAGGGTAATACCCAGACCTCATGCTGGCCTTAAACTCTAAGGGCTTCTCTTGTGTGACTTGCGTGCCTTCGTACTTGACTACTTGCATGCTTGTTATCTATCTGACACATGAACTACTTGCAGGTTTTGTTTATAGTCCTTAATTGGGACTCGTAACAGGGTTTACTAAGTCTCTGGCAGGTTTTGTTTATAGTCCTTAATTGGGACTCATAACAGGGTGTACTAACTACTTGCAGGTTCTGTTTATAGTCCTTAATTGGGACTCATGATAGGTTTTACTTGAGTTCTTGCAGGTTTTGGTTTGCAGTCCTTAATTGGGACTCATAACAGGGTTACTTACATTACCCCCATGCATAACATAACATCATACCATTGCATACATCCTGCATAAGGACTAACCCATTTCAAGGATCTCAAGGGTCTGTGATGCAGGTCATGATGAATCAAACATCTAGCAAGGGGCAAAGAGGATTTATTTTCCTCTAGCCAAAGTTGTCAGGGGCTATGACCCACTTGATATGGTGAGCCTTTGACCCTTGGAAGAGAGATTCTCAACAAATATGAAGTTTCTTTCAATCAAGCTACCGGATCCAAACGCTAACAAATTTTCTTGTTTACCCCGCGAGGTCCTTGAAAACATTACATGCATGTCATACTCATCATTGCATAACAGGTATCCTTGTTGCAGGTCACTTACCTTTCTCGCTGTTTATTTCAGCAATGGCTTCACAACAAGATAACCAGGACCTTCACGCTCAAGAGACTCAGTTCAGGGAAATCTTCCTAGGTCTATCCAAGGGGCAGGAAGAGTTGAGGACACTCCTCATGGGGAATCTGATCAGAAAGAGTCCTGAAGATGACAAGGACGAACAACTGAAATGTCTACAAGCTGAGGTAGACACATTGAAAACCCATATGCTGGGGCAAAGGGCCCTCATTCAAGGTTTAGCTCAGGAGCAAGGAGAGCTGAGAGCCATGATCGGCTAACTTCCTCAAGGCATGAAGCAACCAACCCAAATCAGGGGCCAGGTCGTAGAACATCTTCCAAAAAGGCAAAGGTCGGGTCCAATGAATAGACCTCTCCGAGTTGCTACTACTTCTCAGGTCCAACAACGACCTCGCCAAGAACAGCGGGTTGATCAGAACAGGTCGGACGAGCCTAAGAGACAATTCACCTACATCAACATGTCATGGTCACGAGCTTTGCAGCACATGTTAAGGATGAACCTGATTGCGGTGATCAACCCTCCTGCAAATCCAAAGACTTCCTCTCCAAACTACAACCCAGAAGCAAGGTGCGCTTACCATTCTGGTAGTCCGGGGCACGATACTGAGGACTGTTGGGCACTAAAGTACAAAATTCAGAATATGATCGATGCTAAAGAGATCGAGTTCGAGCCCACCGAGACTCCCAATGTGATCATTGCTCCCTTGCCAAAACATGGCTAGGATTGAGAAATTTTTGTTCATTAGAATCTTTCAAGTTGTAATTTTCTTTTGATTGTTCGAACATTCCATTCATATCAAACGTTGTTATTTCATTAATGCATCACATATGTCTGTTCTGAAACAATATATTCGTATTCATTAAATGCAAATTATTTTCATATTTTTTTCTGATGATCAACTCTTAAATAATAATTCTAAGCCTCTTGAGGGAGGATGACGAAAATGATACCACGATCTACAGTATGCTTTTGAACAGACCCCACTGATGAGGTACATGCATTATTTCAAATCCTAAACACTGGAGTTATAAGGAAGATAATCCCTCGTCAACCCCTCTGAGCCAAAGAAGTAGGAGTTTTTATTTTCGAAAATTGAAACCCTTAATCATAACCCGGGGCAGGGTAGTCTCTCAGTTGATCCAAGTGCATAACAAATGGCACCAAAGAAGTCCTTACAAAACGAAGAAAGACAGTGATGGTTCCGAATAATCAATAAAGACAGGAAGTCATTACTTCTCAAATTAAAAACCCATAAGTCAAAACCTATGAAGGAGACTTACAAAACTGGGGCATCCCGCTGACTGTAATTCCAAAAAAGGAAACAGTTCAGGCAAAAAAAGAAAGGGATAACAAAGAAAAAATCAAAAAAGAAAGAGGTCATACAAACCCTCAACAAAAACAAAAAATGATTGCCTATTCAAAATAAATTATCAATATCCGAACCATCACCAGAAAATCAGAGCAAAGACTTAAACAAGGTCTAACGTATGATCAATTGAGTTTAGGTTGGAGAACATCACGAAGAGCGGGTGGGTATAAATAATTTGAGCCTTTATCCTTTGTTTCTTGAACCGTGAACCAGGCCACGTTATAACCCTTAAAAGTCCTAGCTGAAGCATGGGTTAGTTCGAAAGCATACTGTTACGAAAGGTATCCTGACTCCTTAAGGCTTACGGTAAATACGGAGTTGACATCACGTTTTACAAACATTCACTTGTTTTATGAAAAAAGAATGCATTTTCAAAATCTTCAAGACAGACATAGGCTTTGCATTTTTAACATAACTTCGTTTGCATATGACTTTTTGTTTGAACATCATAAAAGTTCGCACGACGAATGCCTAATGAACAAAAGCACTTCCAACCAAGGGGCATGACATGATCATGGTCTATCATCTGGGGCAATCCAATCAAGATTCGGAGAATCTCTCAAAGGTCAAATAGCCTGGGGCAAATCTCCGCCTGAGTCACTTGGGGCACTCCAGCAACGAATCTTGCACGATCAGACATCTTCTGGTACTATGGCAACACAAGCAGCCAGGGGCACCTCCCTGCATTCTAAGAGCATGGACATAGTCGAAAAAATACTACGCAGAATCAAAGACCCGCTAGGTTGACACACCTAGGCAAAAATAAGGGCTTCCCGGCGAACCAGAAGGGTTCGGGCAAAATGAAGGGATGAAATGAAAAAATCTGTACACCCGGCAAGTCGAAAACCTGAAAAGGCGGCTTGGGCAAAAATGGGTATCCCGGTGGACCGAAAACCCGAAAGGGCGGTCCAGGCAAAAGTTAGGGATCAAAGCGTACGACTATGTCCCGTCCTCTTGTCACTTGCCTATCAAAAAGAAGGTTTGTCAAACGGCAGTTGTCAAAGACTCCTTCACAAGTCTTCCTCTCCCACCTCAGAAGCAGGGGCAATGATGAGCCGTCCAAGCGATCTAATTGCTCTGTCCACAAGATATAAGGGATGTTCAGCTGAAGAACATAACCGGTACATCTTAATTCCCCAGAGAGTGAGCCAGCAAGTCAGTGCACTCTCGCCAAGCAAAGCTACTATCAACCTTAAGGAAGTTGAGTGTCCTCCAGCAGATCCCAACATTCCCCAGCACATCATTCTTAAACAAGCATCCCCGGTAGTCTTGGTCTAAAGATTGTTCCCCGGCGGTATATCAAACATTCAATGGAGCCACTTCCTCGATCCAGTTCAAACTTCCCCAGGAGTGTCCAATATAGTTCCCAAGGAAAGTTGGAATTCATCTCCCCAAGCAGTAAGCTTATCCCCAGTAGATTCTGGAAGCTTATCCTCGCAGAGCACGAACGCGTCACCCGGCTTTATTCAAAGAGTTATTTCCTTACTAGGATATAACTGGGTTATCCTCAGCCAAGAGCCACGGAAAGATCGTCGTCGACACAGTCTTCTTATCCCCAGCGAAGTCTATTCACACTCCCAATACAACAAAGGTATCCCCAGCAAGTTATTATCAACAACTCAACAAGGTATCTTTCTCCCCACAGAGTATTGCTTCCCAGCAAGATTGCTAGAGTACTTTGCTCCCCGCAGAGTAATCCATTCGCCAAGTTTATTCCCCAGCAGAGTCTTCTTCTCCTACCGGTATTCTTGCAATTATCATCCCCAGCGGAAGCAAAATCTATTCTCCAACATCAGCCCAGGAGTGACTTCCCGGCACCCGTCAAGGATTTACTTTCCTAGACGAAAAATACATTCATAAACATCTTCATACATTATAGCATGCATATACGCATCATGAACATACAATCTCACGTATTCAGAGAGCATCTCGCATGTCATACCACATGACATCGCATACAACTAACGGTTGTCTTTTCAGGACAAAAGTACAAAATTGATTACCATCAATGGTCGCAACTAAAGGTCCGATTCCTGAATCTTGCCAGGGTGTATCTGTTGACGACCAATTACCAGATCCGATTCCTGTATCTTGCCAGGGTGTGTCTGAAGAGTTCGAGGATCCGATACCTGAATCTTGCCAGGGTGTATCCGTTGAAGACTAACATTACCAGATCCGATTCCTGTATCTTGCCATGGTGTGTCTGAAGAGTTCGAGGATCCGATCCCTGAATCTTGCCAGGGTGTATCCGTTGAAGACTAACATTACCAGATCCGATTCCTGTATCTTGCCAGGGTGTGTCTGAAGAGTTCGAGGATCCGATACCTGAATCTTGCCAGGGTGTATCCGTTGAAGACTAACATTACCAGATCCGATTCCTGTATCTTGCCAGGGTGTGTCTGAAGAGTTCGAGGATCCGATGCCTGAATCTTACCAGGGTGTATCCGTTGAAGACTAACATTACCAGATCCGATTCCTGTATCTTGCCAGGGTGTGTCTGAAGAGTTCGAGGATCCGATTCCTGAATCTTGCCAGGGTGTATCCGTTGAAGACTAACATTACCAGACTCGATTCCTGTATCTTGCCAGGGTGTGTCTGAAGAGTTCGAGGATCCGATGCCTGATCTTGCCAGGGTGTATCCGTTGAAGACTAGCATTACTAGATCCGATTCCTGTATCTTGCCAGGGTGTGTCTGAAGAGTTCGAGGATCCGATACCTGAATCTTTCCAGGGTGTATCCGTTGAAGACTAACATTACCAGATCCGATTCCTGTATCTTGCCAGGGTGTGTCTGAAGAGTTCGAGGATCCGATGCCTGAATCTTGCCAGGGTGTATCCGTTGAAGACTAACATTACCAGACTCGATTCCTGTATCTCGCCAGGGCACGTCTGAAGAGTTTAAAGATTCAGTTCCTGTAACCAGTCAGGACACATCTATACAAAGCATCTGAGAACCAGATCCTGCAACATGTCAGGTACTCATTTTTCTTTTGCAGGTACGCAAGTTCTCGCTAAGGAATCTCTTACGCGATCAACATCCAGATGGCATCTATAAGCCCATCATCCTATTCATCAACCTCTAAATGGCATCTATTAGCCCATTCCATCATCACACTGCTACTATGTGAGCGCAAATTTCTGGGCACTCTAGTGTTCAATCATCTTCCACCCTCGGATTACGAAAGGCACGTCAGCCAATCTGCATCCTCAGGTCTAAGAAGATTGAACAGGGGAAACTGTTGTACCCCAAAATTTGCCCTCCCATATTCTTCAAGAATTGCCAAGTCAAGCTTCAAAATTCCCCAAGGGTTGCACAGTTCAAGGGCCTCCTAACAGTCAAGATTAGGGTTTTTATTCTGATCAAGAAAATGAAGTTTCCAAGGGTCCAATCAAGTCCCACACGCCTATAAACATGGTCAAGCATCCTCATACAAAGTCTCAAGACTTTCAGCACAAAATTGCACATTCAAAACCCTAATTGCACTACAGTCAACTGTAGGGGCAAAATGGTCATTTGACAGTCAAAAGTTCAAATTTTTGGTCAACATCTCATTTTGAAGCCACAAACATCATTTGATCAATGCTTGATCATGATTCTCAAAGCTTGGCTCAAAAATCATCAAGATGCAAAAGTTTCCTTATTTGGACAGTTGAAAAAGTCAACTGTAAATTGACCAGGGCATAACTTTCACATGGATTATCAGAAAAATTCCATCCAAAGCTCATTTTGAAGAGAAAGACATTTCCTACAACTCATCTTCATACTTCAAGTCCAAGAAATGCTCTCACAAAAAGTTATCAATTTCAACATTATAGGTCATTTTCAAAAGTCAACAAAAAGGGACTTTAAGTCAAAGGCCATGACTTGAGATTGGTAAATCAAAATTACATGGGACCAAAGGCATTGGTTAGAGGACTCAAAGACCTTTCCAAAATGTCCAAGAACATGAGCAAAGCTTAAAAATTGAGCAAGTTATGCCTTGTGGAAGTTGGGAAATTTTTGGATATTTTGAAAAGTCAACATTGATTCAAATGACCTAAAATTGCTAATGGGCCTCTTTTTCTTCCACAATTCATCATCCAAGACATGTGCACGACCACTTGGCCCAAAGGGAACTTTTTCTTCATTTTTATTTATTTATTTGGATTTTTATCATTAATAATTCATTTAAATTAATTGAAATACATGAAAAATATAAAACCTAATGTTTCAAATCTTTTTATGCATATAATATCTCTAATATTTCGTGCAAATCAGATTAGGGAAGAATTAGGATGATTGGATATGATTGAGAGCTAAAAAGCATGAAAAAAGATTGAAAAATAATGGCTTGAAAATCAAATATTGCATAATCAATTCCTTGATTCTTTTGATCAGATTCTTGACCTAAATCATCCTCCTATACATACACAATCAAGACCTAATGCTCATTACCAAAAAAGCTGCGCATAAACTCCATTATCAAACTCACACTTTTGGCTTAAAAATTTCAAAACTGAAAACAAGGTTAGAGGTTGATTCGAGGCAAAAGAATTGTTCCAATAGCTTGCTGAGGTTTCAAGGAAGATTTCCAAATAAAAACCATCCATCCTAACCTCAAGAAACGTGAGAACGATCTCACCCTGTACAAAAAATATTTGATACTCTTGCATCTCGATTCATACGTTTTTCATAATTTTTGATACTTGATTTGTGTTCCTTATATGATTCTGATGCTAACTGTGTAATCTAATTGTATTATTATCACTCATATGCGAAATCGCCATTAAAGCATCCTAGGTTTTCAGACGTGCAAAATTAGGGGTTCTCTTATCCATAAAAATTGGAGCACAAGACCCAGACCATCAAAATCAGGACCTTCATACAAACTCAGTGATAGGGTTGCGCTCAATTTATGAGCCACCCTGAGCTAATCGCTATTTTTCAATAGAGTGGCTATGGGGACGTTTAAAAACCGTTGCTTATGGTTTTGTGTTTCAGGGAACGTAGGAGAAGAAGATGAGGTGGCCATCAACGATTGGATCGTTTAAACTTTCGCGCGCAAAGAGCACTAACGCGTTTGTTTTATTTTATAATGATTGTTTATTAGTTAATATACAAAAAACGCGTTTGGATCAATTGGCAGGCTTAAGCATTGGTAATGTTCAAGACCTGGGTTCGAGCCCCAGGTCCTCACTCTTTCCATATTATTTTTCAACTAACATTCCTATGCAGCGTCAACACTAAAGCACGCCATGCACTCACGCTACCAAATGTCCACGCGTCCCACTGGATTCAATCAAGGGCCAGGATCTGAAGAATATGGTAAACTCAAGTCAACGCTTGGGTACGCGAGTGGAAAAGTCAGCCAGGCCTAAGGCTTATTGGGCTCAAATTGCTAGCCATTCACCTCACAACTGGGGACAACACCCCCCTTAGGTTTGCAAATTTTTACATTCTTTATTTTTTCATTATTTTTTTACTTTCTTTTAATTATTGTTTTTTTAATTAATTTAATATTTTCATAATATATAAAAAACACCAAAAAATCAGAAAAGATAAAAAAAATAATAAATATTTTTATTTTAGTATTTTTGTAAATAAATTGCGTTAATTCACTTAGTTTTAATTTAGGGTTTAATCTTAACATTTTTCAATAAAAATCTAAAATTGGTAGAATTAGGGTTTATAATAATTTTTATCCCTTTTTCTTTTCTTTCATAATAATTAAATATTTCCTATTATTTATTTTTATAATTAAATGACATGTAAATAGTTAGGTTAAATATTAGGTTAAAATTTAATCTTTTCTTAATAAACTAAAAACAACTAGAATTAGGGTTAACATTTTATTTTAATTAATTCTTTTTTTCATTAAAATCATAAAATACAAAAATACCAAAAACAATTTCTTTTTCTTTAGTTTAAATTAATTTAACAATTTAATTTAATTCCATTAAAAAGGGTCCAACGCCCTCGTTCTTAATTCTTATTTAATTCACGTGTTTATTTCTTTTTTCGTATAATTTTTATGTACCTCTCCCGAAGCCGTGTAATTAATTTCTCGTACTTTGCTTTTCATTATTCCTTTATTTTTCTGTCAAATCGGGTTCTGGAAATTTTGGCGATGTGGACCCGCGCCTTTTGTAATAGCTTAGAACTTTACTTTTCTCGCACTTTTAACTGTTAAATAAATGCATGCAAGAATGAATGATAAAATAAAAACAAACGCATAGATCACTATGACATGACAAGACAAAATAAATGAAAACGACACACAAATCACACACCACCCCTAGGGTACGCCTCACTGTTGCCTTGCCTCGAAAGGTGATCGTCGAGTAGAGGATGTCTTAGTAAGTCCTCATGATCCGGGAACCTGGCATGAGGGTAGCTTCTAAGGTGTCTTCCCATTGCTCTGGTGATCACCATGTCCCGAACCTCGAATTGACCCGAACACCTCCAACGGTGGTGCTACCTACCTCTCAATGGTGGGATGGCACTACTTTAAAGGACATTTACACAGACGAATTCCTTAGGGTAGGTAGACGACTCATAGGTACTTGCTCTAAATTCAAAAACAAATCAAAAATACTTTTCACACCAACACATTTTCAAAAAGCTTTCGAAAGCAATTTTTCAAACACTCTTGAGGACCGATACAAGAGTCGAACTGGAATTTTCAAAGAAACTTTTTAAACCCACAGTTGAAAAGCAAACAAACCATTTTGAAAACACAAATGAGCAAGTATCTAAGAGCCCATGGATAACCATGGATAGAAAGGATGCTAAATCCTTCCCTTTCTATAATCTACCTCCCGAACCGAGAACAATCTCTATAAGGAATTTTTCTGTGCTTTTGTCCTTTCCCTTTGGAGAAAATAAAAGACGGTGGCGACTCTTGCTTCCGCGACATTTCGCAAACCAGCGTTAAACAGTCAGTTCCAGATCCACCGATCACAGAACTGGCGACTCTGCTGGGGACTTCTATTAAAGTGAGGTGTACCTTAGGGTTAGTTCATAACTGTGTTTTCAATTGTATTGACTTGTCTGCTTTAAATTTGTGGGTTGCATGGGAGTTACATAGATCCTAACCCGGATCTGGGGATACCCTGTTTAGGTAGCATAAGCTGTGAGGGACCTGTCCGGCGTAGACCGACACGGGTGAAATAGTGGCTACGTTGGTGTGGCACCTTGGTCTGTACCGATATCCCTTGTGTTGCAACGAGGAGAATATAGGTCTTCTGAGGAGTCATTAAGCACCAACAACCTTAGAACCTTAAATGACACAACTTGGCCATTAGAACAGTAGCAGTATGCTACGCCCATTGAGGCTAAACTCTCGTGATGGTTCTGGCCGCAAGAAAAGATTGCGATGCTGGAGTTATGACCGATTGAGGGTAGTCAATGATATTGGGATCCTCTAAGAACCCGGTTACTTTGATAGGACAGGTATGAACCCACCAACTTCAAGAGGGTAATACCCAGACCTCATGCTGGCCTTAAACTCTAAGGGCTTCTCTTGTGTGACTTGCGTGCCTTCGTACTTGACTACTTGCATGCTTGTTATCTATCTGACACATGAACTACTTGCAGGTTTTGTTTATAGTCCTTAATTGGGACTCGTAACAGGGTTTACTAAGTCTCTGGCAGGTTTTGTTTATAGTCCTTAATTGGGACTCATAACAGGGTGTACTAACTACTTGCAGGTTCTGTTTATAGTCCTTAATTGGGACTCATGACAGGTTTTACTTGAGTTCTTGCAGGTTTTGGTTTGCAGTCCTTAATTGGGACTCATAACAGGGTTACTTACATTACCCCCATGCATAACATAACATCATACCATTGCATACATCCTGCATAAGGACTAACCCATTTCAAGGATCTCAAGGGTCTGTGATGCAGGTCATGATGAATCAAACATCTAGCAAGGGGCAAAGAGGATTTATTTTCCTCTAGCCAAAGTTGTCAGGGGCTATGACCCACTTGATATGGTGAGCCTTTGACCCTTGGAAGAGAGACTCTCAACAAATATGAAGTTTCTTTCAATCAAGCTACCGGATCCAAACGCTAACAAATTTTCTTGTTTACCCCGCGAGGTCCTTGAAAACATTACATGCATGTCATACTCATCATTGCATAACAGGTATCCTTGTTGCAGGTCACTTACCTTTCTCGCTGTTTATTTCAGCAATGGCTTCACAACAAGATAACCAGGACCTTCACGCTCAAGAGACTCAGTTCAGGGAAATCTTCCTAGGTCTATCCAAGGGGCAGGAAGAGTTAAGGACACTCCTCATGGGGAATCTGATCAGAAAGAGTCCTGAAGATGACAAGGACGAACAACTGAAACGTCTACAAGCTGAGGTAGACACATTGAAAACCCATATGCTGGGGCAAAGGGCCCTCATTCAAGGTTTAGCTCAGGAGCAAGGAGAGCTGAGAGCCATGATCGGCCAACTTCCTCAAGGCATGAAGCAACCAGCCCAAATCAGGGGCCAGGTCGTAGAACATCTTCCAAAAAGGCAAAGGTCGGGTCCAATGAATAGACCTCTCCGAGTTGCTACTACTTCTCAGGTCCAACAACGACCTCGCCAAGAACAGCGGGTTGATCAGAACAGGTCGGACGAGCCTAAGAGACAATTCACCTACATCAACATGTCATGGTCACGAGCTTTGCAGCACATGTTAAGGATGAACCTGATTGCGGTGATCAACCCTCCTGCAAATCCAAAGACTTCCTCTCCAAACTACAACCCAGAAGCAAGGTGCGCTTACCATTCTGGTAGTCCGGGGCACGATACTGAGGACTGTTGGGCACTAAAGTACAAAATTCAGAATATGATCGATGCTAAAGAGATCGAGTTCGAGCCCACCGAGACTCCCAATGTGATCATTGCTCCCTTGCCAAAACATGGCTAGGATTGAGAAATTTTTGTTCATTAGAATCTTTCAAGTTGTAATTTTCTTTTGATTGTTCGAACATTCCATTCATATCAAACGTTGTTATTTCATTAATGCATCACATATGTCTGTTCTGAAACAATATATTCGTATTCATTAAATGCAAATTATTTTCATATTTTTTTCTGATGATCAACTCTTAAATAATAATTCTAAGCCTCTTGAGGGAGGATGACGAAAATGATACCATGATCTACAGTATGCTTTTGAACAGACCCCGCTGATGAGGTACAGGCATTGTTTCAAATCCTAAACACTAGAGTTATAAGGAAGATTATCCCTCGTCAACCCCTCTGAGCCAAAGAAGTAGGAGTTTTTATTTTCGAAAATTGAAACCCTTAATCATAACCCGGGGCAGGGTAGTCTCTCAGTTGATCCAAGTGCATAACAAATGGCACCAAAGAAGTCCTTACAAAACGAAGAAAGACAGTGATGGTTCCGAATAATCAATAAAGACAGGTAGTCATTACTTCTCAAATTAAAAACCCATAAGTCAAAACCTATGAAGGAGACTTACAAAACTGGGGCATCCCGCTGACTGTAATTCCAAAAAAGGAAACAGTTCAGGCAAAAAAAGAAAGGGATAACAAAAATAAGACAAGAAAGAGGTCTTACAAACCCTCAACGAAAAAGGAAGGACTACCTATTTCAAATAAGTTATCAATATCCGAATCATCACCGAAAAATCAGAGCAAAGACTCAAACAAGGTCTAACGTATGATCAACTGAGTTTAGGTTTGGAGAACATCACGAAGAGCGGGTGGGTACAAATAATTTGAGCCTTTATCCTTTGTTTCTTGAAACATGAACCAGGCCACGTTATAACCCTCAAAAGTCCTAGCTGAAGCATGGGTTAGTTCGAAAGCATACTGTTACAAAAGGTATCCTGACTCCTTAAGGCTCACGGTAAAATAACGAGTTGACATCACGTTTTACAAACATCCACTTGTTTTATGAAAAAGAATGCATTTTCAAAATCTTCAAGACAGACATAGGCTTTGCATTTTTAACATAACTTTGTTTGCATATGACTTTTTGTTTGAACAGCATAGAAGTTCGCACGATGAATGCCTAATGAATAGAAGTACCTCCAATCAAGGGGCAGACATGACCATGGTCCATTATCTGGGGCAGTCCAATCAAGATTCAGAGAATCTCTCAAAGGTCAAATAGCCTGGGGCAAATCTCTGTCTGAGTCACTTGGAGTGTTCCAACAACGAATCTTGCCTGATTAAACATCTTCTGGGGCATGACAAAACACTTCTAACAGGGGCAACTCCCTACATCCTGAGAGCGTGGACATAGTCGAAAAAATACTGCGCATAATCAAAGACCCGCTAGGTTGACACACCTAGGCAAAAATAAGGGCTTCCCGGCGAACCAAAAGGGTTCAGGCAAAATGAAGGGATGAAATGAAAAAATCTGTACACCCGGCAAGTCGAAAACCTGAAAAGGCGGCTTGGGCAAAAATGGGTATCCCGGTGGACTGAAAACACGAAAGGGCGGTCCAGGCAAAAGTTAGGGATCAAAGCGTACGACTATGTCCTGTCATCTTGTCACCTGCCTACCAGAAGAAGGTTTGACCCTCAACAACTATCAGCACCTCACAGGTCTTCCTCTCCCACCTCAGAAACAGGGGCAATAAAGAGTTGTCTAAGCAATCTAATTGTTCTATCCTCCAAGGTACCAAGGTAGGTTCAGCTAAAGAACATAACCAGACACCTTAATTCCCCAGAGAGTACGTCAGCAAATCTCAAACATTCCCCAGCAGCACACATATTCATAACAAGCATCCCCGGCAGTCTTGACCTAAAGATTGTTCCTCGGCGGTATATCAAATATTCAAAAGAATCACTTCCCCCGCAGTTCAAAACTTCCCCAGGAGAGTCCAATCCAGTTTCTCCAGGGAAGTTGGAATCCATATCCCCAAGCAGTAAGCTTATCCCCAGTAGATTCTGGAAGCTTATCCGCGCAGAGCACGAACGCGTCCCCCGGCTTTATTCAAAGAGTTATTTCCTTACCAGGATATAACTGGGTTATCCTCAGCCAAAAGCCACGGAAAGATCGTTCTCGACGAAGTCTTCTTATCCCCAGCAAGTTATTATCAACAACTCAACAAGGTATCTTTCTCCCCATAGAGTATTGCTTCCCAGCAAGATTGTTAGAGTACTTTGCTCCCCGCAAAGTAATCCATTCGCCAAGTTTATTCCCCGACGGAGTTATCTTCTCCTACCGGTATACCTGCAACTATCATCCCCAGCGGAGGCAAATCTATTCTTCAATATCAGCCCAGGAGGGACTTCCCGGCACCCGTCAAGGATTTACTTTCCTAGATGAAAAACATGCATTTGTAAACATCATATACATCATCATAGCATGCATATACGCATCATACCTTACAAGTCTCATTTATGTTGAGAACATCATTGCTTGATCCATATCACGCATTGCATATGACTGACCTTTACCTTTCAGGAAATATTCAGTTAAGTTCTCAATCATATTTCAAGACCTTGTCTGGTTCAGTTAAATCGACTCCAAAGATTTTCCTGGTTATTATCCAGTCAAAGGCGTTCTCTGGTCTAGTTAAACCAACTCCTAAAGGTTTTTCTTTTGAAGACTCAGTTGAAGACTCCAAAGACCTTGTCTGGTTCAGTTAAATCGACTCCAAAGATTTTCCTGGTTATTATCCAGTCAAAGGCGTTCTCTGGTCTAGTTAAACCAACTCCTAAAGGTTTTTCTTTTGAAGACTCAGTTGAAGACTCCAAAGACCTTGTCTGGTTCAGTTAAATCGACTCCAAAGATTTTCCTGGTTATTATCCAGTCAAAGGCGTTCTCTGGTCTAGTTAAACCAACTCCTAAAGGTTTTTCTTTTGAAGACTCAGTTGAAGACTCCAAAGACCTTGTCTGGTTCAGTTAAATCGACTCCAAAGATTTTCCTGGTTATTATCCAGTCAAAGGCGTTCTCTGGTCTAGTTAAACCAACTCCTAAAGGTTTTTCTTTTGAAGACTCAGTTGAAGACTCCAAAGACCTTGTCTGGTTTAGTTAAATCGACTCCAAAGATTTTCCTGGTTATTATCCAGTCAAAGGCGTTCTCTGGTCTAGTTAAACCAACTCCTAAAGGTTTTTCTTTTGAAGACTCAGTTCAAGACTCCAAAGACCTTGTCTGGTTCAGTTAAATCGACTCCAAATATTTTCCTGGTTATTATCCAGTCAAAGGCGTTCTCTGGTCTAGTTAAACCGACTCCTAAAGGTTTTTCTTTTGAAGACTCAGTTGAAGACTCCAAAGACCTTGTCTGGTTCAGTTAAATCGACTCCCAAAGATTTTCCTGGTTATTATCCAGTCAAAGGCGTTCTCTGGTCTAGTTAAACCGACTCCTAAAGTTTTTTCTTTTGAAGACTCAGTTGAAGACTCCAAAGACCTTGTCTGGTTCAGTTAAATCGACTCCCAAAGATTTTCCTGGTTATTATCCAGTCAAAGGCGTTCTCTGGTCTAGTTAAACCAACTCCTAAAGGTTTTTCTTTTGAAGACTCAGTTGAAGACTCCAAAGACCTTGTCTGGTTCAGTTAAATCGACTCCCAAAGATTTTCCTGGTTATTATCCAGTCAAAGGCGTTCTCTGGTCCAGTTAAACCGACTCCTAAAGGTTTTTCTTTTGAAGACTCAGTTGAAGACTCCAAGACCTAGACCGGTTCAAAAATGGTCAATGTTGTACCCCAAAATTTGCCCTCCCATATTCTTCAAGATTTGTCAAAAGCATGCTTCAAAATTCCCCAAGGGTTGCACAGTTCAAGGGCCTCCTAAACAGTCAAAATTAGAGTTTTGGTTCTGACAAAGAAAATGAAGTTTCCAATGGTTCAATCAAGTCCCACATGCCTACAAATATTGTCAAGCATCATCATACCAAGTTTCAAGACTTACAGTACAAAATTGCACAGTCAAAAACCCTAATTGTACTACAGTCAACTGTAGGGGCAAAATGGTCATTTGACAGTCAAAAGTTCAAATTTTTGGTCAACATCTCATTTTGAAGCCACAAACATCATTTGATCAATTCTTGATCATGATTCTCAAAGCTTGGCTCAAAAATCATCAAGATGCAAAAGTTTCCATATTTGGACAGCTGAAAAAGTCAACTGTAAATTGACCAGGGCATAACTTCCACATGGATTGTCAGAAAAATTCCATCCAAAGCTCATTTTGAAGATAATGACATTTCCTACAACTTCTCTTCACACTTCAAGTCCAAGAAATTCTCTCACGAAAAGTTATCAATTTCAACATTATAGGTCATTTTCAAAAGTCATCAAAAAGGGACTTTAAGTCAAAAGCCATAACTTGAGCTTGGTAACTCAAAATGACATGGGACCAAAGGCATTGGTTAGAGGACTCAAATGCCTTTCCAAAATGTCTAAGAACATGAGCAAAGCTTAAACATTGAGCACGTTATGCCTTGTGGAAGTTGGGAAATTTTTGGATATTTTGAAAAGTCAACATTGATTCAAATGACCTAAAAATGCTAATGGGCCTCTTTTTCTTCCACAATTCATCATCCAAGGCATGTGCACGACCATTTGGCCCAAAGGGAAGTTTTTATCATTTTTATTTTATTTATTTGAATTTTTAAATGCTAGAAATTCATTTAATTAATTAAAATATATAAAAAATGCTAAACCTAGGTTTTTCAATCTTTTTATGCATGATATCTACTCAATATTTCGTGCAAATCAGGTTTGGAAAGTATCTTGGTGATTGAACATGATTTGGACTAAAATAGCATGAAAAAGATTTGAAAATAATGGCATGGAAAATCAAATATTGTTCCATCAATTCCTTGATTCTTTTGATCAAATTCTTAACCTAAATCCTTCCATACATAAGTACAAAGCAAACCCTCGTGCCTTTGGACTCCAGGCTGCGCCATATACCAAAAAACAAACTTGGAATTTTTCAAGAAAAACTCAAATCTGAAAACCATCTTCTAGGTCGATTCAAGCCAAGATATTCATCCCATTACCTTCCTAGGACATCACTGAGTCTAACTGGATAGCTTTCCATACGCATAGCCCTTTGAATTGGTATACAGAAATCAAATTTTTTCACATAATATGCATAATCGTATTTTGATTTTCAAGCACATTCATTGCATTTTTCTTATGGATTCTGACTAATTGATGGATTCTGATGCTAACTGTGTAATTTAATTGTGTTTTTGTGCACTACACGTGATTCCACCATTGTTATCATCTAGGGTTTTCCAAGTTCTAAATTGGGCGTTTCCAGCTATTGTAAAATTAGGACAGGCCAATACCATGAACGAATTCAGCGTGTTCAGACGAAAACAAATCCATCCTCGCGCCTAATTTATATGGCCGGACGGCCTATTCGCTATTTCATAAAATTGCATGTTTTGGGGGGGTTAAAAACCCCCGCTAACCATTCTCTATTTTCAGGAAAGAAACAAAACCATGAAGAAGATGATGAAGTGGCCATCAGTAATTGGTCGATTCAAATTTTTCGCGCGAAAAGAGCACTAACTCGTGTTTTCTTTTATATTCATTGTTTGTTATTTAATAGACAAAGAAGTAAAGTGGCACAGTTGGCAAGGCGTTGTAGTGGTAACCTCCAGGACCTGGGTTCGAGCCCCAGGTCCTCATCCCTTTCATATTATTTTTCCTTTAATTGTTATCCCATGCAGATTCAACATAAGGCTCCACCGTATGCTCTTCCATCCAACACGCCACTTGGCCAATTTCACCAATCCAAGGGCCAGGATCCAGAGATCATGATGGGTACTAGTCAACCATCTCACATGCCAGCGCAAAAGTCAAACAGGCCAAGGTCTTGATGGGCCTAAAATGCTAAGACTTCACCTCCAAATTAGGGGCAGAACCCCCTAGGTTTGAAAGCTTTTACATTTTTTTCATTCTTTTCTTTATTTCAATTAATGTTTTCTTAATTAATTTCCTTAATTTAATTATTTTTCATAAAAAACATAAAAACACAAAAAGATCAGAAAATTACAAAATTAAAATATATTTATTTAATTGATATTTTTGTAAATAAAACCTTTATTAATTAATTAATTTTAATCTAGGGTTCATCTTAATAATATTTTTTTTTATAAACTTTAAACTTGGTAGAATTAGGGTTTATAATAATTTTTATCCTTTTTCTTTTCTTTTCACAAATTATCAAATATTATTTATTTTTATAATTAAATTACCATGTAAATAATTAGGTTTAATTTTAGGTTAAAATTTAATGCTTTCTTAATAAACTAAAAAAAAACAATTAGAATTAGGATTAGTATTTTAATTTCATTAAATTCTCATAAATACAAAAAAACAAAAAAATAATTTCTTTTTCTTTAATTTAATTAATTTGTTAGTCATTTAATTTAATTTCGCACAAAGGGTCCAACGCCCTCGTTTCTAATTTTAATTCAAATCGCGCATTTATTTTATTTTTCTTTTAAATTATTGATGTACCTCTCCCAAAGCCGTGTAATTTAATTTCTCGCACTTTCACTTTACTTTACTTTCTTTATTTTCTGTCAAATCGGGTTCTGGAAATTTTGGCGATGTGGACCCGCGCCTGTTGTAATAGTTTAGAATTTTACCTTTCCGCAATTCTTTTTAACTGTTAAATAATGGCATGCAAGAATGAATGGACAAAAAATAAAAACAAACGCTTAGATCACTTTAACATGAACAAGACAAAAATAAATGAATCTGACACACAAATCACACACCACCCCTATGGTACGCCTCACTGTTGCCTTGCCTCGAAAGGTGATCATCGAGTAGAGGATGTCTTAGTAAGTCCTCATGATCCGGGAACCTGACATGAGGGTAGCTTCTAAGGTGTCTTCCCATTGCTCTGGTGATCACCATGTCCCGAACCTCGAATTGACCCGAACACCTCCAACGGTGGTGCTACCTACCTCTCAATGGTGGGATGGCACTACTTTAAAGGACATTTACACAGACGAATTCCTTAGGGTAGGTAGGTTCTCGTAGATACTTGCTCTAATTTCAAAACAAATTCAAAAATACTTTTCACACCAACACATTTTCAAAAGCTTTCGAAAGCAATTTTTCAAACACTCTTGAGGACCGATACAAGAGTCGAACTGAAAATTTTCAAAGAAACTTTTTAAAATCCACAGTTGAAAAGCAAACAAACCATTTTTGAAAACACAATGAGCAAGTATCTAAGAGCCCATGGATAACTATGGATAGAAAGGGTGCTAACACCTTCCCTTTCTATAACCTACCTCCCGAACCGAGAGCAATCTCTATAAGGAATTTTTCTGTGCTTTTGTCCTTTCCATTTGGAGAAAATAAAAGACGGTGGCGACTCTTGCTTCCGCGACATTTCGCGAACCAGCGTTAAACAGTCAGTTCCAGATCCACCGATCACAGAACTGGCGACTCTGCTGGGGATACTTTATAAAGTGAGGTGTGCCTTAGGGATAGTTCATAACTGTGTTTTCAATTGCTTTCTTTTCTTGCTTTAAATTGTGGGTTGCTTGGGAGTTCTATAGATCCTAACCCGGATCTGGGGATACCTTCTTAGAAAGTAGCAACAAGGCTGTGAGGGAACTGTGCGGGGTATACCGACATGGTTGAAACAGTCTGCTACGTTGATGTGGCACTTTGGTGTGTACCGGTAACCCTTGAGTTCAGTCAAGGAGAGTACGGGGCCTCCGCGTGGTGTCGTGAAGCATCAACAGATCTTAGGAACCTTAATTGAACTATCTTGGCCTCTTTAGGGTAGTGAGATAACTGACTTTGGTGCAATCCGAGGTTGGTTGATACTCGATACTACACTCAATTGAGGGTTGCTTTCCTGGAATATTTCGGTCGCCAGTTCAGTGGCTAAATCGAAACGATGAACAATGAAAGCAATCCAGTGATATTGGGACCCTTAGAACCCGGTTACTTCTAATAGGACAGGTTGAGCCCACCAACTTCAAGAGGGTAATACCCAGACCCCATGCTGGCCTAAACTCTAAGGGTTTCTCTTGTGTGACTTGTGTGCCTTCGTACTTGACTATTTGCATGCTTGTTGTCTGACACTTGAGCTTCTTGCAGGTTTTGTTTGTAGTCCTTAATTAGGACTCATAACAAGGTTTACCGAGTTTCTTGCAGGTTTTGTTTTGGTCCTTAATTGGGACTCATGACAGGTTTTACTTGAGTTTCTTGCAGGTTTTGGTTTGCAGTCCTTAATTGGGACTCATAACAGGGTTATCTACATTACCCCATGCATAGCATAACATCATACCATTGCATACATCCTAACCCATTTCAAGGACCTCAAAGGCTTGTGATGCAGGTCATGGTGAATCAACTATCCCAGCAAGGGGCAAAGAGGATTTATTTTCCTCTAGACAGAGTTGTCAGGGGCCATGACCCACTTGATATGGTGAGCTCTGACTCCTGAAGAAGGTTCCCCTAACCAAGGTTGTTTGGAAACCAAAACCAGGCATGATGATTAAAGTCAGGGGCTATGACCCACTCGATATGGTGAGCCTTTGACCCTTGGAAGAAAGACTCTCAACAAATATGAAGTCTCTTTCAATCAAGCTACCGGATCCAAATGCTAACAAATTTTCTTGTTTACCCCGCGAGGTCCTTGAAAACATTACATGCATGTCATACCCACCATTACATAGCAGGTATCCTTGTTGCAGGTCACTTACCTTTCTCGCTGTTTATTTCAGCAATGGCTTCCCAACAAGATAACCAGGACCTTCTTGCTCAAGAGACTCGGTTCGGGGAAATCCTCCTGAATCTATCCAAGGGGCAGGAGGAGCTAAGGACACTTCTCATGGAGACTTTGGTCAGGAACAGTGCTGAGGATGAACGGATGAAACATCGGCAAGTTGAGGTGGATGCATTGAAAGTCCAGATGCTGGGGCAGGCGACTGCCATTCAAAGGTTAGCTCAAAGACAAGACGAGCTCGGGGTTCTCATCAACCAACTGCTTCAGGGTAACCAACTGGGGAAAACGTCTAAGGGTAAAAAGCCATTCATCATTCAATCATCCTTGAGACAAGTAGATAAGGGGAGAGCTCCTCAAATGGCTTCAGCGCCGCAAATTCAGCATCAACCTCACCAGCTTCAGCCAGACAAGCCCAGGAGGCAATTCACCCAGCTCAACATGTCGTTGTTCCAAGCTTTACAACGCCTGTTAAGATTGAACCTGATCACATTAAGGGCTCATCCCCGGAACCAGAACACAACATCTCCTGTCTATGATCCCAATAAAAGGTGTGCCTACCACTCTGCCTGTCCAGGACATGATACAAACGAGTGTTGGGCTTTGAAAAACAAGATCCAGGACCTGATTGATGAAGGAGCACTGGAATTCACACAAGATGGTCAGGCTGAATTTTTCTACCATCCCTCCAAGGCTCACCATTTGAAGTGACAAGCCCTGAGACTAGAAATTTTTGTTCATTCAAATGTTCAAGTTGCAATTTTCTTTTGTTCAAACATTTACTCATGATTAAACATTGTTATTTCATTAATGCATCGCATGTGTCTGTTCTGAAACAATATATTCGTATTCACTAAATGCAAATTATTTTCATATTTTTTCTGATGTCAACTCTTGATCTAAAATTCTAAGCCTCTTGAGGGAGGATGACGAAAACGATACCGCTATCTTTACAGTATGCTTTTGAACGGACCCCGCTGATGAGGTACAGGCATTGTTTCAATCCCTAAACACTGGAGTTATAAGGATGATAATCCCTCGTCAACCCATCTGAGCCAAAGAAGTAGGAGTTTTTCTTTTCGAAATTTAAAACCCTTAATCATAACCTGGGGCCGGGTAGTTCTCTCAGTTGATCCAAGTGCATAACAAATAGCACCAAAGAGGTCCTTACAAAAAAAAGAAGAGAGTGATGGTTCCGAATAATCAATAAAGAAAGGCAGTCATTATCTCAAAAAATAAAAAACCCATTAAGTCAAAACCCATGAAGGAGACTTACAAAACTGGGGCATCCCGCTGACTGTAATTCCGAAAAAGGAAACAGTTCAGGCAAAAAAGAAAGGGATAACAAAATCAAAAAGAAAGAGGTCATACAAACCCTCAACAAAGACAAAAAGTGACTGCCTATTCAAATAAACGTTCAATATCCGAATCATCACTAGTATATCAAAGCAAAGACTCAAACAAGGTCTAACGTATGATCAACTGAGTTTAGGTTTGGAGAACATCACGAAGAGCGGGTGGGTACAAATATAATTTGAGCCTTTATCCTTTGTTTCTTAAACCGTGAACCAAGCCACGTTATAACCCTTAAAAGTCCTAGCTGAAGCATGGGTTAGTTCGAAAGCATATTGTTACGAAAGGTATCCTGACTCCTGAAGGCCTACGGTAAATACGGAGTTGACATCACGTTTTACAAACATTCATTTGTTTTATGAAAAAGAATGCATTTTCAAAATCTTCAAGACAGACATAAGCTTTGCATTATTGATATAACATTGTTTGCATATGACTATTTGTTTGAACAGCAGGGAAATTCGCACGATGAAAGCCTAGTGAACAAAGCACCTCCAATCAAGGGGCATGGCCTAATCATTGTCCATCATCTGGGGCAGTCCAATCAAGATTCGGAGAATCTTTCAAAGGCCAAACAGCTTGGGGCAAATCTCCGTCTAAGTCACTTAGGGCATGGGACATGGATTCCAACGACGAATCCTGCCTAATCAAACATCTTCTGGCGGCATGACAAAACACTTTTAACAAGGGGCAACTCCCTACATTCTGAAAGCACGGACATAGTCGAAAAATACTGCACATAATCAAAGACCCACTAGGTTGACACACCTAGGCAAAAATAAGGGCTTCCCGGCGAACCAAAAGGGTTCGAGCAAAATGAGGGATGAAATAAAAAAAAATCTGTACACCCGGCAAGTCGAAAACCTGAAAAGGCGGCTTGGGCAAAAATGGGTATCCCGGTGGACTAAAAACCCGAAAGGGCGGTCCAGGCAAAAATTAGGGATCAAAGCATACGACTATGTCCCGTAATCTTGTGACCTGCCTACCAGAAGAAGGTTTGTCCATCAAACTATCAGCACCTCCACAAGTATCTTCTTCTCCCACATCAGAAACATGGGCAATAAAGAGTTGTCTAAGCAATCTGATTGTTCTGTCCTCCAAGGTATCAAGGTAGGTTCGGTGGAAGAACATAACCAGTACATCTTAATTCCCCAGAGAGTGAGCCAGCAAGTCAGTGCACTCTCGCCAAGCAAAGCTACTATAAAACTTAAGGAAAGTTGGGTATCCTCCCGCAGATCTCAACATTCCCCAGCAATGTATGTATATCCTTAACAAGCATCCCCGGCAGTCTTGGCCTAAAGATTGTTCCCCGGCGGTATATCAAATATTCAGTGGAGTCCCTTCCAATACAGCTCAAAACTTCCCCAAAAGAGTCCAATCCAGTATCCCCATGAAAGTTGGAATCCATCCCCCCCAAGCAGTAAGCTTATCCCCAGTAGATTCTGGAAGCTTATCCGCGCAGAGCGCGAACGCGTCTCCCGGCTTTATTCAAAGAGTTATTTCCTTACTAGGATATAACTGGGTTATCCTCGGCCAAAATCCACGGAAAGAGCGTCCTCGACGGAGTCTTCTTATTCCTAGTGAAGTCTATTAACACTTCCAACACAACAAGGGTATCCCCAGCGAAGCTACCATCAACATCCCAGCAAAGTATCTCTCTCCCCACAGAGTATTGTTTCCCAGCAAGATCATTAGAGTACTTTTCTCCCCGCAGAGTAATCCATTCGCCAAGTTTATTCCCCGACGGAGTTATCTTCTCCTACCGGTATTCTTGCAACTATCATTCCCAGCGGAGGCAAAAGTCTATTCTTCAACCGCAACCCAGGAGTGACTCCCCGGCACTCGTCAAGGATTTATTTTCCTAAGACGAAAACATATGTTCATAAACATTACATCTTCATACATTATAGCATGCATATGCATCATACTACACGAATCTCATCAATTTTGAGGACATCCTGAAATTATGCAGTTCATGCATCATGATCTTGCATACAACTGATGCTTTACTTTTTCAGGAAAGGTCAATACAAAGATGATTACTATCAACTATCGCAACTCCTTCTAGATATAGTTCAGATGTGAACCAAATATGGCGACGTTCTGATACTGCTTCCAGATTTCCTTCTAGATATAGTTCAGATGTGAACCAGATATGGCGACGTTCTGATACTGCTTCCAGATTTCCTTCTAGATATAGTTCAGATGTGAACCAGATATGGCGACGTTCTGACACTTATTCCAGTTGAAGATTTCAAGACCTAGACCGGTTCAGTTAATCGACCCTAAGATTTTCTGTTTCTTATCCAGTCCAAGGCCTTCTCTAGTCCAGCTAAATCGACCCCTAACAGATTTCCCTGATAAAGACTCAGTAGAAGTTATCCAAGATTCTCTCAATGTTTGCTGTTGAGGTGGTAATCGCCTATGGTTCTCTCCCCGATATTGCGGAGGTGGTAATCCCATATTTCGCTCAACGATTGCTGTTGAAGTTGAAGTTATCCAAGGTTCTCTCAATGTTTGCTGTTGAGGTGGTAATCGCCTATGGTTCTCTCCCCGATACTGCGGAGGTGGTAATCCCAGATTTCGCTCAACGATTGCTGTTGAAGTTGAAGTTATCCAAGGTTCTCTCAATGTTTGCTGTTGAGGTGGTAATCGCCTATGGTTCTCTCCCCGATACTGCGGAGGTGGTAATCCCAGATTTCGCTCAACGATTGCTGTTGAAGTTGAAGTTATCCAAGGTTCTCTCAATGTTTTCTGTTGAGGTGGTAATCGCCTATGGTTCTCTCCCCGATCCTGCGGAGGTGGTAATCCCAGATTTCGCTCAATGATTGCTGTTGAAGTGAATTTATCCAAGATTCTCTCAATGTTTGCTGTTGAGGTTGTAGTCGCCTGTGGTTCTCTCCCCGATACTGCGGAGGTAGTAATCATCCCAAGATTTTCTCAGTGATCGCGGTTGAGGTTAAAGTCATCCAAGGTTCTCTCACCGTTCCCGTTGAGGTAGTAACCACCCCTGGTTCATTCATCACCGTTTGAAGCTCCAGATCCAGCTCCTGTAACCAGTCAGGACACATCTACACAAAGAATTTGAAGACCAGCTCCCGTAACAGGTCAGGTAATCATCTTTCTTTTTTTGCAGGTATGCAAGTTCTCGCTAAGGAAGCTCTTACGCGATCAACATCCAGATGGCATCTATAAGCCCATCCACCTTCCATCATCTCTTAGCATGGCATCTATAAGCCCATCATCCTATCCATCAATCTCCAAATGGCATCTATAAGCCCATTCCACCATCACACTGCTACTATGTGAGCGCAAATTTCTGGGCACTCTAGTGTTCAATCATCTTCCACCTTCGGATTACGAAAGGCACGTCAGCCAATCTGCATCCTCAGGTCTAAGAAGATTGAACAGGGGCAACTGTTGTACCCCAAATTTTGCCCTCCCATATTCTTCAAGATTTGTCAAAAGCATGCTTCAAAATTCCCCAAGGGTTGCACAGTTCAAGGGCCTCCTAAACAGTCAAAATTAGGGTTTTGGTTCTGACAAAGAAAATGAAGTTTCCAATGGTTCAATAAAGTCCCGCATGCCTACAAATATGGTCAAGCATCATCATACCAAGTTTCAAGACTTACAGTACAAAATTGCACAGTCAAAAACCCTAATTGTACTACAGTCAACTGTAGGGGCAAAATGGTCATTTGACAGCCAAAAGTTCAAATTTTTGGTCAACATCTCATTTTGAAGCCACAAACATCATTTTATCAATGCTTGATCATGATTCTCAAAGCTTGGCTCAAAAATCATCAAGATGCAAAAGTTTCCATATTTGGACAGTTGAAAAAGTCAACTGTAAATTGACCAGGGCATAACTTCCACATGGATTGTCAGAAAAATTCCATCCAAAGCTCATTTTGAAGATAATGACATTTCCTACAACTCCTCTTCACACTTCAAGTCCAAGAAATGCTCTCAAAAAAAGTTATCAATTTCAACATTATAGGTCATTTTCAAAAGTCAACAAAAAGGGACTTTAAGTCAAAAGCCATAACTTGAGCTTGGTAACTCAAAATGACATGGGACCAAAGGAATTGGTTAGAGGACTCAAAGAACTTTCCAAAATGTCCAAGAACATGAGCAAAGCTTAAAAATTGAGCAAGTTATGCCTTGTGGAAGTTGGGAAATTTTTGGATATTTTGAAAAGTCAACATTGATTCAAATGACCTAAAAATGCTAATGGGCCTCTTTTTCTTCCACAATTCATCATCCAAGGCATGTGCACGACCATTTGGCCCAAAGGGAAGTTTTTATCATTTTTATTTTATTTATTTGAATTTTTAAATGCTAGAAATTCATTTAATTAATTAAAATATAAAAAAATGCTAAACCTAGGTTTTTCAATCTTTTTATGCATGATATCTACTCAATATTTCGTGCAAATCAGGTTTGGAAAGTATCTTGGTGATTGAACATGATTTGGACTAAAATAGCATGAAAAAGATTTGAAAATAATGGCATGGAAAATCAAATATTGTTCCATCAATTCCTTGATTCTTTTGATCAAATTCTTAACCTAAATCCTTCCATACATAAGTACAAAGCAAACCCTCGTGCCTTTGGACTCCAGGCTGCGCCATATACCAAAAAACAAACTTGGAATTTTTCAAGAAAAACTCAAATATGAAAACCATCTTCTAGGTCGATTTAAGCCAAGATATTCATCCCATTACCTTCCTAGGACATCACTGAGTCTAACTGGATAGCTTTCCATACGCATAGCCCTTTGAATTGGTATACAGAAATCAAATTTTTTCACATAATATGCATAATCGTATTTTGATTTTCAAGCACATTCATTGCATTTTTCTTATGGATTCTGACTAATTGATGGATTCTGATGCTAACTGTGTAATTTAATTGTGTTTTTGTGCACTACACGTGATTCCACCATTGTTATCATCTAGGGTTTTCCAAGTTCTAAATTGGGCGTTTCCAGCTATTATAAAATTAGGACAGGCCAATACCATGAACGAATTCAGCGTGTTCAGACGAAAACAAATCCATCCTCGCGCTTAATTTATATGGCCGGACGGCCTATTCGCTATTTCATAAAATTGCATGTTTTGGGGGGGGGGTTAAAAACCCCCGCTAACCATTCTCTATTTTCAGGAAAGAAACAAAACCACGAAGAAGATGATGAAGTGGCCATCAGTAATTGGTCGATTCAAATTTTTCGCGCGAAAAGAGCACTAACTCGTGTTTTCTTTTATATTCATTGTTTGTTATTTAATAGACAAAGAAGTAAAGTGGCACAGTTGGCAAGGCGTTGTAGTGGTAACCTCCAGGATCTGGGTTCGAGCCCCAGGTCCTCATCCCTTTCATATTATTTTTCCTTTAATTGTTATCCCATGCAGATTCAACTAAGGCTCCACCGTATGCTCTTCCATCCAACACGCCACTTGGCCAATTTCACCAATCCAAGGGCCAGGATCCAGAGATCATGATGGGTACTAGTCAACCATCTCACATGCCAGCGCAAAAGTCAAACAGGCCAAGGTCTTGATGGGCCTAAAATGCTAAGACTTCACCTCCAAATTAGGGGCAGAACCCCCTAGGTTTGAAAGCTTTTACATTTTTTTCATTCTTTTCTTTATTTCAATTAATGTTTTCTTAATTAATTTCCTTAATTTAATTATTTTTCATAAAAAACATAAAAACACAAAAAGATCAGAAAATTACAAAATTAAAATATATTTATTTAATTGATATTTTTGTAAATAAAACCTTTATTAATTAATTAATTTTAATCTAGGGTTCATCTTAATAATATTTTTTTTAATAAACTTAAAACTTGGTAGAATTAGGGTTTATAATAATTTTTATCCTTTTTCTTTTCTTTTCACAAATTATCAAATATTATTTATTTTTATAATTAAATTACCATGTAAATAATTAGGTTTAATTTTAGGTTAAAATTTAATGCTTTCTTAATAAACTAAAAAAAAAACAATTAGAATTAGGATTAGTATTTTAATTTCATTTTAAATTCTCATAAATACAAAAAAACAAAAAAATAATTTCTTTTTCTTTAATTTAATTAATTTGTTAGTCATTTAATTTAATTTCGCACAAAGGGTCCAACGCCCTCGTTTCTAATTTTAATTCAAATCGCGCATTTATTTTCTTTTTCTTTTAAATTATTGATGTACCTCTCCCAAAGCCGTGTAATTTAATTTCTCGCACTTTCACTTTACTTTACTTTCTTTATTTTCTGTCAAATCGGGTTCTGGAAATTTTGGCGATGTGGACCCGCGCCTGTTGTAATAGTTTAGAATTTTACCTTTCCGCAATTCTTTTTAACTGTTAAATAATGGCATGCAAGAATGAATGGACAAAAAATAAAAACAAACGCTTAGATCACTTTAACATGAACAAGACAAAAATAAATGAATCTGACACACAAATCACACACCACCCCTAGGGTACGCCTCACTGTTGCCTTGCCTCGAAAGGTGATCGTCGAGTAGAGGATATCTTAGTAAGTCCTCATGATCCGGGAACCTGGCATGAGGGTAGCTTCTAAGGTGTCTTCCCATTGCTCTGGTGATCACCATGTCCCGAACCTCGAATTGACCCGAACACCTCCAACGGTGGTGCTACCTACCTCTCAATGGTGGGATGGCACTACTTTAAAGGACATTTACACAGACGAATTCCTTAGGGTAGGTAGGTTCTCGTAGATACTTGCTCTAATTTCAAAACAAATTCAAAAATACTTTTCACACCAACACATTTTCAAAAGCTTTCGAAAGCAATTTTTCAAACACTCTTGAGGACCGATACAAGAGTCGAACTGAAAATTTTCAAAGAAACTTTTTAAAACCCACAGTTGAAAAGCAAACAAACCATTTTTGAAAACACAATGAGCAAGTATCTAAGAGCCCATGGATAACCATGGATAGAAAGGGTGCTAACACCTTCCCTTTCTATAACCTACCTCCCGAACCGAGAGCAATCTCTATAAGGAATTTTTCTGTGCTTTTGTCCTTTCCATTTGGAGAAAATAAAAGACGGTGGCGACTCTTGCTTCCGCGACATTTCGCGAACCAGCGTTAAACAGTCAGTTCCAGATCCACCGATCACAGTCAACATAGAGTTTGTATAGGACATATTGAGATTTCTAAAAAGTACAAGATCATCTTCAAAAGTTGAAAATTGAACAAGTTATGACCAATGAAAATTGGGCAAATTGGTGAAAATGCAAAAAGTCAACTTTGAGAAAAATTGCATTTTTAAGTTCATGGACCTATTTTTTGGGATTCAAGCATGTCAATGACTTACTCAAGGACCCCTAAAGTTACTCATGCACCATTGTGATTTTTATTTTTATTATTTGAATTTTATTCATTTAAATACCATTTAAATCAAAATAAAATACAAAGTGTGATGCAAGGCATGTAAGCTTTTGGTTTCCATCAAGTTGGAGGCCCAATTAACTCATAGCAAGTTGTCAAAATCGTGACAACCAAGTAAAGGCTAGATTTGGACAAAATATCCAAAATAGGAAAGTTGTAAAGTGTGTTTTATTTGGTTTTGATAAAGATTACAAAACAGTGATCCCTTTCCATATTTGTTGCCCTAATTTACACCATATATAAACACAAACATGCCAGCCTGGAGAGGAAATGAGTTACTGCCTCCACAAAACCTTAAAGTGCTTCAAAATTTTCTCAAATTAGTGCAGGCGCTTACAGTCCGATCCAAGCCGTTTCCATCCAATCAAAGTGCTGCAATCATCTCCTGAAGGTTTATAGGGTAAGAATGGGTCATTATTGAAGGCCAAAAGCTAGTAAAACGCATGCATATGCATCTCCGATTCTAAGATATCATGTGAATTCGTATTTTCATTTTTGTTTTATTTCAATGCATACCACCCACACTAGCGTGTTATTGAGACCCAAATGTGCAGGTTTGAGCCATTATCTAACCCCCATGCTTCCTGAATCACGAATCACCATGTTCATGCAGATTCGAGTTGATTGAACCATATCTCACAAATCTACACGCTTTAGTCCAAAACAATGATCCCAATGGACTCACAGCCCCCAAATTAGGGGTGTAGGGTCCAATTAGCATTTGATTTCACAGGTTTGGGCAAGGTCCGGTGAAGGAGGTGGCCGGAGAAGAAGATTGGAGCTAGGGATCCGGTGCTTCTCCGGTTATTCAAAGTTTTGAACATCATTGACTCCCACCTGGAGCTGTAAGCTCTCCTGATTGGATCTTGCGTGCACCCTGGGTCCCACGATGACTTAAGTTTTTGAATTTAATATTTTAACACGTTTTATTATATGATCATTGTTTTGTGTTGGATTAACAGATAAGCATTCCAGCTCAGTTGATGAAAGTAGCGTGTGATAAGGCGTTTGTATGCAAGGGCAGGGGTTCGATCCTTGCCTATTGAATTTTGTTTTCATATTATTTGATTCTTGCAGATCCAGTGTATTAAATTCCAACGCGCCTACCATGCACCTTCAGATCCCAACCAGCTAATGAATCCAGATCCAACGCTCCTAGAGCCCTCCCTCATGATGGACCCTTAAGGAGTCAGTAACATTGAAGTGCGCAGGAATGGGCTTGCTGTATCTGGGCCTAACAAATTGCAGTTTGTACCCCCCAGTTTTGCTTAACAACAAAAGGCTCAATTATTCATTTTTTTTACATGTTAGCCTTACCTTTTTTTAATTGTTTTATATTATTTCTTTAAAACCAATTTTATTTTATGATAAAAATCAAAAATCACAAAAAATAGATTTAGGTTTTTTCCAATTAAATTTGATTTATGTAAATTAATTAATTAATTAATTAAATTATTTTGACTAATTTAAAACCCAATTAGACCTAAGTTTATTTATTTAAAATGTTTTTCCAAATAAAAATACAAAAAAATGTTAGAATTAGTTTGCTCTCTTGATTAAATTTAATTGCAATTATTTATCACTTTTTATTTAATTAAGATTAGTTTTTTAGTTCAATTAAATTATTTTCTTAATAAAAATAACAAAAATATTCTACGCGTATAGAAGTGTTTTAGGGTTTTTACCTTGCTTTCCATATTCGCGCGCTCATTTTAAATTTCACATTTTTATATTGATGTAACTGCAAAAAGGATGTAATAGTTGTAAACTTATGACCTTTAATTTTTACTTCCCCATTTTGGATTTGTAATTCCCCCTCCCCAAAGCCATGTAATAGCGTAGCTTTAAATTCTGCATTTTTATTTTACATTGATATTAACTGTTAGATGTATGCTTAATAGGCATGTATGATAAGATCAAAAGAAAACGCTAGAAAAATTAACCTCCAAAGATAAATAACTAAAACGCAACGCACTCGCACATGCACGCCTCTAGGGTATCTCCACTGGTTACCTTTGGAATAAATAGTCGTGTCATTCGAATGTAGGGAATTTTAGCAATGACCCTTTGATTTTGAGATCATAAGTCCCTCGGTGACCCTTTCAAAGTTGCCTCGGTAAAAGATCTTAAAATCTTAGGGTAATTGCTAAAGTATCCTACAAAGTGGCTTTCATGACTATACGATGACCCTCGCCCGTCCCTCAAACATCCAACAATAGAGCTACCTACTCACTAATAGTATAATAGCTCTGTCTAAAGGAAAAGAGGAAAAGAACAAACTATTCGAGTAGGTAGATAGCTCCTAGTTGCTTGCTCATAAAAACAATCAACAACAAAATTTTCATACATACACAAACTCTTTTCTAAATATTTTCAAAGACAAAAAACACTTTGTATTCGTTCTCTCCGAAACGAGAAACATTACAAAGTTCGCCACACTGAGGCGTCTTTTCAAAATATCTTCAAAACGCACTTACACAAAAAAGCATTTTCAAAGTGAGCTAGCAACTAAGAGCCCGTAGATAACTACGGATGAAAAGGGTGCTAACACCTTCCCTTTCCATAACCAACCCCCCTTACTCAGAAAATAATCTCGAAAGGCATTTCCTGTTCTTTTCACCCTTTCCTTTGTTGGATAAAGGAAAAGTCGATGGAGACTCTTGCTAACCGCAACATTTATGATAAAACGCAAAACCAATAAAGTCAGTTCTCCCACCGTATTACACTACCAATACGCTTCAACGACGTTTCACATTCATACAACATTTACAAATATCATAGAATATACATGCAAAACGCATATAAAACACTCTCATTTACTTTGAGAACATCATTACACAGTGAATTTCATACATCATGATATTGCATTCAACTAACTCTTAATCTTTTCAGGTAAAGTATACAAACAGACGAATATCATCAGCAATTTTCAAACATGTCCAATATTAATTCCCGAAACAAGACCGGGGAAACTATCTATATGACTGGGTAAGAGATTAATTCCTAAAACAAGACGGGGCAACTACCTCTACAGCCAACAAAAAATAGGTCACAGATTAATTCCTGAAACAAGACATGGAAACTATTTGTATAACCAGATACATATTAATTCCTGAGATAAGACATGGCAACTATATATGAAAACGAATTGTAGATCAATTCCCGAAATAGGATAGGGTGACTATCTACATGAACAGGTTGAAGTTTAACTCCCGAAACAGGACGAAGAAACTATCTACACAATCGAGAAAAGATTAACTCTTGAAACATGACAGGGAAACTATCTTTCTATCTTTATGGCTAGATGAAGATCAATTCCTGAAATAGGATTGGGTGACTATCTATATCACCAAGTGGTACAAATTCCTGAAACAGGATGGGTTTACCAATGAAAACAGATTGTAGATCAATTCCCAAAATAGGACGGGGCGACTATATACACGACAAACACTTCCCTTCAGAGACTGAATTCTGAAAAAGAATCTTCCTTTAGATCTTCATCCTGAAAGGCATTTCCATCAGATCAATTCGAGCGTAGACTCATTTTGGTACTCCTTTCAACAGTTACTTCGGAGGGCATCTTTAAGCCCATCTCTGACGATATTCTATCACCTCTCTGAATGGCATATTTAAGCCCATTCAAGTAATATTATCAACCAATAGCATTACTTCGTGCACATGCGAGTGTAAATTTCTGGGCACTCAAGTGTTCAATCCTCTTCCACCTTCAGATCATGAATGAAGGACATACCAATCTAACTCTTCAGGTTTAAGAAGATTGAACAAGGGCAGCTGTTGTACCCCAAAATTTTCCTTCTCATTTTTCTTCAAGACATTCTCCTAGGGTTCTAAAATGCTCAAGGTTTCTCAAGAATTGATAAGACAAATTCTCCTCCTAAACAACGAGTCTATAATTAGGGTTTTGCATTTCTCAAGGAAGATTGGGTTTCCAATGTCTCAAATGATTTTCATGGTTCTTCATATGTCCCTAAGAATGCTCATGTCAAATTTCAAGTCTTGCATCACAATTTTTCCCAGTCAATGGCTTACGTCCAAAAAATGCTTCTTTTGAGAGATATAAGCCAATACATTATATGTCATTTCAAAAGTCAACAAAAAGACACTTTTTGTAAAGGCAACTTACATCAAGATAAATTCTTCAAAAGATAAAATGATAAACATAGAGATTGTAAAGGACATATTGAGCTTTCCAAAAAGTCCAATATCACCTTCAAAAGATGAAAATTGAGAGAGTTATGACCATTGCAAGTTGGGAAATTTTGAGCAAATGCATGAAGTTCAAAGTGAGGAAGCTTGTTATTTTCTGCTATTAGGCCATGGTTTAAGAGTCCAAACGTGTTCTATACTCCTTATAACCCTCATAATTCATTCATACATCCCTTGACCTATTTTTACTTTAATCATTTTAATTATTTTTTATTTATTCATTAATAATGCAAAATAAAAAAAATAAAATCATATATTCTTCTACAAGGTCCAAGCCCATATTTCCTTTGCCCTAATTTCTCTTATATATTCTCCCATTCATTGTCATACAAGACACGGAAAAACCCTTGCCTCAAAATTGTCAAAAAGATCAAACTTTTTCAAGAACCCTAGAAATTTTCAAATCCTTGTTACAAACCCTTTCACCATAAATTTGCCATCCTTATCAACTCCATTCGCTCCCAGGGTATGATTGGATCATTTTACAATGATCCAAATGGCCAGAAAGCACTTGTACATGCATCACGATTTCATTCTTGTTTGAGTTTCATATTTTTTATTTTACTTGATTCTAACACTTACTAATGCTTGATATATGTTTATGAGGCTCAACTATGCAGGTCTGGACCATCGTGGAAGCCCCATGCATGCTAAATCTTAAATCACCATGTTTGCTCTGATTTGCACACTTTGCATTATAGCGGCCAAAAAATTGAGTTTTAGCCCAGAATAATTATCCCATTAGATTCACAACCCTTGATTTAAGGGGGTAGGACGTGTTTGGATCATTAACGCTTTGTGTTTTGCAGGTTGGATGAAAGAAAGCAGCCGAAGAAGACGACCGGAGCTAGGGCTTCAGCGCCTCTCCGGTCAATATATTCAAATTTATAATATATATTTATAGATTGATATAAGTGAATGGATGTATATCCACCCCAGTGGCAGAAATGCACGCGCTAAGGCATTGGTCTCCCAAGTCACGGGTTCGATCCCCGGTTTTGCGAAAATTCTCATATTTTCATATTTTTGCAGGATATAGTACAAAAAACGCTGAGGCTAGATCTTGACACCAACAAAAGCTTAGCTTAGTGGTAAGCTATGCATGGAGAATGCTTGAGGGCGTGGTTTCAACACCCACCCATATCCTTTGGTTTATTTTCTATATTTCTCACTCTTTTTTCAACCTTTTTTCTTTAACTTCACAAAATCTTTTACAAAACCTTTTTTTAAAACTTATTTTTAATAAACCCTAATTTAGGTTTTAGGTTTTTAATCAACCCTAATTTGATTTTTAGGTTTTTCTTAATTAAATTAAAATTGACTTAGATTTTAGGGTTTCGATTAATTTAATTAACTAATTCTTTTTCTTAATTAATTAAAATTAACTAGGCTTTAGGTTAATCATCAAATCATTTTTTTTATCAAAATCATAAAACAATTTTCTCTTTCTCTTTATTTTACAATCTCCACGTGCTTTATTATTTTCGTGTTATTTTTTCCGATTATGTAACTGCTACTGGTTTGTAATAGTTTAATTAGGATTTACTTTTTCCACGATTTTTACTGTTTGTATCCCCCTTCCCAAAGCTTTGTAACAACGTAGGACCCTTTAATTTCTACCTTTACTTTCTGCATTTACCGCTTTCTTTATAACTGTTTAGCTTAATAAGATTGTATAGAAAGACTAATTATTGAACTTAGAAAACCCTAATTTTCACAGATAAAATAACGGAATAAAAACATTTTTCACACACGCACCTCTAGGTTAACCTCACTCGTTTCCTCGGAAAACAATTATGTCCCTCGAGCGTGGGGACGCTTTAGCAAAGACCCTCGATTAAAAAGATCGTAGTCACTCGATAACCCTTCGATGCTGCCTCAGAAAATGATCTTAGTCCCTTACGATACATTGCTAAGGCGCCCCTACGAGTTTCCTTTATGACTGTACGATGACCCTCGCCTGTCCCTTCATATCCAACTATATGGCTTCCTACTAACTAATGGTAGGATAACACTATCTAAAGGAGAAGGAAAATAACATGAAAGACTTTTGAGTAAGGGTAGAATACTGTTAATCGCTTGCTCACACTTATGAAAACATATTTTTTCACAAACACTTTGTACGCATTCTTAACTGATACAAGAATCATTACAAAGTTGCCATACTTAGGCATTTTTTTCAAAATATTTTCAAACACATTCACAAAGAATTTTTAAAACAAAGTGAGCTAGCGATTAAGATCCCGTAGATGACTACGGATGAAAAGGGTGCTAACACCTTCCCTTTTCATAACCTACCCACCGAACTCAAAATTCTCAAAGGTCTTTCCTGTTCTTTTCCCCCTTTCCTTTTTAGATAAAAGAAAAGTCGGTGGTGACTCTTGCTATCCGCAACATTTGTGATACAACGCAAAACCAAGTCATTTCTCCCACCATATTACAGAAGGTTAGTGGTCACATACCTTTTGTCTATATGCCTAATAATATAAGAGAGGAATTCATCATTGGTACTCTTTATTTGAGCTTGGAGGAAGTGAAAGATAACTAGAAACCGAATGAAGGTGCTCATGGTTTCACCATGGAATTCCTGGAAAGAAAAGCTCAAGAAGGGAGAGACTTGTTGCACTTACCTCTTATGACATCAAATGGTATTATATGTAAGGCGAAAGTCCAGGTATCATCACCAGCTGTGGGGAATTCTCCAATTTTCCTCTCATGGGAAAACATGGTTGCAATAACTACAATCGTGTTCTGGCTCTCCGACAATTGGGATATGCCATGAATGACCCACCTAAAGAGATAAAAGTTGTAGAGACTGTATTTTGAGAAGGGAGAGAATCCAGTGTTGTTGCGAAAAATAAAGAATGCTTAGAAAAAGATTCACAAAAGAGACAGAGACTCCATAGAGAAGAAAGTTTCTATTGTCAGAGCTCCTTATGTCAAGTGGGTCAAAGAGAGAGTGGGTGCCATTTTGTTGCCTTTTTGAAGGGAGAATATGTTGTGTGAACAATCACCTCTTATTTTATCCGAATCTGTGCCTACTGAAGAATACAATCAAGTTCAAGTTGAAAATATAGAACTTCGCCAGAAATACCACGTGTTGAGGATGAAGCTTTATGAAGCCAGGGCATATAAGTTGGACTTGGTTCATATTATCAATATTGTTAGCAAGGGGACTTCTGAATTTAGGAAAGCCAAAAAGAGACCTGTGGTAGAAGAAGGGGCCTTTGTTTCTGTTGAAGACTATAAGAAAACTGTTGAAGATGCCGAGAAGAAGCAACGAGAGAGTGTGAAGCTTCGAGCATCTGAGACCAAGTATAAAAAGAAAATCAAAGAACTGGAAAGGAAACTCAAGAGTTCCAGGTTAGACAAAGATAAATACCAAGTCCAGATAACCTAAGTCATGAAAGAAAATACAAGACTCCAAGCCCGGTTGGAGAAGGTGGAGAATGCTCCAGTACCAATTCCACTTCCTGAGTGCAATGAATGCGAAAAGCTGATTGAGAAATTCCAGTATCTCCAGGAACATCTGTATAAAAAGGATGTTGTTATTGCAAGTTTTGCAAGAGGGCGAGATCGGGAGAAGACCAAAGAACCGTTCAAAGAAACCAAAGACTGGAGTGTTGAATACTTCAGACAAGGAGGATCTTTATATTATGTATAGATGAGGGATAATCCTCTTTGATTGTTTCTTTTCTCTTGTTGTATGATCACCTCCAGGCTTGTTGGCCGAGGTCTTTATCTTTCATGATGTATTATGTTGTCTACTGTTTTGTATGAGCTCTTTTGATTTGAAGTTTCTTCTTTAATGAAAAGCAGTTGTCGTCTATATCTCCTATTTGATTATTGCCTATTTATTTTATCATGTTTCTTGTTATTCCAGATGGCTGACAAGACTCATGAATACCATGAAAATGACTAACATATCATGGATATAATTCATATCTTGCATTACATGTTTATTCAGACTGGACTCCTTATCTTTTGGCTCTGCTTTTTCTTAGCAGAATTCTCCAAGAAGACTACCCACCATTATTCTATCAGAAGCAATCTATACCATGGTCAGATGGAACAAATAGAGACAGAACTAGCTGAAGTGAGGGCCTAGATGGCCAATCAGATGGCCCAATTTATAGAGGTTATTACTAATGTGAACATAAGGCATGACGAGCTCATGGCTCTTATCGAAAACACTTGGAGGAACCAAGCCGATACTGGAAATCAGGGTTTGGTCGAAGATGTTTATGTCGGACTCGGCAATAAATATCATGAAAACATGCAGGGGCAGCCTGCCTAGGACCCCTATAATCCATTTCATCAACAAGGCTTGCATGACAATCGTGATCGCTTTCCACCACCACACGGGTTTCATCTACTGGATGAAAGAGGGGGTCATCAGAATAAGAGAAATTACCATATGTAAGAGTTTGATCATGATAACAATAAGGACTAATATTCTATGCATAATTCTGAACCTGGTTTTAATAATGGGAATAGGAAGTATCGAATGCGGAATGAGCCCTTGAAAGTTATTAAAGGGTAGGGTGTCCTTGTGATGGATGCAAATGATCTAGGTTTGGTACTAGGAGTGAGGGTTCCTCCAAAATTCAAACCCCATGTGTTTGAAAAATACAATGTGTCTACCTGTGTAAATACTCATGCCAGGACATACTACAATAAAATGTCAGTTCACACTGAAGATGAAGGTTTGCTGATTCACTACTTTCAAGACAACCTATTTGGGGCATCCATAGAGTGGTATATGAAGTTGGAGAAGTCATACATCCTAACTGGAGGGATTTAGCTGAAGATTTCTTCAAGCATTATCAGTACAACATTAATATGGCGCCACATCATACTCAATTGCAGAGTTTGGCACAAGGTCAAAATGAATCCTTCAAAGAATATGCCCATAAATGGTGAGAATTAGCTGCAAGAGTTCAACCTCCGCTAATGGAGTGAGAGATTATTGATATGTTTATGGGCATATTACATGGACCTTACTATGACCGAATGATAGGCAATACTTCTTTTGGATTTTCTGAGTTGGTGATTGAAGATGTGAAAAACACAAGAAGTGGGGTTGAATTATTAAAACTTGAAATCAAATACAGACTAGACGTTATTTTTATCCTGGTTCGTTTGATCTCAAACTACTCCAGTCCACCCGTCAAGGTGATTTCGCCTCTCTCCAACGAGGTCTTAATTCACTATACTCAACTAAATACAAAACTGCTTTAATAACTGCTAAAGCCTTCTTGAGTCTAAACCACAGACTGGTTTCTCAAGGAAATTCTTTCTTACAGAACTGAACAATTATGTGTGTTTGATGTTTTCTACAAAAACTATATATCACAACTGTGATAATACACAAATGAAGCTTATATGAAACTAGATTGCTAGAACTATAGAGTAATCAATTGAGAGCTTTAGCAAACTGATTTAGTGAGGACGAAGATGATTGTTGGCTTTGAGTATACGCGTGTAGAGTATTGTAGAGCATTAGCCATTTCACTTTTCACTGATTTGTGTAAATACTTCTTGGAAAAGATACGTTGATGCCAATTATTCCATTTCAATGCTCATTACGTTCTTTCCATTTTGAGAATATCTTTGTCTGGGAATAAAGCCGTTGGTAATAAATCTGCCTTGAATGTAGTACCGTTGACACTTCAGAATTTTCTACTTGATTAAGATCAGAGTATGTTGGCTTTAGCTTATTCTGATTGCTTCTGAGTGCTGATGACATTGTTAAGATCTTGATCAGAGTCAGAGTATGTTGAGCGCAGATTCTGTTCATCAGACTTCAGCATAAGCACATGTATTGATCTTCTGGTTGACATCTTCTGATGCTGATGTTGATATTCTGATGCTGATTCCATCAGAGTTTCCTGTAAATAACAGCATAATTTTAAGTAGCATCTATGTCAAATATAAAACTCATAATTCATTTAATCTTGTATTTTGTTATCATCAAAACTCTAACTGAGGGTTGTAGAATCAAACTATGTTCTAACAATCTCCCCCTTTTTCATGATGACAAAAACTAGATTTTTTCAATTAAAATAAAATGATGACAGTATCAGAGTTTAAGGATAAAAAGGAAACAGTATCAGAGATAATCCATTAACGAGAAAAAGGTATCAGAGCTAAGAGAGTAAGGAATAAAAAGTATCAGAGTAATGATGAGAAAAACTCCCCCTGAGTTGATTATTCCTTTTGATTCCTTGAGACCTTGAGCATCAGAACTTTATTGAACCTTTCTTTGATCATCAGAATTTTGCTTTATCAGAGTTCTTCAGATTCTTGTACCTGTAAGCTTTTCAGAACAACAAATATTTATGAATGTTAGAATGTTTGAGACTTTTGTCTCAGTAAACCGTTATTGAAAAATATCGTTCTTTTCTCCCCTTTTTTGTCAGCGATCAAAAAGCATATATAATCATAGTTAAAAAAAAAATTAAAGCAAAACACGTTTGTATTAAAACAGAAGCAATGATAGTTTAGAACAAGTAGAAATATTACAGACAAACATAAGAAAACAAGGAAAACATAAGAAAAAACTAAGAAGAAGGAGGAAGTCGTGTGAACAGGGCTTCCAACATGCTCTTGATTTGTTCGCTGGTTTCATTCTGCTTGGCTACCATGCTTGCTATAGATTCAATCTTGATATCCTGCTTGTCCATCCGTTCATTCATCAGCATATCTGATCTCTTCAAATCCTCCAAAGTCTGCCTATCAATAGAGGAAGATTGAGGATCTTTAGATACATGCTGCTTCTCAGAGCTTTCTGTAGCTTCTTCTGCTTGACCTAAGTCTTCAGCTTGAATAACCTTTTCTTCTGCAGCTTGAACTGTAGTTGCTGGACGCTTTTCAGACCAAGGCTCAATGTCTAGAGGGAGAGCTTCTTCCTTCAGCAGCTTGCTCAGAATTGGACCTTCCATTTCCTTCAGCAGATTGCTGAAGTTTTGTTGTCCCTGCCCATAGCTCTGGTCTTGCAACTTGAAGGTTTCAGCGCAAATACATCTTCTGAATTGAGTCCAGAGATGATCTGATACAGCAGGATCAACCACTTCCAGACTTGCTTGTTTCAAGGAAGTGATCCACTTCTGCATATCTGATTCAAAATTCAAAATGTTGCTACCAACATCTGGTTGTTTAGGTTTAGGGATGGCTGTTTTCTGGTTTATTGCAGCAAGGCGTTCAAGGATTGTTAGATCAATGACTGTCTTGCTGTGGTTTTCTGTATTTTTCTTAGGTGAGGGAGTAGGAGAATCAGAAATAACGATTGGACTATGTGCAGTGTTTGCAGGAGTTGTTTCTGGTGAGGAGGGAAGTTGAGACATATTAACAGTTGTACCATAGGGCAGTTGAATGGCCAAGGGTTATGGTTCAGGGGACTCAGGTTTGAGCCTCAGAGTTTTGAGTCTCAAGCTGTGGAGTTTGTGCATGTGGAGGAGATGGTGGATTACTTTCTGGTTTAGGAGAGGGAGGTTGGTGAAAATGGAATGTCAAGTTGTGGAGAAATGGGAATTTCTGGTTGTGGATTTGGATTATCTGTTTGGGGAGCGAAGAATGTTGTTCTATATCAGACAAAACTTGTGCAAGTTCTGGTTCTGGTATGGTTGTGGTGTTTGGATTTTGTGGTTTGGAGCGGGATCTTCTGAGGGTTAATGACTCAGAAGGGTCAAAGTCTTCAAAATCTTCAAAGGTTTGGGGTGTTGGGATATCATATGGAATTGGAGTTGGAGTAGGAGTAGATGTGGAACCAGCAGTTGAATTTAAAACAGATACAGAAACAGGATTACCTCTTTTCTTTGGAGTCTGTTGTGATGATCCTTCTGGAGCAGCTTTTCTCTTCTTCGTCTTCTTCAGAGCTACCTCTGGTGCCTTCTGCTGAAGATCTTGAATGTTTAGATTGGGTGTTGTACCATCAACTTTACAAGCATCCAAATATCTCAGAATGATCTGAGGCTTGGAGTCAATCTCTGAGAACATGGGGAAGTCGTCCAGAGGAACTCTTTTTCTGGAGATTTCAGCAAAAGGAGTGATGCTGGGCTCCTTCTTAATATTCTCTATCAGCTTCATCTTCTTTAGATTCTTGGCATTCAGCTGTTTGCCAACAGATGGTTCCAGGGTGCTGATCTCTTGTGCCTCTGTCAAGTGTTCAATCAGCCTATTCTCAGTCAAAATATCTGATATAAATCTACCCAAGGGTATCCAATCCCTTTTAGTGCGTTCATCTTCTCTGGTCTCCTTGACGCTGGTTCTCAGATGGTTGAACAGAAGATGAGCTAGATTAATCTTTAACTTCTGATTGATAAAATAGATCAGAAAATGCTGATCTATGTTTATGTAGTCAGGAGAGCTTGTGGGCTTCCTGTGATTGAAACAGCCTAGAATAATCTTTGCCCAAATTCCGTGCTTATCTCTCAGATCCCTTATCTTGCTGGAGGGAAGCCCCAGCGTGAAAATTTCCCTTGCTATAGTAGCAACATCTGAGCACCTTTCTGCCATGTCTATACAGCGTATACCACCACCATTGTATCCAATCAGTTTTCCAATTAGGTCTTCAGTAATCACAATTTTCTTCCCCATTATGTAAGAAGTGACTTGGTGATTTGAGGAAGACGCGTGAATCCAGAATTCCTTAACAAAGATAGGAAAAGTTGGACCCACCAACCTGTCAAAGTATCTCTCCCATCCTTGAGCTTGAATCTCTTCTGATAAATCAAAACCATTTTCCTTCAAACTGTTGAAATCCACTATAATCTCTGACAGAACTTCCAGGTTCTTGACTGGAGTGAGTAGTGTTCTAAGAGGAACCTCATATTGCTCAGCTGATGCATCTTTCTGGGAACCTGAAGAGATATTGCTGGAAGACGCCATTGTTCACACGAGGTTTTGAGAGAAAAAATTGAAAGGGTTTTCTTGAGCAGTAAGAACACAAACACAGATATCAGAGAAATTGATTGAAAATGAAAGTAAGGGTAAACGTTGTGAATAGTGTGAATGGTGTTTAAATAGATTTTGAAAAAGTTTTTGAAAACATAAACGCTTAAGAGAGAGAAATAAATCATGATTAATAGCATTAATTGATTGCTGATTTTAGGGGATTTCAGAAAGATACTTTAAACAGTTACCAGTGACATGTGTCTCAATGCAACCAATCAGCGTTTTGCCTTTTCAGAAGCGTGAACGCGTGTTCAGCCTCAGGAAGCAGCTGATGACTGGATGACACTTGTTTGCTTTGAGTGAACATCACTTCTATCCTTGAACTGAAGAGCTCAGAGCTTCATGGATAGATCTGATACAATCTGCATTTCTAAAGACTCTGAAAGAAGATTGATCAGACGTTCACAGAGAAATAAATATAATTTTGAAGGTTAATATATAAAATTAAAACAGTTTTATTCTGGACAGAGCTTCATGCTGAGATGATTCAGAATGAAGTTGAACCTATCTTCAGAAAGTGGTTTTATGAAGATATCAGCCCATTGATGGTCAGTATCAATAAATTTTAAGTTTAAGATTCCTTTCTGAATATAGTCCCTAATAAAATGATGTTTTATTTCTATATGCTTAGCCCTAGAATGCAAAATTGGATTTTTACTTAAGCAAATGGCAGAAGTATTATCAGAGTATAGGAATGTTACTCTCAGAAATCCGGAAGTCCTCAAGTTGACTTTTCATCCAGAGCATTTGTGTGCTGCATCCAGCTGCTGCTATGTATTCAGCTTCTGCTGTTGATAGAGCAATGGTGGATTGTCTTTTGCTGGACCATGAGATCATATTTTCTCCCAGAAACTGGCAGCTTCCAGAAGTACTTTTACGTTCTACTCTGTCTCCAGCAAAGTCAGCATCAAAGTAACCTACTAAGCTGTAATCACTAGATTTTCTATAAAACAAACCCAGATTAGTAGTACCTTTCAGATACTTGAAAATTCGCTTAACAGCTGTTAAGTGAGATTCTCTAGGATCTGATTGGAATCTTGCACAAATGCATACACTGAATAAAATATCAGGCCTTGGGGCTGTCAGATAAAGAAGAGAACCAATCATACCTATGTAGACTTTCTGTTCTACCTTTTTGCTTACCTCTTCTCTTTCCAGAATGCACGTGGGATGCATTGGAATCTTTGATGGCTTACATTCTGAGAGATCAAATTTCTTCAGAAGTTCTCTGACATATTTGCTTTGATGAATGTAAGTTCCTTCTGGGGTTTGATTGATCTGAATTCCCAGAAAGAATTTCAGTTCTCCCATTAGGCTCATCTCAAATTCTGCCTGCATACACTTAGCAAATTTTCTTCCCAGAGAGGGATTAATAGATCCAAATATTATATCATCAACATAAATCTGGCAGACTAAAATGTCATTCTTAACTGTTTTACAGAATAAGGTTGTGTCCACCTTCCCTCTGGTGAATTCCTTTTCTAACAGGAAGTTACTTAGTCTTTCATACCAAGCTCTGGGAGCTTGTTTCAGACCATACAGTGACTTCTTTAGTTTGAAAACATATTCTGGATGTTTTGAACTTTCAAAACCAGGGTGTTGGTGCACATATACCTCTTCTTCTATATAGCCATTTAAGAATTCCCTCTTGACATCCATCTGATAAAGAGTGATGCCTTTATTAACAGCAAAAGAAATTAAAAGTCTGATAGATTCTAACCTGGCGACTGTAGCAAAGGTTTCTGTATAGTCTATCCCCTCTTGCTGACTATAACCTTGTGCTACCAATCGTGCCTTGTTTCTGATGACTTCACCTTGTTCATTCAGCTTGTTTCTGAACACCCATTTTGTTCCAATGATGTTGAATCCTTTTGGTTTAGGAACTAGATCCCATACGTCATTCCTTGTGAATTGATTCAGCTCCTCTTTCATTGCTAGAATCCAGTCATTGTCCAGAAGTGCTTCATCAATAGAGGATGGTTCAATCAGAGAAACAAGTCCCATGAGGGATTCTTCAGAGTTTCTGAAATTGGCTCTTGTTCTGATTGGATCTTCCTTTCTTCCTAAGATTGTTTCTTCTGGGTGATCCATGCTGCTTCTGGATGGTCTTTTCTAAGGTTGATCAACAGAAGATGCTGGATTGCTTGCAGTGCCTCTTTCTGATGTTGAGGGAGTGTCTCTGTTAAGAGCTTCTGAGGACTTGTCTTCAGTACCTGTGAATTCAACTTCCATACATGTAAGTAATTCATTCTGCTTTGACTTTTGAGAGTCAAGCTTGTCATCAAAATGAACACTGATTGATTCTTCCATAATCTGTGTTTCTGTATTGTATACTATGTACCCTCTTGAGCGTTCAGAGTATCCTAACATAATACACTTCTGTGCTTTTGAGTCAAACTTGTTCAAATAATTTTTAGTATTCATAATAAAACAAGTACATCCAAATGGATGAAAATATGAAATGTTGGGCTTTCTGTTCTTCCACAATTCATATGGAGTATTTTCCAGAATAGGTCTTATGGAGATTCTATTCTGAATATAGCACGCTGTGTTTATCGCCTCTGCCCAGAAGATCTTAGCAACGTTAGTCTCGTTGATCATGGTTCTGGCCTTTTCTTGCAATGTTCTGTTCTTTCGTTCTACAACTCCATTTTGCTGGGGAGTTCTAGGACAAGAGAAATCATGCAAAATGCCTTTGTCATTAAAAAAAGATTCAAAATCTCTATTTTCAAACTCTCCACCATGATCACTTCTGACTTTGACGATTCTAAGATCCTTTTCATTCTGAACTTGGTTACAGAAGGTGACAAACACAGAGTGTGACCCGTCCTTGTGTCTTAAGAATTTTACCCATGTCCATCTGCTATAGTCATCTACGATTACTAACCCATACTTCTTGCCACTGACTGAAGCAGTTTTAACTGGTCCAAATAAGTCAATGTGCAGAAGTTCTAATGGCTTAGAGGTGGAAACAACGTTTTTAGATTTAAAAGCAGGTTTTGCAAACTTGCCTTTCTGACATGCTTCACACAGAGCATCTGAATTGAACTTCAGGTTAGGAAGTCCTCTGACCAGATTGAGTTTGTTAATCTGAGATATTCTTCTCATACTAACATGCCCCAATCTTCTGTGCCAGATCCATTGCTCGTTGTTAACAGACATAAGACACTTTACATTCTGACTTTTCAGTTCAGAAAGTTTGATTTTGTAAATGTTGTTTCTCCTCTTTCCATTAAACAGGATAGTCCCATCTTTCTGACTAACAACTTTACATGAATTTTGATTAAAGATTATATCATAACCGTTATCACTTAATTGACTTATGGATAATAGGTTATGCATTAATCCATCTACTAATAAAACATTATTGATAGAGGGAAGATTTCCATTACCTACTGTTCTAGAGCCAATGATCTTTCCCCTCTGATTGCCTCCAAAGCCTACATGGCCTCCAGGCTTAAGTTCCAGGCTTTGGAACATATGCCTTATTCTCGTCATGTGTCGCGAGCAGCCAGAGTCCAGGTACCATGACTGGTGTTTCTGCTTTGCTGCTAAAGATATTTGCAACATGTATTATTTTATCCTTAGGTACCCATATTTTCTTGGGTCCTGATTTGTTAGTTTTACCAAAACTCTGGTTGAATTTTGGTTTGACAGAATAATTGCTGCTAGTGTATTTGATGTCATGTGTGTTCCCATATACAAAGTGTGAATTAAGAGAAGTTCGTTTAATAACTAAATCCATGGCATTCTTTGGTGTAGGTACCTTACCTTGGTATCCTATTCCCTTTCTGCCATTTCTGCTAACTCCATAGATCATTGAAGCCATTTTGCTTCTATCTATGCTTTTAGCAAGAAACTTCTGAAAGCTGTGATCATACTCCTTGATGATCTCATCAGCACTACTGGGAGTTTCAGGAATTGTTTCCTTCTGAGAGTTTTGTAAAAGATTTTCTAATTTTGAAACTTTATTTTTCAACTCAGAATTTTCCAATTTGAGACTCTCAGTTTTATCAGAGTCAGAAGCAAGATCCCTTTTCAGGTTTCTGAATTTGACTCTGATCTGCTGATATCGTTCCAGAATCTCATTAAGGCTTTCAGCTAGTTCAGCCTTAGTAAAATTAATAGCAATGTCAGGAAATACCTCTTCTGTGTCTGATTCAGAGTCTGATTCAGAAGCTTCACTGTCTTCTGATATGTTTGCCATGAGAGCTATGTTTGCTCTCTCATCATCTGATTCTGAGTCAGCTTTAGATGTGTCAGAGTCATCCCATGTGGCCATGAACTTTTCTTCTTTTCCTTGCCAAACTTTCTTCTGGGCTTTTCCTTCTGAAGCTTTGGGCAATCACTCTTGTAGTGTCCTTGCTCGTTGCATTCATAGCAGATGATGTCCTTGTTGTTTGGCTTTCTGCTTCCTGAAGAGCCTTCAGATCTTCTGTATCCAGAGGAGAATTCTAACCTTCTGTATCTGGAGGAGGATTCGTTCTGGTTCTCAGATCTTCTGAGATTCCTGAACTTTCTTTGCCTCTGCTTCCACAGTTGGTTCACCCTTCTGGAGAGGAGGGACAATTCATCTTCTTCTGATGAGGACCCATCAGAGGTTTCTTCAACAACCTGCAAAACCTTAGAATCAGATTTTCTGTTAGATTTTAGAGCTAAAGGCTTACCTTGCTTTTGAGGTTCATCAGCTTCTAGCTCTATCTCATGACTTCTGAGGGAGCTGACAAGTTCCTCCAGAGAGATTGTATTGAGATCCTTAGCTAGCTTCAGCGCTGTGACCATTGGCCTCCACTGTTTTGGCAAGCTTCTGATGATCTTCTTGACATGATCAGCAGTAGAATACCCTCTGTCCAGAACTTTGAGACCAGCAACCAGAATCTGAAATCTTGAGAACATTGTTTCAATAGATTCACTTTCTTCCATCTTGAATGCCTCATACTTCTGAATGAGCGCAACAGCTTTAATTTCTTTAACTTGAAGGTTGCCTTCATGCGTCATTCGGAGAGAATCAAACATATTCTTTGCAGTGTCTCTGTTTGATATCTTTTCATATTCAGAGTAAGATATAACACTGAGAAGAATAGTTCTTGCTTTGTGATGGTTCTTGAAATCACGCTTTTGTTGATCAGACATTGCTTTTCTGTCAATCTTGTGACCATTTGCATTCACTGGGTGCGTGTATCCATCTGTCACCATATCCCACAGATCAACATCGTGGGCCAGAAAGAAGCTTTCAATTTTGTCTTTCCAGTAATCAAAGTTCTCTCCATCAAAGACTGGAGGTTTTCCACTGAATCTGTCTCTTTCTTCATTGTGGTCATTGCTGATGTTTTGATGTTGTCCTGCCATAGTGTTTTTCAATGCTGGATCTTGTACTGACACGGTTAAGTGTTATGAACTCAGAACCAGGCGCTCTGATGCCGATTGAAGATGTGAAAAACACAAGAAAGGGGGTTGAATTGTTAAAACTACTCCAGTCCACCCGTCAAGGTGATTTCGCCTCTCTCCAATGAGGTCTTAATTCACTATATTCAACTGAATACAAAACTGCATTAACAACTGCTAAAGCCTTCTTGAGTCTAAACCACAGACCGGTTTCTCAAGGAAATTCTTTCTTACAGATAACTGAACAATTATGTGTGTTTGATGTTTTCTACAAAAACTATATATCACAACTGTGATAATACACAAATGAAGCTTATATGAAACTAGATTGCTAGAACTATAGAGTAATCAATTGAGAGCTTTAGCAAACTGATTTAGTGAGGACGAAGATGATTGTTGGCTTTGAGTATATGCGTGTAGAGTATTGTAGAGCATTAGCCATTTCACTTCTCACTGATTTGTTTAAATACTTCTTGGAAAAGATATGTTGATGCCAATTATTCCATTTCATTGCTCATTACGTTCTTTCCATTTTGAGAAGATCTTTGTCTGGGAATAAAGCCGTTGGTAATAAATCTGCCTTGAATGCAGTACCGTTGACACTTCAGAATGTTCTGCTTGATTAAGATCAGAGTGTGTTGGCTTTAGCTTATTCTGATTGCTTCTGAGTGCTGATGACATTGTTAAGATCTTGATCAGAGTCAGAGTATGTTGAGTGCAGATTCTGTTCATCAGACTTCAGCGTAAGCACATGTATTGATCTTCTGGTTGACATCTTCTGATGCTGATGTTGATATTCTGATGCTGATTCCATCAGAGTTTCCTGTAAATAACAACATAATTTTAAGTAGCATTTGTGTCAAATATAAAACTCATAATTCATTTAATCTTGTATTTTGTTATCATCAAAACTCTAACTGAGGGTTGTAGAATCAAACTATGTTCTAACAGTGATGACAGGGGAAATAATTGAAGTTGGCTTAAAATGGGTAGAATTCTGATCGAGAATTATGGTAGTTCCTCAAGTGGAAATAACAAGAGACTGTTTGTTGCTTATCCCAAAAAGACAAAAGGTGAGACAAGAGATGTTTATTCCTAAAGGGGAAGAGATAGAAATCACCAGCCTTAACAAATCAATATTGTTTCTATCCCTATCAATGTTCCTCAGTAGCAGAGACATCATAATTCTCCTCGTCAGGACAACAATAATCAATAGAAAATACAACCAAGAAGGTTCGGTCCTTTGCTCATAAGCTATTTGCAGGCACTCTAACACTTGCTTGAGTTGAAATTGGTTACCTTGAGAAATATGTCGCCACCTTCTGAGAGGCTCCCAGCCTACTATGATGCCAATTCCAAGTGTGAATTCCATCTTGGTGGCATAGGCCACAACATCAAAAATTGTTATGTCTTAAAAAATAAGATACAAGATTTGTTGGATGCTAAGGCGATTGAGTTCAGTCCTGTTAATTGACCGAATGTAGTTCAGAACCCAATGCCTCCACATGGGGTTGCTGAGGTGAATGCTATCGATGGAAACAGTGAAATATTGAAATTGATTATGGATGTAGGTTGAGTGACTACTCCGCTTCCTTTTGTGAAAAGGTATTTGATCGATAATGCTATCTTCCCAGGTTGTGCTCCAGATTGTTACAAATGCAGAGAACAACCAAGGGGATGCGATGACTTGAGGGATGGTATTCAATTTTTGATTGATGTTGGTTCCCTACAATTTGACAGAATTCTAAGATGCAAGAAGGTTACTGAAAGAGAAATCATTGTGATATTTATTCCTTATACTCCAGCACACATTTCTGCTCCCACTAAGACAACTCCCCTGTTGATTACAATGCCCGATCCTATTCCATACACCTGTGAAAAAGTTGTCCCATGGCACTACAGTGCCAATGTTTACTATCATGGAGTAAAGCAAGGAGAAAATCCTTCAGGAGAGAAACCTGTTGAAGATGACAATGCGAATGTTGATAACTTTTCTGGTGTGAGCTGGATGACAAGAAGCGGGAGAGTGTTTGGTTGGAATATGCAAGATATTGTTGATGCCTTGGCAAGAGCCAAGGGTAAACAAATAATGAATGATAATCAGAAAGTTGTGCAGGCTAATGTTCCCAAGCCAAATGTTGTGTCGGGGACTTCTTCGACTCCTGATGAAGTTGAAGAGTTAATGAGAATAATTAGAAGAAACGATTACAATATAATAAATCAAATCAGTCGTACACCGTCTAAAATGTCAATCTTATCTTTGCTAATATACTCTGAATCTCACAGGAATGCTCTGATGAAGGTGTTAAAGAATGCATTTATGTTGCAAGAAATAACAGTGAATCAATTTGAAACGGTCTGTGCTAATATATCTTCTGGAAATGGTTTGGGTTTTACGAACTTCGATCATCCCTTTGAGGAGCATAATCATAACAAGGCGATGCACATTTCTATGGAGTGCAAAGGCACCACTTTATCTTGGGTGTTAGTGGATACTGGTTCTTCTTTGAATGTTCTGCCAAAATCTGCTCTTATGAAGACTGATTACTCTGGCATTGAGTTGCGTCCCAACGACCTGGTTGTGAAAACATTTGATGGATCCTGGAGATATGTATTTGGAGAAGTGGACCTACCTACAAGGTTGGTCCCAAAAACTCCACTGCTACTTTTTTCATGATAGACATACAGTCGACATACTATTGCTTGCTAGGGCGTCCATGGATTCACAGAGTTGGGGAAGTTACCTCCACCCTCTATCAGAAGCTTAAGTATCCTGTCGATGGAAAAATTATTATAGTTTATGATAAAGAGGAATACATTGTTAGTCATATGACTTCCTTCCGATATGTAGATATTGTAGGAGAGGTGCATGAAACTCCCTTCCAGGTGTTTGAAATGGTGAAGATGGTCAATATTCATGTATCAGTGCAAAAGAAGAAACCTGGAACATCCATGTCCTTTCTCAAAGATGCAAGAGCAGTTATAGAATTCGGTCACCCTGAAGGTTGGGGTCAGGTGGTGGATGTGATTCCGAAGTTTAACAAATTTGGTTTGGGTTTTAACCCCGATCAAAAGAGTGCAGCTCCTCGAGTTCCAAGCTTATAAACTCCTGTGAAGTTCTCCCATGCTGATATGGGCCAAGAGGGATACACCAACATTGTTGGTGATGATGGAGACGCTCTTTATAATATTGATGATTAGATACGACCAAGTGTTCCAAGCCAAGAGCTCAACAACTGGACCTATGTGGATATTATTCAAGTTACAAGCGCTCAAGAGTAACTTTCTTTTTTTTCTTTCTTATCATGTCATAATTCCTATGCTCTGCCCAAGGCGTAGTAGATCATTGTGTAGGGCCACCATGTTTACATTTTCAAAAGTTTATCATAAATAAATGACGTTTTTGCATACAAATATTTTGTTCCTTTTCTCTATATTTTTATTTTTTTAAATGGAAATTTTTTTTCACACATTATCCCTAAAAATATAAAAAACAAACTCATGCAGATATGCCTCCGCCAGGATTCCATCGATAACGATTCTGCTATCGCTCACTATGACTTTAATAATCCGATCTACAAAGCCGAAAAGGAAGGGTATGAGGATTATGAACTCCTGGAAGAGTTAACAAGATTGTTGAAGCAAGAAGAGAAAATAATCCATCCGCATCAAGAGTCGATAGAGGTTGTGAATCTCGGAACCGAGGAAAAAGCAAGAGAAGTCAAGATAGGGGCTGATCTAGAAGAAAGTGTAAAGGCCAGATTGATAGAGGTGTTTCGAGAGTATTATGATATTTTTGCTTGGTCTTACCAAGACATGTCAGGGTTGGATATAGATATCATGGTGCACCATCTACCTCTCAAAGAAGAATGTCTTCCTGTCAAGCAAAAGCTCCGAAGAACTCAGCCTGATATGTCCAAGAAAATGAAAGAGGAGGTCTAAAAATAGTTGGATACAAATTTCTTGAAAGTTGTAAGCTACCCTCAGTGGATTGCTAATATCGTGCATGTGCCTAAGAAGGATGTAAAAGTTAGGATGTGCGTTGACTATAGGGACTTCAATAGAGCAATCCCTAAGGACGATTTCCTTCTTCCCCACATTGATGTACTAGTTGATAATACTGCACAATTCAAAGTGTTCTCTTTCATGGATGGTCTTTCTGGTTACAATAAAATAAAGATGGAGCCATAAGACATAGAGAAAACAACATTTATCACACCATGGAGAACCTTCTGCTACAAAGTGATGTTGTTTAGGTTGAAAAATGCTGGGGAAACATATCAACCTTCCATAATAATTCCTTTTCATGATATGATTCACAAAGAGATCGAAAACTATGTGGACAATATGATTACAAAGTCTCATACTGAAGAAGAGCACCTTGTTCATCTATAGAAGCAGTTTAAAAGGTTGAGGAAATTCTGACCGAGGTTGAATCTGAATAAATTCCCCTTCGAGGTGAGATCTGGCAAGCTTTTGGAATTTATCATAAGCGAGAAATGTATCGAGGTTGATCCTACCAAAGTAAAAGCAATACAAGAAATGGTCGAACCGAAAGCAGAAAAAGAAGTTTGTGGTTTTTTAGGGAGATTGAACTACATTTTTAGATTTATCTCTCATCTCACAGCCACATGTGAACCATTATTTAAACTGCTAAAGAAAGATCAAAAAGTCAGGTGGAATGAAAAAAGTCAAAAAGAATTCGACAGAATAAAAGAATATCTGCAGGAACCTTCGATCCTCATGCCTCAAGTGGAGGGAAAGCCATTGATCATGTACTTATGAGTGCTAGAAAATTCCATGGGTTGTGTTCTCGGTTAACATGACGAGACCATAAAGAAAGAACATGCCATTTATTACTTGAGCAAGAAGTTCACAAATTGTGAGTCAAGGTACTCTCTGATTGAAAAAACTTGTTGTGCACTTGCATGAGCTGCCCAACGCCAAAGACAATATATGATGATGCATACCACTTACTTGATATCCAAAATGGATCTAATCAAGTGCATTTTTGAGCAGCCAGCTCTCACAGGCCGGGTAGCCCGTTGGCAGATGATACTGACTGAATATGATATCCAATACACAATGCAAAAAGCAATAAAAGGCAGTATATTGGCTGACTATCTTACTCATCAACCCGTGGATGATTATGAATCAATGAAGTTCTAATTTCCAAATGAAAATATCATGTATATCCGGGATTGCAACATTCCTGGCCTATAGGAAGGACCTGGACCAGAATTGCGATGGACGCTCGTGTTCGATGGTGCCTCAAATGCACTGGGGAATAGAATTGGAGCTATTATTACTTCTCCTACAGGTTTTCATATTCCTGTCACAGCCATAAACTGTTTTGAATGCACCAACAATATGGCAGAATATGAAGCTTGCATATATGGCCTCAAAGCTGCGATTGATTATTGTACCCCAAAATTTTCCCTCTCAATTTTAACCCTAATTGGCTTATACTTAATCATTAATGCTATATAAATGTCATCGGGTCTAAACTCATGGAATCGAGGCATTTCTTTGTGAAAACAATTGTGAAAATTGATTGTTTCGTTAAGCGACATTGTAAAGCAGAACTCGAGGTTTTCTACATTTTTATGCTCGCCCCATGTTTTTCCAAGCTATTCGATCAACAAATAATCAAGCCATTATCATATAAAGCTCTTATGCATTCCAACACACTCTGAACCATGCAGAAAGTCACATGTTTCATTTGATTTGAGACAGTGCAGACATAAGTTCAGTATGATGCGTTAAGAGCTCAGAAATTCACAAATTGAGATCAGGAAATGGTTTGGGAATTATTCTCCAGTCATTAGAACCGTCTTGAGGTCTTCTTTATTTCATCTATTCGTGTCAAAGCTAATTTCGTGAAGAAGATTTTCTAAAGCGCAAAATACCTGAAATGCGTTATACAATGAGTTTACTGTTTCTCTGGTTTTCAGATGCTTAAAAATTTGTAACTTTTGATCAGTGGTTTTTGAACACATATTTAGCATCTATTTTAGTTATTGATTCTATTTCTTGTTGAGGTTTTATTTCATTTTATCACATATTATATTTTGGTTTTGTGTTTTAGTGTTTTCAGATTCAAAAGCATAAATTAGGACAAATCAGTGCAAAACTCGGAGTTTTGGAACAAATACAAATATCCACCTACAGGAGGCCTGACGTGGCCACCCGTGTCACCTGACACGGGCCGTGTCAGGATGAAGGCTAGGACGAGACAAAGAAAATAGGAAATCAGGGGGCTGACACGGGAGCCTGTGTCAACTGACAGGGTCCGTGTCAGAAGGTCTGTATCAGAAAATAAAAGACAATTTCTCAGAGGTCCAACACGGGCACCCGCATTGCCTGACATGGCCCATGTTTGGTTGCAATGTTAATTTTAGTATTTCTGGTTATTTTGTTCATTTTTAAGCTTTGGGGGCATTTTGGGTACTTCCAAACGACCTAAATGAGGTGTTGCTATTAAGAGGAGTTTCCACGATGAAAACTGGGACATTTTGGCCAGATGAAGAATTGAAAATTGAAGATTGAAGCCTACACAAGTGCTGGAGAATAGAGACCTTTCATGAGCGGAAGTGATTGAAGATCAAAGCTCACCATCTATGTGTAATGTTTAGTTTTTATTCTAAAAATACTTTGAACAATATGAGTAGCTAAAACCCCCAATGCTAGGGGTGTCCCTGATTTGAATCTGTAACGATTTTGAATTCTTGAGTTCTTTAATAAAGTTGTTTTCTTATTCAATTTAATTGTGTAACATTTTCATGCTTTCCTAATCAGACCAATTAAGATTAATTTACAGTTAACAACCAGTTGGACCGTGGTTGTTAAGGTTTTTGTATGATTAGGCTATAGTAGATATCACCTAGGACTAGGGATACCCTATAGTTATCGAATTTAACCCTTGATAAAATAAAGGTTTGACTCCATCAGATATCTCTAAGGACTTAAGATTTAGGATGGGTGGTTAAAGGTTTTCTCACTAAGTACTTAGGGGAGAATAATCTAAAGGGCCGGTAGTTGAAGGTAATGAACCTGTTGAAGAGATCAAGAGTAAAGGTTATTACAGGGTCAAATCACACACTTACCCCTAGCATGCTCCTCATATCTGAGAAAAATCCTTAATTTACATTCTGTTTTTTTTTAAATTATTATTAAATGACAATTTCCAAACCAAAACCCTAATTCATGTTTTGTCTAATTGAACTACAAATTGAACTCAATACTGATACGCAATCCTTGAGATCGATACTTTAGGATTCCCTAATATGACTATATTGGCAAAATAGTACACTTGCTATTTTTCCTATCAAGTTTTTGGCTCTGTTGCCGGGGACTGCCTAGTTAATGAGTGTAATTTGAGTTCAATTAGAATTTTGTTGCTCTGCAACTAAAATTCCTTTTCTGTAATTTTTATATTTTTGTTACTACTGATTTTTCCTAACCTTTTCATGCGAGGAAAACCCTTAGCTGGATTTTCTTTTGATATACAGACTCAGGTTCGGAATCAAAACCAGAAACTATGGGTGAAAATCTACCACCACCAGAAAGACTTCTTGAGGATTTTAGAGGAGAAAATGCTCTAGCAGTTCAGTTGACTATTGTGAATCAACCTGTCAATGTTACAAACTTTCAATTGCATCCTTCAACCATCCTCCAGCTCGAGAATAGATCTTTCACCGGAAGATCAATGAATATTCCAATAAGAATTTAGAGATTCCTCACCATGAGTATTACTTTGAAGAAGCCAATAAATTAAGGATGTTTTTGTTCATGCTGTCTGAAGATGCTGAAGAGTGGTTTTATTCATTGCATGTTGGAAGTATCACCACTTGGGAACATATGGAGAATACTTTTCTTGATGAGTACTTTTCTGCAAAAGAAATGATATTGTGAACTTTAAGCATAAGGAAGAAGAGTCGCTAGGTGATGCTTATAAGATATTCAAGAGGTTATTAGTAGCATGTCCCACTCACAACATGGGTCAACCGAAGAAAATGAAAATGTTTGTAAATAGCCTTCGAATGAAGACAAAGCAAATTATTGATACAACAGCTGGTGGCTCATCCAACTTTACAACAACCACTGGTGTGAAGAAGATTATTGAAACCATTGCTGCAAATGAGCATCTGGAGCTATATGACAGAGTTGTAAGCAAACCATAGGGAGTATTTGATTTGAAGTTGGAAATTAACCAGCAACTGAAAATTGAAGAAGCAATTTCTATAGAAGTAGAGAAAAAGCTGAAAGCAATGAACATGGGTACTCAGCAGGTAGCTCAGATTCAACACGTACAGAAGGTAGCTTTTGAAATTTTTAGTGGACTGCACCTTAGTGTGCAATGTCTTTCAAATCCATAACAAACTGAGGGGATAAAATTCTTGAGGAAAAATAACCCATATTCTAACACCTATAATCCTGGGTGGAAGAATCATCCTAACTTCTCCTTGAAAGATCAGCAGCAGCAAGCTCCTCAGAAGGAAGAGTGAGAGGTGGCTATTGAAAAGATGAATGCCCATACCTATCAATTTCAATAAGAGACAAGGAGTAATCACAAGAATACCACAACTACAATAAAAAATTTGGAAGTTCAAATGGGACAGATTGCACAACAAGTAGCACTGTGAGCACAAGAAAATCAGAAAAGTCATGAGAATGTGAATGCTAAATAAGGAGTTAGAGAGATGCTAGAGAAAAATAGGATGAGGTGAATTTTGATGGAAATATCATAGAAGTAGAGCTGGAAGTGAGACAGAACAAGAAAAAACAGAAAGAAGTGGTATCACATGTGAAGCCAGTTGAAGAGAAAACTAAACCAAAAATTAAGTTGTCATATCCATCTCGAGTTGCAAATAAGGACACAAAAGATAAAGAGTTTGTTAAATTTTTCCAGTTGTTCAAAAGATAGAGATCAATATACCATTATTTAAAGCACTCAAGAAAATGCCTTTGTATCAGAAATTCATGAAGGAGGTACCGAATTATCAATGAAGAGACCAACAGGATAGGGATCGGTACCCTGTCATGAGAAATTGTGTGTAATTGCACCCGAGAGGAAAATACATGTCAAGCAGAAGGATCCGGAGTCAGTTGTAATATCATGCACCATAAAATATAGAACTTTCAAGAGGGTTCTAGTTGATTCTGGCTCTAGTGTGAGTTTAATGCCATTATCAATTTTTAAGAAGCTCGGTATTGAGAAGATAAGCGGGAGTGGGACAAAATTGAAATTTATTGATCACACCATCAAGCAGTCATATGAGATAGCTGAAGATATATTAGTAGAAATTAGCAATTTTGTTTTTCCAGTAGATTTCCAGATCATGGACATTCCTGAAGATGAAGAGACTCCTATCATTCTTGGTCGACCATTTATGCTAACTAGTAGATGCAATTTTGATATCGATATAGGTAATCTAACACTGAAATCATTTGATGAGGAGATAACTTTGAAGGTGTTGGAGATTAAAAAGCGGGCTGAATGTGAAAAAGAATCAATCTTCAGTTGGTATGATCAAATTAGCAGGGGATATTAGAATTCAAAATCACCCCCAGAAAAAGTCTCCAGCATAAGCTCTCATGTGGCATGAACAAAAACTTATAAGTTCAGTCCAGAAGTCAAGAAGAGAAAGAAAGGGAAACTCAAAGGTGAGAAGACAGAAGGTTAAAGGGACTGGAAGTACAAAGTGGTCTATGCTTTTGATCTAGATGAGTTTTGGGTAATAGAAAGGACAAGCAACAAGGTGTGGAAGAGGAAGTAACCCCCATAAGGGGATGAACCTTCAAGTCATGCGACATTAAACGGAGCGCTTCGTGGGAGGAAACCCACACTTTTAATAACTTAGTTTTTGTTTAGTTTTATCTACAAGTAATAAAAACGGATTCATACTGGTGAAAGCTACGAGGCAGCAACATGTGTTGCATTCCCCTATGTGAGTCACCTTCCTCGAGCTTATTTGGAAACATCGGGGTCAATGTTTAGTTCAAGTTTAGGGGGGTGGTTATTGCTTTTCTTCTTTTCGAATTATTTTTTTAGTTTTACGTGAATTGCTGAGTAAATCCACGAGTTGAAGCCCTCCAAATTTTGGCCAAATTTTTTTGTTTTGTTCAAGAACTTGGTTCTCATAGAGTTCGAGAATAGTATATAGAGATAAAGAGATGATTGGTTAAGGGTAGGAAGTTCGGAATAACGTGACAAGGAAACAAGTCAAACGTGTAGATTTGCACCATAGTGTTTGAATCTTGAGAAGTACTCCTTGAGTAGTTTATCAATACAGTTTGGCATAATCTATATTCACATGCAAGTATGATTGATTGAGAAATAAATAAAGCTAGCACCAAATTATTAAAAGGCGGTAAAAGGAAACCGACTCGCTAATTTGGGTAGGCCTCACCCGGTTATTCATCCCAAAGGAGGTTGATCCCCAAACATCGTCCAAAAGGACAATATACAACTGTAAAATTTGAAAATTTCATCGGTAATTAAAAGTAGCAAATGCTGCTTATTTGGTGCCTGCACAAAAATTATTGATTAGTCTTGTGCATGTGATGATCATCATAATTTTCATTACCTTAATTTGATTTTCCGAATAAAAAAGGAGGAAAATCAGAAAGAGACTCAAGTACAAAACATAGTTAGAGAGGTATCTGAAGAGGAAGCTCGAGATTTAGAGTTTCTTAAACAAACTCTTCACGTCATGTGAACATCGTACGAACTGCTTTTTGATCAATTGGAATAGATGTCTCACGTTTGAGTACCTGTCTGCTGTGATTTGTGATGAGTTCTTGTAATGGTCTCTTGAGGTCAAGCAACAATTTAAGTTTGGTGGAGTTTTAACAGTGGTTTTTACACAAATATTTAGCATTTATTTTAGTTATTGTTTATGTTTCTTTTTGAGGTTTTATTTAGTTTTATCGCATATTATGATTTGGTTTTATGTTTTAGTGTTTTCGTGTTCAAAAGAATAAATCAGGACAAATTGATGCAAAACATGGAGTTTTAGGAGAAATACAAATATCCACTTACAGGAGGCCTGACTCAGCCACCCGTGTCACCTGACACAGGATATGTCAGGATGAAGGCTAGGACAAGACAAAGGAAATGGGAAGTCAGGGGGCTGACGTCGGCGCCCGTGTCAGAAGGTATGTATCAGAAAATAAAATAAAGTTTCCCAGAGGCCCAACACGGGCACCCGTGTTTCTTGACACGGCCCGTGTTGGGTTGAAACATTGATTTCAGTATTTCAAGTTATTTTGTTCAACTGTTAAGATGTGGGGGCGTTTTGGGTACTTCCAACTGACCTAAATGAATTATTGCTATTAAGAGGAGTTTCCACGATGAAAACCTGTACTTTTTGGAGATAGGAAGAATTGAGGATTGAAGATTGAAGCCTACACAAGTGTCAGAGAACAAAGACCTTTCATGAGTGGAAGTGATTGAAGATCAAAGTTCACCATCTATGTGTAATGTTTAATTTTTATTTTGAAATTACTTTGAACAATATGAATAGCTAAACTCCAAAATTCTAGGGGATGTCCCTGATTCGAATCTGTAATGATTATGAACTCCTAAGTTCTTTAATAAAATTGTTTTCTTATTCAGTTTAATCGTGCAATGTTTTCATGCTTTCCTGATCGGACCAATTGGGATTGATTTACGGTTAACAACCAACTGGACTGTGGTTGTTAAGGTTTTTGTATGATTAGGCTATAGTAGATATCACCTAGGACTAGGGATACCCTACAGTTACCAGATTTAACCATTGATAAAATAAAGGCTTGACTCCATCAGATATCTCTAAAGACTTAGAATTTAGGATGGATGGTTAAAGGTTTTCTGACTAAGGACTTAGGGGAAAATAATGTAAAGGGTCGGTAGTTGAAGGTAATGAACTTGTTAAGAAGATCGAGAGTAAAGGTTATTACAGCGTCAAATGACACACCTACCCCTAGCATGCTCCTCATATTTGAGAAAAAGCCTTCATTTACATTCTATTTATTTTTAATTATTGTCAAGTGACAATTTCCAAACCAAAACCCCAATTCAATTTTTGTCTAATTGAATCGTAAATTGAACTCAATACTGATACGCAGTCCTTGAGATCAATACTTTGGGATTTCCCATTCTTACTACATTGGCAAAATAGTACACTTTCTATTTTTTCTATCAATCAGAAAATCATCTTTGAGTGCCTCTTGGAGCGTTTGAACCGTCTTGTTATTTCCTTCAATTATCACGTTCGGTGCTGAAGCTATTTCAATGAGGAAGATCTCTGAATTCTCGAGTACTCAGAAGTTATACACTGAAAAATCAGTGAAAATAATGTGTTGAACCGATATTATTCAGATATTTAAAAATTCATAACTTTCACCCGATTCATCTTTTTCAAGTGGTTCTTTCGGTGAAAAATCTATCTTGATTTTATATTCAATCCGTATGTTAGGGTCAAGAGCTAATTCTTTGCAGAAGGTTTCCAAAAGTTCCAATTATTAGAGAAAATTGCACTCCAAATTGTTTTTCTACCGGAATGTTTTTCGATATTGTAAAAATCGTAACTCTCTCGATTTTTATCGTATCAGGACGATTCTTGAAAAGTGATATCAAAAATTTTATAAGCTTCAACTTTGCTTCAAGGCCGGAGGTCAGATTGTGCTCTGGAGGTTTTAGTTTATGGCCCGCATCCGAATGTGCGCACATAAATAAGCTAAAAATTTCAATATGGTGAAATAATTCCACTATTTCTCGCCATTCAAAAAATCATAACTTATTCAATTTTTATCGTATCAGGGTGATTCTTTTGGCACGACATCCCATATTTTGTCGACGATATATTTTCTTCACGGTTCGTGTCGAGATTTTGCACCAAACATCACGAGCTTGTGGTTTGTTCGTGTGCTGTACACAAAATAAGCTATAAAATTCTGTAATATGTATTTTTACACTGCGTTTCTCGTCGTTCAGGGAGGCATAACTTGCTCATTTTTTATCTTATTGAGATGATTCTTTCAGTTAGAGCCAAGACTATATATTTTTAAATTCAAATTCAAACACAATGGCACTCTCATTTCACATATTCACAAGACCAAAGATAAAACCCTTTCTTTTTCTCTCAACTTTTCTTCATCTTCATCAAGAACTCAAACAACAAATTCACAAAAACTCATAAATCTTCTCCCTCTCTAACCAAAATTCTACAAGCAAATACTTCTTCTTTGTAAAGCACTGTTTGCCACCACCAGATCCTCTCTCCCTCACTTGTGATTCCGACACACTCCAGCTATTGTTCGTCGCGATCTCCTTCTTCTACGGCATGAACTTCTGGTGAATTCCCCTCTGTCGCGTGTCCAAGCCGCGACCTCTCTCTCCTCGTTCGTGCACGTCTTTTGGCGCTAATTCTCTGTCGCTTCTTCCATTCTCTTGCAATTTTCCCGATAGCATCAATGTTATATTCTCCGATCCATTCTTCGGTAACGATTCTTGAATCTCTTATTAAATTAACTGCTTAATTTGATAATTGATCTTAGGTTTAATACTTGAGTTGAATTTCATGAATTGAAATGGGTTTATCTCTTGAAATTGAAGTTTGATGTGTGTTGATGATGATGATTAAAAGAGGAATTGGATGAATAAATATTGGATTATTGTGAATCTTGAGATTCAAGTTGATAATTGTTGATGAGATTTTGAGTTTTTCAATAGTTGGAGTTTACTTGAACATTATGTGAATTCATGAGATTATGTTGATTCTTGAATTGATTATGAGCATTGAATTGATTTTGCATAATTTCATGAGTTGAATATTCTGAAGGTGTGAAAAACACAAGAAAAGGGGGGGGGGGTTGAATTGGGTTTTAGACCAAAAAATTTTCTTTAAAAACCCCCTTTTAACATAAACAAGTTTTCTTCACTTATTGGTAATAATGATAAGATGCAAGAAGGAAAGAATAAGTTATGTTTATACAAGTTCACTTGAAAACTATCAAGCTAGTATAGTCCATCCGCCAAGGTGATTTTTCCTTTCTCAACAATGTCTTAATCCAATAATCACACAAATTATTATAATGCACAAGCTAACTGCAAGTGACTAATGTTACAACCTTTAAGACAAACTAATCTTAGACTTCTTAAGGATTCTGACCAACTGGTCCCTTAAGACATAATCAAACAACTATTTGAATACAAGTTTGTTTACAAAAGTTATGCTTCTACACAAGAGAATAAGTAAACAGAGTTTCAAGAATATAGACTAGAGAAATAAGAAAGTGTATGAACATACTTTTAAGAATATGAATTAGCAGCCTTCTCTCTTAATCTTCAAGCCCTTATATAGCCAAATAATAATATAACCATTGGAGGGTATTTATCGAAATTCCAGAAAGCTGGCAGCTTGATACATAATGGGGGACAAGATCGTACAACGCGTCTGTCCTTCATGGTAGTGGAATGAAATTCTTTCGTTTGTACCATGTACTCTGTAAATGGTATCTTCTTATCTTCTAGACTTCAGAGGCTTATGAGAGCACGAGTTAGAAGAAGGAAAATAACTCTTGGATCATCAGAACTTCAAGTATTTAGAGTCTTCAGAACTGCGTATTTAGAATCTTCAGCACTTGGTCTTCAGATTCCTTTGTCTTCAGAAACATAAGTCTTCAGCATCTGAACTTCAGATACAACTTCTATCTTCAGATCTTCAGAACTTGGTTTCTTGGACTTGTATCAGAGTCACAACTTCAGAGCCTTCTAAAGAATTTTTTACTGTTCTTCATAACTTGTGTAGCTAGAAGCGGAACTTGTTCACTTCTAATATCTTGGCAGTGCCGTTTATCAAAAGCAGAACCTATTTGTTAAATCTTAAAAATAACAAACATTAGAGTACCAAAATTGTTCATACAAACATACTCATTTGTTATCATAAAAACCCAGAGATAAAATTGCAGAACCAAATCTTGTTCTAACATATTCTTGAAGCAATTATTCATGAACCAGTGCTTTGATGCGATTTCGGTATAAACTTTCATTGTGAGTTTTGATGTTGTTTATGTCGATTTATGTTAAATTGTGTTGAATAATGAATTGAAAATGATAATTTATCTTGGTTTCATGAGTTGATGTAACTTTACATCGTTGTTGATAAATTTAATTTTCCGACATTGAAAATGTTTTGATTAGATAAAATTGCATTAACTCATGAATGATGTTTTGAACTTGGAATTAAGACATCCGGTAGGATTTCCTTATTTGTAACTTGTTCATCATTCTTAAGCGACAATACTTGAACCGATAAACATGTTTTTGCGTTCATTTGTAATTTTTGAAAATGATTTTTATCGATAACAATTTAAGTATAAGTTGCTGTCCGGAATGTGTAAACAAGGTCCAAATAGCTTCTAAAATTTGTTTGAGGTGTAATTGATCATATTCAGACGTTTATGGATGGTTGAGATTGATTTTTACCATTTTCGATGTGATTTTTTGGGTTGATTTGTGATACAGTGTAGTGTTGTTCGGTATTCAAAAACCCACTTGGAACTTGTTTTAATTGATGGCTTTAGTTCTGTTGCATTTGTTTTGGCATTTGAGTGACGATTATGTGAAGTTTTACCGATTTCAGAACAATTTTTCATGCACATTAAAATTGAATATAATACTGTCTGGTTATCCATTTAACATGTACATTGAGTTTTAGTATTCATACGATGCATGTTTTCACTTCATTGGTTTATTATTGGACATTATTGTTAAGCTGGCTCGATTTCGGTGCATTTTTCGGTTTAATTCTTAAGATGACGGAGGTGTTGCCCCGGTTTTGTAACTTGCACTCAGAATGAGTTTTAATTGTTGGTTTATGCATCATTGCACTTGTATTGGTCTTTGTTAGACATTTGCATCAAGTTGTATTGATTTACGATTGATATTTCGTGTGATTCATGTTATGATGTACATGTAGCTGTGTATTTGGTTTTGAGTTTCTGTTGCTTGTCTAATCTTGCCGAATGCGTGATATTATGCCATTTTGAGTTATGGTGTTGATTGTTTAATTTCAATTGATATTCCTTGTTATTTGCAAACTCAATTTTGTGGTTTTTTGCAAGTTTTCGAAGGCATTGTCGTGTGATATACAATGCTTGGATTATAGTCTTGTTGTATAGACTTATCTTGTGCAGGAACATGGTAGTATTGTTGTACAGACTCGTATTGCACAGGACATTGATTAGGTGTTTCAAATCACTCTTTCTTGTATTTATGTTTGCATTGTGATATTGGACTCGCATTGGATATTGTATCTAATTTGATTTATTTGTTGATGCTAGCATGCTCGAAGACCATCGGGTTTATTGGCTTGTATTTGCTATATAACAAACTCTTATCCATTTGGTACATTTCCTACTTATGTTTCCGCATTTGTTTATTGCTTTTCTGAAGCCATGAGAAGCAGGATAAAGATGCATGTTCTAGGAGTCCCTTTGAGGAAAATCTGGTTTATTTAAAGATCTGTTTGAGGTAATTCTACTTATGCTTATTTGTTTAACACCTTGTTTGTTTACATTTGTGCCAAAGACCTCGATATAGGTGTCCCATTCCCATTCCCCATTGATAATTCCTCAAAAGGAGGCATATGCAACAAAGGATCAGCAATCGACCCCTCCATTTCTAGTATGTGTCATTCGTAGCTCGCGTCGTGCGTTGATACTATAAACCATGCTGCTCATGTTATCGAGACAGTCAGATGGAAAGGGATTTTTAATCTATCCCCCACACTTTGTCTTCAGCTCACGTTTGTGAAACATTGACGCTCTGATGTGATCTCATTATTGCCTTTTATCCCCTACCTCAATTTTTGATATCTTGGTTAGGTGTTTAGTCGCTTATGACGATTCAATTTCGTTCTTCTCTTGCCTTGATTATTTGATATCTTGGTTTAAGAGTCGACACCCTTTTCTTTCTTTCCCTGATGATTTGATATCACGGTTAAGAACCACTATTACCCTATTTTCGCTCGCCTTGATGAGTTTATGTCTTGGCTAAGCATCTCTTATCCTACCATGATGATTCGATATCATGGTTAGGTGCCCCATTTCCTTTTTCCTACCTCGATGATACAATATTATTGTTAGAAATCCCTCTCCCTATCCTACCTTGGTGCCATGATGCCTCAGTTAGGTGTGTGCTACTTGACTGAGTGGATACTCCTCAAGCTTTGTTTGCTTGTTTTGATTTCAACTTTGTGTGATCGCACTTGTGTGCATGTTTCTTTAGGTTTTGAACCTTTGGCATATTCCCTTAGGATCTCTTAACTCAACCTTTGGTAGAGATTCTAGATAGACATTAGGTTGTAAACCATTCATGCTAACTTAGGTAGATATTTCCCCTTTTCAAACCTCAACTATAAGACCAAACATTGTATGATAACATTAGGGATAGAGCTATATAGTTTCCCTTAGATGTTTTCGTTTCTTTTTGCATCCTTAAAACTAAAATATTACGTAATTGATAAATCTGCTAGCAACCTCAATATCATACTACTCCCCCTTTTTATCCATAATATGACAAAGGTAAGCAGACAATATTAGAAAAAGTTTAAAGCACCTAAAAGTTATAAAGTAGCAGGGTGCAAAAAATTAAAAATATCCTGGGTATTTAACCCTTACATAATTATAAAACAAAATTGACAAAGAAAACAAAACGAAGGAAATACAGTCTTGAAGAACTAGCAGTACCAGTGCTACTATCAGAGCTGGAGTCATCACTATCTTCATTCGCTTCATCACTTGAAGATGCATTATCATCCGTTGTACTAGCATGATCAATATAGAGGCAATATCAGAATTACTTTTGTCAACCGAGTGATTATCACCACGTTCAACTTGCTTGATATCTTCTTCAATTAGAGCATTGATCAATCTTTCAAGCTTGGCTTTTCTTTTCAGAAGATTTCTACTGCAAACTCTCACCATTATAACACTCGGAGTAATTCCATAAGACGGATGGAACAGATTCAGGAAGACGTTGTTGCTATGGGTGTCCAGATGGACACTCCTGTTGAACAACTGATGGAGATTATCTAGAACATGGCCCGTCAGTAAGAAGAAATTAGAGATTTAATTGTAAGGCCCGATGCAACTACAAATAATGGGAATGAGACTCTGATTGTCAATCCTCAAGGGGTCGTTGTTGACAATCTGATGGTAATCTAGGCGATTAGAATCAGAATGGAAATTTGTGGGGTTCTACTCTGAATGGTAATCCAGGTGGTCCGACTTTGAACGATAATCCAGGTGGTCAGAATCTAAATGAAAATGCTGGTTTGAATCATAATGGTAATCCTACTATGATCTTTGGTACTCCTGTTGGTAATAATTAAGGTATTCCTTTGGTCAAAGTTGTGGGAAATCAACCTTCACCCACTCCTACTTGATAGAACAATGAGCAACCTTTTGTTCAACCAAGGCATGTTTGTATTCTTGTTTGTCAGATTGAAGAGGATAACTACGAGGAATGGATGTCTAATGCTGATAAACCAACAGAGGCTGACAAAAAGATGTGTATACTCGAGGAGCGTATGAAAATGTTTAAGAATCAGGGCACCATGGGCCTTGATATATCTGATTTGGGCTTAGTCCCTGGAGTGAAGATTCCTCTAAATTTTAAAGTGTTGGACTTTGTGAAGTACAAAGGCACCTCCTGTCCAAAGACACGTGTCAGGCCTGACTACAAGAGGCTATCAGCATACTCCGACGTTAAAAAAAAGTATATGCACTTCTTTTAGGACAACCTGACTGGTGGGCTGTTAGAGTGGTACATGCAAATAGAGAGCAACTGTATTCATACATAAAGAGAGATAGTTAAAGCTTTTGTCCAGTATTATCGGTACAATACTAACATGGCACCTACAAGAACTCAACTGCAGAATTTTTCGCAGAAGCAAAATGAGTCCTTTAAAGAATATGAACAGAGGTGGCGTGAAATGACGGCTAGGGTCCAATCGCCTATGATGGATCATGAAATGGTATATATGTTCACCAACACCCTACATGGGAAGTATTATACGAGTCTTAGTACCTTTTATACATTTTCTAAAATGGTGACATATGGGGAAAGGATTGAAATTGGAATCAAGTTGGGAAAGATTCAGGATGCCTCTAGAAGCAATGTTGGTAGTGCCAAAAAGTCTTTTAGGGCTTTCTAGAAGAAGAAAGAAATTGAAGCAAATATGATGTATGCACGAAAAGGAATATGTAGATATTAGGGTTCAGATCATCAGATTACTGCTGTAACCATTCCTACTACTGCACCTCAGAAGCCAGCTTATGCACCGAGAATGGATAATCAGCAGAGACAAAGACAACCACCACAGAAGTTTGATGCTTCCTATTTCTTTTGCTGAGTGGCTACCTCGATAATGAAAGTTAGTTGGATTGCACCCTTGGAAGGTTGATCCATAGAAATTACCATACAACATTGACGTAAATGCCCGATGCGATTTCCACTAAGGTAGGTAGGGGCATACTCTTGAGAATTGTATGGATTTCAAACACAAAGTATAGGACTTTTTGGATTCTCAAGCTATCAATTTTGGACCAGCGACGATGCCAAATAATCTTCAGCAGCCTTTGCCACCTCATGGGGGCGCCACTGTCAGTTTCGTCATTAATGATGAGAGTTTGAGACTAGTTATGGATGTAAACCAATTAACTATACCTCTATCATTTGTGAAATATATGTTTTGAAAGAAAGGTGTATTCTTGGGTTGTGGTCTTGACTGTGAAGATTATTTGATTCAGCAAGAGAGTTTCCAATGTTTTAAGGATGCAGTTCAGAGTTTGATTACCAAAGGAACTCTTCAGTTTTACCATGTGGTTGTTGAGCCTAAAGTTGGTGAAGATAAAGTTAATGTAGTTACTATTCCGGTCCCGTTAAAGAGGATTCTTGTCATAATTCCAGATCCGGCCAAAAAGTCACCACTAACCACCACTGTACCTGGTCCCGTACCATATGTCAGTGACAAAGCTGTTCCCTAGCATTATGGTGGTGAGTTTTACTATCAAGGGTAGAAGTTTGTTACCGAGAAGCCTGGGGAAGATAAGTTTGAAGAAGATAAGTTTGCAGTTCACGACATTGTCAGTGAAAGCTGGATTACCCGTAGTGGTCATATTTTCTCTCCACCTGAACGACCAAAGAGTAGCGCAGATGCCTCAGCTAAGGATAAAGTTAAGAAGATTGTGGTTAATGGTGAGAAACCGGGGCAGAATCCTCCTGTTCTGGCCTTGGATGCCGAGATGGCTAAAGATGTCACACTTGATGAGATACATAAAGAAGAGCGACTACAAGATTCTTGATCTGTTAAGCCAGACGCCTACGAAGACATTGATTATTGCTTTGCTCTGGGATTTTTAATCTCATAGAAATGCACTGATGAAGCTATTGGGGACTTCTTTTGTTCCTCAGGAAATTTCAGTAAACCAATTTGAAGGAATCATGGCTAGTATCTCTACGAGTAATGGGCTAGGTTTCACATATTTCGATCTACCCCCCGAAGGTAGGAAGCATAATAAGACACTGAACATCACAATGGAGATTGTGAGGACTAAGTTATCCCGTGTGCTGGTTGACACGAGATCATCCCTTAATGTGCTGCTAAAGTCTGCTCTTATGAAGTTGGATTATGATGGGCTTATGTTGAGACCCAATGATTTGATAGTCAAGGCATTTGACGGGTCAAAGAGAACTGTGTTTGGGGAAGTTGATTTTCCTATCAAGATAGGTCCTCAGGTATTCAACATGACTTTATTTACCATGGACGTTAATCGTTCTTATTGTTGTTTGTTATGGTGCTCGTGGATCCATGGGGCCGGTGCTGTAACTTTTACCTTGCATCAGAAGTTAAAACTTATGGTTAATGGGAAGGTGGTTACCATTTATGGTGAAGAGGACTATGTTGTCATCCATCTGAGTACCTTCTTCTATGTTGAAGTTGAGGGTGAGATACATGAAACTCCTTGCAAAGCATTGAAGACCATGCTGGTTGTCAGAACTCTTCGTTAAGAGGTTAAGAAGCCGAAGGCCTCTATGGAATCTTACCGACAAGTTCAAGCAGTTGTTGAGTATGGTCATCCTGAAGGCAGGGGCGGAGTGTTGGATCTCCCCACACAGAAAGACAATAAAGGTTTAGGCTTCGTGGTTGGTCGAAGCACACCAACTGATGCTCCTCTCTAGATTCAAGGTAGTCCTCCTCTGATTCAGTTCGTCAATGGTGGTATCATCCACGAGGAAGCTCGTGTTGTGAGAGAGGAGGGGGATAGTGATTTTGAAATGGAAAAATGGATTTGTCCTATTGTTCTAGGTCGAGAGCCTGTCAATTGGTTTGCCGAAGATGTCATTGAAGTCACTCGTTATGAAGAGTAATTTTATTTTATTTTTATCATGCAATAATTCCTACGTTCTGCCCAAGATGTAGTGATCATGTTGTAGGGCCACAATGTTTTTCTTTTCAAAATTATCATTAATAAAGGATGTCTTTCTGCATTCAAATATTTCGCTCCTTCTCTTTCTTTTTATTTTTCAATTTTTTGGCAATGTGTTTACTTTTATTTTTTATTGTCGATAATGATTCAGCTATGGCTCATTATGACTTTGAAAATCCAATATATCAAGCCGATGAAGAAGCTGAAGAAGATTATGAACTTCTTGAAGAGCTACCTAGATTGTTGAGGCAAGTGGAAAAGGTCACTCAACCGCACCAAGAGACTATTGAAGTGATCAACTTGGGTAATGAGGAGGTCCGAAGAGAAGCCAAGATTGGGGTCGCATTAGAAGACATTGTCAATCAGAGATTGGTTGAAATGCTTCGTGAGTATGTTGATATCTTTTCTTGGTCTTTTAAAGACATGCTAGGGATGGATATAAATATTGTTATGCATAAATTTCCATTTAGAGAAGATTATCCTCCGATTAAATAAAATCTTCATAGAACTCATCCTGAGATGTCTAAGAAGATTAAACAAGAGGTCCAAAAACAGTTGATGCATGTTTCTTGAAAGTTGTCTCTTATCCGTCATGGATTGCTAATATTGTACCAGTGCCTAAGAAGGATGGTAAAGTCAGAATGTGTGTGGATTATATAGACTTGAATAGAGCAAGCCCTAAGGATGAATTTCCACTCCCTCATATTGATATTCTGGTGGACAATACTGCTCAAGCTAAAGTGTTTCCTTTCATGGACGGTTATTCTGGATACAATCAGATTATGATGGCACCGGAGAACATGGAGAATACTACTTTCATTACACCTTGGGGAATATTTTGTTACAATGTGACGTCTTTTGGTTTAAAGAATGCATGGGCAACATATCAGCGTGCAATGGTCACTCTCTTTCATGACATAATCCATAAAGAGATTGAGGTTTATGTTGAAGATATGATTGCCAAATCCCAGACAGAAGATTAGCATCTTACCCACTTGTTGAAATTGTTTGAAAGATTGAGGAAATTCAGACTGAGGTTGAATCCTAACAAGTGCATCTTCGGGGTAAGATTAGGGAAGTTATTGGCCTTTATTGTAAGGGAATAAGAAATTGAGGTTGATCCTGCCAAAATAAAAGCTATACAAGAAATTCCTGAACCAAGAACAGAAAAAGAGGTTCGTGGTTTTCTCGGGAGGTTGAACTACATTGCTAGATTCATCTCTCATCGTACAGCCACGTGTGAATTGATATTCAAGTTATTGAAAAAAGATCAAGTGGTCAAGTGGAATGACAATTGCCAAGAAGAATTAGATAAAATAAAAGAGTATCTGCATGAACCTCCAACTCTTTTTCCCCCTGTGGAAGGCAGACCCTTGATAATGTATCTGACAGTGTTAGAAAATTCTGTGGGTTTCATATTCGGTCAACATGACTAGACGGGTAGGAAAGAGCATGCAATTTACTACCCGAGCAAGAAATTTACTGATTGTGAGTCAAGGTACTCATTGTTGGAAAAGACTTGTTGTACACTCGCGTGGGAAGCAAAGTGTCTCAGACAGTATATGCTGACTCACACTACTCTCTTGATATGCAAGATGGATCCAATCAAGTACATTTTTGAAAATCCAGCTCTCACAGGAAGAGTATCCCATTGGCAGATGATTTTAACTAAATATGATATCCAGTATACTACCCAAAAAGCTATTAAAGGTAGTATATGGCAGATTATCTTGCTCACCAGCCATTGGAAGACAACTATCAACTGATAAAGTTTGAATTTCCTGATGAGGACATCATATACATATGGGATTGTAACATCCCCGACCCAGAAGAAGGACATGAACCAAGATCGTGATGGAAGATGGTGTTCGATGGTGCCTCCAATGGGGTAATGGTGTCGGTGCTGTAATTACTTCTCCTGAAGGTTTCCATACTTCTTTCACTGCCAGAATTTGCTTTGATTGCACCAATAATATGGTCGATTATGAAGCTTGCATCTTTGGGTTAGAAGCTACTATTGATTTGTGAATCAAGATCTTGGATGTATATGGGGATTCTACTTTTGTAATCAGTCAAATCAACAGAGATCAGGAGAGTCATGACCCTAATCTGATTATGTATCATAAGCACGTTATGAAGTTGATCTCGTACTTTGACGAGATTACTTTCAATCACATTCCAAGAGAAAAGAACAACTTGGAAGACGCCTTGGCTACTCTGCCATCCATGTTTAAAGTCAGATGGGCAAATGAAGCCACCTCTATCACCATTTTGAGGTTGGATGAGCCAACATTGTGTTACGAAGTAGAAGAAGAGGTTTCTGATGAGAAATTGTGGTTTTATGATATCAAACGGTATCTTGAAATAAAAGAATATCTAGAGGATGCTTCTGTTAGCGATAATAAGACTTCATAGAAGTATGGAACCAAGTGTTTCCTCAATGGAGGTGTTATGTACAAGAGAAACTATGACACTATTTTGCTCAAATGTATGGATAGACACGAAGCAAACATAGTCATAGAAGAGATCCACGAAGGTTCCTTCGGGACGGGTTCCAATGAGCATACCATGGCCAAGAAAATCTTAAGAGCCAGTTATTATTGGTCTACAATGGAAAATTATTGTTACAATCACTCCAGAATCTGTTACAAATGTCAGATTTATGCCGACAAAATGCATGTGTCTCCCAATCCACCGAATGCTTTGACTTCTCCTTGGCCCTTTGCAGTATGGGGCATTGATATGATTGGATGGATTAAACCGACTTATTTCAATGGACATTGCTTTATTCCAGTGGCTATTGGTTACTTTACCAAGTGGGTCGAAGCGACATCCTATGCCAATGTCACCAAACAAGTGGTCACTCACTTCATCAAGCATAATATCATTTGTCGTTACGAGAAGATCATTACTGACAACGGGTCGAATCTTAACAATAAGATAATGAAAGAGCTGTGTGAGAGTTTCAAAATAAAGCATCACAATTCTTATCCATATCTTCTAAAGATGAATGGTGTTGTTGAGGCAAAAAACAAGAATATTGAGAAGATTGTGCAGAAGATGTTTGTCACCTATAAAGATTGGCATGAGATGTTGCCATTTTCTTTGCATGGTTATCACACTTTGGTGCAAAATTCGATTGGGGTAACCCTATTCTCCTTGGTATATGGCATGGAAGCAGTCCTGCTTGTGGAGTAGAGATTCCTTCTTTAAGGATAATGACAGATGTACAGTTGGACGAAGCCGAATGGGTTCAGAATATACTTGATCAGTTGAATCTCATTGATGAGAAGAGATTGACGGCTATTTGTCATGGGCAGTTATACCAGGGGAGGATGAAGAAAAATTCGATAAGAAAGTGTGTCCTTGGAATTTCCAAGTTGGTGACCTCGTACTGAAGAGGATCTTGCCTCTCAACAATACAGATGCTAGCGGAAAATGGGCTCATAATTATGAAGGACCATATGTTATGAAGCAATTCTTCTTAGGAGGATCTATGATGCTCACAACTATGGATGGAGAGGATTTCCCTCACCCCGTCAATGCAGACGTAGTTAAAAAATACTCTGCATAAACTGACCCGCTGAGTCGACGGCTCAGGCAAAAAAAGGCGTCCTGGAGAACAAAATATGAATAAAATGTTCGGGCAAAAATTAGGGACAAAAAGAAGAAATTAAAAGAACAAAAAAAGAAATGATGTAAACCCACTAAGTTGAAAACCTGAAAAAGGCAACTTAGGCAAAAATGGGTATCCCGGTGGATTGAAAACCCAAAAGGGAGATCCAGGAAAAAGTTATGGATTTAAAGCGAATGACTATGGTATGCATTGCAATTGTGTTATCATTATACACTATTGTTGGTTAGCTTGGAAGGATAAGTGAATCAGTCCAATCAAAATTCTCAGAAAGCGAGATACTAAAGAACTTTAAGGTTATAAGAGTCATATCAAAGTGGGTACACGATAAACCCGCATTCACGTTGCCATTTTTATATTTATCCTCAGTATGTTTTGTATGCAATTACATCTTTTTAGGAATTGCTTCTTGATGTAAATGACTATTTACAGGCCAGTTAATAAATTAAATTCTTTTTATTCAAATTGTGCCTCTTTATTTTTATTTTTGCTATTTCGTTTGCGAAAAGACGTCCAACATTTTTGATAAAACTTTGTATTTAAAAATATTGAAGCTTTACAACACATGATATAAATATCAGAAATTGCTTGAATTTTCGGGTGTCTGAGGTGACGACTAAGGTTTTCATTTCATACCCAGGGCATGCTATTGTAATTTCCCTTTTTGCAGTTACTGTTGGTCTTTTATGACTAGAAGTGTACCAACAAATGAATAAAGGAAGGTCTAATTATGACCAGCACATGATTATTAATGGAATGGATGTGTTCTCAGAATGGAATCCTTATCCTCAGTGAAGGTGTGTCCTCGCCCAGGAAGAATCCCTTATTTCCAGTGAAAGTATACCACTTCTTAATCCCCATTGAGATTTATACTCTTACTAAGAGTTCGTCTAAGAGTGTGTCCCATTTAGAGGACTTATCTCAAGAGAAGTGCATGTTGGCAGGATTCTGTATAATACTTCTCCCCGTTGCAGTCAATGCCTTTTAAGGTCTCTCTGAAGAATCATTTATTTTACTGACCGGATGTTCTTGATATATACCTATGAAGTTGATATTCTGCTTCCCCAGTGAGGCTCACACTTTTCTTCCCCATGAAGTGTGCGCTCTCCTCCTTAGTGTAGTGTGTATTTTCCTCCCCAGGGCAGTTTGCTGCTATCAAGTTTTCTTGAAGATATGCGTGATTATCTATGGGGGGTTTTGGTTTGTACCTCCTTGAAGGCACTTGTTATCTCTGATGAAGCATTTCTTCTCCCTGGTACAAATCCTCGTTAGCTTGAATCCTGAAAAGATTGCCTCCCCCAGGGTAGCTTATATTGTTGTTATTACTATTAAGAGCTTTTCAGTTCCCTAGTGGAAGAGCTAGCTGTTGTACCCAAATTTCCCCCCCTAAAATTCCCCTATCATATCATATCAATTCGATCATAACAAAATCCCATTAGGGTTGGTTCTTCCTCTTTTTCTATCTCCTATCTTTAAGTTTGCTCTTGAGGGATCTCCAAACACCTTAGTTGTGTATTTTGTATATGTGTTGTTGACTAACTTCTAATCAAAATACAAAAAATATTTGTCTTTGTCTTTGCATATTTGTGTTTTGTAGGTACTGAGTCAAAGCATCTGACAAATGAGGTTTTCTGGTATTATTTCCCTAAAATCTCTATTTGCAAAAAAATGAATATATAAAGAAGAGAAAAATTCATTTTTTTCTTTCATTTTTTTCACTGTACAATCGATTCTTCTTAGAGTGCAATCGATTGCACAGAGTGCATTTTTTGGGCCATTTAAAAAAAACACTAATGCAATCGATTGCACAATGTGAAAATTTGAAAAAAATTATCAATTTCAAGCTTGTCAATTTTGGCTCCAATTTTTCTTCATTTTTGAAATATATATAATTAATTCAAATTTTGGTGCAAAATTTTCATTTTTTGAAATATATATCATTAATTCAAATTTTGGTGCCAATTTTTCATTTTTTGAAAGATATATCATTAATTCAAATTTTGGCTCCAATTTTTCATTTTTTGAAAGATATATCATTAATTCAAATTTTGGCTCCAAGTATTAATTGTCAAACCACCACTAATCCCAAGCCTAAACTCTATAAATAGAGCCCTCATTTCATTCAAATCACAAGCTTTTGATAGCCAAATTCACTTTGCTAAAAAAATCTGTCAATTCCCTCTATCTACCAAATTCACTCAAAGCTCCATTTTCAAAAAAAGTTAGTAAGCTTTGCGTTGAAGCTTACTATTCTTTGAGCTAAACCTTCATCCAAACACTTTCTCTCTATCAATTCTCTACATCCAAGCTTGGGCAATTGATTCTTGGTTTTGAAATGAAGAAAATTCTTGAAGTTGTTTTGATAATTCTCTAGATCTACCTTTGGTAAGTTGGATTTTTCATCTTTCACAATGTGACATCTTGTTGATCTTTGGGTGTGATTCATTGAGCATTGTTTTTTGATTCCCTTGGTGCTATTTTCTCATAATTTGATGTAATTTTCGTGCTCAATTGAATCCATGATCATAAGGTGTTTGATGGAAAGTTTGAATAAGAATTCGGCCTTTTAAAATGTTGTTTTTCTTATTTTAACAGGGTGCAACCGATTGCTGTAATAGTGCAATCGATTTTCACAACAAAATTTCACTTTTTTTTTAAAAATCACTGATGTAATCGAATTCATTAGTAGTGCAATCGATTGTAACAGAACAAAAATGCATTTTCTGCCTTGTTTTGGGGGTTGTTTTGATCCATCTCTCTTTTTCTACTCACTCCTTTTGATTGTTGATTTGGATTGCAATTTTAAATGTGCAATTTCTCTTTAAATTCAATGGACTTTAGGTGTAGATGAAGTTAGATAAATGTTTATTGAGTCAAATCTACCAAAGAATGAATTATTTAAATCATTTTTGGTGCTTTGGATTAATGATATGTTTAGTATTTTAATCCATCTAGATGAGTGATTGAATTTAAAGATGAAAGAAATTTGAGGTAGTGATCCAAATTAGCTTACCATTCCCCTCCCTATTCATCTTATCCCTTTATTTTTTATTTGTGCTACATGTTATGGAATAATGATCACTATATCATTTATCCAAACATGAAGTACATATATTGCTATTGACCGGCCTCAAAATAGGTGCGACTTCTACATAAGTCCACTCATAGCACTAAATTGTGTCCTAATTCGAGTAAATGATCATTCGTGGCCTAAACCTACATTTGCAAGCCCAAGTATGTTAATTTGAACCCTTTGATCCAATAATCCTGAGATTCATTGTTAGGAGGCTTTGGTGCTACCAATCCTCCAATGGATCTTCATCAATTTTGGTCAACACGGATCACTTAAACACTGTTGATCATTAAATGTTGCCTTGAGGTTTCTTAAAATGGATGATATACTTGATAAAAAGCAAATGCAACTTGTTGTTGAGAGGCTTTGGTCCTACCAATCCTCTAATGAGTTCCAAATTCAAGTTTCAAGATGGTCATCCAACTAACCATTAACTTCTAACAATTGACTTTATTTTATGCTTTTATTTTATGCTCTTTACGTTATGTACCATTTATTTTAGCATTTACATTTCATGTTATTTTCATCTTTGCTCACTTGAGCATTTACTTTTATGCCATTTTTATTTTGCTCGCTTGAGTTTTTCTTTTCTTCTGGAAGATACTTAATAATCAACATGAACCATAAAAAACATTAATGATACTTAGACTATTTGGTTACTATCCTTGGCATTATGGAGTATTGGACTTCTTGGACTTAGGATTAGAGACCTTGGCCTATGCTGGAGACTTTGTTACCTTAATTAATATTTTGTCTGGAGTTCTTAGGGTTTACCCCAAGATATTGGGTTGTTTGTTTGTTTTGTGTGCAGGTTATTGTGATTACATACTTTGTCTATATGATGCGGTGGGAGAACTGACTTGAGGTTTTGCGTTTGTGTTTGCAAATGTCACGGTTTATCAAGAGTCGCCACCGACTTTTATTTTATCCAAAAGGAAAGGTAAAAAAGCACAGGAAAGACCTTTGAGATGTTTTCTTGAGTTCGGGGGGTAGATTATGAAAAGGGAAGGTGCTAGCACCCTTTTCATCCATGGTTTTCCATGGGCTCTTAGTTACTTGCTTAGATCACTTGCTTTGCTTTTGCAATTGTTTGAAATGGTGCTTTGTGTGGTTTTGAAAGTTTTTTGAAAAGAGGCCATCGTTTAGGCGATCTTTGTAATGATTCTCGTTCGTAAGAATGTATACAAAGATGTTTTTCTTTTGAAAAATGTTTCAATGTTTTGAAAGATGTTTGGAAATGTGTGTGATTGTTTTTGAAAATAGCAAGGATTGTTTTGAAATGATCAAGTAACTAGAAGTAATCTACCTACTCAAAAGTCTTTCTTGTATTTTTTATTCCTTTGACATTGTTGATTTACCATTGATTTGGTAAACAACCCTATCTTTGGATGTTAAATGGGACGGGCGTGGGTCATCGTATGACCATGATAGCAATGTTGCCAAGTATCTTAGCAAGTTTTAGGGACCAAGATCATTTGTTTAGGCAACCTTTTTGATAGCGTCATCGAGGGACTATGATCTTATTTGTTTGTTTTGCTTTGCCAAGATACTTTGCATGTATACCATGGCCATTTTTGTTTAGGCAAACAAGTGGGTGAAACCCTAAGGGTGCTTGTGTGAAATGTGTGTCATTTTACATTCTTTCTTGTCTTGTATTAGGTCTTTTCTATTTGTTTGATTTTTGTCTTATCATGCAAAACCCTAATTTACTACATAAGTATAAATGCGATAAATTGCGTAAAATAAACTAAACTATTACAACAATTATTATGGGAGGGGGGATACAAGTTTTTGAATGGGGATATTGCACAAAATAAACCCTAAAATAACTATTACAACCCAATTGAATTAAGTACAAATCAAATATATATACAAATATTAAAAATGCAATAAAAATGTATTTATGCAAAAAAAGTTTTGTATTTGTTTTTTGTAAGAGAAAAATGATTTATTTAAGCCCTAAAAATAAGAGAAAAAATATTGTTATTTTTGAAAGGGTGAAACCCTAGTTTTTTGATTTAAAGGAAAATAATTCTTTTTATTATTATTTGCCCATTCTTTGTCCAAGAAATAATAAATAATATTATTAACAAATATTAAAAATTAAAATATGTATGAAAATAATATTTTATGTGAAAAATAATAAAATAAAAATGTATAGTATTTTTATTAAATGTATTTATAATTTATTTTAAAAAATAAAGTATATTACCCTAATAATACTATTTTTTATGCCAAAAAATAATTAAAAAATAAAATAAAATGCAAAAAATAAAGAAAATATTTTTCATGATTTTTTATGATTCAGAAAATTAAATAAAAGCAATAAATATGAAAATGAAAAGAAAATATGAAAAATATACAAAATAAAGCCATGGGGTGTGGATATCAAGTCAGGGGGTGTGGAAAGTCAAAACAGAAGGCCCAGGCGCGCCAAGGCCCAGGCCAGTCGTCCCTGATCTCTAGTCATTCCTTCTACGCACGCGTTTCTGCCTTCAAACTGTATCTTGCTATAGCTTGCATAAAAACAAAAACACATAACATAAAACATGTAGCTTGTAATCTCACGACTCCAATGATATAAAATTCATAACCTAACACTCAAATATCAAGGAGAATTTTATCACCCCTAATTTCTGACCTAATTTTTTCAGCATGTTCAACATTCAAATTCTCTTAGCTCAGTTAATATAAATGACAATTATGCATATGTACAGCTTCACCATGCTAGAGACTACATTTTTGCTTCACAAATCGCGGCTTGAGGATGCTTAAATAGAGAGATAGAGTTTTGAAAAATAGCTCCTTCAGCTGGATTTGGATATGACAATGTGGGGACTTTGAGTGAGGCGTGAGGGTCGTGTGACCTTCCTTGAAGTTCCCTTAAGTTATTCCAATGCTTAGCTAGCTTTGTGGATGGCTGAAACTCCCTGTAGAAGTCAAGCTGCAACCTTCCAAAGTGAAAATGGCAATGGCTGAAACAGAGCACATAGGTGCAGGATGATTGCTTGGGTAGCTTTGGTAGGATGTATGGAAGGTGTTTGAAGTGTTACAAGGCAAAACGCACGAGCAAATATTGAGCTTGCTATGATTTTGCAGAAACTAAAATGTTGGGCATAAATTTGGAGTTTTGGAATGTTTCAGAGGTCAAGCATTTGTGTCTAGCCTTGTGATAAGTTTGTGAATATGTCTAGAATGATACCAAGTCCACTCTTTATCAGATGTACAAGTTCTTTGAACTTTTGCAACTTTTCTTGCTTTTGAAGAAAAGTGAAGTGACTTGAGCCAACATGATTGTACTGGCTAGTTCTAGGGCTGCCAAGGGTTGGTAAACATTGCTTGATATCTGTGGACATTGCTTGTAACAAAAGAACAGGTCCAAGGCTCAAGGTTTGTAAAGTTGGAAAAGCTTGCCTTTATGAAAATGGCAATGTGCACTTTTGGCCAAAAATGGAATTACAACTTGTACAATGCTTCAAAAGCCAAAATAAAGCCATTATCCACTGATTTAGCATTTAATTATGGAGTGTAAAAGGAGTTTAGGACCTGTAATGCAAGGTACAAGCATGCTTGATCAGATTTGCAACTTGAAGCATTGTGAAAATGGCTTGAATAAAAGTGACAAAATGCCAATTTCTCTTCTTCGATTCTCCCTAACCACAAACGATCTTGGAGAGTTCTTTGACATTTTAGAAATATTGCAACATTCTATACAATACATCTTTGAAATTAATTTTGAGATACCTCTTGGAACTAGGTGAAAAATGCCCATGAAGTTGGGTCAAAAAACTGCCTAAATTAGGGCAAATTTTCACTAAGTTAAAAAGTTTGTGAACCCCTATTCACAAATTCATATCTTTAGATCCAAGCATCTTTTGGGAAAACTTTGTGAATAAAAGTTGTATATTTCATTGAGGAATACAACTTTAATGTTGGAAGTTTTCTTTGAATCCAATTGCATCATGGTGAAAAAGTGGTGAAAAGTTAGGAAAAAATAAGAAATTTTCCATACTTAGAAAAATTCTAAGTTATGACAAATTTTCAAATTAAAACCCTAATTTTCAATTTTAGGTTTCTTGGTCAACAAGTTTCACATTTTGACATATCTTGATTAATTATGACCTTTGGCACTTGATTTTGACCAAAAAGTCAAAGTTTGACTTTTTAGTGTAAAGTTGATTTTTGATCAGTTGACTGGAAAATTCATCTGTCAATCCAATGCACTTGAGATATTTTGAACCATGTAATTAGGTCAAGATGATGGTATTGAACCCTTGAAATCATGTTTGAACCCAATTGGTCATTGGCTTGGTTAAAAATCAGAAATTGCCCTTTCTCAGTCAAAACCCTAATTTTGACCATTTTGCCCTTTTGATGATTTGATCAAATTTCTTGAGGAGTTGTGATCCAAACTTGATCAAATGGTACATATAAGTCTAAAATGTTGATGTGGATCAAAAATCATGAAGTTTGACTGCAAATTGGCCATGGTTGACTTTTCCCCCAATACATTTGATTTTTAGGTCAAATATCCAATTGATTGATCAAAAATGTGGTTCAGGGCTTGAAACTTGTTGTGAGCAATCTTAGGGGTCAAACATGATGTATAGTCACATGAAACATTGATAGTCCAAAAATCCTTGTGCAAACTCAAACCCTAATTTTGGGTTATCAGTGCAAGATGATGTCTTGAGCTGAGCAAACCCTAATTCTGTCTTGAGTCCAAGAAGTCTTATGAGAAAAATCATGATAAATGAGAGGGCAAATTTTGGGGTACAACAGTCTATAATCTAGAATTCACCCGTTGTTGTACCCCATAATTTTCCCTCTCAATTTCTCAAGATATATCTCACTAAGATTTTCAAAAGCTCAAGTTTGCATAAGTACAAAGCAGATCGATAGGAGTGACTGCAGACAACAGTTCAAATTCAAAATCTGGCAAATGGCCTCCTTCGATGCAAGCTTGATTCACCAGCTTTTGATTGGGCATCCGGCCTCCTTCAAACTTGCTTCAAATTCCCAAGCTTTGATTGAGTCAATGGTCTCTTGCATGCTTGCTTCGTACAAACTTCGATTAAACAAATGGTTATCTTCATGCTAGCTTCGACTAGGCATTGTTTCCCTTTGAAACAACTTCCTTCAATTCAAAAGACAAGGGCCTCCTATTGGTGTCCTTTGATTCAAAAGTTAGTGGATTCCTACTGGCTTCTTTCGATTAAGGAGGAAATGACCTTCTGAAAGCTTCCTTCGATTCTGAAGGCAATGGCCTTCTAAAGGCTTTCCTTTGATTCAAAGCAGGGACCTCCTGCATGCAAGCTTCAATTGAACCATTGGCCCCTTACATGTTTGCCTTTAATTCACAAATCAGGGACCTGCTACATGCAAGCTTCGATTGTACCACTGGTCTTACATGTTTGCTTTTATTCACAAAGCAGTAGCCTCCTGCACACAAGCTTTGATTCACAAGCATTAGCAGTACTTCCTTCATGCCTGCAAGGCAAGTACATTCTGCATGCCAGCATGCACAAGGCAAGTGCCTCGTCTTTGTTTGCCTTCAATGCACAAGGCAATGACTTCCCTTCATGCTAGCACCCATAAAGCGTTGCCTTTTTTCACGCTAGCTTCGAATGGGCAATATTTCCCTTGGAAACAATCTGTTTAGATCACACATAGTTTCTACACTATGGCACACAATGGGTGTCCCATTCGAAAGACATGTTTGGGTGTCCCATTCAAAAGACATGTCTTGGTGGCCCATTCGAAGAATTGCAAGTGGTGCACACAAGTGATGCATGTGGTCCCTTCGAAAGACACACATATGGTCTAATCGAAGGACATATATTTGGCCCCTTCAAAAGATACATTCAAAGGACACTTTGGGTGGAAGCAAATATTGTTGTCTGAAGAGAGGTTTTGGTTGAAGGTTGGACCTATGAGGTCAAAACGAAAGGGTGAAATATTCAAAGATGCTTTCTGGCCAGAGTCATATGTGCTTCCAAGTCCAGGCCTGCTGCACTGGCCATAATGCTCCAAAACTGCTGCAAAGAAGTCCTGCTACGCTGCTCCCATACTTGCACCAAATTAGCATACAAAAACTACACCTCGAAGACTACAAGAACAACTTACCCAATTTGTTCAAATTTCTTTTATCCCCCCCCCCCCCAAACCTCAGCCAACTTCATCTATAAATAAGAGGTTCCATCACACATCTAAAGGGGGGCTTTTGGTAGCTGGAGAAACTTTGGTTGTGTGAAAATCTTCAAACACTTAACACACTCTCAAACCCAGAATAAAAAGACCACACTTTGTTCTTTTCCTTCAAATCCAGTCAAAGAAACACCACACTTGTTTCTTTCCTTCGAATCTAAAACCCAGGGAAACACCAACCCAACACTTTGCTCTTTCTTTTGAATCCATCACTAGAAACACCACCCTTGTTTCTTTCCTTCGAATCCATAAGCACCCAGCGAAGCAACTTAGGTCCAAAACCCACATTCCAGCTCCAAGCAAGGTAAGTCACTCTGACTTTAGTCCTTTCGTTTCAAGCATGTAAATAACTTTTTGCGCATTTTTTCATTTCTGCCCTTTTGGTTTGTTTTTCCTTCAAGCAAGAACTAACCTGCACAGACCCAAATGAAAGGAAACGTTTGTGTGAATCAAAGCCTTAGGCTTCGCCCCTTACTTTTTCGCAGTAGCAAATAGAAAAGAAGGTGATGTGAATCGAAGATTACAGACTTTGACTCACACTGGTTACATACCCCAATCGAAAGGAGGCAAAGGAAGGAGAATCGTAAGGCACATCCTTCGATCCAGGATGCCTTTTCTTTCTTTCTTTTTACACTATTTTTGTCTTTATATTTTCTATATATTTACATTTTCTTTCTATTTAATATGGTTGTAATAATTAGGACTTTTATTTTTTGCAACCCCCACTTGTACATTTGTATACCCCATTCCTCCAAAAACATGTAATAGGGTAGAACATTTATTTTCCACATTTTTATTGCTTTCATAAATGTTAGTAATTAGGGTGTATGGCAAGATAAAACCAACAAGTAGACCACCCTAATCAACGATAAATTGAATGCAATCAAACACACTATTCACACACATGCACCTCTAGGGTAAACTCACTTGTTGCCTCGGAAAATAGTCATGTCCCTCGAATATGGTCGTTTTAGCAAAGACCCTCGATAAAAGATCGTAGTCCCTTGATGTTGCCTTCGATAAACAATCTAGTCCCTAACGAAATTGTTAAAACGCCCCATAGGTTTCCTTCTATGACTATAGAAATGACCCATGCCCGTCCCTTCACATCCAACGATGGGGCTTCTTATTAATCAATGGTAAGATAGCAACATCTAAAGTAGGAGGAATAGAACAAAGACCTTTCGAGTAGGTAGGACGCTTGTAGTTGCTTTCTTGCTCACAACTAAAAAAACATTTTCACACCAACACTTTCAATTAAAACATTTTCAAAAGTCAAGACACTTTGTACGCATTCTTATAGAGATGAGAATCATTACAAAGGAACTTTTCAAAATCACTTTCAAAAACATCTTCCATAACAAACATCACTTTGAACTATTTTCAAAACCAAACACTTTGTATGCATTCTTATAGACGAGAATCATTACAAAGACGTTTTTAAAATATTTTGAAACCCACGCCACAAGCACATTTTCAAACAAAAGAAAGTGATCTGGCAAGCAACTAAGAGCCCGTAGATAACTACAGATGAAAATGGTGATAATATCTTCCCTTTTCATAACCTACCCCCCGAACTCAAGAAAACATCTCTAAAGGTTTTTCCTGTTATTTTCACCCTTTCCTTATTGGATAAAAGAAAAGTCGGTGGCGACTCTTATTGTCCGCAACAATTTTGATCAAACATAAAACAACCAAGTCAATTATCCCACCGTATCACAGAACTTGCGACTCTACTGGGGAGTTTAAACTTAAAAGTGGGTTTACCTTAAGAGATAGATCACATTTACTTGCTTTCCTCGTTTGACTTTCTTGCTTTACATTATGGTTCCTTGTTTGGGTTTGTATTGATCCTCCACCCAAATCTGGGGCCCCTTTTAGGTAAGTAGCAATAGATTGTGCAAATTGTACGGCGTATACCGATATGGTTGAAGCAACGACTACATTAGTGTGATGCATTTGTTGGTACCAATATCCCTTGTGTTGAATTGAGGAGAATACGGGGCCGCTTAGAAGAGTCATGAAGCACTAACTAACCTTAGAACCTTAATTGAACAACTTGGCCATTAGGAAGTAGTGAGATAGACGACTTTGGTGTAAAGCTGAAGATTGGTTGATACTCGATGCTACACTCATTGAGATCAGACTTTTGGGATATCTCGGCTGCAAGAAAAGATTGATTGTGCTGAGACAATGCCTAAAATAAAGGTCTGTGATATTGAGATCCCCTAGAACCAGGTTACTTTCTAGGACAGGTTGAGCCAACTAAACTTCAAGAGGGTACTTACCTACAAACCCCATTGCAAGCCTAAACCTAAGGACTTGTATGTTATGTGTGTATATGATTATTTGTACATAAAGATTTGTTTGCTTTGTTCACCTTTACATAACTTAATAAACATCATAACATCATAAGCATTATCACTTACCATTTCAAGGATTTAGGAATTTATCTTTGCTTTGTTTTGTAGGCCATGAATCCTATTAGAAGGAATACCATCTGAGTCAGCTTTCTGAAAGCACATCCTCAACTCCAAGAATTAGCATCAAGGGTTCCTGGATATTCTCCCTTCACTAAGAAATATGGTCGAATTCTCATCTTGGCTACCTCAAACTTCCAAGAAGAAATGATGTGTATACTCTTCCAATTCTTTATCCCATGCATCATTGCTTCACCTTTCCCGACTATCAATTGGTGCCTATATTAGAAGAGTTCTCTCAACTGTTAGGAGTGCCCGTGCTTGATCAAATACCATTCACCGATTTAGAGGAGACTCCAAAGCCTGAAGTCATTGCCAAAGCCTTGTATTTGAAGAGAGCCTACATTATAACAAATTGGGAGATAAGAAGTGGAGTTAAGGGTTTCCTAGCCAAGTTTCCGTTGGAGAAGGCTCATTCATTCTTGGAGGATATGGATTTTCAAGCTTTTGAAGATGTATTGGCCCTTCTAATCTATGGTTTGGTTCTATTTCCCAATCCGGACCAATTCATAGATGTGAGTGCCATCAAGGTTTTCCTCTCTCGTAATCCTATACCTACTTTGCTTGGAGACATTTTACATTGTTTCCACACTCGCACCATGAAGAAAAGAGGTACTATTTTGTGTTGCATTCCCTTACTCTCTAGGTGGTTTACTTCACACATACCTAGATCAACATTAAATAACGATTAAGCCTTGACATGGTCTCAAAGGATGATGTCACTCACACACTCTGACATTTATTGGTGTTCTCGATCCCTGGAGGACACTACCATCATTGACCATTATGGGGAATTCCCTAATGTACCACTCTTAGGCATTAGGGTAGGTATCACCTATAACCCTTCTCTTGCACTATGTCAATTTGGGTATGCACGAAGGGATGGTCCTCACGATGCACTCATCCAAGGTTTGGTATTCGACTATAAGGGCGAAGACCAAGGCTACCGTCAAAGGTTCATACGAGCTTGGAGAATGGTAAACAAGGTGGATAGCAAGACATTGGGGCATAAGAACTCCATTCCTTTGGAGCCTTATCTTAAGTGGGTACGAACTCGTGCTCAAAGTCTCGGTATGCCATACCCTTCCATTTTAGCTATCATCATGGAGCCAGTTGTTGAAAGAGATGTTCTGTATATTGTCCTTCATCCTACCATGCCTACTTCTCTTGAATATTTGTAAAGAGCTTAGATCCAGCTGAAGGAAGAGCGAGACACCTTCGAAGCCCAGTTCAACATGAGTGAAAAGAAGGTTTTGGAGCTTACGAGACAGCTTCGTGAAGAGCGAAATTTGAACACCTACATTGCGCCAAAAAGGATGCGTTCGACCTTTTTGTCTTTGGAGTTTATTTTGCTTTATTTACTACATTGTAAGCCCAAGAGGCATGTTTGTAATCAATTTGAACTCATTAATGAAATTGATGTTTGTTCCTTTTGTCTAAACAAATTTAAATCTTCTAAGTCCTTGAAAACATTGCATCCACATACGATACATCATATCATGACATGTTTTCCTCACATGGGTTTCTCATCTGCTTACTGTTTATTTCAGTAGAGATGACTCTATAACAGAATATCAAGGACATTCAGACTCAAAATTCTCAGCTTCAAGAAATGTTCCTGAACCTATCCAAGGGGCAAGAAGAAGTGAAAGCACTCCTCACTAGGGGCATGACCATGAATAATCCTGAGGACGACAAGGATGACCATTTGGAATGGCTACAAACTGAGATAGCCACAATGAAGATCTAGATGATGGGACAGATTGTAGGCCAGATGGCTCTTATCCAAAACTTGGCTCAGGGACAAGAAGAGCTGAGGGCCTTCATCAACAAACTTCATCAATACGGATGCAACCGTATGAAACAAACAGTCGAGATTGAGGATCAAGTCATTATTCAGCCTCCCATGAAACAAGAAGCCGGTTTGATGGAGAGTAGACCTTTCCAAATTACTGCTACATCGCGAGCCCAACAACACCCTCGCCAACAAGGATATGGTAACTAGCATAAACAGAATGCATCCAATAGGAAATATACCAAATTCAACATGCCTATGTCACAAGTATTGCAACACATGTTGAAGATGAATTTGGTCACATTGAAGGATCCTCCTCGGAATCCTAATACTACTTCCCCTTTTTACAATCATGAAGAAAGGTTTGCGTACCACTCCAATAGTCCTGAACACGACACTAACAATTGTTGTATGTTGAAAAATAAGATTCAAGGCCTAATCAACAAAGGAGTGTTGGAGTTTACACAAGATGGTCAACTGGAGCTCTTATATCACCCATCAAAGGCATCCATATGAGGCATCCATATCTAAATACCATACTTTGGTTACTTTCATTAATGCATTGCATATGCTTGTCTTGAATTAATCCATTCGTTTCTATTATACTTAAAACTGTGCTTTTACTCCCTTTATGATATTTAACTCTTGTTTTAAAAGTTGCAAGCCTTTAGAGGGAGGATGACAAAAATAATACCACAGTCTCATATAGTATGCTTTTGGACAGACCTTGCTGACGATGTATAGGATTTTGTTTCAATTCCTAAACACTGGAATTATAAGGAGTATAATCCCTAGTAAACCCCTTTGAGCCTAAGAAGTAGGAGTTTTCTTTTTCACACAAAACGAAACCTTTAATCAAAACCTGAGGCAGGGTAGTCTCTCAGTTAATTCAAGTGCGCGTCAGTCGCCAGCTTTCATTTCTAAAACAATAAATGACATCAAGAATGTCCTTCTAAATCAAAAGACGATGATGGTTCCCTATCAAATAGGCAATCATTATCTCTCAAAATAAAAGCCCACTAAGTCAAAACCTACGAAGGAGACCTAAGAAAAAAGGGGGCGTCCCGCTGGCGGTAATCTCAAAACAAGAACAGTCAGGCAAAAATCAGGGATAATAAATCAAAAAAAGAGAGGTCACTACAAATCCTCGACAACATGAAAAATGTCGCAAAAATGACTTCCTTCCAATAAACTTAACTTGTCCGAACCATCACCAAAACTCCATTCCAGATTCAATTGGAATCCAAACGCGCAATAAACTGAGTTTAGAACTGAAGAACATCGCGAAGAATAGGCGGGTACATATACACTTTGATCCTTGTCCTTTGTTTCTTAAACTGTGAACCAAGCCACGCTGCAACCCTTCAAAAGTCCTAATTGAAGCATGGGTTAGTTCGAAAGCATACTGTTACAAAAGGTATCCTGACTCCTGTAAGGCTTACTACAAATCTTGAGTTGAATTCACTTTCTTACAAAACTCTTTATTTGTTAAAACTGCATTTTCAAAACTTCAAGACAAGCATAAACTTTGCATTGTTTGAATTTCGCTGTTTGCATATGTTTAACAGAGAAATTCACACGACAAACATCCAATGAACGAAAATTCTCAATGAACATGATCATTTCAAGTGGGATGACACTTCCAACGACAAATCTCATATAAGCAAGGGAGCATGGCATGTCATTGTAAAAACTCATCTGGGGTAGTCAAGATTCCAAGAAATCTCTCAAGAAACGCTGAATAACCAAAGGTAGGTCTGTATCTGAATCACTTGGAGCATTGAACATGAATTCCAACAAAGGGTTACATACGGCCAAGCAAACATTTCCTGGCAGTACTACAAACACGTACTACTAGGGGCAGTGACAAGCTCCCACAAAGTCCTTTTCATAAGGTGATCCCCAGTGAAGTCCCTACAGAGTCATCTCAACAATTATCCCCACAGAATAATCTTCACAGATAAGGGTAGGAATCCCTCCAGACCAAATTCATGGATATCCCCACAAAGTTGAATCCAGGTAATTCCCAGTGAGAGTTTCAATCTCCAGAAAACCTTCTTCCCAGCCGAGTTGGTCTCAAGAAGAATCCTCGAGGAATTTTTCCAAAAGAAAAATGCCTCCCCAGCTTTTTGTCAAATATTCTATTCAAACAAGGTTTATTTCCCCTAACAAACTACAGATTCCCCAGCTTCAGTTTGCCTCTCAAAATTTGACAAATTAAGGGACCACAACCCCTAATCCCCAGTGAATTCATCAACAAAGCTCCTCTTCCCCAGTAGGGTTTACCACTATCACCAGTGAGTTGTTGCAAACCCTGGAAGCCAACCAGATAAGAATTAAATTCTTTATCCCCAACAAGTTGTTAACTTCCATTCTCTCCAATCAAGAGTATTACTCTCTAGTAGAGAAACAGACAACTAAAACTCCTGAACTCTTCCCCAAGTGGAAATCAACATTCTCCACAGAGTTTTCCCTCAAACAAAGTCAATACTACCCAACAGAGTTTCTCCTCAAACAATAAAACAAGAATCCCCAGCGGAAACATTCCAAAACAAGGTCTGAAGGTGTGCATACTCTTCGTCCCCAACGGCAGTCCGGGATTTAACTTCCCAAAACTCCCCAGCATTTGTCAAGGATTTATTTTCCAAGACAAAGATACATTCCAACAACATTTCACATTTCATGCATCATATTGCATACATGTTAAATGCATACAGCTTAATCTCATTTATTTTGAGAACATCATCAAGTCATGCATACACCTGCATGCAACTGGCCCTCTTCCTTGCAGGGAAAAGTCAATCAACAAAAGTCCTCTTTGTAAAATACCACAACCATTTTCAAAAGGTCAGAGATTAATTCCTGAAACCATATAGGGCAACTATCTCAACGACCAACAAAACCAAGTTTCAGATTAATACATGAAACAAGACATGACAACTATCTGTGAATAAATTGATTGTAGATCAATTCTCGAAACAGGACGGGATGACTATCTACATGACGAACACTTCCTTTAAACATCTGTTGGTTCAGTTTAAATTGATCAATGGTTTATCCTAATTCCGTTCCTGTAGACACTTTTACTGGTTCAGTTAAATCGCTCTAAAGATTTATTCTGATTCTTTTCTAGTTAAAGATTATTCAAGTCCTCTGCTGGTTCAGTTTAAATTAATCAATGGTTTATCCTGATTCCGTTCTGACAGACACTTTCTCTGGTTCAGGTAAATCGCTCCAAATATTTATTCTGATTCTTTTCCAGTTAAAGATTATTCAAAACCTCTACTGGTTCAATTTAAATCTACCAATGATTTATCCTGATTCCGTTCCAGTAGACACTTTCTCTGGTTCAGTTAAATCGCTCCAAAGATTTATTCCGATTCTTTCCTAGTTAAAGATTATTCAAAACCTCTACTGGTTCAATTTAAATCGATCAATGGTTTATCCTGATTCCGTTTCGGTAGACACATTCTCTGGTTCAGTTAAATCGCTCCAAAGATTTATTCTGATTCTTTCCCAATTAAAGATTATTCAAGTCCTCTGCTGGTTCAGTTTAAATTGATCAATGGTTTATCCTGATTTCATTCTGGTAGACACTTTCTCTGGTTCAGTTAAACTGCTCCAAAGATTTATTCTGATTCTTTTCCAGTTAAAGATTATTCAAGACCTCTGCTGGTTCAGTTTAAATCGACCAATGATTTATCCTGATTCTGTTCCAGTAGACACTTTCTTTCTTTCAGTTAAATCTCTCCAAAGATTTATTTTGATTCTTTTCCAGATAAACATTATTCAAGACCTCTTCTGGTTCAGTTTAAATTGATCAATGGTTTATCCTGATTCCGTTCCGGTAGACACTTTCTCTGGTTCAGTTAAATAGCTCCAAAGATTTATTTTGATTCTTTTCCAATTAAAGATTATTCAAGACCTCTGCTGGTTTAGTTTAAATCTACCAATGATTTATCCTGATTTGGTTCCAGTAGACACTTTCTATGGTTTAGTTAAATCTCTCCAAAGATTTATTGTGATTCTTTTCCAGTTAAAGATTATTCAAGACCTCTGTTTGTTCAGTTTAAATCGATTAATGGTTTATCCTTATTTCATTCTGGTAGACACTTCTTCTGGTTCAGTTTAAATCGACCAAAGATTTATTCTAATTCTTTTCCAGTTGAAGTCAAGTTTAGACTTAGTATAATTTTTGTCAACAACCAATTTTGGGTGGCATATATAAGCCCATCTTCGACAACTCTCCATCACCTCTCCAAATTTCATCTTTAATACCATTCCCTACACAATCAACCACCACATCATCGAGTGCAAATTTCTGGGCACTCTAGTGTTCAATCATTTTCCACCTTCAAGTCACGAATGACAGACTCGCCAATCTAACTCTTCAGGTTTAAGAAGCTTGAACAGGGGAAGCTGTTATACCCCAAAATTTTCCCTCTCAATTTCTTAAGATATATCTCACGAAGATTTTAAAAAGCTCAAGTTTGCATAAGTACAAAGCAGATCTAAACGAGTAACTGCAGACAATAGTTCAAATTCAAAATTTGGCAAATGGCCTCCTTCGATGCAAGCTTGATTCACCAGCTTTCAATTGGGCAACTGGCCTCCTTTAAACTTGCTTCAAATTCACAAGCTTTGATTGATGAAATGTCCTCTTGCATGCTTTCTTCATACAAGTTCGATTGAACAAATGGTTATCTTTGTGCTAGCTTCGAATGGGCATTGTTTCCCTTTGAAATAAGTTCCTTCGATTCAGAAGACAAGCGCCTCCTATTGGTGTCCTTCGATTCAAAATTTAGTGGCTTCCTACTGGATTCTTTCGATTAAGGAGGCAATGACCTTCTGAAAGCTTCCTTCGATTCAGAAGGCAATGGCCTTCTGAAGGCTTTCCTTTGATTTAAAGCATGGACCTCCTGCATGCAAGCTTCGATTGCACCATTGGCCCCTTACATGTTTCCCTTTGATTCACAAAGCAGGGACCTCCTGCATGCAAGCTTCCATTGCACCATTGGCCTTACATGTTTGCTTTGATTCACTAAGTAGTAACCTCCTGCACACAAGCTTCAATTCACAAGCATTAGCAGTACTTCCTTCATGCCTGCAAGGCAAGTACATCCTGCATGCCAGCATGCACAAGGAAAGTGCCCCCTCTGTGTTTGCCTTCAATGCATAAGGCAATGGCTTCCCTTCGTGCTAGCACCCACAAATCATTGGCTATTTTCACGCTAGCTTTGACTGGGCAATATTTCCCTTGGAAATAGTCTGTTTCGATCACACATAGTTTCTACACTATGGCACACAATGGGTGTCCTATTCGAAAGACATATCTGGGTGTCCCATTCGAAAGATATGTATTGGTGGCCCATTCGAAGAATTAAAGTGGTGCACACAAGTGATGCATGTGGTCCCTTCGAAAGACACACATATGGTCCAATCGAAGGACACATATTTGGCCTCTTCAAAAGATACATTCGAAGGACACTTTGGGTGGAAGAAAACTTATTGTCTGAAGAGAGGTTCTAGTCGAAGGTTGGACCTATAAGGTCAAAATGAAACGGTGAAATATTCAAATATGCTTGCTGGCCAGAGTCATATGTGCTACCAAGTCCAAGCCTGCTACACTGGCCACAATGCTCCAAAGTTGTTGCAAAGCAGTTCTGCTATGCTTCTCTTATACTTATACCAAATTGGTATACAAAAACTGAACCTCGAAGACTACAAGAAAAACTTACCCAATTTGTTCAAATTTCTTTTGTTTTTCCCCCTAAACCTCAGCCAACTTCATCTATAAATAAGAGGTTCCATCGCACATCTAAAGGGGGGCTTTTGGTAGCTGGAGAAACTTTGGTTGTGTGAAAATCTTCAAACACTTAACACACTCTAAAACCCAAAATCAAAACACCACACTTTTATCTTTTCCTTTAAATCCAGCCAAAGAAACACCTCACTTGTTTCTTTCCTTCGAATCCAGAACCCAGGGAAACACCAACCCAACACTTTGTTCTTTCTTTTGAATCCAGCACTAGAAACACCACCCTTGTTTCTTTCCTTCAAATCCAGGAGCGCCCAGGGCAGCAACTCAGGTCCAAAACTCACATTCCAGCTCCAAGAAAGGTAAGTCACCCTGACCTTAATCCTTTCGTTTCAAGCATGTAAATAAATTTTTGCGCATTTTTTCATTTCTTCCCTTTTGGTTTGTTTTTCCTTCAAGCAAGAACTAACCTGTACATACCCAAACGAAAGGAAAAGTTTGTGTGAATCGAAGCCTTAGGCTTCTCCCCTTACGGTTTCTAAGTGGAAAATAGAAAATAAGGTTATGTGAATCAAAGATTACAAATATCGACTCACACTGGTTACAGACCCCAATCGAAAGGAGGCAAAGGAGGGAGAATCGAAAGGCACGTCCTTCGATCCAGGATTCCTTTTCTTTCTTTCTTTTTTACACTATTTTTGTCTTTATATTTTCTATATATTTACATTTTCTTGCTATTCAATATGGTTTTAATAATTATAACTTTTATTTTTTGCAACCCTCACTTGTACATTTGTATACCCCATTCCCCCAAAAACATGTAATAGCGTAGAACATTTATTTTCCGCATTTTTATTGCTTTCATAAATGTTAGTGGTTAGGGTGTATGGCAAGATAAAACCAACAAGTAGACCACCCTAATCAATGATAAAATGAATGCAATCAAACACACTATTCATACACATGCACCTCAAGGGTAACCTCACTTGTTGCCTCGGAAAATAGTCATGTCCTTCGAATAGGGGCGTTATAGAAAAGACCCTCGATAAAAGATCGTAGTCCCTCGATGTCCCTCGATGTTGCCTTCGGGAAATAATCCAGTCCCTAATGAAATTGCTAAAACCTCCCATAGGTTGCCTTCTATGACTATACAAATGACCCACGCCTGTTCCTTCACATCCAACGATGGGGCTTCTTATCAATCCATGGTAAGATAGAAACATCTAAAGGAGGAGGAAAAGAACAAAGACCTTTCGATTAGGTAGAATGCTCGTAGTTGCTTGCTTTCTCACAACTAAAAAAACATTTTCACACCAACACTTTCAACTGAAACATTTTCAAAAGTCAAGATACTTTGTACGCATTCTTATAGAGACGAAAATCATTACAAAGGCACTTTTCAAAATCACTTTCAAAAACATCTTCCACAACAAACATCACTTTGAACTATTTTCAAAACCAAACACTTTGTATGCATTCTTATAGAGACGGGAATCATTACAAAGACGTTTACAAAATATTTTCAAACCCACACCACAAGCACATTTTCAAACAAAAGCAAGTGATCTAGCAAGAAACTAAGAGTCCATAGATAACTACAGATGAAAAGGGTGTTAATACCTTCCCTTTTCATAACCTACCCTCCAAACTCAAGAAAACATCTCTAAAGGTATTTCCTATTATTTTCACCCTTTCCTTATTGGATAAAAGAAAAGTCGGTGGCGACTCTTGCTATCCACAATAATTGCGATCAAACACAAAATAACCAAGTCAGTTCTCCCACCGTATCACACCCGTATACAGTCGTTACTATGCCCAAATTTTTTTTAAGACTTAATACACTTGAAGTTTGGTCTTCTCAAGAGGTCTAGTACTTTGCTTGCTTGGTTTCAATCCAAAGAATGGGAATTCTATCTTGACTCATAATGTCAAGTGTTAGCTTCTTGTTGGTTAGATGGTTATTCTCCTTAGCTTTTACCTTATGCTTTAGGATAGTCCCTTCATCTCCTCCTATCTTCTTTAATTTCAAAAATATTCTCCCTCCTTTTTAAAACTCTTCTTGTTTCTAAACTTGAATCACTTTCATAATAAACTTGGACTTAGGTTAATGTATTTTCAAAACATTTTCATAAATAAACTTCAATCAACTTAATAATACCTTGACATTTTTGTGAGAAGACTAAAAGTCAATCAATCTCATTCAAACCATTTTGCCATTTTGGCTCTTATCTTTAAAAAAAAAACTCTCAAAAGATTAGACTCTTGTCAATCCTTATAGTGATTCAAACAACTATACTTCTATAATATATAGTGAAGAGATATACTTGCCACTTGGGTGTTGAGTGAGGCATTGTTGATTTTAAAATCTAAGCCATATCCTTCATTTTGAGATGATGCAAATTCTCCTTTCTCATAATTGTTGGTAGTAAGTATTTTTTCCACACGGACAATGACGATGATGTCTTATCTCATAAAATTAACAAACACACTTGTGTTTTAAAATTTTTAAAGGTGAACTGCGTGTACCCTGATCCTCTATTGCATGAAAGGTGGTACGTAGGCACTAAAGGTTCGTAACCGCGGAGGGTGCAAAAATCATAAAAAATATTTCTTTTCTGACCTCCATCATCTATTTTTATATAACATTTCATATCCAAAAAATATAGATTTTACAAAGAGGTTCCTGTGGAGTACCGTAGATGTTTAGGATGCTAATACCTTCCCTTTACATAACTAACCCGCTTACCTTGAATCTCCCCCCCCCCTCTTTTTGGGTTATTCGCTCTTTTCCCATTCCTTTGGAAACAATAAAGCATGGTGGCGATTTTTATTTTGATATGTACAAGTCAAGTCAATCCAATGGCTTAGTCTTAAACATTTCTACCTCCATAGAAAAAATGGCGACTTCACTGGGGAAAGATTGACCTCTTGTTGGTACATCCCTAAGTGGGTTGAGCTTATCTTTGTTTATATATGTATATGTGCTATTATGTGTTATATATTATATGTTGTGTATATGTTTGTTTAAATTTTCCTGGTTTTCATAGTGTTTGGTGATTACTCATGAGTCCTATACCCGGACTTGGGCAAACTTTAAGATAGGACGGGCGGTATAGTCATGTTAACTTTGAGGGATTAATCCAAAAAAATTATACATGAGATCCCCCACTCAGTGGAGGCTCCTTTGACTGTAGTGTTGTTTATCGAGTAATCGGTAAGACGTACTGTTTTCAACCTGGGAGCCTGCTAAAGCTGAGGACCGTAGAATACCTAACCCATCTTAGCCTTTTAGGTGTAGTGCGGAAGCTATGACGGAGTAATCCGGAAATAGTTGTCACGCGATACTACGCTCGAACGAGTTTTTCTTGAGAATATTACTAATTACTGAGTTAATCGAGAAGTTGGTAATATCCGAAGGAAGGATGTAGACTCTGGGAACCTCTAGAACCTTGTTCGACAGGTGATAATTATTAGACCAATACCTTATGGGTAGTACCTTCGACCTCATGCTTGTGACGTTAAACTTATGAACCCTATGCTTGTAATCTTGTGTGTGATTGTTGCATCATGCATCCATACACCCATGAGCATTGTTCTAACCAAATTTTAAAGAACTTAAGATTTTTTCTTGCAAACATCACAAGTTTTGTAATTATGGATTTTGGAAAGAGTACTAATAAGTACAATGTCAAGAGTCCTGATTCAGAAGAATTGAGAAAGCCTTAATCCTTGGTATCTAGTGCTTGGGACTTCAAATTCTCCTAGCTTTCTTGAAGATGGATTTCTCCACGCTCTTGATCTAGTTCCTAAATCCTTTGTATCAGTGATTTACTTTCCTTATTATCAGCAAAGTAGAACAGAAGAGTGCAAGAGGATTTATTTTTCTTTAGCATTCCAAATTCAAGCTCAAGAAGATTTTACAACACGATGTTGGATCTTAATTGGATGCAGTTCATTTGTACCTGAGGATTTAGCTTTCTCTTTCTTATGTTTAGGATTAGTGAAGTCTTGTACTTCTAATGTAATTCTCCCAATATTAATAAAATGAGTTTTTCAGTTATCCCAATCATGTCTTTTAATTGATGTTTGTAATGTTCCAAAGTTCTTTGAAAACTTGGTTTTAAAACTTTTAAACAATCATGTGCATTGCACATCATGCATCATATTGTACATACTTCTTGCATTTGTTATGCATATCCAGGTGTCTTACTGAGCTTCTTTACTTTGTTCAGCAAGTTGTCTCACCGGTACAATACTTTGGCTAATTTCAGAAGGAAGATGGACAATTTAAAACAAGAGAATCGCAAGCTTCGCGAGGAAGTTTCTTCTCTGAAGGCCGGTACGGCCAATCTCACTGCTCATATGGAATCATTGGTGGCTTCTCAGAATCAACCACTGATTGCTCAGCCTCAACAGACAATAGTTACTACTGAAGCTTTGATTGTTCCTGTGCCTTTCATCAGGATGCTCCTGGGCACGATTTGGAAGATTTATTTGCTTTGAAGGTCGAAGTTCAGAGGTTGGTCCGAAGCAGTATCTTTTCATTTAAGGACATTGGCCCTAATATTCAAGATAATTCCTTAGCAGAGCATGAATGAATCTCTGTTGGTGGTAGTTCCAAAGTTTGGGAAATGTTTCCTTCAGTGCAATTCCAGATAAGAGAGTCATCTTAGTTTATTAACATTATTACTGCTTTCTCATTTGTAATTTTTCTTGTTTATCATTTCACTGTTTACATGTAAGAACTTGTTTGCATTTGGATGTTTAATTTTAATACAACGAGTATGTTTGTCTTGAAGAAATTCATTTGTTTCACTCGTATTTGTTTTCAATTTTAAATTGCTTCATGATACCAACTTGTTATCCATTCTATCGCCTAGGTAGATATTGGAGGGAGGATGATGATATTAAAATGCAAATTTTCTGGTTGTATGCTTTTGGATAAAACCTTGTTGACGATGTACAGGCATTGTTTCAAATCCTCAAACACCGGAGATATAAGGGAGTGAAACCTTTGTTAACCCCTTTGAGCCTTGAAGTAGGAGTTTCTTTTTCTATTCAGAAAAAAACCTCATTTTAACCCGGGGCAGGGTAGTGTTCATTTAATATGATTGAGTATTTAGATCTCATTAAGAGTGCATATCTAAGGATACAACAATGGTTATCCCTCGAAAGGTTGATGAAATTCAAAACCGCAATGGTTAATATTCACTTATCAGGAGGATGAGTCAATTGACGGCATCTTAATGGCTATCTCTCACACACCAGGAGATCAACAGATGATGATAGAATAATGGTTATCTTTCATCTACCAAGAAATAGGGCAGTCACAATTCTTCTAACAAGTCGCAAACGACTCGAAGTCACGCGACATGTTCAAAAAGAAAAAAGAAAAAGATGATATGAATAAAAATAATAATGATGATGCAAAAAGAAAGAGACAAAAAGCCCCTCTAAGTCAGAACTTAAAAAAATAAGACGCTTAGGCAAAAGTCAGGGCATCTCGCTGCACTTCAGAGTCAAAGTCAAAAGGAATTTGTCTATAAAGCAAGGAAGAAATGGAAATCCTGAAACGCAATAAAGGATTACAGTGTGAAACCCTCAGCAAAGAACAGAGTCGTGTGACAATAAACCCAAAAGAAATAGGAATGAGTGACTTGCATGTCCAAAGAAAACCTTGTTGGATTCCTCAACCATCTCGAAATTTAATTTGAGTGATGAATGTTCGTGTCAAGTTAACTGAACTTAGGACTGAAGAACATCACGAAGGGGGTGGGCACCAAATATTTTTTGAGCCTTAAATATTTTTTTTTCTAAAAAAAACGTGAACCAGGCCACGTTACAACCCTCAAAAGTCCTAATTGAAACATGGTTTATTTCGAAAGCATACTCCAATGAGATAGTGTTTCCTGACTCCCATTAATTTTTCTAAATTATTGTGATTGGTATCGTACGCTTTTGTTATCTTTCATACAAAAAATTCATGTCGCATCCTGGCTAGTGATTCGTTCACAAGGTTTTGTGACATCTTTTCTAATAAAATCTTCAAGACTTACATAATTGTTGCATTAGAATTTTTATTCTTAGAATAAACATTTTCTGCTTGTAAAAAAACTGCTTGATATCATGGAAGTTTACATTTGAGTATCAGTAAAAGGAATGTTGCTGATAAGAGTTGTGGAGCAAAAAGGATGCAACATTCTGCCAATCTAGGGCAGTTACGTCGAGATTCGACAAATCTCTAGAAGCCATTTGATCAGAAAGGTTATCTTAAAAGCATGCAGCCAAAGGAAATTTATGAAAGTTACCTTGATCATCACGGTAAGCTTGGGACACCAGATTGGTTTCCAAGGGCATATCCAGATTTCAACAAGATAGCTGCTATGTCTACCCCAAGCCGAGAATCTTCCTCAAGCAGGATTATTTCTTGTGATCTGTTTTGTAGATATGTGTCTGGCTTCCTCTAACAGTTTTTGATCAATTAAAGGGTTTCCTACAGGTTATGTTATGGTGTTTGGTTTATAGTCCCATTTTTCCAGTCTTGTTGCAGACTTTTACAGCTGAGTGTGATTCTTTACCCAGCCAGGTGGTGATCAAACAGTGGTTAAAAAGAGCTACGAAGCCTTTGCTCATTCGATGGAGTTCTTTCTCCCTTTTGTATTTAGAATGTATATGAAATCTCTTGTAGAGCATTTCTCCCTCCAGTTACGACATTATTGTTGTTATGTGCTCCCTAAGTAGTTAGACAAGGGCATTATCTTTTTTAAGAAGTGTTGAGATAGTTGTCAACTTTTCGGGTTTTCTCTCACCAAGTGTTGAGTTTGATTTAAAATACCCATAATTTTGACTTCTTACTGTAATTTTAACTTCTTGATTCCCTGGGAAGGTTCTCCCATGTCATGTTCGCTGGTGTAAGTATGACCTTCTTATGCTTCTCAGATAATTGAAGATGATACCAATTGATGTATGACTCGGTGTTGGGTTTATGATCCTGTTTCCCCAGCCAAGTCTTGGTTCATTTGAATCTCAGGTTTGCATGGTCTGAAGCCTCTATCCCATATTCCCCAGTGAGGTCTTCACTCATATGACGAAAGTTCCCTCTCCCCTTGCGTGCTGATATGGAACTATTTGCAAAATGTCGCTCTTTTTGGAAGTGTTGGCATTATTGTTGGTATTTATTCCCCAGGAAGGCTACCCCATGGCACTTTTGTTGGAATAGGTTTGCATAATATGAAGACTCTATCCAAGATTCCCCAGTGAAGGCTTCACTTATTTGGTAAAAGTCTTGTCTCCCCGTACATGCTGAGATTGGACTCATTTATGGAACATCTTCTTTCGGTAGCATTAGCATATTGTTTGTTTCCCAGGAAACTATACTAGGGCAATATATTTTCTAAGAAGTGTTGAGACAATTGTCAACTTTTTGGGTTTTCACCCGCTAAGTGCTGGGTTTGATTTAAAATCCCCATAAGTTTGATTTCTTGATGTAATGTTTGACTTCTTAACTCCCTAAGTTGTTATCCCCATGAGGTTTCATACTTTTTCCCCAGATAAGTTGGTGCAATAGTCACTCTCAATATTGAAGAATGTATCTTGGTTTCCCCTTAAGAATGTGGTGTTGTCCTCCCCAATGAAGTCAGCACGAGGTCTCCAATTGATATCTCGATGATGAGGCACTATCGCCTCTAGTGAAGTCTGTATGATATTTCCCCAATGAAGTCAGCACGAGATCCTTAGTTGATGCTTTAACGATATGGTTTTCATTTGCCTTTTGAAATCAGTATTGCAATCCGCAGTAGAAGTAAAGACCGTGAAACATTTGTCTTCCCCATTGAAGTCTGTGTGATATTCCCTGGTGAAGCCTGGAGGAGGATGGTATATCCATGTATCTGTCCTGATTTATTGATGTGATGCAATTACTTTCGGATTATGTTCCTTCCCAGTGAAGTTAAGTTGTGAAGTTTGAATTTGTTTCTTCAGTTGGTGCTTATTTTCATCTTGGATGTGATTTAGCCGAGTATTGACGTTACCCGAGTTTTTTTTTTTTGTTATCTCCAGTGATTATATGTCTATTTTGTCAGCATATACATAATAACACTCATACACTCATACATACATCATGCATTGTTGAATTTAGCAAATCATTTCTCATTTGCATTCATTAATTTTTTGTTAGCCCATTACCCTGGTTTTGCAGAGTTGTGTTATCCTCTCTCCAATAGAGTGTCAACCTTAATCAGAAAGTGTATATTCTTTCAATTTCCCTACTGAGTTATCCCTCGTGGAAGATTTTTGCTTTATCCTTCCTGTAAAGCTCTTTGTCTTGATAGAATGTGATTCCCCTTTGAGTTTATTTCTCATGAGATGTTATTTTGGTTGACTGATTAATTCCGGTTTATTTCTGGTTTGAATCGATGATCCCCAACAATATTATTACTTTAGATTTCTGCAAGCTTTGAGCCCTGGTTTGAGAATGTGCATTTATTTTGGCACGAGAAGACTTTAGCTTCTCAACAGGAGTATGTTGGCATTTCCCCAGTAAACCATATTTCTTTCCCCAGGAAGCCATATTTCTTTCCCAGGGAAGTCATTTTTACAATCCTTCCCATAAAAGCAAGTAGCAGGTCTCTTTATTTGAGCAACTTATACTTCCCCGTAAAAGTCGGCGTTACTTTTTTGCTATCTTCTCTATGAGTGGATAGTTTGCAGTTTCTTGTCAAATCACTCCATAGGATGGCAAGTCTTTTCAATATGAAAGAGACAGTTCGTTGAGAAATCTTTACAAGTGGCAACCTATTTATTTGAGACAGCTTATATACTACCCTTTCCAGGTGGAATGCATTGGTTAAAGAAGAAGTTGAGATCCATTCTAGGTGAAATGCTAGAATTTTGGGGAAACTTGTTATTATCAATATGTTTTTTCTACCTTCAGTGAATGTTGGTAGTTCACCTTTAGTGAATGTTGGTGTTATTCTTTCATTTCTACCTTCAACTATTGAGCTGGTAGTTTACCGTCATCTATGAGCCAGTATCTTTATGATCTTCTACCTTCAACTATTCAGTTGTTAGTTCACCGTCATCTGTGAGTCAGTATCTTTTTGATCTTCTACCTTCAACAATTGAGTTGGTAGTTTACCGTTAACTATGAGCTGTTATCTTTTTGATCTTCTACCTTCAACTATTGAGTTGGTAGTGCACCGTCATCTATGAGCCGATATTTTTTTATATTCTACCTTCAACTATTGAGTTGGTAGTTTACCTTCATCTATGATCCGGTATCTTTTTTATCTTCTACCTTCAACCATTGAGTTGGTAGTTTACCGTCATCTATGAGTCGATATCTTTTTGATCTTCTACCTTCAACCATTGATTTGGTAGTTTACCGTCATCTATGAGTCAGTATCTTTTTGATCTTCTACCTTCAACCTTTGAGTTGGTAATTTACCGTCATGTGTGAGTCAGTATCTTTTTGATCTTCTACCTTTAACTATTGAGTTGGTAGTTTACCTTCATCTATGAGTCAGTATCTTTTTGATTTTTCTACCTTCAACTATTGAGCTGGTAGTTTACCGTCATCGATGAGCCGGTATCTTTTTGATCTTCTAACTTCAACTATTGAGTTGGTATTTTACCGTTATCTGTGAGTCGGTATCTTTTTGATCTTCTACCTTCAACTATTGATTTCGTAGTTCACCTTCATCTATGAGTCAGTATCTTTTTGATCTTCTACCTCTAACTATTGAGTTGGTAGTTTACCGTCATCTGTGAGTCAGTATCTTTGTGATTTTCTACCTTTAACTATTGAGTTGGTAGTTCACCGTCATCTATGAGCCGGTATCTTTTTGATCTTCTACCTTCAACTATTGAGTTGGTAGTTTACTGTCATCTATGTATCTTTTTTATCTTCTACCTTCAACTATTGAGTTGGTATTTTACCGTCATTTATGAGCCGGTATCTATTTGATCTTCTACCTCTAACTATTGAGTTCGTAGTTCACAGTTATTTGTCGATCACTTTTATCCTTTACTGTCTCTCCTCAATCTTTTTGTTGATGACACCTTATCCCCTCTTTGGGCTTTACCCCAATAGAGTCAGGTTTTTTGCTCACTAGTGATTTATTTTCCTGGTCGGGTTTCTCTTTTGATTCTTGTTTCCTCTACTACATCCTTAGTGGTGTCTTGTGTCCCTTTAGACTTATTCATCTGCATTCATACTCATAAGCATTGCATGGTATCTTAGGGCGAAAAATATGGTTTGTTTTATATTTAAGTATCTTCAATCGCGTCGACACGGAGATTTTTAACCTTCGTATCTCCAAATAGAAGACACTAAAATAAGGGCAGCTGTTGTACCCCAATTTTTTCCTCTAAGAATCCCCTATCATATCAGATCAATTCAATCATAACAAAATCATATTAGGGTTGGTTCTTCCTCTTTTTCTATGTCATATCTTTAAGTTTGCTCTTGAGGGATCTCCAAGCACCTTAGTTGTGTATTTTGTATATGTGTTGTTAATTAACTTCTAATTAAAATACAAAAAATATTTGTCTTTGTCTTTGCATATTTGTGTTTTGTAGGTACTGAGTCAAAGCATCTGACAAATGAGGTTTTTCGGTATTATTTCCCTAAAATCTCTATTTGCAAAAAATATATATATAAAGAAGAGAAAAATTCATTTTTTTTCATTGTACAATTGATTGCTCTTAGAGTGCAATCGCTTGCACAGAGTGCATTTTTTGCGCCATTTTCAAAAAAAAAAACACTGATGCAATCAATTGCACAATGTGAAAATTTGAAAAAAATTAGCAATTTCAAGCTTGTCAATTTTGGCTCCAAATTTTCTTCATTTTTGAAATATATATAATTAATTCAAATTTTGGTACCAATTTTTCATTTTTTGAAATATATATCATTAATTCAATTTTTGGCTCCAATTTTTCATTTTTTGAAAGATATATCATTGATTCAAATTTTGGCTCCAAGAATAAATTAACAAACTACCATTAATCCCAATCCTAAGCTCTATAAATAGAGCCCTCATTTCATTCAAATCACAAGCTTTTGATAGCCAAATTCACTTTGCTAAAAACTCTCTCAATTCCCTCCATCTACCAAATTCACTCAAAGCTCCATTTTCAAAAAAAGTTAGTAAGTTTTGCATTGAAGCTTACTAATATTTGAGCTAAACATTCATCCAAACACTTTCTCTTTATCAATTCTCTACATCCAAGCTTGGGCAATTAATTCTTGGGGTTAAATTGAAGCAAATTCTTGAAGTTGTTTTGATAATTCTCTAGATCTACCTTTGGTAAGTTGAATTTTTCATCTTTCACAATATGATCTCTTGTTGATCTTTGGGTGTGATTCATTGAACATTGTTTTATGATTTCATTGGTTCTATTTTCTCATAATTTGATGGAATTTTCGTGCTCAATTGAATCCATGATCATAAGGTGTTTGATGGAAAGTTTGAACAAGAATTTAGCCTTTTAAAATGCTATTTTTCATATTTTAACAGGATGCAATCGATTGCTGCAATAGTGCAATCGATTGTCACAACAAAATTTCATGTTTTTTTGAAAAATAGCACTGATGCAATCGATTGCATCAGTAGTGCAATCGATTGTAACAGAACAAAAAATGCATTTTCTGCCTTGTTTTGGGGCTGTTTTGATCTATCTCTCTTTTTCTACTCACTCCTTTTGATGGTTGATTTGGATTGCAATTTTAAATGTATAATTTCTCTTTAAATTCAATGGACTTTGGGTGTAGATGAAGTTGGATAAATGTTCATTGATTCAAATCTACCAAAGAATGAATTATTTAATTCATTTTCGGTGATTTAGATTAATGGTATGTTTAGTACTTTAATCCATCTAGATGAGTGATTGAATTTAAAGATGAAAGAAATTTGAGGTAGTGATCCAAATTAACTTATCATTCCCCTCCATATTCATATTATCCCTTTCTTTTTTATTTTTGCTACATGTTATGGGATGATAATCTCTATATCATATATCCAAACATGAAGTACATAGATTGTTATTGACCGACCTCAAAATAGGTGCGACTTCTACAGATGTCCACTTACGATTGCTTAATATGGCGCTAAATTTTGTCCCGATTCGAGTAAATGATCATTCGTAGCCCAAACCTATGTTTGCAAGCCCAAGTATGTTAATTTGAACCCTTTAATCCAAAAACCTTGAGATTCATTGTTAGGAAGCTTTGTTTCTACCAATCCTCCAATGGATCTTCATCAATTTTGGTCAAGGCGGATCACTTAAACATCGTTGATCGTTAAATGTTGCCCTAAGCTTTCTTAAAATGGATGATATACTTGACAAAAAGCAAATGCAACTTGTTGTTGAGAGGCTTTGGTTCTAACAATCATCTAATGAGTTCCAAATGCAAGTTTCAAGATGGTCATCCAACTAACCATTAACTTCTAACAATTGACTTTATTTTAGGCTCTTTACTTTATGTACCATTTATTTTAGCATTTACATTTCATGCTATTTTCATCTTTGCTCACTTGAGCATTTACTTTTATGCCATTTTTATTTTGCTCACTTGAGCTTTTCTTTTCTTTTTGAAGATACTTAATAATCAACATGAACCATAAAAAACATTAATGATACTTGGACTATTTGGTTACTATCCTTGGAATTATGGAGTGTTGGGCTTCTTGGTCTTAGGATTAGAGACCTTGGCCTATGTTGTACACTTTGTGACCTTAATTGATATTTTGTCGAGTTCTTGTGGTTTACCCCAAGACATTGGGGTTCACCCGTATACAACCGTTACTCTGCCCAATATTTTTCTAAGACTTAATACACTTGAAGTTTGGTCTTCTCAAGAGGTCTAGTATCTTTGCTTGCTTGGTTTAAATCCAAAGAATGAGAACTCTATCTTGACTCATAATGTAAAGTATTGGCTTCTTGTTGGTTATATGGTTCTTCTCCTTAGCTTTAACCTCATGCTTTAGTATAGTCCTTTTATCTCCTCCCATCTTCCTTAATTTCAAAAATCTTCTCCCTCCTTTTGAAAACTATTCTTGTTTCTAAACTTGAAACACTTTCATAATAAACTTAGACTTAGATCCATGTATTTTCAAAACATTTTCATAAATAAACTTCAATAAACTTAATAATACCATGACATTTTTGTGAGAAGACTAAAAGTCAATCAATCTCATTCAAACCATTTTGCCATTTTGGCTCTTATCTTTAAAAAATTTCTCAAAAGATTATACTCTTGTCAGTCCTTGTAGTGATGCAAACAACTATACTTCTACAATATGTAGTGAAGAGAGATATTTTCCACTTGGGTGTTGAGTGAGGCATTGTTGATTTTAAAATCCAAGCCATATCCTCCACTTTGAGATGATGCAAATTCTCCTTTCTCATAATTGTGGGTAGTAAGTATGTTTTCCACACAGACAATGACGATGATGTCTTATCTGATAAAATTAACCAACACACTTGTGTTTTAAAATTTTTAAAGGTGAACTACGTGTACCCTGATCCCCTATTGCACGAAAGTTGATACGTAGGCACTAAAGGTTCATTACCACGACGCGTGTAAAAATCATAAAAAATATTTCTTTTCTCAGCTCCACCCTCTATTTTTATACAACATTTCATAGCCAAAATATATAGATTTTACAAAGAGGTTCCTGCAGAGTACCGTAGATGTTTAGGGTGCTAATACCTTCCCTTTGCATAACCAACCCCCTTACCTTGAATCTTTCCCCCTTCTTTTTGGGTTATTCTCTCTTTTCCCATTCCTTTGGAAACAATAAATCACAGTGGTGATTTTTATTTTGATCTGTACAAGTCAAATCAATCCAATGGCTTATTATTAAACGTTTCTACTGCTACACTAGCTATCTCCCCAGTCGGAGCTGAGTTTAGAGGGTTTTTATCCCTAGCATAGAAATTTTTATCTTCCCCAGTAAAGTCGTGTGATAATGAATATTATGCAGAATCCCGTATCCCCAGTATGGTGTATACATGGGAGTGTTGGTCATAACCTTTTTATCCCTAGTGATAGAAGATTCTTGAGATATTCCCCAGTGGAGTTTTGAATCTCAAGTTTTTGGGATCAAGTTTTTTCTTCTTCGCTAAGTGAAGATTTGTGTCCCGACGGTAATATCCCCAGTGTGGTCTGAGTAGAATTATTTTTATTTAAGGATTTATATGATTCCCTAGAAGAAGTTATCTTCATCAAGAAGCTCTGCGCGGGAAAGTTTCCATTCCCAACAAAGTTCTCCTCATTCGGACAAGAGGCGAGGAATATGTTCCCCTAGAAGTAAAGAGTTTGATCAGAGTTCAAGATTTTCTCTGGAATGCAACTTATTTTTGCAGTATTCTTCCCAAGAATTTACTTCCTCAGTGATTTCGATCTTTGGAAGTTGATGTTTCATATTTAAAATATCTCCATGAAGTTCAGATTGACTATTCTCAATTAAAAGATCAGATATGCAAAGATATTCGTTCAGAAGCTCCATTTCTTCTCAGTATTCGATTATCATCGTGTTCTCCCCAGTGCATCGCTAAACATGCATCATTATATTGCATCTACCAAAACATGTAGCATTTCCATTGTATAGAGAATTACGCTATAAAAAAGTTCAAACATGTATTTAGGTATAAGTCAGTTATGTTTACCTGAAGTAACCAAAGTGGTTGTGTGCTAAGATTTGAATTATCTCAGCAGTTTATTCCCAGTGGATCCTACCCTGTTTCCCCAGCGGGGTCTATTTTGGTTTACCACCAGTCGGTTCTTAGGTATTTCCTTTATCCCTAGTGAATTTTGAATTCCTCCCTTTGCCTATGTAATACCTTCAAAAGTCCAATGTGTTTTAGAAACTCTTGTCTAGAGTCCGGTCAGTTGTGTTTTTTTCATTGGCAAGATTGCCTTCGACCGGCTACCTACGTTGGTTCGAGATATGGGTATCCCCAATAAGTTCACCTTCACCCGAAGTTTCCTCCGCTTGTTAAGATTCACCTACACCCAACATTCTTCCGGTTGGCTAAGTCTGCCTTCACACGGTGATCTTGTTGCTTGATGAAGTTTTCCTTCACCCGACATTTCTTTCCTTTTGTTAAGTTCGTATTCTCCCGACATACTTTATGTTTTTTAAAGTTCACCTTCATCCAATGTTTCCTTTTGTTTGTTAAAGATTGACCTTCACCCGGTGTTTCTTTTCGTTTATTAAAGTTCACCTTCACCCGATGTTTCTTTTCACTCATTAAGTATGCCTTTACCCGGCGTTCTTTGCATTTGATAGGCTCGCCTTCGTCAGTCGTTCCTTCGGATTGTTAAGGTTCGCCTTCACTCGGTGGTCTTTCTTTTTGTTAAGTCCGCCTTCACCAAACGTAATTTCCATTTGTTAAGTTTTGCCTTCACTCGACATTTCTTTCTGTTTGTTAAGTCTTCCTTCAACCGGTGTACTTTCAATTTGTTAAGTGTCTCCTTCACCCGGTGTTCTTTCTGTATGTTAAGTTCGCCTTCACCCGGTGTACTTTCCATTTATTAAGTTTTGCCTTTTCCTGGCGTACCTTCCATTTGTTAAGTTTTTCCTTCACTCGACAATATTTTTGCTTATTAGTTTCACCTTCACCCGACAATCTGTTTGCTTATAAGTTTCGCTTTCACCCAGCGCTCTCTTTGTTGATAAGTTTCGCCTTCACCCGACTTTCTCTTTGTTGATAAGTTTTTCCTTCACCTCGTTGTCTTTTCGGCTGTTGAAATTTACTTTCCCCCAGCGTTGTTTCCCAGTATTGGTGGTTAGAGTCTGTTGTTAATCAGGTCTCTTGTTGTATGTGTCCAAAATCTTTATCGGACGTGTACATCTGGTCTCTTTTCTTTTGTTATGTCTAACTTTGAACTGATATGCATCACTAATAGGACTCTGTTCCAGACAACCACTCTTTCCCCGATACAAAAAATCTAAAAATATAATAATACCCGACAGTCTTCAGAGTGCAAATTTTACGATTCTATTGAGTATTCAATCCTCTTTTACCTTGATTGTTTGAAAGGCATCTGCCAATCTCACCCTATGGTTAAAGAAGATTGAATAGGGGCATCTGTTGTGCCCCAAAATTTTCCCTCTACATTTTAACCCTAATTGGCTTATACTTCATCGTTACATGCATACATACATGTCATCGGGTCTAAACTCATGAAATCGAGGCATTTCTCTATGAAAAGAATTGTGAAAATTGAATGTTCCGTTAAGCGACATTGTAAAGTAAAACTAAGTGTTTTCCACATTTTTATGCACTCCGCCTGTTGTTCCAAGCTATTCGATCAACAACTAATTAATTCATCGTAATATCAAGCTCTTATGCATTCCAACACGCTCTGAATTATGCAGAATGCTGGCGCTTCATTTGATTTGAGACAGTGCAGACAGATGTTCAGTACGATGCGTTTCAAACTCAAAAGTTCATAAATTGAGATCAGAAAATGGTTTAGGAAAGATTCTTCAACCATTAGAACCATCTTGAGGTCTTCTTTATTTCTTCTGTTCAAGTCGATGGCTAATTTCGTGAAGAAGATTTTCTAAAGCGCAAAATACTTGAAATGCGTATACTATGGATTTACCGTTTCTCGGGTTTTAGGATGCTTTAAACTTTGTAACTTCTGGTCGAAAAATCATCTTTGAGTACCTCTTGGAGCATTTGAACTGTCTTGTTATTTCCTTCAATTCACGTTGTTGTACCCCAAATTTTGACCTAAGATATCATCTCCCATCTGCATCGTTACATTGCAAGTGTTTTGATCTATTGATTTCAAAAATTCATAACTTTTTCGAGTCGAGAGCTACTTATTTCTGAACACTAAATTTATTAATTGATTCATGCTAAAACAATGTTTATTAATTATCTATTATCTTAAATTTAAATAATTGGAATTTGTTTTCAATTGTTGTATAATTTAAAGATTTATAGATAATAAAAATAAATATTAGAAAAGAGGCGTATTAATCGTTCAGACAGCGTTTATTTATTATTCACTATCTTAAATTTAAATAATTGGAATTTATTTTCAATTACTACATAATTTAAAGATTTATGAATAATATAATAAATATTTGAAAAAAAGTTCATTAATTGGTCAATAATGGTTATTTAATTATTTATCATTCTAAGTTAAATAATTGAAATTCTATTTTTTAATTATTACAATTTAGAAAATTTTGAATAATGAATTAAATAATTGAAACTATTAATTGATCAATGATTTTATTTATTTGTTTATTATTCTGAATTTAAGTAATTGAAATTTATTTTCAATTATTATACAATTTAAAGAATTATAAACGATAAAATAAATAATTAGAGAGAAGGAAGGAATTAATTGGTAAATATTGGAATTTTATTCATTTTTATTCTAATTGTACAATTATTGTGTAAATACTGTATTTATTTACAACGAATTTACAATAATAATTTTTACAAAGTTAAAATGAAATAAAAACTATTCTAATGTTTTCTAATTCTAAATTTTCTATCCAATGCCTTTTTGTCTGCTCATTTGATTTTACCTGCAAAAGCAATTAAAAGAAAAATTAGAATTGAACAAATAATTAAAAGCAGGAAATTATTTAGTGTTCATCATTAAAAGCAACGGCTGGAATCAGTTTACCCTTTTTGCAAATCACGGGATTTCTCCCGGTTCACAAAAAGGGAGGAATTTTTATTTTTCAAAAAATGAATGCACAATTCAAAAACATGCACAAATTCATTTCTTTTGTCAAATTTGCATTTTTATTGTAAACTGCATAATCTCAAATCATTTCATTTCAAAAAGCATATGCATTTTCAAAGGCCATTGCATAAATCAACATAAAATGCATAAAACCAAACAGCATATGCATTTTCAATTCCAAGACAAATTGCAACGTTCACATACAGCAACATAGGAAGAAGCCAAAACAAATAGGCTCCCTTTGTGCCATTGCAAGACAAAGAGAAATGTGCAGTTCAAAACAATTTTTGCAAGCAAGTATATTTCCTTTTACATCATGTTTCAGCCCATGCAATTTCAGAACAAGTACAGTACACATCATCTTAATGCATCAGTTGGTACTTAAGAGAGAGAAGAGAGAAGAAAGTGTGGTTTTGCAGGTTTTGGTTTAGGCAGAAGGAATTACAAAACAAAGCTACAGCAGTAACTCAGTAAAAAAGAAAGCATGAAATAAGATATCAAACAAAACTGATATAACAGTATGGGATGCAGAGGTCAAAAGCAAGAAATATAGTTAAAATATTCAAACCTGGAACATAAGCCAAGAAAACCAACGGTTAGTATATCAACAACAAACCCCCTTTAAGTTCAGAGAGCCAAAACCTGTTTGAGGAGCATTCAAAAACAGAACTAAAATATACAAGAAGCCATTCTCAGAGTCAAGAAAGCAAAAAACCAGTGTAACCTGCCTAAGCATACAAAAAACCGATTTCCATCAACACAACATGTCCTAAAATCGTTCCAAATCAGCATAGATCCCAAACCTGCTATCTCATAAACCAGATACCAAACCTGCAATCTGCATAAACCAGACCATTACCTTGGCCCAAACCTCATTAACCTGATTGAGCCATCAAACCAATACCACAAAATTATTCAAAGCCAAACATATGGCCTAAACCGTTTAACCTGCATATCACCACAAACAGTATGGCCTAAACAAGAAACCTTCCGCCTACTGTCAAAAAAAAACACCATCACCTTTTCAAAACCAATATCAAAACCAAATGGCCTAAACCATCAAGCCCCAAAACTTACTGCATCACCATTTCAAAACCAACAAAGCATAAACCATTGAAACCATGTCCAAACATGAAGGCCTTAGCATGTTCATCATTGGCCAAAAACAAATCATACAGTAGTATAGGCGAGAAGAAGAAAATGAATTGTCAAACCGTTTCAACATTAGCAAATCAAAGTATCCAACAATAGCCAACAGAAATTTGGAATAGGCAATTCAGTGTCAAACACAGGGCCTCAGAAATCTTCATCACTGGCCAATACGAAAGCAACCAAAAGCAACGATACGAAGGCAGGAGGAAGAGAAAAAGAAGAGATACCAAGCAACAGAAGCAAAGCTCACGCGTTTCACCCCGTCGCCCCGGCCTCCTAGCTCGTCAAACCTTCCTCCTCCGTCTCCGCCTCAAGGTAGATTTTCTCCCTCTTTTACTTTCATAATACCTCCAACAAGCATAATAATGTGAATGAGAATTAAATAGATAAAAATCATGAACATGCAAGTTTGTAACAAACCCTAACGAAATCGGAAACAATTGTATCGTGAGCCTCCTCGCCGTAGCATTTAGTTGGAGGGAAGAAGAAGATTGGAAGCTGGTGGCCTTTGGGACGAGAGAAAAAGCTCGGACAAGGACCAATGACGCGCGAGAAAGATGAGAGCGAAGAAGACGATACAAGAAGCTTGGGCGCCGTTGCTGCTAACCAAAACCCCTAATCCCTTTTTACCCACTAATACAATGATAACCCTAAAACGATTGTGAGATAATGCTTGGGCCTTAACTCCGCTTCCTGCCTTAAGCCCAACGAAATTGCTCGTACACCCCCGTTTCTGTCTTCTTCTTAATCAGATTTGGGCTCTCTCAAATCCTCTAGCCCACTTTGATCTTTTATTTTACTTCCTTCTAATTTTGATCCATTTTCTTTTTATTTGATTTCTTTAGCCCATTTAGAATTTTATTAGTTTAGTTTTAACTATAAGTTTAGTTAAGTAGAGATAATTCAATCAAAACATCTTTAAATAAATTGGATCTTTTTTTTATTTAGTTTAAACTTTAGGTTTGAGTTAATAATTTTAAATATCCCTTTTTAATTAGGTTTAAATTAATAACTTTAAGTTTTGATTTAGTTTAATTATTTAATAACTCTAAAAATAAATACTTTTATTAATAATAGAAAACAAAAAAAAGGGGAACATTTAAGAATTAAAGCATTTTATTTCTTTAAATTAATTCTCATGCTCTTATCCATATTAAAAATGCGTAAAAAATGAAAACCAATTAAAACATTTTTTTTTCTTTTCATTTAGATTAGACAAAAATCTAAAAATACATGTTCACCTCATTTAGCCTTTTATTCAATTGTTGTATATCATTATCTGCATAATATTCTGTCAATTATTTCATCGTACTTGATTATTCTGTTTGCGCCAATCCAAGGGAATTGTCTAATTTTTTTTTGTCGAAGATCATAACTTGTTTGATTTTTATCGTATCAGGGTGATTCTTTCGGCACATCACACATTTCGTCACTGACATTTTTGCTCCAGGGTTCTCGTCGAGATTTTGCACCGAACATCATGAGCTTGTGGTTTGTTCGCACGCTTTACACAAAATAAGCTGTAAAATTCTGCATTGTCTATTTTTACACTACGTTTCTCGTCATTCAGGGTGACGTATCTTGCTCAATTTTTATCATATTGAGACGATTCTTTCGGCAGCGATTATTATGAGCTTGTGGTCGGATCTCGCAGTGTGCATAAAATAAGATCAAAAATTTAGTTTGGAGCCAAGACTATATATTTTGAAATTCAAATCCAAACACAATGACACTCTCATTTCACATTTTCACAAGATTAAACCAAAAACCCTCTCTCTTTTTCTCTCAATTTTTATTCATCTTTATCAAGAACTCAAACAACAAATTCACAAAAACTTATTAATCTCTTCCTCTCCAACCGAAATTCCACAAGCAAATACTTCTCCTCTATGAAGCACAGTCCGCCGCCACCGGCTCCTCTCTCCCTCACTTGCCATTCCGGCACACTTCATCCACTTTCCGACGTGATCTCCTTCTTCTTCGGAGTAAACTTCTGACGAATTTCCCTCTGTCGCGCATCCAAGCCGCGACCCCCCTCTCCTCATTCGCATGCATCCTCTGGCGTGACTTCTCTGCCGCTTCTTCCGTTCGCTTGCAATTTTCCAGACAACATCAACGTTATCTTCTCGGATCCATTCTTTGGTAATGATTCTTGAATATCTTATTGTAAGTGTTTGTTGGCAGCAATTTTGGTAAAACAATGAATTAATAATGTTTTGCTAAATGTCTTAACATTTAGAGAAAAACTGTTTTGTATCATTTCAAAGAAGATGTCTTGACATCTGCCTCCTGAACTGATCTCAGCCCAACATCAGTTTAAGTCTTATGTTTCCTGATTTCTAGCATTCTATAATTCAATATTTGTAACTCACAGGCAGCGAAAAATATGGAGGAATATTTTTCCAAACGCATGGATTTTATCTTGACCTGTTTTTATGGAAATATTCAAAAGAATTGAATATTTGGTTTTAAAGCCCAAGCCCACAGTTGCGCATATATAAGGACTTGCTTCCTTGTTCAAACTACTACAAATTTTGAAGAAGAATACTTTCTTTCTGTTTTAAAAAATCAAAGTCATTTAATTGTCAAACACTATAGTATTGATAGAATACTTGTGTTATTATTTGGGTTGTTAATTGTGTATCATTCATAAGATTTTAAGCATTGAATAATTTAAGTGTTTTAAACTTATTATTTTTGTTCGTTTTTCACTGTAAGTGATTGAAGGGATTTGAGGAGGGCCTCATACCTAGGTGAGTCTTAGGTAGAAGTTTAGCACAGGTAGTGATTAAGTGATTAGATCGTAAACTGGTTGTTTATTGAGGGTCTATGAATTGATACTATTTAGTGAACTTGTCTCTGGCTTGGTAGGCCCCAGAGTAGGTGTTGTAGTAGACTAAACTGGGTGAACAATCTCTTGTGTTTTTACTGCTTTTGATTTTACTACACTTTACTTGCAAACAGATATTTGTGTTGTGACATCTCATTCGACTTCATATATCTGATACCAGAATTTCACTTATTAAATTAATTTCTTAATTTGATAATTGATTTTAGGTTTAGTACTTGAGTTGAATTTCATGAATTGAATTGAGTTTATATCTTGAATTTAAAGTTTGATGTGTGTTGATGATCATGATTAAAAGAGTAATTCGATGAATAAACATCGGATTATTGTGAATCTTGAGATTAAAGTGTATAATTGTTGATGAGATTTTGAATTTTTGAATTGTTGGAGTTTACTTGAACATTATGGGAATTCATGAGATTATGTTGATTCTTGAATTTATTATGAGCATTGAATTTATTTTGTATAATTTCATGAGTTGAATATTCTTGAAGCAATAGTTCATGAACCGGTGCTTTGATGCGATTTCGGTATAAATTTTCATTGGAGCTTTGATGTTGTTTATGTTGATTTATTTTGATTTATGTTAAATTATGTTATATCATGAATTGATGATGAGAATTTAGCTTTATCTCATGAGTTGATGTAACTTTACATCGTTGTTGATAAATTTGATTTTTCGATATTGAAAATGTTTTGATTCGATAAAATTGCATTAACTCATGAATGATGTTTTGAGCTTGGAATTAAGACATCCAGTATGATTTCATTGTTTGTAACTTGTTCATCATTCTTAAGAGACAATAATTGAATCGATAAGCATGTTTTTGCATTCATTTGTAATTGTAAAAACAATTTTTATCAGTATCGGTTTAAGTATATGGTGTTGTCTGGAATGTGTAAACAAGGTGCAAATAGCTTCTAAAATTTGTTTGAGGTTTAATTGATCATATTTGGACGTTTATGGATGGTTGAGATTGATTTTTACTATTTCTGATGTGATTTTCCAAGTTTATTTGTGATACAGTTTAGTGTTGTCCGGTTTTTTAAAATGCACTTGGAACTTGTTTTAATTGTTGGTTGTAGTTACATTGCATTTGTTTTGGCATTTGAGTGATGATTATGTCAAGTTTTACCAATTTCATAACAATTTTTCGTGCATATTAAAATTGAATACAATGCTGTCCAGTTTTCCATTTAACATGTACATTGAGTTTTAATTTCGATTTGGGTGCATTTTTCGGTTTAATTCTTAAGATGACGGAGGTGCTGCCCCGGTTTTGTAACTTGCACTCGAATGAGTTTTAATTGTTGGTTTATGCATCATTGCACTTGTGTTGATTTTTTTTAGACATTTGCATCAAGTTGTATTGATTTCGGATTGATATTTCGTGCGATTCATGTTATGATGTACATGCTGCCGGATATTTTGTTTTGTGTTTCCGTTGCTTGTTTAATTTTTCATAATGCATGCTATAATGTCATTTTGAGTTATGGTATTGATTAAGTAATTGCAATTTATATTCCTTGTTATTTCCTAACTCAGTTTTGTTGTTCTATGTAAGTTTCCGAAGGCATTGTCGTGTGATATACGATGCTAGATTATGGTCTTGTTATATAGACTTATCTTGTGCGGGTACATGGTAATCTTGTTGTATAGACTCGTTTTATGCGGAGCATTAATTTGGCGTGCCGCATTACTCTTGCTTATGATTTATGTTCGCATTGTGATATTGAACTCGCATTGGATATTGTATCTGATTTGAATTGTTTGTTGATGCTAGTTCTCTCGAAAACCATCGAGTTTCTTGGCTTGTATTTGCTATATAACTGACTCTTATCTGTTTGGTACATTTCTTGCTTATTTTTCCGCATTTTTTACTACTTTTCTGATGCCATGAGAAGTAGGATAGAGATGCATGTTCTAGGAGTCCCTTTGAGGCAAATTTGGTTTATTTAAAGACCTATTTAAGGAAATTTTACTTGTACTTATTTGTTTACCATTTTGTTTGTTTACATTTGTGCCAAATACCTCGATGAAGGCGCCCCATTCACCATTGATAAGTCCTTAAAATGAGGTATGGACGATAGAGGGTCTGCAAATGACCCCGTCATTTCTAGTCCGTGTAGTTTATAGCTCGCGTCGTGCGTTGACGCTATGAACTGTGCTGCTCATGTTATCAAGTCGGTCAGATGGAAAAGGGATTTGTAATCGATCCCCCACATTTTGTCTTTAGCTCGCGTTTGTGAAACGTTCACGCTCTGATGTGATCTCATTATTTCCTTCTATCTCCTACCTTGATTTTTGATATCTTGGTCAGGTGCTTAGTCGCTTATGACGATTCACTTTTGTTCTTATCTTGCCTCAGTTATTTGATATCTTGGTTTAAGAGTCGACACCTTTTTCTTTCTTGCCCTGATGATTTGATATCACTGTTAAGAACCACTATTCCCCCATTTTCGTTTTCCTTGATGAGTTGATGTCTTGGCTAAGCATCCCTTATCCTATCTAGATTATTTGATATCATGGTTAGGCGCCCCCACTTCCTTTGTCCTACCTCGATGATACAATATCGTGGTCAGGAATCCCTCTCCCTATCCTACCTTTGTGCCATGATGCCTCAGTTAGGTGTGTGCTACTTGTATGAGTGGATACTCCCCAAGATTTTTTTCTTGTTTTGGTTTCAAATTTGTGTGATCGCACTTGTGTGCGTGTTTCTTTAGGTTTTGAACCTTTGGCATGTTCCTTTAGGATCTCTCAATTCAACCTTTAGTAGAGATTTGAGATAGACATTAGGTTGTGAATCATGCATGCTAACTTAGGTAGAGATTTATCCTTTCCAAACCTCAACTATAGGACCAATCATTGTATGATAACATTAGGGATAGAGCTAGATAGTTTCCCTTAGATGTTTTCTTTCCTTTTTGCATCCTTAAGACTAAAACCTTTTTTTCTTGGAAAATGCATAAAACATTCTAATAATACAAAAACCCTTTTTCAAGGTAAAAAACACCAACCAATTCAAACTTCATTTTTCTGCTTGGCTTTTCTTTTAAAACCCTTTTTTTTCAAGGTAAAAAACACAAAACAAATTGAAACATATGATTCGAACTACGATGTTCTGATTCCTTAAAAGGAATACATATTCATCTCTTCATGGGGCTCAGTTGTGCGAAACTTTGTAAATATTTCCTTTTTTTCCCTATGTTTTCTTTTGCATGCATTCCCTCTTTGCATTTTTCCCTTAGCTCTTAATATTTAGATTTGAACACACCATTTGATTAGAACAACAAGAGTGGATCCCATGGAGTACCACTGACGTGAGGGGTACTAATACCTTCCCCTTGTGTAATCGACTCCCTTACTCATATCTCTCGGTCGTATGATTTTGATTTCACCCTTCTCAGGTTTACTCGATGTTTACCTTTCCCTTCCTGTGGGATAAAAAATGTTCGATGGCGACTTTATTGATTTTATCTCGATGATTGTTCCACCAGTTGTTTCACTAATTTACATATTAACTACCTGAAAATCTATGGGGATTCCAATCCCGTTATCAGCTAGATTAACGAATATTGGGAAACTCGCCACCATAATTTGATTCTCTATCATGAACATGTTATGAATTTGATTCTATACTTTGAAGAGATCACGTTTGAACACAATTTAAGGGAAGAGAAGAATCTAGCTGATGCATTGTCCACTCTGGCATCCATGTTCAAAGTCAAGTGGGCTAATGAAGCACCCTTAATTACGATTATGAGGTTGGATGAGCCAGTATTTTTCTATGAAACAGAGGTTAAGTTGGATGGTAAACCATGGTATTACGATACCAAAATGTTCCTTGAGACTCAAGAATACTCCGAAGAGGAAGTGCAGGAGGGTTCATTTGGGACTCATTCCAGAGGGCATATTATACAAAAGGCACCATGATGGTTTGTTGCTCAGATGTGTTGACAAGAATGAAGCACCCAAGCTCATTGACGAAGTGCAAGAGGGTTCATTTGGGACTCATTCTAGAGGGCATACCATGGCTAAAAATATATTGTGAGCTGGTTACTATTGGTCCACCATGGAAACCGATTGTTATAACCATGCGAGAATTTGGTGCAAATGCAAGATTTATGCTGAAAAAATGCATGAGTCACCCGTGCCTTTGAATGTTTTTAACTTCCCTCTAGCCCTTTGCAATATGCGGCATCGATATGATTTGTCGCATTGAGCCAACTACTTCCAAAGGGCATAATATCATCTACCAATATGGGATCAAGCAAGTGGTTACCCGCTTTATCAAGCATAATATCATCTACCACTATGGGATTCTTGAAAAGATCATTACTAATAACGGATCTAATCTCAATAAGAAGATGATGAAGGAGCTTTGTGAGTCCTTCAAGATCAGACATCATAATTCTTATTCATATCGATTGAAGATTAATGGCGGTGTTAAGGACACCAATAAGAATATCAAGAAGATTATGCAAAAGATGGTGGTGACATATAGGGATTGGCACAAAATGATCCCTTTTGCTTTTCATGGCTACCATACTATAGTGTGCACTTCGAGTAGGGCAACCCCCTTCTCACTGGTTTATGGAATAGAAGTAGTTTTGCCTGTGGAGGTCGAGATTCCTTCTCTAAAGATCATGAGAGATGTTGGGCTTGATGAAGATGAATGGGTATAGAATCGGCTGGATCAACTGAAACTCATCAATGAGAAAAGACGAGTGGTTTCTTGTCATGGTCAGGTGTACCAAAAGAAGATGAGAAAAGAATTTGACAAGAGGGTGCGGCCTCAGTATTATAAACGAGGTGACCTTGTGCTAAAGAGATAAATCTTCCTTAGGGTGATCCCAAGGGAAAGTGGACTCCGACCTATGAAGGATTGTTTGTTGTTAAGAAAGTTTTCTCTAGTGGAGCTATGATGCTTGCAACCATAGACAGTGAAGATTTCTCACTCCCTGTGAACACGGATGTAGTCAAAAAATACTTTTCATGAAAAAGACCTGCTGAGTTGACTGTCTCAGGAAAAAAAGGGCATACCATAGAACCATAAAAAATGAATAAAGGTTTGGGCAAAAATTATGGATTAAAATGAAGAAGTGAAAAGAATGAATAGAATAAGTACATGCGCTAAACTGAAAATCTGAAAAGGGCATCTTAGGAAAAAAAAGGGTATCCCGTTGGATCGAAAACCCGAAAGGGAGATCCAGGCACAAGTTAGGGATTTAAAGTGAATGACTACGTCCAACGTCGGATCTCAAATTGCATGATTTCATCTACTACTACAATTTTTCATATGGTAAGAGTAGGAATTAGTCTAAGTATTTTTCTTCAGAAAGAAAAGGGATGAGAGCTTCGAGGTCATAAGATTCATAGTAGAATCGGAACCCGGTGGATATCCGTTTTCACATTGCCTTTTGTAAACACTCTTTTGTTTTACTTTTGCAATTACCTCTTTCTGGTAATTTCTTCCCGATGTAAATGCCTATTTACAGGCCAATTTCAATCAATAAAAGATTTATTTTTATCCAAAAGTATGCCTATAGTTTTCTTTTACTGTTTTGTTTACAAAAACGCCCAATATTTTTTTGATAAACATTTGCATGTGAAAATTTTTTGGCTTTGCACAAACATGATAAACAAGTTATATATATTTCTTTTAACTTGTTTGCAGCTTGATTAGTAAACACGATCGTCGTACTATACCTAGGGCACATTTGATGATTGGTTTCATAGGAACTGTTGTTCACTTACGATTATGAGTAAGGATCTCCAATACCAGAACCATATCTTTCAGCATAAGTACGGTATCCTCAGTTTGGTTCTTATCCCCATCATCATTGAAATCTCTACTTTTCCCCAGTGAGTCTCCCCAAGAAGAAAGGGTGACTGATATGAAAAGTTTTCTTCTCCCAACATCTCTAAACAAAAAATCCTTCAACAGAAAGTTGTGATTGAGAGATAGAATCTCTATTCCCCAACAGACGTGGGTTCTAGGTTACATTAATAGAGAGAATCTCCATTCCCCAAAATACATTGATACATAGCCGTACCCATTTTGAGAATCTCATTTCACCAGCAGACATGGGTTCTCAAATGCTCAAGGTTGTCCAAGAATTGATCAGAAAAATTCTCCTCCTAAGCAATGGATCCACAACTAAGGTTTCACTCTTCACAAGGATAATTTGATTTCTAAGGTCTTAAATGGAATCCATGGTCTCATATATGTCTCCAAGAACTCTCAAACCAAGTTTCAAGCCTTGCATCATAAGTTTGCTCAGTCAATGGTTCAAATGACTGAAAATCAACTATATTGGGTAAAAAGTCAATTGTGGTCAACATACAGCCAAATTTCAAGATTTTTGGTCAACATCAACATTTTGGAGTCATATTCATCATTTGATCAAGGGTTGATCATGATTCCTCAATAAAAACCCTCAAATGATCAAAAGTCAAAAGTTGCCAAATTAAGGTTTCCTAATGAGAAGTCAACTGAACTTTGACCAAGCATAACTTTTACATGCTTCATCAGTTTTTCCCCAACCAAGGCTCATTTTAAAGAAAGTTAAATTCTACCACTTTGTCTCTCTAATCTCAAGTCCAATAAATGCTTCATTTGAGAGATATGGGCCAATACATTACAGGTCATTTCAAAAGTCAACAAAAAGACATCTTTTGTCAAGGCAACTTACATCAAGATAAATCTACAAATGCAAAAATAATCAAAAGAGGAAATGTAGATGACATATTGAGCTTTCCAAAAAGTCCAAGATCACCTTCAAAAGATGAAAATTGAAAGAGTTATGACCATTGCAAGTTGGGAAATTTTGAGCAAATGCATGAAGTTCAAATTGGGCAAACTTGATATTTTGGGCTAGTGGGCCATTGTTTCAGAGTCCAAATATGCTCTATACTCCTTATACACCTCAAACCTTGTTCATGCACCCCTTGAACTATTTTTATTTAATTATTTTGATTTATTCAATAATATTTCAAAAATAAATAAGATAAAATATAGCCCTTTCTTACACAAAGACCAGACCCATATCTTTGACCTAATTTGTCTTATATATTCTCATCAATTCTCACAAAAACACAACACGAAAACCTTGCCTCAAAACTTGTCAAAAAACTCAATATTTTCAAAGAAACCTAAAATCTTAAAACCCTTATTTTCAAAGAAACCTTGCCTCTCACTCAGTACAATCGCTGGGAATGAACCAAATTTGATGGTCCAAAGTTGATGAAACGCCATGCATTCATATCTGATTCCATAATTTTCAAAAAATTCATATCTTGACTTTCGTTTTATTTTTAGCCATACTAATGTCAGTAACATATTTCTGAGACGTGTTTGAACAGGTTTGGATCATCATAATGATCCCATGCAGGCCAAATCCTAAAACATCATGTTTGCACCGATCCGGGTCATTTTCACCATAGCTCTCAAACCATTAAGTTTCAGACCAAAATAATCCTTCCATTAGATTCGCAGCTCCCGATAATCTCTTATATTTTTCAGTTTGAATGAAAGGGTTACCGGAGAAGACGACTGGAGCTAGGGCTCCAGCGTCTATCCAGTCAATGCATTTGTGCTTTATATTTATGTTATTTGTTTCAGCATAATTAACGGATGAAACAGCCACCCTAGTGGCAAAGAACCCGCGCATGTCCCTTCACATCCAACGATAGGGCTTCCTACTAACTAATGGTGGGATAACAATATCTAAAGGAGGAGGAAAAGAACGATAAAGACCTTGAGTAGGTAGATAATTCTTAATCGCTTCCTCACATTTTTCAAAATAAAAACATTTCTCACAATCACACTTTCAAAATATTTTCAAATAAACACTTTGTACGCATTCTTAACCAATATAAAAATCATTACAAAGTTGCCTAATTATTGGAAAATTTCAAAATATTTTCAAACACACGAACACGAATTATTTTCAAACAAAGTGAGCTAGCGATTAAGAGCCCGTAGATAACAACAGATGAAAAGGATGCTAACACCTTCCCTTTTAATAACCTACCCCCTGAACTCAATGAGTCTTAAAGGTCTTTCCTGTTCTTTTCACCCTTTCCTTATTGGATAAAAGAAAAGTCGGTGGCGACTCTAGCTATCTACACATTTGGATTAAATTAAAAAAGTCAGTTCTCCCACTGTATTACAGAACTGGGAATCTGCTTGGGACTTTAAAAGAGGGGTTACCTTTAGAGTTAGATCACCTTTAAATGCTTTTCTTGTTTGCTCTATATGCTTTACATTTTGGGGGTTACTCAAGTTTACTTTTCTTACAAATATCTTACACCCGGATCTGGAGGCATTTTAGGTAAGTAGCAATAGATCATGGAAACTATATGGAGTATAACAATATTGTTGAAGTGATGGCTATATTAGTGTGACACATTGATTAATACTGGTGTCCCTCAAGTTAGTCGGGGAGAATACTAGACTGTCGCGTGGTGTCATAAAGCACTAACTAACCTTTAGAACCTTAATTGACCCAACTTAGCCATTAGAAAGTAGTGAGATATTTGGCTTTTATGCAGTTCAAAGTTGTTTGATACTCGATGCTATGCTCATTGAGATTCAACTCTCGGGTTTTGTTAGGTGGAAAGTCAGTTGTCGTGCTAAACAAAACATGTGGGAAAAGCCAGTGATATTGAGATCCCTAGAACCCGGTTACTTCTTTAGGATAGGTTGAGCTGACTAAACTTCAAGAGGGTACTTACCTACAAACTCCATGCAAGCCTAAACCTAAGGCCTTGTCCGTTTCTGTTGTGTTTGATTATCTATTTAAACATGACATCATAACATCATATCATGACTAACCATTTTAAGGATCTAGGAGATTTATCTTTGTTCTATGTTGCAGGGTCATGGCTTCCAGTCATAGGAATACTATCCGAATCAAATTCGTAAGGATACCTTCCAAGATTGAGGAATTAGTCTCAAAGGTTCCTAACAATTCTCAATTCACTAAGAGACATGGTCATCTACTTAGTTTGATTACTACTGGTTTCCAGTAAGACATGATGAGCGTTCTTTTCCAGTTCTTTGATTCTAAGCATCATTGTTTTACCTTCCCGGATTATCAGTTGGTTCCCACAATGGAAGAATTCTCTAAATTACTCTGAGTGCCTATTCTTGATCAGATACCTTACACAGGTTTAGAGCAAGTTCTAAAACCCGAAGATGTTGCAGCAGCCTTACATCTAAAATGATCGGGCATTATATGTGATTGGGAAACAAGGAATGGAGTCAAAGTTTTTCTCCTAAATTTTTGATAGAGAAGGCTCAGGGGTTTCTATATGCCATGAATTTTTCGTGCTTTTGAGGATATTTTGGCTTTTCTAATCTATTGTTTAGTATTATTCCCTAATCCGGACCAATTCATAGATGTGAATGCCATCAAAATATTCCTCACCCATAATCTAGTACCTACTTTGCTTGGGGATGTTATGTATTCCCTCCACACTCGTACTATGAAGAAGCGAGGAACTCTTATGTGTTGCATACCACTACTGTCCAGGTGGTTTATTTTGCACCTACCCCGAACAGTGATAAAGAACGAACAAGGTTTGAGCTGGTCTCAAAGGTTGATGTTACTCACTCATTTAGATATCCATTAGTGTTCTCGATCTTAGGCAGATGTTACTATTATTGATCGTTGTGGGAAATTCCCTAATGTACAACTCCTTGGTATAAGAGGGGCATCACTTACAACCCTTCTCTAGCTCTATGTCAGTTTGGTTATGCTCAAAGGGACGATCCTCATGATATGCTCATCCAGGGTATTGTGTTCGACTATGAGAACGATCCACAAAATAACCATAAAAGAGTTATACGTGCTTGGGGCCCAGTCAACAAGATTGATACCAAGACTTTAGGACACAAGAATTGCATTCCTCTAGAGCCTTACTTCAGATGGGTGCGGTCTCATGCTCATAATCTTAAAATGCCATATCCTGCTATCCTACCAGTGGTCGTAGAGCCTGTTGTTGAAGGGGACGTGTCTCATATCGGTCTTCATCCCGATATGCCCACTGACTTAGAAGAACTATAGAAGTCTTGGATTCAGCTCAAGGAGGAAAGAGATACCTGCGAGGTTCAGTTTTATGCTAGGGAGAAGAAAGTACTAGAGATGACAAAACGACTCCATGAAGAACAAAGCCTTAATGCATATGTCAACACAAAGAGGAAGCGCCCATGGGAGACTTGAATTGACATCTTGTTGTTTTATAACTCTTTTTATTGAAATCAATTATAATTTGAGCTTGTTACTAAAATTTCTTTTTCCTTTTATTTAAACAAATTTAAATCCTGCAAAGGTCCTTGAAAACATTGCACTAGAATTTGCACATCATGCATATCATCACATAACAGGTACTCTATAAGCAGGTTTTCTCATCTTCTTGTTGTTTATTTCAGTAAAGATGGCTCTAGAACAGTCTGTCAAGGAACTCCAAGCACAAAATACACAATTCTAGGAAACGCTCTTGAACTTAGCCCAGGGGCAGAAAGAGATGATGGCGCTCATCGCTAAAAAGAAGAAGACTTAGAAACCAGTTATCCTCAACATGGGGAGAAGGTTCAAAAAACAACCCAAGCAAGCTCAAAACTGTGTTATTTCCTCTGATGAAGATGACAATCAGGAGGAAGATAGTAGAAGTATTAAATCTGAAGGAGGAAGAAACCATGGTTCTGGTAAAATTCCTGAGGATGAAGACTATTCTAATGAGCAGTACCCTCCGGCTTATGACAGATACAAACAACTGGAAAATCAATTTAATGTTATGGATATATAGAAAGTGCCTGAGTTGGACTTTGAAGAGTTGGGTCTTATCTTACAGGTTGTTATCCCTTACAAGTTCAAGGTTACTACTTTTGCCAATATGATGGTGTGTCATGTATAAAGCTCCGTTTGCGGTCTTATTTTCAGAAGATCCAACCCCATACTGCTGACAGAAAGTTATGGGTTCACTTCTTTCAGGAAAGTTTGTCTGGTACACAACTTGAATGGTTATATCAACTGGAAGGAACCAACATTCGTACTTGGGAAGACATGGTTGCTGCTTTTTACAAGCAGTATCAATGTAATGCTGACCTCGCACTAACTCGTGTGCAATTACGAAATATGACTATAGGCTCGAATGAATGGTTTAAGGAATATGCCCAGAAGTGGAGAGATTTGGCCGAAAGCGTGCAACCTCCTTTATCTGACAAGGAGCTAGTTGATATGTTCACAGGCACTTTAACGGTTCCTTTCTTTAACCATCTAATCGGAAGTTCTTCATCTGGTTTCACTGAGCTGATTCTAACCAGGGAACATGTCGAAAGTGGTCTCAAGAGCAGAAATATTCAAGTGATTGCGTCTTCGAGTTCTTTAAAGAAGACATTTAGCAGGAAGAAGGAGACCAATGCTGTTTATGGACAGAAGGGTCGTGTTAAAAGTGATCGCAACCAATTTGTAGGAGTTGTGTTAATTTCTAACCCTATGCTTGTTCAACAACAACAACAACAGGGAAATCAACGTATGACAGACGCTCCGAGAAGACAGATTACGAAGATCAGCATGCCACTGTCTCAAGCATTACAACATTTACTGAAAGCGGAGTTGATAACATTAAGGTAGCCTCCTCAGAATCCCAACACCTCCTCTCCCGTCTACAATCCAAATGCAAAGTGTGCTTACCATTCCAACAGTTCTGGGCACGACACCAATAATTGTTGGGCCTTGAAAAACAATATTCAGGATATGATTGACAACAAAGAGATTGAGTTTGATCCTCCGGAGACTTCAAATGTAATTACTGCACCAATGTCGAAGCATGACAAAGGCGTAAGTGCTATTGATGATGTTATTTATGTTTCTACTGTAAGTGAATTAGTTACTCCCCTCCCAATTATCAAAGAGAATCTGTTGCATGCTGGTTCATTTTCGGGTTGTATTGAAAGATGTTATTACTGTGCAGCCTAACCCAATGGATGCAAGTTACTGAAGGAAGGAATTCAGTGCCTAATGGATAATCACATAATTCTGGATGAGAATATTTTGTCTGCAGAGAATCTACTTTAATACTTATCTGTAATATCCGGCCCTCCTGTCAGGATCACTGCCAAGGGTCCTGTAAGGATCACTGCCAATCCCAAAGAAGCTCCTCTAATAATCACCACACCTGGACCCATTCCATACTCTTCAGACAAATATATCCCGTGGAATTATGGATCCTACGTCTACTACCATGGCGTCAAGCAAGAACTACTGATTACTGGAAACGAAAGTGTTAAAACTACTAATTCCAACATTGACAATATCGCTGGGACCGGTAAGGTTACTAGAAGCCGAAGGGTTTTCTCCCCAGAAATTTCTATGAAGACTGTTTCTACACATGTTCGAGTTACTACTACCAATTCAACTACCGAGGCTCAGGGCAAAGAGAAAATAACAGAGCCTACCCAGACGAAGGCACCTAAGGAAGTTGCAGTTGAAGACACCTCTAGGCAAGAATTGGAGGAGGTTTTAAATATTATCCGTAAGAGCGATTACAAGATTGTTGAACAGCTGGGGTAGACCCCCTCCAAAATCTCCATGTTATCTCTACTACTGTGTTCTGAAGCCCATGCACAAGCTTTGGTGAAATTCTTGAAGTCTTCTCATGTGCCACAAGAGATTTTTTCTGATCAATTTGGGAACTATGTTGCTAGCTTAACGACTGACAATGGATTAGGTTTTTCTGATGCTGACCTGACTCCGGAAGGAAGAAATCACAACAAGGCCCTGTATGTCTCCATTGAATACAATGGAACTACTCTGGCTCACATTTTGGTTGATATTGGTTTCTCGTTGAATGTTCTATCGAAGGGTGCTCTTGACAGACTGATTGTGAAGGGGTTGTACTGAAACACAATGATATTATAGTATGAGCCTTTGACGGATCAAAAAGGATGGTATACGAAGAAGTATATTTTTCGATCAAAGTGGGTTCGCAAGTCTTTGAATCTACCTTATATGTGATGGATATCCAGCCAGCGTATTCCTGTTTACTTGGACGCCCCTGGATCCATGGGGTAGGCGCTGTTACCTCGACTCTACACCAAAAGTTGAAGTATCATGTGAACTGAAAGATTGTTACTGTCTCCGGTGAAGAAGAGTATATGCTTAACCACATGAACTCATTCTGGTATGTAGAGATGGATGGAGAATTCATTGAGACTCCTTGTCATACTTTTAAAGTTATCCCTCCAGTCATTACTGAAGATATCTCCGCCATCCCTAAAGCTACCAGGGTTCCACCCAGAATGGCTTCTTTGAAGGATTCTAAAGTTGCTGCAGAAGAAGATGGTTGTACTATTTAGGGTCATCTTCCTAACATTCCATATAAATCTAACAAATTTGGTTTGGGTTTCATTATAGAGGTCCAGAGGGTTGTTCGTCGCGCTCGTGCTGGAAGACCACCATTCCACATCAGTAACAACGGAGTCAATGCTATAGAAGTTGCTGGCAGTTATTATGACCTAAATAGTTGGATCTTTCCCACCATCAGCAATGGACCCGGCAACTGAAAGACTCAAGACATTATCTCTATCTCCTTTAATTAGGAGTAATAGCTACATTTCTGTTTTATTGCTTTCAAATTTTGGTTATGTAATCTATTTAAACAATGACTTTAAACCTTGTGCCTTACCCGGGGCACAACGGTTCGTTTGTTAAATGTTGTCATTTCATAAACATATTTTCATCTAATAAAGCATTGGACGTTTTGCATTCAAATTTTGCGCTCTCTGTCTTCTTCTTACTTTTATCATTTTCAAATAGCTATGTGTTCTGACACACACCCACACAATAAATTGCAGACCCACATCCACTCTGGATACCGTTGATAACGACTCTGCTATTTCCACTTATGAATTTGAAAATCCGATCTACCAAGCTGAGAACGAAGGTGAGGAAGATTGTGAAATACTTGGAGAACTTTCCAAACTGTTAATACAAGAGGAAAAGGCTATTCAACCACATGAAAAGCCGGTTGAAATTGTAAACTTGGGTATTGAAGCAAATAGAAAAGAAGTTTAGATAGGCGCCAACTTATAGGATAGTGCCAAGAATAGTTTAATACAAATGTTGCATGAATATGTTGAGATATATGCTTGATCATACAAAGACATGACAGGGCTCGATACTAATATGGTGGTTCACCGTCTTCCCATGAAAGAGGGTTATTCTCTAATAGAGCAGAAAGTTCGTCGCATGCGTCCCGAGATGTCAGAAAAGATCAAGGTCGAGGTTATGAAACAATTCAATGCGGGCTTCTTGGAGGTTACCTCATACCCTCAATGGGTTGCAATCATGGTTATGGTACCAAAGAAAGACGGAAAGGTACGTAAGTGTGTAGACTATAAGGGTCTTAACAGGGTAAGCCCCAAAGATGACTTTCCACTGCCACATATAGATGTTTTAGTCGACAACACCGCTCAAAACAAGGTATTCTCATTCATGGACAACTTATCAAGTTATAATCAGATCAAGATGGCACCTGAAGACATAGAGAAAACTACCTTTGTCACGCAGTGGGGCACTTTCTGCTTCAAAGTTAAGCCTTTTGGGCTAAAGAACTCTGACACAACATATCAACGTGACATGGTAGTTTGTTCCATGACATGATTCACCATGAGATAGAGGTCTACATCGATAATATGATAGCTAGATCACAGACTAGAGAAGAGCATTTGGACCATCTACACAAGATTTTTGAGAGACTGAAGAAGTATAAGTTGAGGTTTAATCTGAACAAGTGCACTTTTGGGGTGAGATCCGGCAAACTCCTGGGTTTCGTCGTCAGTGGTAAAGGTATCGAAGTTGATCCCGCCAAAGTCAAATATATTCAAGAAATGTTGGCTCCCCATATTGAGAAGGAAGTCAGAGGTTTCTTGGGACGACTGAATTACATTGCTCGATTCATTTCTCATTTGACGGCTACTTATGAGCCAATCTTTAAGCTGTTGAAGAAAGATCAGGTAGTAAAATGGAACGACGACTGTCAGACAGCCTTTGACAAGATCAAAGAGTACATACAAGAACCTTATATCCTAATGCCACCAGTTGAAGGAAGACCTCTGATTATGTACCTAACAGTGTTAGAGAACTCAATGGGGTGTGTATTAGGCCAACATGATGAGTCTGGTCGAAAAGAGTATGCAATATACTACCTTAGCAAAAATATTTTCGACTGCGAAACAAGATACTCACCGCTCGAGAAAACTTGGTTCATTTTGGCATGGGTTGCTCGGCGACAAAGACAGTATATGCTGACTCATACTACCTTGTTGATCTCTAAGATGGATCCAATCAAATACATATTAGAGAAGTCCGTTCTATCCGGCAAGTCAAAAATCTGAAAAGGCGGCTTGGGCAAGAAAGGGTATCCCGATGGACTGTGTGATACGGTGGCAGAACCGACTGTTTATACTGGTTTTGCATTTTGTATGCAAATGTCGCGGTAAGTAAGAGTCGCCACTGACTTTTCTTTTATCCAACAAAGGAAATAGTGAAAAGAACAGAAAAAGACCTTTTTTGAGATTTTCTGAGTAAGGGGGGGGGGGGGGGGGGTAGATTATGGAAAGGGAAGGTGTTAGCACCCTTTCCATCTGTGATTTTCCACAGGATCTTAGGTACTTGCTCATTTTTTAAAACTGTTTTCGTGTTTGTGTATTTTGAAAAGGTTTTGTTTTCTTTATGATAACTCTTGTATCAGTCCTCAAGAGTGTGATAAAGCGTTTTTGAAAAAGAGTTTTGAAAGTGTGGTGTGAAAATGAATTAGATTTGAGCAAGTACATAACAGCTATCTACCTACTCGAAAAAGGAGTTCTTTTCCTCCTTTCCTTTAGATAGTGCTATCCTACTATCAGTAAGTAGGTAGCCCTATCGTTGGATGTTGAGGGACTACCGAGAGGAACGTTTTATGGTCATTGAAGGCAACATGTAGAGATACCTTAGCAGTTCGAGGGGACTGTCATCATGTATTCGTAGGCAACATCGAGGGACAAGATCATTTTTCATAGGCAACTCGAGAGACATTAAGGGACTATGATCTTTTATGATGAATTTAACTCAGGGTCTTTGCTAAGGTATCCATACGTTCGAGGGACATGACCATTTTCGAAGGCACCCAAAGTGGGAAACACCCTAGGGGCGAGAGTGTGAAATAGTGTTTTTTTCCAGGTATTTTCATTTTGATGTTAGTGATCTAATATTGATCGATTAGTTCTTGCCATACACGCCTAATTTACTAGCAGTTTATATACATGCATATAATATAGTGCAGAAAGTAAATTGCAGGAAATAAAAACTTCTAAGCTATTACATGGCCTTGGGGCAATTACATTTATATCTGACTGAAAATGTAAAGTGCGGAAATTAAAACCCTAATTAGGCTATTACAAACTGGGCACAGTTACATAATTAAAAAATAATCGCATGAAAAATAACAACGCGCAAAAATTAAAACGGGAATAATCTTGAAACCCTAAGAATCTAATTGCTTATTAAAAAATATTTTTGGTATTTTATGAAAAAAACTTGAGATTTAACCTAATTTCTAATTAATTTTAATTAAAGAAAACAAGTTAATAATCAATTAAATTAAGTTAATTTGCAAGAATTAATTTTAATTAAAAAACCCTAAATCTATTTTTTTGTGGTTTTTTTTTGTTAATTTTATGATTTTTAAAAAATTGAATTTAAAAAAATATATAAACTAATTAAAAAAGAAAATAAAGTAAATTAAAAAAAGAATGGGCCTGGAGTGAGAAACCACATTGGGGGTGTATCACTGAATTTGCTAAGGGGCCAAATCTGTTGGTCCATACAGCGTGTGATTCAATGTTGCTGCTTCTGGAAGGTCCACCATGGGGCTGCACGCTTGGAGGCGCTGGATCCAAGCCACTGGGATCTGATGGCGTGAGTTTGAGGGCCTATGATGCACCTTGAAACTGTGCACACTGAATCCATATGAAACCTGTTAGAAAAAACAAAACTCCAGACCTGGGAATCGAACCCATGTCTCTCCCTTTTCACACATTCCTCTCTACCACTCAGCCAACCTGTTAGTCGTTTATACCAATGAAAAAATGATAATATATTGGAAACATAAACAAAATGCTGAGATGTAAATGCATGCGCCCCAGTGGAGCCTCGAATATTTGAATGGACCAATTGAAAAAAGGGACCGTGCCACGCATCCACTAGTGAGTCTGACCACCCCTCACGGTGGTCAACTCTTTCTTCTCCGGTGATATCAAAATTAGAACCTGCAAAATAACTCGAATCAAAGCAAGAGATTAAGCCTACCCCCCTAAATCATATGTTGCAAGTTCAATCGTGGTATCCATTTGGCCTAAAAGTCTCTGTATTGTATGGTTCGAAGGTTTCAGTTTGTGATGCCCTAACAATGGCATCTTGTGATTCAAGCATCAAAGCTCTCATGCGAAACATCTAAACTGTTCTAATGGATGTCATGAACACAAAACTACACATCAAAGATGTCAACGATGCATGAATTATTAATTTTGAATTTGTCAAATCTTACCAAACCGGTGGCGCTTGGTTACAGTGATATGGGGTGCTACGAGCTTCAAGAATGATAGGGATGGAATCCTGGGACCTTCGGGAGTGTGATGGAGTGCTTGGTTTGCCTTGAAAAGGGTTGAGATTGTTTGATACGAGTTTCACTTTTGCTTTGAATTTTTGGAAAAGATTTCAGGGTTTGTGGAGGCAGTTGCGTGTATGTCTAAGTCTAGAATTGTTTGCTCATATATATGAGACCATATTAGGTCAACAAAAACAGCCATGAGATCAAATATAATCATGTTTTTAATGTCATGAAGATTTGATCCAAAATTTCCAAAACAAGAAAATATTTTCCTCCTCTTTCCTTGTTCGTTTTTGCCTTGATATGCCAGCATATTTTTTCCATCATTTGATGAGAAAAAGATCCCAAATCATATCTTTCATGATTTCTTTTATTTATTTATTTAATTTTTCATTTTAATGGATAAAATATCAAAATAAATAGTATAAATAATAAAATAATGTATGAATGATCTCAAAGGTCTTGGGCCATGTTAGAAACAAGTTTCAAGCATGAGAAGATGGGCCCATTTGAAAAAATTAAGTTGGGTCAATATTGGTTTCATGCACTTTTCCAAAAATTGGTCAACTTTAGCAATGCATATCTCTCTCATTCTTAACCCTAAGAGGGTGTTCTTTGACTTTTTAGAGAGATTAGGATGTCCTTTAAACAACCCTTTTGGTTTCATTTCAATTGGATCTTCCATGTTCATGTAAGGAGCTTTGACCCAAAAGGTATTTTAGTTGACTTTTTTTAAAGGACCTATAATGTTTGAGCTTGTATCTTTTAACTGAGGCATTTCTTGATCTTGAGGGTTGAATAGAAGTTGTAGGGAATTGGATTCTCTTCAAAATGAGCTTTGGTGGAAAAATTTCTGATAAAGTATGAGAAAGTTATTCCTAGTCAAAGTTTGGTTGACTTTTCCTATAGAAACCCTAATTTGCCATTTTTGACTTTTGATGAGTTAGGGGCATTTCTTGGGGAATCATGATCAACCCTTGATCAAATGATGGATATAACTTCAAAATGTTGATGTTGACCAAAAATCTTGAAGTTTGGCGGTATATAGGCCAGAGTTGACTTTTGACCTAGTATAGTTGATTTTTAGGCATTTGAGCAGTTGACTGAGAAAACTAGTTATGCAAGGCATGAAATTTGGCATGGATAACCTTGAGGACATATTAGGGCCATGGAAAACATTTGAGACCCTTGGAGCTCACATATCTTGATGAAAACTGAAACACTAGTTAGAGGTTTATTGCCTTAGGAGGAGAATTTGTCTAGTCAATTCTTAGTCATCCTAGGGTAAGTTGGGGACCTCAATGGGCATGTCTTGAGTAAAATGAGAGGGAAACTTTTGGGGTGCAACAGTTACCCCTGTTCAATCTTCTTAAACCTGAGGATGTAGATTGGTTGGTCTGCCTTTCGTGATCTAAAGGTGGGAGATGATTGTACACTAGAGTGCCCAGAAATTTGCACTTGTCTGAAATGATACTTGACTGTGTAGATAGTATCGGGAATGGGCTTATAGATGCCATTTGGAAAAGATGACGGAAAATATTCGGATATGGGCTTAAAGATGCCATCCAGAGAATATGACGGAGAGTCGGCGGAGATGGGCTTAAAGATTCCATCTGGAACAATGTTGATTTCATGATATATTCCTTTGTGGGATCCCTATTCCTATTGTTGAGGAAGACTCCATTGAGGAATGTTGGTCTTTATTCGGGAAATAGAGTTTAGGAGCTTCAGTTGTCCATTACTCTACTGGGGATTCATCTCTTGACTAGAGAGATGGAAGTGAACTGCTATCTGGTCAAGATCCAGGCTTCACAGTGACTTGCTGAGGATAACAAGGTTGACTGCTATTTGGTCGTATTCCAGACTTCACAGTGACTTGCTAAGGGTAATAAGGCTGACTTCTATCTGGTCGTATTCCAAGCTTCACAGCGACTTACTGCGGGAATGTGAAATTAACTGCTATCTAGTCGGACTCCAAGCTTTGCAGTTTCTTTAACTAGAATAGAAATCAGAAAAATCATAGTGTCGATTTAACTGAACCTGAGAAAGGTCTTGAGTTGTCTTCAACTGGAATAGAAATCAGGAAAATCTTAGTATCGGTTTAGTTGAACCAGAGGAAGGTCTTGAATTAACTTTGACTGGGATAGAAATCATAAAAATATTAGTATCGATTTAACTGAACTAGAAAAAGGTCTTGGGTTATCTTCAACTTCAACTGGAATAGAAATCAGAAAAATCTTTGTGTCGATTTAACTGAACCAGAGGAAAGTCTTGAATTATCTTCAACTGGAATAGAAATCAGAAAAATCTTAGTATCGATTTAACTGAACCAAATAAGGTCTTGAATTAACTTTGACTGGAATGGAAATCAGAAAAATCTTAGTGTCGATTTAACTGAACCAAAGGAAAGTCTTGAATTATCTTCAACTGGAGTAGAAATCAGAAAGATCTTAGTATCGATTTAACTGAATCAGAGAAGGTCTTGAATTAACTTTGACTTTAATGTAAATCAGAAAAATCTTAGTGTCGATTCAACTGAACCAGAGAAAAGTTTTAGATTATCTTCAACTAGAATAGAAATCAGGAAGATCTTAGTATCAATCTAACTGAACCGGAGAAAAGTCTTGGATTATCTTCAACTGGAATAGAAATCAGGAAGATCTTAGTATCGATCTAACTGAACCAGAGAAGGTATTTTAAGAACATCTTTATGAGGAAAATACTGAAATAGCCCTTCGTCTGACGTAGCTTTTGAGAAGACTTCCAGGTAATATAAGTAGTCAACGATGTTTGTTGATTTGATCAATCCTGAAAAAGATAAAGAGTTAGTCGTATGCAATGTCATGATGTATGAAATTCATTGTGATGATGTTCTCAAAATAAATGAGATTATGCTTTATGCGATGTGTATGCGCATGCCATGATGTATGGATATGGGATGCTGTTTCGATATTTCCCAGTCTGGGAAAATAAATCCATGACTGTTGCTGGAGAGTACTGGGAAGATGAATCTTGGACTTCTGTTTGGTAGATGAGGAAAGTGATTCTTTAATTTTCGTTGGGGATGATAAATGGAGATGATCTATCGGGGATTTCCTCCTTCTGTTTGAGGATATTCTGCCGGGGATCTTTAACTCCTGCTTGAGAATGACTCTGTGGAGGAAGGATGCTTTGTCGGAATATTTTACCAATGTGGAGAAATAAACTCTGTTGGGGAATAAAATTTCGTAGTTAGAGAAGTAAACTCTACTGGGGAGGAGGTTCTATAAACTGTTTGAGATTATAAAGCTCAGGTGAGGAATACAGATTTCAGCTCTCTGAGGGAACTTGACTGGAGGAAGTCATTCCTGTTTGGGGAGGAAAAGGTAAGGATTTTGGTTGTTTGTACTCTGTGTGGACATAAGCATCATTAGGACGTATGCTGAGGATGTGACAGGAGAATGCCCATGTGCCTGCTGGAAAGAGTAACTGTCAGGACTACAAATGACTTGTTTAGACTTTACCCCGTTTCTTAAAGTCATTAGCATTTGTCTTTCTGTTTCTTATGCAAGTATTTGTAAACAGTAATCATATTCAAATGCATATGTTAAAAATAATCACTGGACGTTTTTGCAAAACAAAACAGAAAAATAGAAAAAAAAATAGTTTTGTGCTTTCAAAGAAATGATTTGTATTGATTTTTGAGGTTCACCTATAACATGCATTTTTGTACAAAGAGACTGACGTTCTAGTAGGAGAACACCGTCGTGAAAATGAAAACTATACAAAACAGTGTACAAATAGAAAACATCTATGTGTAATAATCCCATCGAGTTTCAATTCTACTATTACCCTTATGTTCTTGAGCGTCTCATCACTTTGCTACTTGTTTGAAGCTGACTGGATTAAGTGGTACCGTTTGAGCTTGATAGTTGATACTGAACTCTGGTCACAAGGTGATCCAATGACACATAGTTGTACGTTTTAAATCCCTAACTTTTTCCTGGATCGCCCTTTTTAAGGTTTTTGGTCCACCAGGATACCCTTTTTTGCCCAAATTGTCCTCTCGGGTTTTCGACTTGCCAGGTGTACAAATTTTTGTATTTTATCCCTAATTTTTCCCCGAACCCTTTTGGTTTTCCGGGATGCCCTTATTTTTTTCCTAGGCCAGTCAACCTAGCGGGTCTTTATTCATGCGTAGTATCTTTTCACTATGTCTGCATTCACGTGGTGAGGAAGGTCGTCACCATCCATGGTGGTCAGAATCATGGCTCCATCAGAGAATATGCTTTTGATTACAAATGGCCCTTCGTACGTGGGAGTCCATTTTCCCCTGGTATCACCTTGTGGCAGTATGATGCGCTTGATTACTCGGTCCTCCACTTGATATACCTGACGTCTGACCTTTTTGTTGAAAGCCTTGATCATTCATTTTTGGTACATATGACCATAACAGACAGCAGTAAGCCTTTTCTCATCAATCAGATTTAGTTGGTCAAGTCGATTCTGGATCCAATCCTCTTCATTCAAACCTGCATCCTTCATGATTCACAAAGAAGGGATCTAGACCTCAATAGGTAGCAAAACCTCCATACCATACACCAGAGAGTAAGGTGTTTCCCCTATTAACGTACGTGTTGAGGTGCGGTAACCATGAAGAGAAAATGGTAACATCTCATGCCAGTCTTTGTATGTCACTATCATCTTCTGTATGATTTTCTTAATATTCTTGTTAGCAGCTTCAACAGCGCCATTCATCTTAGGCTGATAGGGAGAAGAATTATGATGCTGGATCTTGAATTGTTTACAGAGTTCGATGATCATCGTATTGTTGAGATTTGTACCATTATATGTGATGATTCTCTCTGGAACACCATACTGAAAAATAAGGCTATGCTTGATAAACCGCGCCACAACATTTTTGGTAACAGTAGCAAAAGAGGCAGCCTCAACCCACTTCGTGAAGTAATCAATGGAGACTAGGATAAAGCGATGCCCATTAGAAGCGGTAGGTCTAATCTCTTCGATCATGTCAATGCCCCACATTGCAAAGGGCAAGGGGGCCGTCAAGACGTTCAAGGGAATCAGAGGTACATGTACTTTATCAGCATAGATCTGGAATTTGTTACAGGTTCGGGAATGCTGATAACAGTCTGCTTCTATAGTGGACCAATAGTATCCTGCCCGTAGGATCTTTTTAGCCATGGTATCCTGTAATGTATCTAGAAGTTGAAAACTGAATGAGTGTTAGAATGGCATCCATGTTTGGAGCGTATCTGAACTGTATCTGAAAGTTGAATCTGAATGAGTATCAGAATGGCATCTGTGTCTGGAGTGTATCTGAATTGTATCTGAAAAAGAGTCTGAATGAGTATCAGAATAGCGTCTGCGTCTGGAGCGTATCTGAATTGTATCTGAGAGTGGAGTCTAAATGAGTATTAGAATGGCATCCGTGTCTGGATCATATCTGAACTGTATCTGAGAGTTGAATCTGAATGAGTATCAGAATGGCATCTGTGTCTGGAGCATATCTGAACTGTATCTGAAAACTTTGAACATTGTTAATGGTAGATGTTAACCTTATCCTGAAAAGGGTAAAATGTTATTTAAAATGAAAAGTCGTGTTATATGAAATGCACAAGGTAATGCATTCGTATTATCAACGTTTATGATATATGGATGCGATGTATGCACATGTGAGCTAATTTTGCTGCACTGTTGTTGGGTTGGGGAAAATAAATCCCCGACTGCTGTTGGGGAATATGGAGTATAAATCTTCATGTTGTGAAGTTTAAACATTGATGAACTTCTGCTTAGAGAGATAAACTCTGTTGTAATGGAAATTCCGTGTACTGCTTGAAAAATCCTGTTGGGGAATCCTGAGAAATTTGACGACTTCTACTGGGGATTGATAACTGGAAGCTCTGTTACGCTGGGGATTAAACTGCACACTGCTGGGGATCATGTAAATAGCATAGAGAGATTTCCATACCTCTTAAAGCCATCAGTGATTGTTTTTCTATTTTGTTTATTGATAAACAATAATTATATTCAAATGCATATGTTTAAAAATGAATCATTGGACGTTTTTGCAACCAAAACACAAGAGTAAAGAAAAAACAGATAGTTTTGCACTTTCAAAGGGATATCTTTGTACTGACTTTGAGTAAGTATTTTTATACAATGAAACAAACATTCTAGTAAGAGAATTCCATCGTAAAAAATGGAAATTTTGATATAAAGAAAAGATAGCTATGTGTAATAATCCCATGGGGTTCCCATTCTACTATAGCCATTGTATCTAAGAGCATATTGTCTATTTGTTTCCTTGTCCGAAAATGATTGAATTGATCAGAACCTCTGAGTTTGTCAGTTGAAGCCAAAGGTTGTCCATAAAGGTGATCCAACGGGACATAGTCATGTGCTTTAATTCCTTAACTTTTTCCTGGACCGCCCTTTCGGGTTTTCAGTCCACCGGTAAACCCTTTTTTGCCCAAGTCGCCCTTTAGGGTTTTCAACTTGTCGGGTGTACATTTTTTGTTTCATCCCTAATTTTTTCCCGAACCTTTTTGGTTCGCCGGGATGCCCTTGTTTTGCCTAGGTGTGTCAACCTAGCGGGTCTCTTATGTGTAGTATCTTTTGACTATGTCTGTGTTTGTAGGGTGCGACAGGTCATCGCCATCCATGGTGGTCAAGATCATTGCTCCACTAGAGAATTGTTTTTTATTACAAATGGTCATTCGTATGTAGGAGTCCATTTTCCCCAGGGATCACCTTGCGGCTGTATGATGCGCTTGATCACCAGATCTCCAACTTGATATACTTGTCGTCTGACCTTTTTGTTGAAAGCCTTGATCATCCGTTTTTGATACATTTCACCATGACATACAGAAGTAAGCCTTTTCTGATCAATCAATTTTAGTTGATCAAGTCGAGTCTGGATCCAATCGTCTTCATTCAGCCCTGCATCCTTCATAATTCTCAGATATGGGATCTGGGCCTCAATAGGCAAGACAACTTCCATGTCGTAAACCAGAGAATAGGGTGTTGCCCCGGTTGATGTGCGAGCTGTGGAACGATATCCATGGAGAGCGAACGGTAGCATCTCATGTCAGTCTTTGTATGTGACTGTCATTTTCTGTATGATCTTTTTAATGTTCTTATTCGCGGCTTCGACAACACCATTCATCTTTGGCCGGTAAGGGGAAGAATTGTGATGTTAAATCTTGAATTGCTCGCACAAGGCGGTGATCATAGTATTGTTCAGGTTTGTACCATTGTCTGTAATGATCCTCTCCAGGATACCGTAACGATAGATGAGATTCTGCTTGATGAACCAGGCGACATCATTCTTGGTCACGGAAGCAAAAGAAGTTGCCTCCACCCACTTGGTGAAATAGTAAATGGACACTAAGATGAAGAAGTGTCCATTGGAAGTTGTTGGCTTGATTTCCCCAATCATATCAATTCCCCACATAGCAAAGGGCCAAGGAGCCGTCAAGACATTTAGAGGAACTGGAGGTACGTGCACCTTGTCAGCATAAATCTGACATTTATGGCAGGTTCAAGAGTGTTGATAGCAATCTGCTTCCATGGTAGACCAGTAATAGCCTGCCCATAGGATTTTCTTTGCCATTGTATGCCCACTGGAATGCGTTCCAAAAGTGCCTTCATGTAACTCAGCCATGATCCTTTCAGCTTCAACCTTGTCTATGCACGTAAGTAGCACCGAGTCATGGTTGAGTTTGTAAAGGATGCCATTACTAAGGAAGAATTTAGTAGAGAATCTCCTTAAGAACTTCTTATCATTGACTGAAGCTCCTTCAGGATATTCTTGAACCCCGAGATACCTCTTGACTTCGTGAAACTAAGTATGGTCCACCATTTCTCCAGTATTAATCTCGTGACAGTATGCTGGTTCATCCCTTCGTTCAATGGTGATCTGGGGGGGCTCGTTATCCCATTTAAGTTTAAACATAGATGACATTGTGGCTAGTGCGTTTGCTAGCTGATTTTCTTCTCGCGGGAAGTGCTCGAAGGTAATCTCCTCAAAATGTGGGAGCAACGTCAAAACATGTTCTTTTTAAGGGATAAGGTTATGGTGTTTGGTGTCCCATTCCCCATTGATCTGGCTGATAACCAAAGCTGAATCTCCGAATACATTCAACGATTTGATCCCCAAGTATATGGAAGCTTTGAGACCAAAGATGCACGCTTCATATTCTGCCATGTTATTTGTACAATTGAATCAGAGTCTTGCAGTAAATGGAGTATGACACCCTTCAGGAGATATGAGTACTGCACCAATACCATTGTCGAGTGCGTTAGATGCCCTATCAAAAACCAGGGTCCATCGGGATCCTTCTTCAGGTCTGTCATATAGCCTGAGTTCTTCATAGTTGTTTACCATCATGATGTCTTCATCTGGGAATTCGAACTTCATGGACTGGTAGTCTTCTATAGCTTGGTGAGCAAGGTGATCAGCTATTACACTACCCTTTATTGTTTTCTGGGTAGAATACTATATATCATATTCTGTCAGGATCATCTACCATCTCGCTATTCTCCCAGAGAGAGCAGGTTTCTCGAAGATGTATTTTATCAGATCCATTTTAGATATCAACAAGGTAGTATGGGTCAGTATATACTGTCTTAGCCGGCGAGCATCCCATGCCAGAGTGCAGCAAGTTTTCTCGAGCAATGAATATCTTGTTTCACAGTCAATAAAATTTTTGCTCAGGTAATAAATAGCGTGCTCTTTTCGGCCAGACTCGTCATGCTGCCCCAACACACACCCCATTGAATTCTCGAAAATAGTTAGATACATAATCAACGGTCTTCCCTTGACTGGTGGCATCAAAATAGGAGGCTCTTGCAGGTACTCTTTGATCTTGTCGAAATCAGTTTGGCATTCATCATTACATTTGACTACTTGATCTTTCTTCAATAGTTTGAAGATTGGTTCACAGGTAGCTGTCAGGTGAGAAATGAATCTGGCAATGTAGTCCAAGCGTCCCAAGAATCCTCTGACTTCCTTCTCAGTACGAGGAGCAGGCATCTCTTTTATCGCTTCTACTTTGGTAGGATCTACTTCAATACCTTTATTGCTGACAAAAAAACCTAGGAGCTTACCAGACCTTACTCCAAAATTTTATTTATTTGGGTTCAACCTCAGCTTGTATTTCTTTAGCCTCTCAAACAGCTTTTGTAAATGATCAAAATGCTCTTTTTCTTTTTAAGGTATAGCTATCATGTCGTCCATATAGACCTCTATTTCGTGATGTATCATGTCGTGAAATAGAGCTACCATGGCACGCTGATAGGTTTCCCCCGCATTCTTTAGTCTGAATGGCATAACCTTGTAGCAGAATGTGCCCCACTGTGTGACAAAAGTTGTCTTCTCCATGTCTTCAGGCGCCATTTTGATTTGGTTGTAACCTGAGAAACCGTCCATGAAGGAAAACACTTTGTGTTGTACCATATTGTCAACTAGGATATCAATGTGGGGAAGTGGGAAATCATCCTTAGGGCTTGCCCTATTCAAATCTCCATAGTCCATGCACATTCGCACCTTGTCGTCTTTTCTTGGGCACGGGAACAACATTGGAAACCCATTGCGGATAAGAGGTAACAACCAAGAATCCAACTTTGAATTGTTTCATGACTTCTGCTTTAATCTTCTCCGACATATCTGGTCTCATGCGACAGACTTTTTATTTTACTGGTGGGCAATCCTCTTTTGTAGGTAGACGATGTACCACAATATCTACATCAAGTCCTGGCATGTCTTCATACGACCAGGCAAAGACCTCAACATATTTGTGTAGAAACTGAATCAGACGCTCATTGACACTAGGTTCTAGATTGGCACCCACCTTGACCTCTCTTATGTCTTCTTTGGTACCTAGGTTGATTGTATCCACTGGCTCTTCTTGGGGATGAATGGCTCTCTCTTCTTGTAGTAGAAATCTGGAAAGTTCCCCTGGTACTTCAAAATCTTCCTCACCTTCGTCTTCAGCTTAGTAGATTAGATTTTCAGAGTCACAGAAGGCCATAGCAGAACCATTATCCATGGGATCCCGAATGGATGTAGACTTTCATGGTGAGTGTGAGTGTGTGTAAGGGTATAGCTATCTTTGAAAGAAATGAAAACGTAAAAAGGAAAAACAATGAGCACAAAGTTTGTATGCAAAACGTCCATGATTCATTGATGTCATATGGAAATGAGATAATAACCCTTACAAATGGACCATTATGCTTCGGGTAAGACACAAGGTTTTAAGAGTTTGAATTGTTTTAATATTACAAATCCTACAAAATGTAAAGACAAATTATTGTGGGATAAAAGTGATTGGGACAAAATCTCTAGCCTCATAATTGCTGAGCCCTCCACTGACAGTTGGGAAGATCCAATCCTCCAGGTTGTAGCCATCTTCATCATCCTCTACCGTGTTGACTTCACGATTGTTGATCTTCATGGGTGCTCCTCCAGCACGAGCGTGACGTACAGCCTTCTGAGCACTTGAAGTTAAACCTAGGCCAAACTTGTCAGATTTGTATGGGATATCTAGAAGTTGTCCCCAGATAGTGCACCCACCTTCTTCTAGCATTGCCTTTGCATCCTTCAAAGATGACATCCTGAGTGGAGGCCTTGTGATCTTGGGAACATCCCTGGTTACTGCCACATCTTGCAGGACTTCTTCGAAATGTTGGAATGGAGTTTCAATAAATTCACCATCTAATTCCACATATCTGAAGGAATTGAGATGGTTGATTATATACTCTTCTTCTCCATGAACAGTGATAATCTTCCCTTGAATTGGATACTTCAGCATTTGGTGCAACGTAGAAGTAATAGTGCCAGCATTGTGAATCCATGGTCGGCCTAGCAAGCAGGAGTATGAAGGGAGAATATCCGTTACATAAAAAGTTGAATCAAATGTTTGGGTTCCAACCTTTATGGGGATATCCACTTCCCCATGTACCATCCTTTTCGAGCCGTCAAAAGCCCTCACTACTATGTTTCCTGGATTTAATGTCAATCCCTCACAGTCAAGCCTATCAAGAGCTTTTTTAGGCAATACATTCAGAGATGAGCCAGTGTCCACCAAAACATGAGCCAAGGTTGTGCCCCTACATTCAACTGAGACATGCAATGCCTCATTATGCTTCCTTCCTCTTGGCGTTAAATTAGCATCTGAAAAACCTAGACCATTATCTGTAGACAAGATGGCTATGCAGTCTTGGAACTGGTCGGCAGATGTTTCTTGGGGTACATAAGCAGTCTTCTGGAATTTTACCAAGGCCTTTGCATGCGCCTCGGAACATAGTAGTAAAGCCAGCATGGAAATTTTGGATAGAGTTTTCCCCAGTTGTTCAACTACATCGTAGTCGCTTCTTTTTATGATCTTTAGAATTTCCTCCATCTCTTTCCGATAGGTCTCAGGGATAGCCAATGATTGTTCCTTCGTCCGGACAGACTCGATCAGAATACTTTTACTTCGCGTCTCTGTTAACTCGGCAGCAGGAATGTCAGTAGGAGTGATAACGGGGATTGTAACAGCTTTGTCAGTTGGAGCATTGGTGGAGATGATTGTGGGACTGGGAATAGCCTTCAAAGTAGCAACAACAACAGGAATGATTACGGGTCCAGAAACTGCTTTTGGGGGAGAAATTTCTGGAGATAATATCCTTCCACTTCGGGTAATCTTGCTAGTCCCAAAAATGTTACTGATATTGGAGTCATCCTTCTTAGAACTTGAATCTTCGGCAGTTGGCCAATCTTGCTTGATATCGTGGTAATAGACGTCCCCTCCATAATTCCATGGTACGGTTTTGTCTGACAAATACGGGACTGGTCCAGGAATTGTAATTATTAAAGGAGCTACTTTTAGAACTGATGTAATTCTAATGGGTCTTTTGGTGGAGACCCTGGAAGAATTATCGGAAATGGTCACAATGGAAACATCATTATAAGAAACAGGTGGAACAAAAGTCTTTTTGAACAAAATCTCCTTGTTATCTATTAGGCATTGAATGCCTGCTTTCAACAAAGGACATTTGGTTGGAGAGGACAAACAGAAATGATAGCTTTCATCACAGCCCGGGAAAACACTGGCATTCAATAAGTTCTTTTTAATGGTCAGGAGTGGGGTCATAAGTTCATCAACAGAAGTAACAAACATATCTTCTTCAATGGAATTGGCATTATGGCCATATTTGGGCATAGGGGCAGAAATGACATTGGGCTTTTCTGGCGCATCGAATTCAATCTCTTTGGCTTCAAGGAGGTCTTGTACTTTGTTCTTTAAATCCCAACAATTGTTAGTGTCATGGCCTAGACTCTCATAATGGTATACGCAATGGGCATTAGGATGATAGTGAGGAGATGTTGTGTTAGGGTTCTTTGGAACTTCTTTTAAAGTCACTAGGTTGGATCTTAGCAAGTGTGGAAATACTTGAGATAAGGTCATGTTAATTTTGGTGAATTGTCTTATTGGTCTTTCCATCCTTGGTTGGTTGTTTCTTTGCTGATAAGGCGCAGATTTAGGAATCATAACAGCCCCCACCATTGGACGGCGTTCTTCCCTATCTTGATTTCTCTGAGGATAAACAGCAACCACTTCCTTCTTTCCGATGAATGGTTTCCTTACAGCAGCAGAGGATGCATCTTTTTGAATCTTTCCACTTTTTATTCCGACTTCTACCCTTTCTCCGGTCAATATTAGTTCAGTAAAACCTTCCGATGAACTCCCAATTAGGTGATTGAAGAAGGGACCAGACAAGGTGCCCAAAAACATGTCTACTAATCCTCTTTCAGATAGAGGAGGTTGAACTCTTCCGGCCAAATCTCTTCATTTTTGCGCATAGTCCTTGAAGCCTTCATTTGAAACCATGGCCATACTCTGGAGTTGAGTACGGGTAGGCGCAAGATCAGCAATGTATTGGAATTGTTTGTAAAAGGTTGCAGCAAGATCTTCCCAGTTATGAACATTGGCTCTTTCTAGTTGATAAAACCAATCAGGTTGAGTTCCAGACAGACTGTCTTGGAAGAAGTGTACCCATAAATCTTTGTCAGCGGTATGGGGCTGGATTTTCCTCACGTAGGACTGGAGATGCAGTTTGGGGCATGAGACTCCGTCATATTTGGAGAACACATGTGCTTTTACTTTTGGAGGAATGACAATTCCTGATACCAGTCCCAACTCCTCAAAGTCCAATCCAAGAACTTTTTAGATTTCCATTGCACTCAACCGTTCTTCGAGATGTTTATACTTGTCGTCGGCTAAAGGGTATTGTTCTTCAGAATAGTCTTCTTCTTCCTCTTCCTCTTCTGAATAGGACTGAACAACTATTTCCTTCCCTTTCCCATCTTGATTGTCTTTCTCACCGGATGTCGTAGCAAAGTCTAAGGCCCTTCTTGTCTGCCCTTGGAATCTTCTTCCCATGTTCATAATTTCGGTTATTTTCTTCGTTTTCTTTTTCTTCTCCTCAACCAGCAAGGTCTTCAACTCTTCTTGTCCTTTGGCCAGAGTCAAGAACAACTGTTGAAATTGTGCATTCTGAGCTTGGAGGTCCTTCACCGTTTGCTCGAGATCCATCTTACTGAAATAAATAGTAGTGAGATGAGGAGATTTATTGCAAGAAACCTGCTTATGTTATGATGAATGATAAATGCATATGCAATGATTTCAAGGATTTTAAGATTCAAGTTCGTTTTAGACAAAAAGGAAACACGCGTTATATTAATAAATTAAAGCTTTGAGTACATCAATGCCTTCTTAGGCAAAATAAATACAAGAAACTCCAAGATAGAAAGGTAGTACGCGTCCTCTTTGGTGCAATGTAGGAATTCAGAGTCTGCTCCTCATGAAGTAGCCTAGTGAGTTCCAAAACCTTCTTCTCGCTTGCGTAGAATTGGGCTTTAAAAGTATCTCGCTCCCCCTTGAGTTGTATCCAATCTCTTTGTAGGTATTCAAGAGAGGTGGGCATGTCCGGATGTAGGATAGTGTATGGAACATCTCCTTCCATGACAGGCTCAATGATTACCGGGAGGATAGAGGGATAAGGCATCATAAGGCTCTGAGCACGAGTTCGTACCCATTTGAGGTAAGGCTCAAGAGGGATGGAATTCTTATGCCACAAAGTTTTTCTATCTACCTTGTTCAACATCCTCCAATCTTGGATAAATCTCTGGAGAAGACCATGATCGTTGTTGTCGTAGTCAAATACCAAACCTTGAATTAGCATCTCGTGCGGGCCATCCCTTCTGGAGTAACTAAACTGTCTTAAGGCTAAGCAGGGGTTGTAGGTAATACCTCCCCTAATGCCAAGTAAAGGGACATTAGGAAATTCTCGACAACGATCGATAATAGTAACATTCTCTATGGATCGGGAGCACCAATGAATGTTTGAATGTTTGAGTGTCATCAACCTTTGTGACTACCTTGAAACTTGCTCATTCTTTAATACAGATTAGGGAAGATGTGAAATAAACCATCTTTCCAATAGAGGAGTGCAACACATAAGGACACCTATTTTCCTCATTGTGTGAGTGTGAAAAGAATGTAGGATATCCCCTAGTAATGTAGGCACCGGGTTGTGGGATATGAAGATTTTTACGGTATTCACATCTATGAGTTGATCAGGATTTGGAAACAAAACCATCACATAGATGAGGAGAGCCACAATTTCCTCAAAAGCTAGCAGGTCTAAAGAATTCCAACAGTTTTGGGCTTTCTCAAACAAGAACTTTTCTAGGAAACCTTTGACACCACTCCTTGTTTCCCAATAAGTTGTGACATCAGATGAGTGTAAGTGTAGAGCTTGAGCAATATCTTATGGTTTTGGGTCTCTTTCTTTACCATTGAAAGGTAGTTGGATGATAATGGGAATTCTCAAGAGTCGGGAGAATTATTCCAAAGTAGGAACAAGTTGATAATCGGGAAATGTGAAGCAATGGTGTAAAGGATCAAATAACTGAAAGAGAACCTTCATCATGTCCTTATCTGTGTTGGAGGTGACCAAGTTGAGTAGGCGACCATGTCTCTCGGTGAATGGAGAATTTTCAGGAATCCTTGAAGCTAGCTCCTTAAGTTGTAGAGGGATCCTCACAAGGCTGACTTGAATAGTTTTTCTGCGAAGAGAATCCATATCCTACAAAACAAGAACAAAGATGAATCCAAAAATCCTTGAAATGGTTAGTGAATGTGTATGATGTTATCATGTTCATGATGTTATGTACAAGTATGTATATACAAACAAATCAAACAAGTCCCTAGGTTTAGGCTTGCATGGAGTTTTATAGGTAAGTATCCTCTTGAAGTTTAGTTGGCTCAACCTGTCCTAGTAATAGTAACCGGGTTCTAAGGAGCTCAATATCACTGGTTTGTTTCCTTGGTCATTGTTTCAGCACAAGCCTCTTTAATGCGACTGAAATATCCCAAGAAACCAAACCTCAATGAGTTTAGTATCGAGTATCTACCAACTTCGGACTGCACCAAAGTCGGTCATCTCACTACATCTTAAAGGCCAAGTTAGTCAAGTAAAGGTTCTAGAAGTTCATTAGTGCTTCATTACATCACTCATCGGCCCCGTATTCTCTTTAATTAACTCAAAGGCTACCGGTACCCATAAATATGTCGCACTAACGTAGCTATTTCTTAGACCATGTCGGTGTACCCCGCACAGTTTCCACAATGTATTGCTACTTACCTATATTGTATCCCAAATCCGGGTAGAGGATTCAAACCCAAACAAAGAACCATAATGTAAAGCATACAAGTCAAACAATGAAAGCAAATAAATATGATCTAGCCCTAAGGTAACCCTACTTTTATAATTTTCCCCAGCAGAGTTGCCAATTCTGTGATACGGTGGGAGAACTGACTTGAAGGTTTTGCGTTTGGTTGCAAATGTTGCGGTTAGCAAGAGTCGCCACCGAATTTTCTTTTATCCAAAAGGAAAGGTGAAAAAGCACAGGAAAGACCTTTGAGATTATTTCTTGAGTTCGGGGGGTAGATTATGAAAAGGGAAGGTATTAGCACCCTTTTCATCCATGGTTTTCCATGGGCTCTTAGTTACTTTCTAGATCACTTGCTTTTGTTTGAAATTGTGCTTTGTGTTGTTTTTGAAAGTATTTTGTAAAGAGGTCATTGTTTAGGCAAACTTTGTAATGATTCTCGTTCGTAAGAGTGTATACAAAGATGTTGATCTTTTGAAAATGTTTTCAAGTTTGTAAGATGTTTTGAAAGTGTAGGTGTTTGTTTTGAAAATAGCAAGGATGTTTTGTTTTGAAAGTTAGCAAGTAACTAGGGACATTCTACCTACTCAAAAGTCTTTCATGTTCATTTCCTCTTTCCTTTGACATTGTTATCTTACCATTAATTTGGTAAGTAACCATATCTTTGGATGTAAACGGGACGGGCGTAAGTCATCGTATAACCATGATTAGCAAAGTTGCAAGGTATCTTAGCATTCTTTTGGAGGGGATAAAATCATTTGTAAGGCAACTTAGATAGTGTCATCGAGAGACTATGATCTTGTACTTTGCTTGTTTTTGCTAAGATACCTCACATGTATAATATGACTATTTAGTAAGGCAACCAAGTGGATTTACCCTAGGCGTGCTTGTGTGCAAGTGTATCATTTTCATGCTTGTTTTCGTCTTGAATTAAGGTTTTCTAATAATTGGTTTTAGTCTTTCCATACAAACCCTAATTACTAGCATGTTATATAAAAGCGATAAATTGCGAAATTTAAAGTTACTACGCTATTACAACATTTGTGGGGAGCGGGTGTACAGTTTGTAAATGGGGATTGCAAGAATTTAAGTATAACTAGTCTATTACAACCATATTAAATTGGTATGAATATACAAGGAATTAAATAAATACAAAGTATAAAAATGAATAAATGTACAAGGATGCAAAATGTAAAAAAAAAGAAGGAATTTTGTTTAGTTTTCATGAAAAAAAGATTTTTGTCTTAACCTAATTACATAAAGAGAATAGTTAATTAAGTTTGAATTTATTAAGAAAAGATTTTAAATGAAAACCCTAATTCTATTAATCAAAAGAAAATAAGTTTAAGAAAAGTATTTTTTTTGGTATTTTTTATCTTGAAAATATTTATAGTATTATAAAATGTTTTTTAGTCCTTTTTTATATTAAAACAATGTATTTTAAATGGTGTGAAAAAAATAAATAAATAAAATTTATTATTTAATTTTATAAGATTTACTTAATAAAATAAATAAAGTATAATAAATAAAAATATTTTTTGTGGAAAAATAGAATAAAATAAGTCAAAATATAAATATATCATTTTTTGTATTTTATGATTTTTTTAATATTTAGAAAATATATTTAAGAAAAGAAAAAAATGAAAAAAATGAATAAATAAAATAAATTGGGCCAGGGCGTTCCAAGAGTCAACGTGGAGGTCATCTAGCAATTACAAAAAATAAGCCAGGCCCAAAGGGCCCAGCGCCTGCCAAACAAAAAAAGTCAGAATTGTAAAAATATAAAAAAAATGCAAAGGGTACCACTAAGGCTCGAACCCAGGTCCCACAGGTTACAGGCGCGCGCTTCTACCACTGGGGTTGCTATACATCCGTTAATACAAATGAAACAATAAATATGTAAGGCAAAATGTGTTATGAAGACTTCATCTTCAACCTCCAGCCAAACCAATTGTAACTTGCTTATTTCTCATCAAAAACGAAAATTGTAAACATGAAACTTGTAGCAAATTTTCTCACGATTCTAGAAATGTAAAGTATTAAAACTATAGATCAAATATAAGAAAGAATTTTAATGGCCCTAATTTGAACCCTAAAAATTTCAGAAATTTCAGTTTCAAAATTCTCTAAGCTCAAGCAAAATTAATGGAAACTAAGGACATGGTTAGCTTCAGGGCAATGATATCTACATGTTTTATTCACAAATAAACTTTTGATGATGCCTGTATGAAGAGTTCCAAGTTGAGAAAACTTACCTCAAAACTGGAAATCATGTTTTGAGTTTGATCTTGTTTCAAGTGATGGTGATGATCAGGTTAGCTTCCTTGAGGTCCTAGGAAGCTAATGCAATGGTTAGCTTGAACAATGGATGGCTGAAATGCCCTGGAGAAGTTAAGTTGCAGACTCTGTTTTTTGGTTATGGAAGTTATGGTAAATGGTGTTACAGTTCTGGAATAAGGATAGGGATGAGTTGTATTTTATGTAAGGAATCTTTAGAAACTAAAAGGCCAAGAAACGCACGAGGGAAATGGGAGTTTGATGTTCAAGGTCAGAAACTGTGCAACAATGGAGTTTTTGTGAAATTTTTGATTTGAGAGAGTTTTGGTGTATTTCAGAGTGCTCAAGCTCGTGTTCTAGCTCACAAATAGTGACTCTATTTATAAGCAACAAGTTTGGAGTGCTCTAATTGATCAGAATTCAAATTTACATGTTTATGCATAACATGTGATTTTTTGAGAAATTCAAGTTTCCATGCCTTGTACTTGGTTCATAAAGTTGTTAACCACTTTAAACATAATGCTTCTGACTTTGTGGATGGAGTGTAATCAAGTAAAACAAGTTGGGAGCTCAAGAAGCTGACTTTGTGCATAAAGCTTGCTTTACAAGAATGGATATGTTACTTTCTCCCTAAAATGGCAAATTGATTTGGACAAAGCTTGAAACACTTGGATAAGGGTATAATAAGTTGTGTAAACAATTAATTATGGAGTGAAAAACAAGTTTGAGGCCTGAAAAGTGAGAATTATGCAGCATGGCTATGGATTTGGTTCATGTGTTCATCAAAAATGACTTGTAATTCAAGTGACAGAACCCTAACTTCATCTCTTCGATTCTCCCTACTCAAAAATGATCTCAAGGAGTTCTTGGACATTTTGGAAAGCTTGCAATGTTCTATACAACCCATATTTGAATTGCTTTTGAAGATTCCTCTTGGAACTATATGAAAAAGTTCCATGAAGTTGGGTCAAAATCCTGACCAAATTAGGGCAAAATTTCACTAAGTGTTTAGTTTCATGACCCTATGTTCATAAAATTATAACTTGAGATCCAAGAATTTTTGGAAGAATTTGTGTGACGCAAAGTTGTAGATTTCATGGAGATCTACAACTTTCATTTTGGGAGTTTCTCTTGAATCATCTTACATCATGGTGAAAATTTGGCTCAAAGTTATGAAAAAAAACATGACATTTCCAACACTTAGAAAAATTTCTAGGTTTAGAAATTTTGACTTTTCAAAATGAAATCTTGACTTTTTGATATCTTGATGAATAAGTTTCATATTTTGACATGTTTTGATGAATTGTGATCTTTGGCACTTGAATTTGACCAAAAAGTCAAAGTTTAACTTTTCAGTATACAGTTGACTTTTGATCAGTTGACTGCAAAATTCATCTGTCAATCTAATGGACTTGCAATGTTTTAAACCATGTCATTAGGTTAAAATGATTCAATTTGACTCTTGATGTCATGCCTTAAACCAATTTACCATTTTCTAGGTCAAAAACCAGAAATTACCCTTTCCCAGTCAAAACCCTAATTTTAACCATTTTGCCCTTTTGGAGATTCAATCAAATTTCTTGAGGAATTATGGTCCAAACTTGATAAAATGATACATAGGAGTTTAAAATGTTTTTGTGGATAAAAAATTATGAAGTTTGACTGTAAATTGGCCACAGTTGACTTTTTCCCCAGTACAGCTGATTTTTAGGTCAACTACTCAATTGATTGAGCAAAAATGTGATCCAAGGCTTGAAACTTGACATGAGTAATATTGATGGTCGATAATGATCCATGAAAGTCATATGAAGCATTGAAATTTCAAAAATCCTTGTGCAAACTCAAACCCTAATTTTGGTCATTAGTGCCTAAGGAGGTGTCTTGAGCTGATCAAACCCTAGTGCAGTCTTGAGCCCAAGGAGATCTTGGGAGAAAATTCTTGATAAGTGAGAGGAAAACTTTTGGGGTACAACAGACAATATTAGGGATAAAACTAGGTTAGTCTCCCTTAGACATTTTCTTTCCCCTTTTTGCATGACTAAAACTAAAACCTTTTTTTTCTTTCAAACTCATAAAACACTATAAAATTGTAAAATCCTTTTTCAAGGTAAAAAACACCAACTGATCCAAACTTCACTTTTCCGCTTGGCTTTTTCCCTTAAAACATTTCAAAGGGGTCATGCTTCGCTAGCATCATTCATTAAAAAACGCAATTGTTGTACCCCAAAAATTTCCCTCCCATTTTTCTTCAATACATGCTCACAAAGGTCTCAAGTACTCAAAGCTACTCAAGAGTTGACCAGCCAAACCTCTTCCTAAGCAATGGGTCCACAACTAGGGTTTCATCTTTCACAAGGAATAATTGGTTTCAAAGGTCTCAATTGGTTTCCATGGTTCTCCATAGGTCTTCAATAATGTTCATGTCAAGTTTCAAGCCTTGCATCACAAGTTTGCTCAGTCAATGGCTTAGATGACTGAAAATCAAATGTATTAGGTAAAAAGTAAACTATGGTCAACATAAAGTCAAACTTCAAAAAAATTGGCCAACATCAACATTTTAAAGTGATTTTCATCATTTTATCAAAGGTTGATCATCATTCCTCAAGGAAATCCCTCAAATCATCAAAATTCCAAAGTTTCCAAATTAGGGTTTCATTAGGAGAAGTCAATTGAACTTTGACCAAGCCTAACTTTCACACGCTTCATCAACTTTTCCCCAACCAAAGCCCATTTTAAATGAAATTAAATTCTCTACAACTTTGTATTTATTCTCAAGTCCAAAAAGTGCTTCATTTGAAAGATATGAGTTAATACATTACATGTCATTTCAAAAGTCAACAAAAAGACACTTTTTGTCAAGGCAACTTACATCAAGATAAATCTCCAAATGCAAAAATGATCAAAAGAGAAATTGTAGATGATATCTTGAGCTTTCCAAAAAGTCCAAGATCACCATAAAATATGAAAATTGAGCAAGTTATGAGTTGCACAAGTTGGCTAATTTTTGAGAAATGCATGAAATCTCAATTGAGCAAATTTGTGATTTCGGGCTACTAGGCCTAAGTTTTGGAATTTAAACGTGCTCATGACATGTTTAAGGACCCCTAAGTGCATCCATGCATTATTTTAGTTTTTATTTTATTTATTTTTATTTATTTAAAATAAAAAATTAAATTAAATAAATACAAAATAAATGCAAGAAATATGTAAGATCTAAAAATCTGAATCTTGTTGAAACCAAATGGCTCATGACAAGCTATTCAAATCGTGTGGACCAAGAGGGGAACGAAATCTTCACAAAATCGGAAACATTTCAAGTTATTTTGGAATAAAATCACACTTTGACTACATGAGATTCTTGCCATATTTTATAACCTAATATGATCTCATATATATATGCACAACACTCAAACCAAATAAGGATACGAGTTGCTACCTCAAGAGCTAGGGTTTTCAAAACACAAAATTCAAAATAAAGTGCAAGCTTGTATCTCAAAGTTCCAGCCATTCTGAACCCAAATCAAGGATCAGACATCACTCCTGAGGTTCCCATGAGTCTTCTTAAATCCATTACCACGTCCAATTGTGCCCAGAACGCCCCACTTGACAACACCAACTTGGTAAGGTTTTAACATTTGAATCTCTGATTTTAATCACTTTTCATGACATACTAACGTTTGGTTGAGTTTATATGAATTTATATATCAATTATGGGTGGTTAAATCAGAGGTTCCGCGTTAGTATCAAAAGATGACATGGTTAGGGAAGTCGAATGCAATTTCTTTGCATCTTATGCTACAGGCATTGTTAGTCAAAACAAACCCCATATTCAAACTCGGGAGGGTAGAATTAGGGGGGACATGTTATTTTAGATCACTAATATTTTGATTTGTGCATGTTTTAGTTTTGCAGCTTGCTGGAGAAGATAACTGAAGCTAGGGCTCCGGCGCTTCTTTGGTCATCATGTTCAATTATGAGTTATGTGTTTATGATTTGATTTATGTTAATGGATGTAACGGCCGCCCTAGCGGTAGTGCGTGTGTTGTAGAGGAATTGGAATACCAGGGCACAGGTTTGATCCTTGCCTTGGTATTTTCATTTTTCATGTTTATTTCTCACAGATCCAATGCAGGACAGGCCAAGGCGCCCATCATACACCCTATCATCACTACCTTTGGATCTCAACAGGTCCAGTTCAATTGGCTCTAAAGATGGCCCAACGATGCACCTCCTGGAATAAGCTACATGGAATCACACGCAGACAGTTGGGCAGCGCGTTTGGGCCTAGCAATTTTGCTTTTCTCACACCCCCCATTTTTTTCTTCTACAACAGGCCCATTTCCTTTTTTTTGTTTTAATATTTATTTTGTTTTGAACAATTAACCTTTTTTAAATAATTAATTAAATCAATTTTACTCAGAAAAAAATCACAAAAATCACTAAAAAATAGATTTAGGTTTTGATTAATTATTTAATTTTTGATAAATAAAAATTGATTTAATTTAATCACATTGTGATTTTATTTTATTAATTAATTTAAAAATAATTAGAATTAGGGTTAATTATTATTTTACACAATAAAGATATTTTTCTAAACAAAACACCAAAAATATTTTCCTAACGCTTAGAATTTTTTAGGTTTTAATATCTTTTCCTATTTTCTTTTATTTGTTCTTTGCTATTTAAATTCTAGAAATAGATGTATAGGACGCACAGACGATTTTGTAATAGTTAGTTTATCTTCTCGCGTTTCTTTTTCTAAATATTGTAACTGCTCATGGAATGTAATAGCTTAGGATTTATTCTTCCCCGCCCTTTTACTTTCCGCACCTATATTATGTATGCATGTCTGTATATATAACTGTATAGTAATTAGGCGTGTATGGAAAGACATAAAATCAAACGATAGCTAACCCTAATCTCAAAGATTAAAATAACTGAATCACAACATACTTCACACACCCGCACCTCTAGGGTAGCCTCCACTTGTTGCCTCGGATAAAAACAGTCATGTCCCTCAAACGTGGGACGCTTTAGCAAAGACCCTCGGTTAAAAGATCATAGTCCCTCGATGACCCTTCGATGCTGCCTTCGATAAACGATCTTAGTCCCTTATGATAAATTTCTAAAGCGCCCTACGAGTTGACTTTATGATTGTACGATGACCCACGCTTGTCCCTAAAACATCCAACGATAGGGCTTTCTACTAACCCTTGGTTAGATAGCACTATCTAAAGGAAGAGGAAAAGAACAAAAGACTTTTGAGTAGGTTGATAGTTCTTAATCGCTTGCTCACAAACAAAAACATTTTTTTCACACAGTACACTTCTCTTCTGAAATATTTTCAAAAAACAAACACTTTGTATGCGTTCTCAACTTTACGGGAATCATTACAAAGTTTGCCAAACTTAGGCATTTTCAAAATATTTTCAAACTTACACATTCACAAGGCATTTTCAAAGTGAGTTAGCGATTAAGAGTCTGTAGATAACTACATATGAAAAGGGTGTTAACACCTTCCCTTTTCATAACCTACCCCCCTTACTCAGAAAAATTCTTAAAGATCTTTCCCGTTCTTTTCACCCTTTTCTTTATTGGATAAAAGAAAAGTCGATGGTGACTCTTGCTATCCGCAACATTTGCAATAAAACGCAAAACCAAAAGTCAGTTCTCCCACCGTATTATAGAACTGACGACTCTGCTGGGGAGAACTAAAAGTGGGGTTACCTTAAGAGCTATATCACATTTAATGCTTTACTTGCTTGATTTGTATGCTTTACATTTCGGGGTTTTGCTAGGGTTATTTATGTATAGATCATATACCCGGATCTGGGGGAATTTTAGGTAAGTAGCAATAGATTGTGAAAACTGTATGGAATATACCGATACGGTTGAAGCGATGGCTATGTTAGTGTGACACATTGGTTGGTGCTGGTGTCCCTTGAGTTAAGTCAAAGAGAATGTTGGGCTAATGCGTGGTGTCATAAATCACTAACTGATCGTAGAACCTTAGTTGACAAAACTTAGCCATTAGAAAGTAGAGAGATAGTCGGCTGTTGTGCAAACTGAAGTTTGTTGATACTCGATGCTACACTCATTGAGATTGGACTCTCGGGATATTACGGTTGCAAATCAGATGCTTGTGCTGAAACAATGCCTGGGAGAAAGATCAGTGATATTGAGACTCCTAGAACCCAATTACTTCTTTTAGGACAGGTTGAGCCAACTAAAACTTCAAGAGGGTACTTACCTACAAACTCCATGAAAGCCTAAACCTAAGGCCTTATGTGTTTTGTTTGTGTATGATTAATTGTTCGAACATGACATCATAACATCATAGCGTCATAGCATATCATTTTCACTAACAATTTCAAGGACCAAGGGATTTATCTTTATTCTTTGTTGTAGGTTATGGAATCCGCTCGTAGAAATACTATCTGGATCAACTTTATAAGGGTGTCTCCTCAGCTTAAGGAGTTAGTCTTAAGGGTTCCCGAAAGTTCTCCATTCTAGATTCAACTCAGGGAAGAATGGGACACCTTTGAGACTCAATTCTATGCAAGTGAAAAGAAAGTGTTGGAGCTTACAAAGCAACTTCATGAGGAGCAGAGTCTTAATGCATACATCAACACAAAGAGGAAGGGTCCATGGGAGATCTGAGTCTTAGGTTTTGGGAGTTCATATTGTAGTCTCTTTGAGACCCTCTTGTTTTCATTGTAAGCCAAAGAGGAAATTATAATTTTGAACTTACTAATAAAATCTTTGTTTCTGTTTTCTCTTGGTTAGCAAATTTAAATCTCCTAAGGTCCTTGAAAGCAATGCATTTACATATCATGCATGATTACATAACAGGTTTTCCATACAGGTTTTCTCATCTACTTACTATTTATTTTAGTATAAGATGGCCCTCGAACAAACTGTTAAGGACCTCCAAGCTCAGCATGCATAATTTCAAGAGACTATTCTAAATCTGGAACAGGGACAAAAGATCTGATGGCGCTCGTCACCAAGAAAAAGAAGACTAAAAAGTAGGTTGTTATCCTCAATATGGGGAGAAGATTCAAAGGTTCTGCTCAACCAGTTCAAGTGGGTGATATTTCCACTGAGGAAGATGGCAACCAAGAAGAGGGTGGTGGAAGCATCAAGCTTGAAGGTAGAAATAATCAGGGTTCTAAAGATGAAGACTACTCTGACAAAAATTATCCTCCTGCAGATGACAAGTACAAGCAGTTGGAAGACCGTCTCAAAGATATGGAAATCCATAAAGTTCCTGGATTAGATTTTGGAGAACTAGGACTAATCTCGGGTGTGTTCATCCCTCACAAGTTCAAATTCCCCGTCTTTTCTAAATATGACGGTGTCTCTTGTCCCAAACTCCATTTGAAATCATATGTTCGAAAGATTCAACCTCATACTGTAGATAGGAAGTTATGGGTCAATTTCCTTCAAGAAAGTTTGGCTGGAACTCAACTTGAATGGTTCTATCAGCTCGAAGGAACCAACATTCACACATAGGAAGACTTGGCCGTTGCTTTCTACAAGCAGTGTCAATATAATGTTGACCTTGCACCGACTCATGTGCAATTGCAAAACATGTGCATGGGCTCAAATGAAGGGTTCAAGGAATATGCACAAAAATAGAGGGATTTAGCTAGAAGGATGCAACCTCATTTGTATGACTGGGAGCTGGTAGATATGTTCATTGGCACTCTGACAAGCCCATTCTTTAATCTGCTCATTGGGAGTTCTTCATCTAGTTTTACTGAAATGATACTTACAAGATAAAGAGTTGAAAGTGGTATTAAGAGTGGGAAGATTCTGATGGCTACATCTTCTAATGATGTGAAGAATCCATTCGGTGGGAAAAAAGAAACCAATGCTATATATGGCCAAAAGGGCCATAGTAAAAATGACTGCCATCGGCTATGGGAACGGTGTTGATCTCTAATCCGGTGCATGTTCAACAACAGCAACAATAACAGGGCAACTGACTAAGGCCGGACGCTCTGTTAAGGAAGCTTACCAAGATCAGCATGCCTTTATCTCAGGCATTGCAACATTTGTTTAAAGTGGAACTCATTTCACTGTGGTATCCTCCTCAGAATACCAACACATCCTCTCCCAAGTACAATCCGAACGCAAAGTGTGCCTATCATTCTAACAGTCCTCGACACGACACCAACAATTGATGGGCCCTGAAAAACAAAATTCAGGACATGATTGAGAATAAGGAAATTGAGTTCGATCCTCCGGAGACTCTGAACGTGATTATTGCACCTATGCCGAAGCATGATAAAGGCATAAGTGCTATTGAAGATGTTCTGTATGTTGCCTCTGTAAGTAATGTGGTTACTCCTCTCTCAACAATAAAAAAGAATCTATTACAGGCTGGTTTATTTCTGGGCTATTTTAAAGAATGTTATTGTTGTGCAGCCCAACCTAATGGATGTAGGTTACTAAAGGAAGGCGTTCAGTTCCTGATGGATGAACACATAATTTTGATCGAGAAAGTTTCATATGTTGTGAATTTGTGCCAAGATTTTTTTAACGTATCTGGTACTCCTGTCAGGATCACTTCCAAGGGTCCTGTAAGGATTACTGCCAATTTAAAAGCTTCTCCCTTGATCATTACAACCCCTGGACCCATCCCATATTCCTCAGAAAAAGATATCCCGTGGAACTATGGATCCGACATCTACTACCGTGGCGTTAAACAAGAGTTGTCTGATGAAGATGTTGAAGATGTTGATCCCAATATTGACAATATTGCGGGGACCAACAAAGTTACTAGAAACGGAAGTATTTTCTCCCCAGTAATCTCTTCGAAAAATATTGGTACACTTGTTCAAGTCACAGTTACCAAGTCAACTGCCGATGCTCGGGGTAAAGAGCCAATAATCTAGCCTGCCCAGACGGAGGCACCTAAAGAAACCACAATCGAGGACACCTCCGGACAAGAGTTGGAATAGGTTTTGAAGATCATTTGCAAAAGTGACTCTAAAATTATTGAACAGCTGGGCAGACCCCGTCTAAAATCTCCATGTTATCTTTACTATTGTGTTCTGAAGCCCATACGCAGGCTTTAGTAAAATTCTTGAAGACTGCTCATGTGCCGAAAGAAATTTCGGCTGATCAATTTGGAAGTTATGTGGCTAGCTTAACAATTGATAATAGACTAGGCTTCTCTAATGTTGATCTGACCCCGAAGGAGAGAGATCATAATAGGGACATGTATGTCTCCATTGAATGCAGGGGCACTATGTCGGATCATGTGTTGATTGATATTGGTTCTTCGCTGAATGTTCTTCTGAAAGGAGCTCTTGACCGACTGGATTGTGAAGGGGTTGTTCTGAAACCCAGTAACATCATAGTTCGAGCCTTTGACGGATCAAAAAGAATGGTGCTTGGAGAAGTGGACCTCCCAATCAAAGTTGGTTCACGGATATTTGAGTCCACCTTCTATGTAATGGACATTCGGTCGGCCTATTATTATCTATTGGGATGCCTCTGGATCCATGGGGCAGGTGTTGTTACGTCCACCTTACACCAGAAATTGAAGTACCATGTAAGAGGAAAGATTGTTACTGTCTGTGGAGAAGAGGAATAGATGGTCAGCCACCTGAATTCATCCCGGTACATGGAGATGGACGGGGAATTCATAGAGACTCCCTGTCAAACTTTTGAAGTGATTCCTCCTGCTATTGTTAAATATGTTTCTTCCATTCCAAAGACCATCGGGATTCCGCACAAGATGGCTTCCTTGAAAGATGCCAAAGCTACTATAAAAGAAGGTGGTTGTACTATTTGAGGTCAGCTTCCTGATATTCGTTATAAATCTAACATGTTTGGTTTGGGCTTTACTGCAGAAGATCAAAGGGTTGTTCGTCACGCTCGGGCTAGAAGACCTTCATTTTGTATCTTTAACAACGGAGTCAATGCTATAGAGGATGTTGATAGTGATTATGATTTCGACAGCTGGATATTCCCTACCATTGGCGGTGGACTCGATAATTGGAAAGCATAAGACATTTTCCCTATCTGCTTTAGCCAGAAGTAATAGCTACATTTCTGTCTTATTTTCTTTAAAAAAATTTGTTATGGAATAAACAATGACTTTAAACCTTGTGTCTTACCCGGGGCACAATGGTTCATTTGTTAAGGGTTGATAATTCATAAACATTGTTCATTTAATAAAAACATTGGATGTTTTGCATTCAAATTTTATGCTCCATGTTTCTCTTTTGCTTATTTCATTTTCAAAACAGCTATGTATTCTTACACACACCCACACACTACATTGCAGATCCTCTTCCACTCCAGATCTCGTTGATAACAAATGTGCTATTTTCGTTTATGACTTTGAAAATCCGATCTACCAAGCTGAGGACGAAGGTGAGGAAGATTGTGAAATACCCGGAGAACTTTCCAGACTCTTAATACAAGAATAAAAGGCTATCCAACCACATGAAGATCCAGTCGAAGTTGTAAACTTGGGAACCGAGTCAGACAGAAAAGAAGTCAAGATTGGCTCCAACTTATAGAGCAGTGTCAAGAAAAGATTAATCCAGATTTTGCATGAATATGTTGAAATCTTTGCTTGGTGATACGAAGACATGCCAGGGCTTGATACTGATATTGTGGTTCACCGTATGCCAATGAAAGAGGGTTGTTCTCTTATTAAGCAGAAAGCTTGTCGCATGCGTCCTGAGATGTCAAAGAAGATCAACGCCGGGGTTATGAAACAATTCAATGCAGGTTTCTTAGAAGTGACATCATATCCTAAATGGGTTTCTAATGTTGTTCTGGTTCCAAAAGTTAGGGATTAAAGCTTACGACTATGTCCCATTGGATCACTTACAACAAGCTTTATTACCAACGTCAAGTTCAAACGGTACAGATCAATTCAATCACTTTCTTCTGACAGCGAGGGATGAGATGCTTGAAGACATAGGGACAATAGCAGAGTTGGAACCCGACAAGATTACTTCCACATAGCTATATGTTTTGTTTTCACTTTGTACTCTTTTCATTTCACGACAATTTCCTCTTACTAGGATTTATGCCTCCCTGTATAAAATTTCCTGTTTATGGGCAAACTATCATTAGAAATATGAATTTCAAGTTTTAACTTTTTGTTTTAACTTTTTCTGTTTTGTTTGCAAAAACGTCCAATGACTAAAATTGAATGAACATATGCATATGAATATGATTAACTGTTAACAAATATATGCATAAAAACAGGAATAAGCATTTACTCAAGACTCTAGGAGTTGGGATAACGTTCAAGCTGTCCACAAATCCCCAATGAGAGATCCTTACTGGATTATCCCCACAGAGTAGTCTTAACAAGCTCACCAGCAAATCACCCCCGAGGATAAAGGAATGTGGTCTTTTTCCCATTAATGTCGCCTACTTATGGAGTCCCAATCAAGTACAGTTTATGGAAATTCTCTTCCCCAACTGAGTTTATTTCTCCAGAACTGTAAAATCCCCTACAGATTTCTTTTCTCCAGTAGAGCTCATCTCCTCAGCAAGGGTGTTTCCCCAACAGGGTTTATTTCTCCAAAAGGGTTTATTTCCCCAACAGGGTTTATTTCCCCAACAGATTACAGTCTCCTCAGCTTGAGTTTGTTTCTACCATAAATTACAAGCAAGACTCCCACCTCCAGCAAAGGGCAGTCCGGATCGCTATCCCCAGGAAGTTGCTACAGAATCTGAAATCGGACCAGATACCGCTCAAACTTATCCTCCCCAGACGAGTAAGTATCCATATCATAAACTAGGTCAAACAGCAACTCGGAAGTTTATCCATCTCTTTTATCCACAATCAGGGTATATAAGAACTAAAATCCCTAGTAGAGCAATGAACAACCAATGTTCTTGGACTCTTCTCCCCAAATAGGAATCAAAACTCCCCAACAGAGTTTCCTCAAGAAGAAAGCATGAATATCCATTAAGATCAAAGATATACATACTCTTCATCCCCAGTAATAGTCAGGGATTTATTTTCCCCAGCTAAATGTTATACGAAGTCACCAATATACTTCATTCTCATACATCATTTACAAACGCCATAGCATGTGCATACGAAACGCATATAGCAAAGTCTCATTTATTTTTGAGAACATCGTTACGCAAATACATTTCACACATCATGTCATTGCATACCGCTAACTCTTTACCTTTTCAGAAAAGATCAATCAACAGAAAAACATCATCAACTACCTATATGACCAGACAGTCTTCTCAAAGGCTACATCTGACAAATGGTTACTTAAGCAATTTCCTCAGAAGGTCATTCTCAAAGAGACATCTTCTTCCAGTTAAAGTTTGGCATAGACATCTTCTAGCTAAAATTAAATCGAGCGTATATTTATTCTGATACTTCTTCCAGTTGAAGTCGGGCGTAGACACCTTCTGGATCGGATTAAATCGAGCATAGATTTATTATGATACTCCTTTGGAAAAGTCGGGCGTAGACACCTTCTAGCTCGGATTAAATCGAGCATAGATTTATTCTGATACTCCTTTGGAAAAGTCGGGCGTAGACTCTTTCCAACATATTTTCTAGTTGAAGTCGGGCGTAGGCATCTTCTGGCTCAGATTAAATCGAGCATAGATTTATTCTGATACTTCTTCCAGTTGAAGTCAGGTGTAGACATCTTCTGGCTCAGATTAAATCGAGCGTAGATTTATTTTGATGCTTCTTCCAGTTGAAATCGGGCGTAGACATCTTCTGGATCAGATTAAATCGAGTGTATATTTATTCTGATACTTCTTCCATCTGAAATCGGGCGCAAACATCTTTTAGATCAGATAAAATTAGGCGTAGATTTATTCTGATACTTCTTCCAGTTGAAGTCGGGCATAGATATCTTCAGGCTCAGATTAAATCAAGTGTAGATTTATTCTGATACTCCTTCAGAAAAGACAGGCGTAGACTCATTCCAACATATTTTCTAGTTGAAGTTGGGCGTAGACATCTTCTGGCTTTGATTAAATTGAGCGTAGATTTATTTTAATACTTCTTCTAGTTGAAATCGGGCGTAGACATCTTTCGGCTCAGATTAAATCGAGCATAGATTTATTCTGATACTCCTTTAGAAAAGTCTGGCGTAGACATCTTCTGGTTCAGATTAAATTGAGCATATATTTATTCTGATTATCCTTTTGGACCAAGTCGAGCATAGACTCACTCCAAGTACATCTTGCAAGACAAAGTCGGGCGTAGACCTAGTCTAATTCCTATCAATGGTTATTTTGGATGGAATCGATAAGCCCATCTCCGTTGACTCTCTTTCACCTCTCCAGATGGCATCTTTAAGCCCATTCCTGATATAATCAATCAACAATGTAACTTTGTGCACCAGCGAGTGCAAATTTCTGAGCACTTAAGTGTTCAATCATCTTCTACCTTCAAGTCACGAATGGCGAGCAGGCTAGTCTAACTCTTCAGGTTTAAGAAGATTAAACAGGGGAAGCTGTTGTACCCCAAAATTTTCCCTCCCATTTTTCTTCAAGACATGCTCACAAAGGCCTCAAGTACTCAAAGCTACTCAAGGGTTAACCAGTCAAACCTCCTCCTAAGCAATGGGTCCAAAACTAGGTTTCATCTTGCACAAGGAAGAATGGGTTTCAAAGGTATCAATTGGTTTCCATGGTTCTCTATAGGTCTTCAAAAATGTTCATGTCAAGTTTCAAGCCTTGCATCACAAGTTTGCTCAGTTAATGGATCAGATGACTAAAAATCAACTATATTGGGTAAAAAGACAATTATGGTCAACATACAGTCAAACTTCAAGATTTTTGGTCAATATCAACATTTTGAAGTTATTTTTATCATTTTATCAAAGGTTGATCATGATTCCTCAAGGAAAACCCTCAAATCATCAAAAGTCCAAAGTTGACAAATTAAGGTTTCCTTAGGAGAAGTCAATTGAACTTTGACCAAGCCTAACTTTCACATGGTTCATCAACTTTTCCCCAAAAAAACTCATTTTGAAGGAAATTCAATTCTCTACAACTTTGTATTCATTCTCAAGTCCAAAAAGTGCTTCATTGGAAAGATGTGAGCTAATACATTACAGGTCATTTCAAAAGTCAACAAAAAGACATTTTTTGTCAAGCCAATTTGCATCAAGATAAAGTCTCCAAATGCAAAAATAATAAAAATATAAATTGTAGAGAACATCTTGAGCTTTCCAAAAAAGTCATAGATCACCTTCAAAATATGAAAATTGAGCAAATTATGAGTTGCACAAGTTGGACAATTTTTTAGAAATGCATGAAATCTCAATTGAGCAAATTTGTGATTTTGGGCTATTGGGCCTATGTTTTGGAATTTAAACGTGCTCATGAGATGTTTAAGGACCCATAAGTGCATCCATGCATTATTTTAGTTTTTATTTTATTTATTTTGATTTTTATTTATTTAAAATCAAAATTAAATTAAATAAATACAAAATAAATGCAAGAAATATGTAAGATCTAAAAATCTAAATCTTGTTGAAACCAAATGGCTCATGACAAGCTGTCCAAATTGTGTGGACCAAGAGGGGAAGGAAATATTCACAAAATTGGAAACATTTCAAGTTATTTTGGAATAAAATCACACTTTGACTACATGAGATTCTTGCCTTCTTTGTTAACCTAATATGATCTCATATATATGCATAACACTCAGACCAAACGAGGATACGAGTTGCTGCCTCAAGAGCTAGGTTTTCAAAACATAAAATTCAAAAGAAAGTGCAAGCTTTTATCTCAAAGTTCCAGCCTTTCTCAACCTAAAAACTAGTGATTAAACATCACTCTTGAGGTTCCCAGGAGTCTCTTCAAATCCATAAGCACGTCCAACTGTGCCCAGAACGCCCCACTTGACAACACCGACTTAGTAAGGTTTTAAAATTTGAATTTCTGATTTTAATCACATTTCATGACATACTAACATTTGGTTGAGTTTATGTGAATTTATAGATCAGTTATGGGTGGTTAAATCAGAGGTTCTACGTTAGGATCAAAGATGCCATGGTTAGGGCAGTCGAATGCAATTTCTTTATATCTCATGCTACAAGCATTGTTAGTCAAAACAAACCCCATATTAGAACTCGGGAGGGTCGAATTAGGGGGGACATGTTATTTTAGATCACTAATATTTTGATTTGTGTAGGTTTTTATTTTTGCAGCTTGTCGGAGAAGCAACCGGAGCTATGGCTCCGGCGCTTCTCCGATCATCATGTTCAATCATGCGCTATGTGATTATGATTTGATTTATGTTAATGGATGTAACAGTCGCCCCGGCGGTAGAGCGGGTGTTGTAAAGGCATTAGAATACCAGGGCACGGGATCGATCCCTGCCCCTGGTATTTTCATTTTTCATTTTTATTTCTCACAGATCCAATGCAGTACATGCCAAGGTGCGTATCATACACCCTCTCATCACTCCCTTTGGATCTCAACAGGTCCAGATCTGTTGGCTCTAGAGAAGACCTTACGTTGCACCTCCTGGAATAAGCTACATGGAATCGCACGCAGACAGCTGGGCCAGCGCGTTTGGGCCTAGCAATTTTGCTTTTCCCACACCCCCCCCCCCATTTTTTTTCTTCTACAACAGGCCCATTTCCTTTTTTTTGGTTTTAATATTTATTTTACATTGAATAATTAACCTTTTTATAAATAATTAATTAAATCAATTTTAATCAGTAAAAAATCACAAATTTCACTAAAAATTAAATTTAGGTTTTGATTAATTAATTTAATTTTTGATAAATAAAAACTGATTTAATTTAATCACATTTTGATTTTATTTTATTAATTAATTTGTAAACTAATTAGAATTAGGGTTAATTATTATTTTACACTATAAAAATATTTTTCTAAACAAAACACCAAAAATATTTTCCTAGCGCTTAGAATTTTTTAGGTTTTAATATCTTTTTCCTAATTTATTTTATTTATTCTTCGCTATTTAAATTCTAGAAATATATGTATAGGTCGCACAGACGATTTTGTAATAGTTAGTTTATCTTCTCTTGTTTCTTTTTTTAAATATTGTAACTGCTTATGGGATGTAGTAGCTTAGGATTTATTCTTCCCCGCACTTTTACTTTCTGCACCTATATTATGTATGTATGTCTGTATATATAATTGTATAGTAATTAGGCGTGTATGGCAAGACATAAAATCAAATGATAGCTAACCATAATCTCAAAGATTAAAATAACTGAATCACAACACACTTCGCACATCCGCACCTCTAGGGTAGCCTCCACTTGTTGTCTCGGATAAAAACAGTCATGTCCCTAGAACGTGGGACGCTTTAGCAAAGACCCTGGTTAAAAGATCATAGTCCCTTGATGACCCTTCGATGTTGCCTTCAGTAAACGATTTTAGTCCCTTACGATAAATTTCTAAAGTTGCCTTTATGATTGTATGATGACATGCGCATGTCCCTCAAACATCCAACGATAGGGATTCCTACTAACCCATGGTAGGATAGCACTATCTAAAGTAAGAGGAAAAGAACAAAAGACTTTTGAGTAGGTAGATAGTTCTTAATCGCTTGCTCACAAAGAAAAACATTTTTTCACACAGTACACTTCTCTTCTAAAATATTTTCAAAAAAACAAACACTTTGTAAGCGTTCTTAACGATACGGGAATCATTACAAAGTTTTCCGAACTTAGGCATTTTCAAAATATTTTCAAACTTACACATTCACAAGGCATTTTCAAAGTGAGCTAGCGATTAAGATCCCGTAGATAACTATGGATGAAAATGTTTCTAACACCTTCCCTTTTCATAACCTACCCCCCTTACTCGGAAAAATTCTCAAAGGTCTTTTCTGTTCTTTTCACCCTTTCCTTTATTGGATAAAAGAAAAGTCAGTGGCGACTCTTGCTATCCGCAACATTTGCGATAAAATGCAAAACCAAAATTAAGTTCTCACACCGTATTACAGCAACAAACCAAAATATCTGAGCCACATTCCTCGAAAAGGATACATATGCATTAGGTTGTGGGGCCTAAGCGAGTACAACTTTGTAAAATACTCCTTCTTTTCCCCGTGTTTTATTTTACGTGCATTATCTTTTAGCATTAAGCTTTAGACATATATTATATACACCCTTAGATTAGAGCAAACTTGAGTAGATTATATGGAGTACCATAGACGTGAGGGGTGTTAATACCTTCCCCTCGCATAACCGACTTCCTTATCCTTTTTCTCTTTGTCGAAATGAACATGCTCCTTTCCTTCCCTCAGGTTCACTCGGTGTTTTCTTTCTCTTTCTTAGGATTAATAACATTGATGGTGACTCTTCTGTCTTTTACCTCCTTTGTGCTTTGATAAAATCCCAGACATGACAATTGTGTGTTCTAATGGGAGCTTCTTAAAGGATTTCTATGCATAATGAGTCCTTTGAATGATAGATTAAGAACCAGAATGATTGGTATCTGTATTATGGAGCTGATATCCCATATAATGTCTTAACATCATGATTCATGATGGCTATTTTGTTTTTAATTCTTGAGATTGTGCATGTGTAGTTGGATGCTCAAGCGTTATTGTTAGAAGTGGAATTTCTGGAAATGTGGATTAGAAAGTGGAGAGTCTAATCCTGTCTACAGTATTATGCTCGGTAAATACATGACTACCTTTTTGAAGACTCCACTAGTATCAGCAACTACTAGTGGATGTAAGGGCATAAGACTGTTGACAAATACTGAGGTCTGAGCATAGTGTTTTGAGGATGCGTTTTTCTTCTGCTGCATGTCACTCCAAATGAGTGTTGATAATCTGGATCTTAGTAAAGATTTAAAGCAAACTAATAAGTTTTGAAATTTATGAGTGACTTCACACCTAGTATGCATGACATCTTGCCTACTCAAAAGGTCATGATACAGAGTGTGGTTATGAAACGACAGTAATCATATGTGTCCTTGTGTTGTGAAGAAGTCAGAGTACTTGGATGTATTCTCAAGGAGTGGGAGTATCTAACTTTGGTATGAATCTACTAAGGGAGTCGGGGTTCAGCATATACAGGAAGTGTTGTTCTTCAACATGAAAGCATGAAGTCTTTCATGTGCTTTCATCTAGTTCTCAAGTTTTCATCTTCAGCTGGAGCATTGGTTATTCATGACAAGGGGAGTCATGTATTTGTCTATGGATTGTTGATGCAATGGTACAAATATTGTTTAGCTAGAGTGTTATTCAATCTTGTGGAGATCTTATGCCTCTTATGAGGATGTGATGTCAGACAACATGTTATGACATTATGAAATTTTTGGTGATCTTGACAAGGCATGGTTTGTTTTAGCCATGTGAAGCTGGGTTAAATTAGAAGTTCACATATCTCTTGTGTGTTTATGGTTGAGTTTGAGAGAATTTATTTTTCTCTACAGTTTTTCTTGAAGGACTCTCTAAGGGTCTTTATTATTGAGAGATGTCACAAATGTGATATTCAAATGTCTTGGTGTGTGTCACTAAGTCTAAGTGAAAGGAGAACACTTAGAACACGGTTGAAGACAATGTGGATGAAAATGTGTTAGTCAATATTTGTGCTTGTAATATCTGACTGAATGTCAAAACATTATTCAGGACATGTTTTTTGTAAAACCAACAAAGGATTTCTGTGGACAGTTTGATCAAACATGCGTCAGAAGGTGTGTTTGAATTTTCATGTGCATGTATTTAGACTGGTTCTTTTCAGAAGAAACAATACAGGATTATTAAAGACGTTCAAAGTTGTTCTTGAACGGTGCACATTGTTGTTTGGTGGCAGTTTCTCCTAAAATAATGTTTCTTTTGACCAAGATTATTGCTACATTCTAAGATCATTATTTCCCGAGTAAATGACTTGCTTTTTATAAAGGGTTTTCATGTCCTCTTTCACCATACGAATATTCATCATTATAATGGGTTTTATTAGGATTTGGGTAAGTTGTTCTTGGGTATGGTATTGTGAAGGCTTCCTTTGCCAAGTTTTGGCTAAAAAGGGGGAGAAATGTGATGAGCAAAGTGCTCAAGGCGCTCGGTTGATTAATCTGGAGGATGCTTTTATAGATTTGTCACAAAGATGTCAGATAAGAAGTTATATATCCTATGTTTGCATTCTTTTGTGACTTGTGATCTGGGTTATGAACACAATTGTGACATGTGTTCTAAGTTACCAGGAGTGGTGGTTGATTTGTCTAGGTCGACTGGTGGTTGCTAATCAAAAAGTGGTTAAGTAATCTCTTATTCCACCATTAGTCTTTTGTGACAAGAAATGGTTCCTAATTTGAGGGGGGTGTCAACTATCTTCTTCCTCGTGTACACAAAATAACTTCAGGACCTTCTACTCTTTTTCTTGAAGGTGTTGTTCTTTGGTGATGGGTTTAATATTGCAATGGAGCTTATTCAAAATGCTGAAAAGAAGATGTCGAACAAGATGTCCTGACATCTTATCTGAAGATTGGCTCCATGGTGTTATACTATTGAGTTTAGTAGTTGCTGAAGACTACTTTTGAAAAATTATTTTGATTTATTGTTGTAATCTAGGTTGTAATTTTTATTATTTGTTTTAGCCAAAATTTGCCCAAGGGGGAGATTGTAAGTTCCTTAGTTTTAAGGTTGGCATTCATTTTTGCAAAACAAATAAGACAACAATATGTTAGATAGGAGATATTAACTTGCTGACAGAAACATGTTAAGAAAGAAGTCATATCTTATGTTGAGATGAGAAGTTCTCATCATCTGGAACAAAATGTCAGATAAGATGTCCTATGAAGGAGCATATGACATCGCGCCTGAGCTGAATTGGACTGTTATATTCTGTTGAGTTACAAAAATATAATATGCTTTGAGGATATAATATTATCCTATGTGGCACTGAGTTGTAGGTCAAGAAAAATCAAGAAGAATATTGACTTTCAAAATGTAGAGATAATTTAGGAAGATTTGATTAAAGATCTATTTTTATGCAGAATCTTCTGCGGTTTTATAACAGTTGATGAGTTGTGTTTGAAGGCCCAAATCCATTTGGGTATAGGTTATAAATAGAAGCATTATAACCTAGGATTAGTATCAGCCGAGAATTATCAAGATGTAGTCATTAGGGCTAAGTCTGTAGGCACTCTCTAAGAGAGTTGGTGTATTTGTGAACCACTAAATTTGTGAGATGGTCATTATGTTCTCATTCAGAAGATGTGAAGTAATGAGTTGAGTATTGTTCTTGGAGAAATATTTTAAGCAACTCCAAGTTGTGTTCTTAGTTAAGAGTAAAGTTGTAAATGATAAAGTTTAGCTTTAGGTCTTAGCTAGGTACTGTCATGGAAGTGTGTCTTCCTGTTTGTTCAGAATTGTTTTATTCCAATTGATGTCTGTAATTGAAGAGGGATTGGGGTGTTCCTTATATCTTGGTGAGTTTTAGATAGAAATATAGCACGGATAGTGATTAAGTGAGAAGTTGTAAACGGGGGATTTTAGCTTCGAATTGATACTATCATAGTGGATTTATCCCTGACTTGGTATGCCCCAGAGTAGGAGAGTTGCTCCAAAATGGGTTAACAATTCTGGTGCATTTTTTATGTTTTTCAGTACTGTTTTTAATGTTTATATCTTTCCTGTTTTTTGAAGTCAGAATCAGATGTCCCAACATGTCATAGGACATCTGAATTCTCTCATACCATAATTTCAGTATTGTTATTAGCATTAAAACTTGTTTGTTTATGAGTGTTAATTTAATGAAATGAGTGTTACATATTTTGAATCAATTCATTCATTTTGTGCTTGTTTATGCTTTCCATTTTTAAAATCAATATTTCTCTTATTTTACTTTTCCCTATCAAACTTTTGTTTATGCAAAATTGGAAGGAGGGTGATGAAAACGAAATACCCATAATTGTTGTTGGTATGCTTTCGAATAAAACTTTGCTGATGATATAAGGTATTATGGATATACGCATTAAGGATCGCTGCGTATTTATTTTAATAGGACTCCTAGCAAGACAGTTTCTAAAACTTCTTATGAATTGTTGACAGGAAGGAGACCAGATATCAAACAAAAGTAAAGGTGTATAATAATCCATATGAAAATATATAAATTTTATTGTCATGATCATAGTACGAGAATAATTGAGTTTAGTAATGCCCAGTTTATTGAAATGGTCAGTTCAGTGGGAGTAAGAAATCACATAAATTGGATATTGTGGTGACTTGTAGAGAATATTATTCACTTAAATAATCCCTCCATGTTGGTTTCTATATAGTTGCGTTATCATCATACAACAAAATGAGACAACAATTTACTATTCACTTAGACATTGATGAGGATCCAATCTCGTTCACATAAGTCATGGAAAGCTGCAAAGAAGGTTCTTAGGTACTTACAAGGAACCAAATATTAAACGCTCATATATAGAACGTAAGATCACCTTGAAGTGATTGACTATTTTAGATTTAAATGTTGTGGAATGTGTGGACTCAAGGAAACCCACATTTGAGTATGTTTCATTCTGACTAGAGGATCAATATTATGGAAGAATGGAAAAATAGTCTATACTTGCTTCTTCTACTATAGAGGCAGAATTTGGCATATGCTTTGAGGCCACAATTCAATCATCGTGGTTGCAGAATTATACCTTAGGGCTTGATATTATCAATAGTATAGTTAGGCTACTAAGGACTTATTGTGATGATTCTGCAGATGTCTTCTTCTCTAAGAATGGTGAGTATTAAAAGGGTGATAAACACATGAAATTGAAGTACTTATTATTGAAAGAAGAAGTGCATAAACAAAAGTGTAATTTGAACATATTGGTAAAAGATTTTAATGATAGAGGATCTGTTAACTAAAGATTTACCGTCCAAAACATTTGTTGGTCATGTGGAAAGGATGGACATTATGTAAAAGTCCTTGTTAACATCAGTGTGATATATATATATATATATATATATATATATATATATATATATATATATATATATATATATATATATATATATATATATATATATATATATATATATATATATATATATATATATATATATATATATATATATATATATATATATATATATATATATATATATATATATATATATATATATATATATATATATGTGTGTGTGTGTGTGTGTGTGTGTGTGGTAGAAAGAAAGCAAAGCATATATAAAACCTTTTTGTATTAAAATTACGTGCTTACAATAGAAATAAAAATCCCTTTATATAGGGATACAAAGGCTTACTATTTAAGCCAATAATAGCTACCTATGATAGCCAGTTACAACAAACAAAGATGAATTATTAATGTCGGATACACATTGGGCCCCATTGACACAAAAATAATTCACAAAAAACAAAGTAGACAGAAGATTCTTTTTTATTGTTTCAAAATAAGATTCTCTCTTATCTTCGTTTTTGGAATTATTGCTTCTGGACAATTCTTGTCATTTCTTTGTCTTTTGTCATAGCTTTATTGCCAATAAGATTCTTTTATTGTTTCAAGATAAGATTCTCTCTTATCTTTGTGTTTGCCATTATTGCTTTATGGATAATTCTTGTCATTGCTTAGTCCCTTGTCATAGCTTTAGCCTTGGCTATTTCTTTATCCTTTTGGGCCATAGATTGAATCATAGCATCCCAGAAGTCTTCAGCTGTGGGATCATCATTTTGAGCTTCTCCAGCTAAAACTTCAAAGGTGTTCGAATCTATTGATCCCATGGATGAACTGGTCTTCATGGATTGCATATCATCTTTTGAAGTTTGATATTGGAAAGTGTAGAAGAATTGAGTCTTCATATGGTCTAAAGTTCTGACCATAATTTCTTCTTCTGTTTCATTGGGATACTGTCTTTGAAAAAAGTTTTTCAGGTTTCCCATAGACATTTGTTGGGAGTTTTGATCTTTAACATTGCTAATTTTGTCTTCACTCATGGCTGATTTGATTAGAACAATTTTGTCATGGATGTCTTCTAAACTCATTTTATTCCACCATTTGTAGAAAAGAAAATTTTCTAGAATTGGCACATTAAACTTGTCACTGGAAATAGTGATATTCCATCTCCAAATCCAAGGAATTTGAAACTTAGTGAAGAAAAGAAATGGACATTGTCCAGTTATCAAATTTGATGAAATATTTAATACTAGTGGACTATCGTCGCACCAAAGAGTATACAATTTATTTAACTCTTTTGGAAAAATTTCCAGCGTAGGACCAAATTTAGTCCAACAGGCATAAAACCAATTTGAAATGGGTCTATTAATCACATCTGGATTAATTGAGAAAAACCAAGAATGTTTGTTCTTAGGATTTTGGTAATGAAAGGCTTGGGTGAAAGCCTGGACATAGTCCCAATAATTGAAATAAATATATATTCTGTCGGAAATTCTTATTTCCTTTTCACCATTAGGGTTAAGACCCCATTCTCTAGGTGATAAGATCTTATTAATGTGGCATTTGCTGAAGTTTATGAAACTTTCAGGATTGTTGTTTTGATAATGATGAGTAAAAGTTGTTGATTCAGTAATTGCTCGTAATATTTCTAAATGTGGTCTTGGTTTACCATGAAGACCTGGATATCCTCTAACCAAAACTTCTTTGGATGTTTCAGGTATAACCTGTTTTAGAATTCCTCCATATCCTAAGTCTGAATCATCAGTTTCAACGATTTTAAAATACTTGGGATTAGCCAGAGATAAGCAAGGCAAATATTTAACCTTGTTTTTAATTCTTCGGACTGCTTGAGAATGTTTATCAGTCCAAGGGCCATGATTTTTTCTAAGCCTAGCATGTAATATACTAGTATCATTGGCAAGATTCTCATAGTAATCGGCAATATAATTAAGACTACCAAAAAATATTTGTAATTGTTTCTTATCAGTAATGATATCAAGTAACTTAAAAGCAAATTCAATACTTCTTTGAATAGGAATAATAGTTCATTGATCAATTTCATGTCGTAAAAATCTAACTTTAGTCAGGAATATTTTCATCTTAGGCGCGGATATAACTAATCCATTATGCTTAATTAAACCTTTTAATATTTTCAAATGTTTCATATGTTGATCAATTGTTATAGAAAAAACTAAAACATCATCAATGTAAACAATTATATATTCCGTATAAGGAATAAAAATATCATTCATAATATTTTGAAATTCAGAAGGGGCGTTCTTTAACCCAAACGGGAGGACGTTCCATTCTAAATGTCCAAAAGGCACAGTGAAGGCCGTTTTATACTTATCAGCTTCATTAATCTGAATTTGCCAATAGCCAGATTTCATATCGAATTTAGAAAAGATTAATGCAGAGTTTAATCTATCTAATAAATCTTTTTTATTAGGAATAGTATATCTAATCCATTTTAACACCTTATTAAGGGGTTTGTAATTGATAACAAGTCTAGGGATGCCGCGTTCTCTTTCAGCAGCATTATTAACATAAAAAGCAATGAAACTTCAAGGAGATTTAGATTTTCTAATTAAACCATTCTCTAAAATAGAATTTATTTCTTCCTTACATAGGTTTAAATACTCATGATTCATCTGGGTTGGTCTGGCTTTAGTGGGAATCCGACTTTCATTAAAGTCATCAAGATAAGGTAAAGAAATAACATGTTTCTTTCTATCTCAAAAATCATTTGGAAAATCATTGCAAACTTCATCTTTAAATTGTTGATCAATTAATTTGATTTGTCCTTTTATCTCATCTTTATAAAGTTGTTCATTAATATTTAATAAACTAACTTCTTATTTAAGAAAACCTAATTGTTTTTCTTTATTTAAGAGAATACTATTAACCTCATTAAGCATTTTAATATGAGGATCAGTAATCAATTCAAAACTGACCTTCTTACCATTAATCATGGTGGTGATGCCTTTAGTGTCAACATTTATTAAAGGCATAATGCTATTTAAAAAAGGAGTTCCAAGAATAACCTTGTGAGTCATGTTTTTAACTAATATAAAATGGGTAGGTAAACAAATATCTTGATTGCAAACGTAGGTATTAGGTAATTTATAATTAACCGTTAATTTGTCACCACTAGCCTGAGCAAGGGTTTGAGTGGTTTTTGTATAATATTTGGTAGGAACAATTCGTTCCTGAAGACAATTAAGATCAGCGCCACTATCAATAAGGGCGACTTCATTCTGTAATATAAATGTTCTGTTAATAACTAAAGTTATTCTAACAAACCATTTTTGAGAAATTACTCTGTCAATCAGAGTGAGAAATCCATCATTAGTGGAAAGACTGCTAGTAGAAGATATTTCTTCAACTTTAGGGGTACCCGTTTCAAGTAAGGAACCCCTTTGAGATAATTTTTGATTATCCTTCTTTATCTGAGTAATTTCAGATTTCAAAAGATTAATTTCTCTATTTAAATCAGTAAGGGAAACAGGAGTTTCACGGATATGGGACTGTTGAAATCTGGATAAAATCTCACTTAGTTGGTAAGGGGCTTCAATAATAATAGGAGATTCTTTTTTAGAGTTTTCTTGAATTAAAACTTCAAGCATTTTTCTTTTAAGATTATTATCAGAAATAGACTCAATAGCTTTTATAGCTTCATCTTGTTCTGCAGTAAGAACATTAAGACCGTTCATGTCAACAATAGACTTCCAATAATCTATTTGATTACATTGACAATTATTATTGTCAGAACTATTAGAGGAATAATCTGATGATGATTCATAGATCATGTCAATATCTTCATTAGAAGAATTGGTTTCTGAGTCAGATTTAAGTAAACAAACTTTCTCAAGTTAAGAGCGTAATTGCTCATCCTCAATTTCATTGAGAGATTTTTTGGTCCAACATTGGTTTGCATAGTGACCAGCTTTACCACATTTGTGGCAAGATACATCAAGCATTTTTGCTTTTCTTTTGCCTTTATGATTAAAAGTCTTTTCTTTTGGTCTACTTTTATTAAAGTGACCATGTTTCTTATTCTTCTTGTAAGAGTTTTTATAATTATCCTTATTTTTATGAGATTTATTCCTGAAAATTTTTCTTTTTCTCTTTTTATTCTCAGGAGATCTTCCAAGATCAAAGGCGAATTGGTCACAGAATTCACCCATTTGGTGTTTTTCAGAAAGTTTCTGTTTTTTAAGCTGATTTATAAGCTTAATATGATTACATAAGGTTAATCCTTCATTAACACAAGTACTAATAATTTGGCCATAAGTAAGATTAGGATAATTAATATTTATCCCATCATTTTTACTTCTTAAAGAATGTCTAACTTTTTCAGAAAAGAAATGAGGTAATCCATCAATAAATTTGGCTTTCCAGTGGATAGAGTTATGGTTTTTTAATTGATAAACTCTAGAGAAAAAGGTATCTTTGTACCATCTAAAATGTGTAAGGGAGGGACATCTTAGATTCTGAAGTAGAGTTTGAATTTTTTTCTCTAATAGGGATATTGGTTCCAACAAAATGTTGAAGGATAGAGAGACACAGTGTATAAACCGCATCTTCTCCTGTGGTGGAAATACCACTTTTTGCGATTCCAGGAACTTCGGGCTTAACTATTTTCTTATGGTTAAGAATATCTTTTTTCTGACTATCAGTGAGATAATAATCCCACCAGCCTCTTAATTGACCAACAAATCCAGTTGATATAAAGGAGGCAATATCTTTGTTGAAATTTCCGTGTTGTTTACAAACAATAGAATACACAATCATTCTATGTATGGCATCAAGGATTTGTTTGTCATTTAATCTATCAATGTTCTATTCGTAAATAGATTTTCCAGAATATGAATTTTGGAAGGGTTCAGGTTCCTCAAAAAGTAAATCTTGAGGAGAGGGGCGCTTATAATAGTATTTGTCCAAAGGTTTAGAGTTATAAATAGAGTTTATTTCATTAGTATTTTGATTATTAATGTCTAAGTCAGCAAACATATTTTCTAAATCATTAAGGTCTTCTTCATTAGAGGAGTCTTGATTAGACATAACCGTTAAATGTAAATCTTTAAGCTTTTTCTCCAGAATACGAACAAACTCATCTCCGTTGGTTTCCATTTAATTCAACCAATATTTCAGATGTTCCTATAATTCAACCTCTTATTCCTATAGAAGGATTTAAAATGGAAACCAACGGAGATGAGTTTGTTCGTATTCTTGAGAAAAAGCTTAAAGATTTACATTTAACGGTTATGTCTAATCAAGACTCCTCTAATGAAGAAGACCTTAATGATTTAGAAAATGTGTTTGCTAAATTAGACATTAATAATCAAAATACTAATGAAATAAACCCTATTTATAACTCTAAACCTTTAGAGAAATACTATTATAAGCGCCCCTCTCCTCAAGATTTACTTTTTGAGGAACCTGAACCCTTCCAAAATTCATATTCTGGAAAATCCATTTACGAATAGAACATTGATTGATTAAATGACAAACAAATCCTTTATGCCATACATAGAATGATTGTGTATTCTATTGTTTCTAAACAGCACGGAAATTCCGACAAAGATATTGCCTCCTTTATATCAACTGGATTTGTTGGTCAATTAAGAGGCTGGTGGGATCATTATCTCACTGATAGTCAGAAAAAAGATATTCTTAACCATAAGAAAATAGTTAAGCCCGAAGTTCCTGGAATCAGAACAAGTGGTATTTCCACCACAGGAGAAGAAGATGTGGTTTATACACTGAGTCTCTCTATCCTTCAACATTTTGTTGGAACCAATATCCCTATTAGAGAAAAAAAATTCAAACTCTACTTCAGAATCTAAGATGTCCCTCCCTTACACATTTTAGATGGTACAAAGATACCTTTTTATCTAGAGTTTATCAATTAAAAAACCATAACTCTATCCACTGGAAAGCCAAATTTATTGATGGATTACCTCATTTCTTTTCTGAAAAAGTTAGACATTCTTTAAGAAGTAAAAATGATGGGATAAATATTAATTATCCTAATCTTACTTATGGCCAAATTATTAGTACTTGTGTTAATGAAGGATTAACCTTATGTAATGATATTAAGCTTATAAATCAGCTTAAAAAACAGAAACTTTCTGAAAAACACCAAATGGGTGAATTCTGTGACCAGTTCGCCTTTGATCTTGGAAGATCTCCTGAGAATAAAAAGAGAAAAAGAAAAATTTTCAGGAATAAATCTCATAAAAATAAGGATAATTATAAAAACTCTTACAAGAAGAATAAGAAACATGGTCACTTTAATAAAAGTAGACCAAAAGAAAAGACTTTTAATCATAAAGGCAAAAGAAAAGCTAAAATGCTTGATGTATCTTGCCACAAATATGGTAAAGCTGGTCACTATGCAAACCAATGTTGGACCAAAAAAGCTCTCAATGAAATCGAGGATGAGCAATTACGCTCTTAACTTGAGAAAGTTTGTTTACCTAAATCTGACTCAGAAACCAATTCTTCTAATGAAGATATTGACATGATCTATGAATCATCATCAGATTATTCCTCTGATAGTTCTGACAATAATAATTGTCAATGTAATCAAATAGATTATTGGAAGTCTATTGTTGAAATGAAAGGTCTTAATGTTCTTACTACAGAACTAGATGAAGCTATAAAAGCTATTGAGTCTATTTCTGATAATAATCTTAAAAGAAAAATGCTTGAAGTTTTAATTCAAGAAAACTCTAAAAAAGAATCTCCTATTATTATTGAAGCCCCTTACCAACTAAGTGAGGTTTTATCCAGATTTCAACAGTCCCATATCCGTGAAACTCCTGTTTCCCTTACTGATTTAAATAGAGAAATTAATCTTTTGAAATCTGAAATTACTCAGATAAAGAAGGATGATCAAAAATTATCTCAAAGGGTTTCCTTACTTGAAACGGGTACCCCTAAAGTTGAAGAAATATCTTCTACTAGCAGTCTTTCCACTAATGATGGATTTCTCACTCTGATTGACAGAGTAATTTCTCAAAAATGGTTTGTTAGAATAACTTTAGTTATTAACAGAACGTTTATATTACAGAATGAAGTCGCCCTTATTGATAGCGGCGCTGATCTTAGTTGTCTTCAGGAAGGAATTGTTCCTACCAAATATTATACAAAAACCACTCAAACCCTTGCTCAGGCTAGTGGTGACAAATTAACGGTTAATTATAAATTACCTAATACCTACGTTTGCAATCAAGATATTTGTTTACCTACCCATTTTATATTAGTTAAAAAGATGACTCACAAGGTTATTCTTGGAACTCCTTTTTTAAATAGCATTATGCCTTTAATAAATGTTGACACTAAAGGCATCACCACCATGATTAATGGTAAGAAGGTCAGTTTTGAATTGATTACTGATCCTCATATTAAAATGCTTAATGAGGTTTAAATTATTCTCTTAAATAAAGAAAAACAATTAGGTTTTCTTAAAGAAGAAGTTAGTTTATTAAATATTAATGAACAACTTAATAAAGATGAGATAAAAGGACAAATCAAATTAATTGATCAACAATTTAAAGATGAAGTATGCAATGATTTTCCAAACGCTTTTTGGGATAGAAAGAAACATGTTATTTCTTTACCTTATCTTGATGACTTTAATGAAAGTCAGATTCCCACTAAAGTCAGACCAACCCAGATGAATCATGAGTATTTAAACCTATGTAAGGAAGAAATAAATTCTCTTTTAGAGAAAGGTTTAATTAGAAAATCTAAATCTCCTTGGAGTTGCACTGCTTTTTATGTTAATAATGCTTCTGAAAGAGAACGCGGCATCCCTAGACTTGTTATCAATTACAAACCCCTTAATAAGGTGTTGAAATGGATTAGATATATCATTCCTAATAAAAAAGATTTATTAGATAGATTAAACTCTGCTTTAATCTTTTCTAAATTCGATATGAAATCTGGATATTGGCAAATTCAGATTAATGAAGCTGATAAGTATAAAACGGCCTTCACTGTGCCTTTTGGACATTTCTAATGGAATGTCCTCCCGTTTGGGTTAAAGAACGCCCCTTCATAATTTCAAAATATTATGAATGATATTTTTATTCCTTATACGGAATTTATAATTGTTTACATTGATGATGTTTTAGTTTTTTCTAAAAAAATTGATCAACATATGAAACATTTGAAAATATTCAAAGGTTTAATTAAGCATAATGGACTAGTTATATCCGCGCCTAAGATGAAAATATTTCAGACTAAAATTAGATTTTTAGGACATGAAATTGATCAAGGAACTATTACTCCTATTCAAAGAATTATTTAATTTGCTTCGAAGTTCCCTGATATCATTACTGATAAGAAACAATTACAAAGATTTCTTGGTAGTATTAATTATATTGCCGATTACTATGAGAATGTTGCCAATGATACTAGTATATTACATGCTAGGCTTAGAAAAAATCTTGGCCCTTGGACTGATAAACATTCTCAAGCAGTCTGAAGAATTAAAAACAAGGTTAAATGTTTGCCTTGCTTATCTCTGGCTAATCCCAAGTATTTAAAAATCATTGAAATTGATGCTTCAGACTTAGGATATGGAGGAATTCTGAAACAGGTTATACCTGAAACATCCAAAGAAGTTTTGGTTAGATTTACCTCTGGTAAATGGAATCCTACTCAATCAAAATATTCAACCATCAAAAAATAAATGCTTTCTATTATAAAATGTGTTTCAGAATTTCAAGATGATTTACTTAATAAAATTTTTTTATTACAAATTTATTGCAGCTCTGCCAAATCAATTATTGAAAAAGATGTTAAAAATCTTGTTGAAAAACAAATATTTGCTAGCTAGCAATCTCAACTATCGATGTTTGAATTTGATATTAAACATATTAAAGGTGAAAATAATTCACTTGCTGATTACCTCACCCGTGAATTTTTGCAGGAAAAGAATGACACCCCCGTCCAGGGGAGGAAGAGGTCGTGGTTATAGACGAGGCCTTGGAAGAGGGAGTAACAATATGTTACCCCAAAGTGAATTAAACATTCCCCTTATAGGGGATTGGACTAAAATCTATAAAGGTAGAAATATGCAACAATTACCTACCTCAAAAAAGGAAGATATACCTTCTTCTTCATCTTCTAAAAAGATTATATCTTACAAAGAAATTACGGTCAATGACCCCCCTTAAGAACTAGTAACTAATTATTTTGAGAATCCAGTTACAGAGAAAATTATGTATATTGATGATGAGGATATAAAAATAAATCCAAATGATGGATGGGCTATCAAAAAGAGATACCTCGAATCAAGAGGATATCCAAGCCTTTATGGTAAATCAAGACCACATTTAGAAATATTACTAGCAGTTACTGAATCAGCAACTTTTACTCATCATTATCAAAACAACAATCCTCAAAGTTTCATAAACTTTGGCAAATGCCACATTAATAAGATCTTATCACCTAGATGATGGGGTCTTAACCCTAATTGTGAAAAGGCAATAAGAATTGTCGAAGGAAAATATATTTATTTCAATTATTGGGACTATGTCCAGGCTTTCACCCAAGCCTTTTATTACCAAAATCCTAAGAACAAACATTCTTGGTTTTTCTCAATTAATCTAGATGTGTTTAATAGACCCATTCTAAATTGGTTTTATGCCTGGTGGATTAAATTTGGTCCTACGCTGGAAATTTTGCCAAAAGAGTTAAATGAATTGTATACTCCTTGGTGCGAAAATAGTCCACTAGTATTAAATATTTCATCAAATTTGATAACTGGACAATGTCCATTTCTTTTCTTCACTGAGTTTCAAATTCCTTGGATTTGGAGATGGACTATCACTATTTCCAGTGACAAGTTTAATGTGTCAATTCTAGAAAGAAATTTTTTCTACAAATGGTGGAATAAAATGAGTTTAGAAGACATCCAGGACAAAATTGTTCTAATCAAATCAGGCATGAGTGAAGACAAAAATAGCAATTTTAAAGATCAAAACTCCCAACAAATGTCTATGGGAAACCTGAAAAACATTTTTCAAAGAAAGTATCCCAATGAAACAGAAGAAGAAATTATGGTCGGAACTTTAGATCATATGAAGACTCAATTCTTCTACACTTTCCAATCTCAAACTTTAAAAGATGATATGCAATCCATGAATACCAATTCATCCATGGGATCAATAGATTCCAACACCTTTGAAGGTTTAGCTAGAGAAGCTCAAAATGATGATCCCATAGTTGAAGACTTCTGGGATGTTATGATTCAATCTATGGCCCAAAAGGCTAAAGAAAAAGCCAAGGCTAAATCTATGATAAGGGACTAAGCAATGACAAGAATTATCCATAAAGCAATAATGGAAAACACAAAGATAAGAGAGAATCTTATCTTTAAACAATAAAAGAATCTTATTGGCAATAAATCTATGACAAGAGACAAAGCAATGACAAGAATTGTCCAGAGGCAATAATTCCAAAAACAAAGATAAGAGAGAATCGTATCTTGAAACAATAAAAAAGAATCTTCTGTCTACTTTGTTGTTTATGAATTATTTTTGTGTCGATGGGGCCCAATATGTACCTGACATTAATAATTCATCTTTGTTTGTTGTAACTGGCTATCATAGGTAGTTATTACCGACTTAAATAGTAAGTCTTTGTATCCCTATATAAAGGGATTTTTATTTCATTTGTAAGCACACAATTTTAATACAAAAAGGTTTTATATATGCTTTGCTTTCTTTCTACCTTAAAATACTTATAATTCTGATCCTGATTCCGCTGGCAATTGCAATTTCTACATGAAAAGCTTAATGTTTGTATTGAATGACACTTGTGAATTCAATTAAGGTTATGTTTCTGCTTAGTGTTATTATCCATATTATATTTTATACATTATTGTTAATATGTGATGACAAAGGTGTTTTATTAAAAAGATATGAAAGACACATTATTGTATCCCTTAAAGTTATTTGAATTGGATTAATTTGTGATGCATGGAAGTAATCAAGTTGCTGAATAACTTGTGATCACCATGATCTAATCATTTCAATTCATTAAAGATAATGACTTGGTGTTTTCAATGAATGGTGCGTAAAACTATGGTATAAGATTGAAACATCAAGTTGCCACATCAGTCAAGTGGGAGACTATTTGATTAATTTTATTAATCCATTAAATATGACTCATGTAATTAAAATTTTATGGATAAGTAAGCCAATGGGGTTTTTATTTTGAAATTCAAAATAAAATTTAAATCCTTCTTCTCTCTCTTCATGACTATAGGAATACGACTCTTGAAAATGAGTTGTGACTTTTAGAATAAAATGTCTATAAAAAGGAACCTTTAGGAAAGCAACACCAACTTTCATTTCTCACAAATATACAAAAGTATCTTCATCATCAAAGATACAAATAAAAGGAAGAAAGAAGAGAGAAGAGAACAATTGAAAACAAGAATCAAGAACCGAACAAGATTCGACCTCATAGATTCTATACACTTTTTTTTTATATATATAATTTAAAGCATTGTGAAAATCATGATATCAAGATTTAAAACATAAAATTTTGCTAACTTCACATTGAATAACAAATTTTCTTATATTTTTCTCATATATATACAATTTCCTTGGTTAAGATTTTAGTGAGAGGGTTGGTCAAGGGATGAAGTTAAAAGCATCATAGGATCAACTCGTTTCAATGAAATACATGTCTCGTGGTTTAGTATAGGAACTAGAGGATATCAAAAATAAGGGGCGAGCTAGTGGAACACTTATTTATAGTGGTTTTAGATTTCTTTTACCTGGCTGTTAAATATGACTTCTCATATCTAGGTCTAAAACATAGAAATTGTTGAGTGGTAACTTTATGCTTTAAACATAAACTTAAATGTTAATATCATAATCAATAATTGACTTATGGATAGATTGGATTCACTAATTTTAATACGGGAAAGGCACGTGCCTTTTAATTAACTTTTCCTATCAGATAAATCAGATATATCAAACTATGGACCGTGTCCAACTCTATACTTGTTTTATAAAGCTCTAACTAACCTATCAAGGAAACAACACACATGGAACAAAGAGATTGATATGTCTTGTTCTTGTGGTTGACTCGCCGCTAGCTCTTTATTGTTAATTAGTGCATCGCTTTCCTCCAAAGTCTATATAATTTCCCCAAATACTCTAGTTAATACGATTTAACCTGACATTTACCCCCAATGTGCCTGATATATGAACACCAAAACATATATCGATAACTTGTCCAATAAAAAACACCTAGCCCATATTTTGAATTTAGTGCGTATAATGGGTTAACCATCAACAAATACCGTTAGATATATCTCCCACATAACGCGATTCTAATGACGTAATATATAACATGAACAATTTGAATGAATACATCATTCTAAAGGACTTTATTTCATTCAACATCAATGATGATATAACATAAAAAATTATAAACAATCGTTAAAAATAATCAAATATCATTATAACTTTCCTAATTACTATTTAAGACCATCATCTATGGCTAATTATGATTTATGAATCATTACCTATTAGTCGCGAATGTATATTTGGATTTTGTTCGCTTTAAAAATCAATTTCTGAAACCTACAAATCGATTTCAAGAATACTTAGGTATTTTACGAATTTTTCAATCTAAAAATAAATTTATGTGAACCTAAAAATTGGTGTTTACAATCTAACACCTTAATTAGTTCTAATCCTCCTTTAATTCTCATTTTATTATTAAAATAATCCATAATTTTCATTAAAAATTGATAATTTGATCCTCCTTCAAAACTAATTTTACTATAGCTATTAAAATAGACTATCCAACTTTAAATGGATCGGCGTTGGCGAGTCTCGGGTTTTATAGGATCACACCAAAAAAACATTTGTTGTGATATGGACTAAAAAATTACTACTTGAATTCAGACCTATACGAGTTCCAGAATACCTAGCCTTATATTTTATAATATATTTTAAATATTATATTAATTTTTATAAAATAATCATAAATATTTATATGATGAATTTGTGAATTAAAATGTGAAATAATAAAATTTTAATTTGATTATATCAATATATAATATACTTGCTAAAATGTACAATGAGTATTCCATTTGGATGGTTGTCCGCAGTGTTTAAGTTTGTTGATAATATTTAGGGCTAGCTCACGCAGAGTAATGAGAAACTCTAAATGTGCGTTATGGGGGAAATTGAAGACCCATCCTCATCCCTATAGAGTGTTTACCTCCACTCCTTTCTAAAAAAATAAGGAGATTGAGGGAGTTATTCTTCATTATATCACGGAGTCTGTCGTAACCAACAAAAAAGTATGAGAGTCACCACCATTACTTTTTATCCTAAATACAGGAAAGAAACGAATAACTCTAAATTTCAGAGATTTCTAGGTTCGCGAGTTGGTTAGATAAAGGGAAGGTGTTAAGAACCCCTTATATTCCTTGTTCTCAAAGGGACCCCTATTTAGGTTTAGGACTTAATGGGAATTTTTAATTTAAAAAATGTTAGTAAATATGAAAGGAAAATATTAAATTTTTTAGTTATAGGAGTCGCATTGGTTTTAACCGCGTTCCTACGTTTCTTTTTGCGAAGAAATCAGAGTCCATTTCGTAGTTCTTTATGTGTTTGATTAGTTTATTTTATAGGATTACGTAGAATTGCTTTCAAATTATACTTGAACTTTATCTAAGTTTAAAAAAAGAGTGATCATAAACGCAGTTCACAGTTTTGATTTAAAGGAAATTTGACAATCCTTTTTCGAAAATGTTCTTGAAATTTTTGTTAAATTAAGGTAGTTATTTTAATATTTATTTTGCATGATTGATAAAAAAAAAAGATGTTTCAAGTTAGTAAAAATTGTTTAAATGAATTAATATAAAAAATAGTTAGTAATTTAGAAAATAATTAATATTTATATATAAAATTCGTTATTTTCTACCAAAAAAATATAATATATTTATCAAAATAAATTAAATATATATTAAAAAATGTTCTTTATTGTTTTTAATACAAAAAAGAAATATAAATTAGTTTAGAAAAGAAAAATAAAATAAATAAATAAATCAAAATATTTTAAATAAATAAACTTATATAAATAGAAGACGGGGGATTTAAATAGCAGAGGGTGAAACCTAAATAATTGTTCAGCCCAATTACCAGGGGGTATAATTTTAGTTTCACTAAGTAAATTGGGGGAGTGCAACTAGTAGTGGGCTATGCCAGGGTAAATGTTTGAGTCCGCATAGACTGTATGAGGGTGAGCCAATGCGTTTATGGTGTGCTAACGAACCCAGAGGCATTTGATTTTGATTAGAGGGTCACCAGAAGTTAATTCTGGGGCACTAATTAAAAGTATGACAAACGAATGTCCCTGATGGAGGGTTAACTAGGGAGTATGGTAGGATTTAGTGCATGGAGACTGGTCAACAGTCTCCATATCCATGGCTAGTGAAGGGCCACGTAAAGCACATCAGGGAGCAGGCGGAGGGGGGGGGGGGTATTTAAATGGATTTTCTTTACAATGTTTCATTTTTCCCTTTTGTTCACTCTCTCTCTTCTCTGATTCTCTCTCTCTCTCTCGCTCTCTAAAACGAACCACAATGCTGGCCTGTCATAAATTGCTTCTGCTGGCGGAGTTTGTTAGAACAAAGTTTGAATCTACTACCCTAAGTTTAAGTTTTGATGATAACAAAATGCTAAGATACATTAATTGTATGATTCATGTAAGACACATATGCTATCTAAAAATTACATTCTGTTTTACAGAAACTCTGATGAGTATCAGCAAGAGAACATCATCATCAGCATCAGAAAATTGGATATCAACATCAGCATCAGAAGATGTTATATCAGATACCAGAATCAGAAGATCAACTTGCGCTTATGCTGAATCTTGATGAACAGATCTGCGCTTAACCATATGAACTCTGATCTAGAAAACAACAGTTCATCAGCACCTAAGCAGCGTCAGAATGAGCCAAAGCCAGAACACGCTTAAGTGGCAACGGTACTGTGCATTCAAGATGATTTATTACCAACGGCATCATTCCAGACAAGATCTGCTTAATAAGGAAAGAATGTTATTGGCATTGAACCGGAATTACTACTCCAACGTACCTTATTTCCAATGCTATATAAACAAGTCAATGAAGATTGAATTGGCTAATGCTCTACAACCTTCTACACGCCTAAAGCTATTCATCATCTTCCTCACTCTCAGTTTGCTAAAAGCTCTCAAATTCCTTATTCAGTTACTTTAGCACTCTAGTTCTCATAAGCTTAAATTGTGTAGTATCACAGTTGTGATAAACAGTTTTTGTACAAAACATTCACACACCTAGATTTCAATTCTTTGTAAGAAAGTATTTCCTTGAGAAACCGGTTTGTGGTTTGACTCAAGAAGGCTTTAGCAGTTGTTAAAGCATTGTAATATTCAGTTGAATATAATGGATTAAGACCTCGTTGGAGAGAGGAGAAATCACCTTGACGGGTGGACTGGAGTAGTTTGAGATCAAATGAACCAGGATAAAAATACCGTGTTGACTGCAATTGATTTCCAGATTTTACAATTCAACCCCCATTCTTGTGTTTTTCACTTCTTCAATTGGCATCAGAGCGCCTGGTTCTGAGCTAAAACCCTTAACCGTGTCAGTACAAGATCCAGCATCAGAAAAACACAATGGCAGGAACTTATCAACACACCAGCAATGACAACAATGAAGACAAAGACAGATTCAGCGACAAACCTCCAGTCTTTGATGGAGAAAATTTTGATTACTGGAAAGACAGAATTGAAAGCTTCTTTCTGGCACATGATGCTGATCTGTGGGACATGGTGACAGATGGATACACGCACCCAGTGAATGCAAGCGGCCAGAAGATTGACAGGAAAGCAATGTCTGACCAACAAAAGCGTGACTTCAAAAATCACCACAAGGCCAAAACCATTCTTCTCAGCGCCATCTCTTATGCTGAATATGAAAAGATCTCTAACAGAGACACAGCAAAGAACATGTTTGACTCACTCAGAATGACGCATGAAGGTAACATTCAGGTCAAAGAAACTAAAGCTCTTGCGCTCATTCAGAAGTATGAGGCATTCAAAATGGAAGAAAGTGAATCCATTGAAACAATGTTCTCAAGATTCCAAATTCTGGTGGCTGGTCTCAAGGTTCTGGACAAAGGATACTCTACTGCTAATCACGTCAAGAAGATCATCAGAAGCTTACCAAAGCAGTGGAGGCCAATGGTTACAGCTCTGAAGCTAGCTAAAGATCTCAACAAAATTTCTCTGGAGGAACTTATCAGCTCCCTCAGAAGTCATGAGATAGAGCTAGAAGCTGATGAACCTCAGAAGCAAGGTAAGCCTTTAGCATTAAAATCTAACAAAAAATCTGAGTCTAAAGTTTTGCAGGAAGTTGAAGAAACATCTGATGGATCCTCATCAGAAGAAGACGAACTTTCTCTCCTCTCCAGAAGAGTGAACCAACTGTGGAAGCAGAGGCAAAGGAAGTTCAGGAATCCCAGAAGATCTGATCAGAATGAGTCTTCTTCCAGATACAGAAGGACAGATTCTTCCTCTGGATACAGAAGATCTGAAGGCTCCTCAGGAAGCAGAAAGCCAAACACCAAGGACATCATCTGCTATGAGTGCAATGAGCAAGGACACTACAAGAGTGACTGCCCAAAGCTTCAGAGGGAAAAGCCCAAAAAGAAGTTTGGAAGAGAAAAGAAGAAAAGTCTCATGGCTACATGGGATGACTCTGACTCGTCTGAAGCTAACTCAGAATCAGATGATGAGAGAGCAAACATAGCTCTCATGGCCAACATTTCAGAAGACAGTGAAGCTTCTGAATCAGACTCAGAATCAGATACTGAAGAGGTATTTCCTGACTTTGCAGTTAATTTTACTAAGGCTGAACTTGCTGAAAGCCTTAATGAAATTCTGGAAAGGTACCAGCAGATTAGAGTTAAATTCAGAAACCTGAAAAGGAATCTTGAATCTGACTCTGATAAGACTGAGAGTCTTAAATTGGAAAATTCTGAGCTGAGAAATAAAATTTCAAAATTAGAAATTGTTTTACAAAACTCTCAGAAGGAACCAATTTCTGAAACTCCCAGCAGCGCTGATGAGATCATCAAGGAGTATGATCATAGTTTCCAGAAGTTCCTTGCTAAAAGCATAGATAGAAGCAAAATGGCTTCAATGATCTATGGAGTTAGCAGAAACGGCAGAAAGGGAATAGGATACCAAGGTAAGGTTCCTACACCAAAGAATGCCATGGATTTAACCATTAAACACACTCCTCTGAACTCACATTTTGTGTATGGTCACACACATGATATTAAATATACTATCAGTAAGTATTCTGTGAAACCAAAATTCAACCGGAGTTTTGGTAAATCTAACAAATCAGGACCCAAGAAAATCTGGGTACCTAAGGATAAAATAATACATGTTGCAGATATCTTTAGCAGCAAATCAGAAACACCAGTCATGGTACCTGGACTCCGGCTACTCGCGACACATGACGGGAAGAATGCATATGTTCCAAAGCCTGGAACTTAAGCCTGGAGGCCACGTTGGCTTTGGAGGCAATCAGAGGGGAAAGATCATTGGCTCTGGAACTGTAGGTAATGGAAATCTTCCCTCTATAAATAATGTTCTGCTAGTAGATGGATTAATGCATAATCTGTTATCCATAAGTCAATTAAGTGATAACGGTTATGATATAATCTTTAATCAAAAATCATGTAAAGCTGTTAGTCAGAAAGATGGGACTATCCTATTTAATGGAAATAGGAAAAATAACATCTATAAAATCAAACTTTTTGAACTGAAAAGTCAGAATGTAAAGTGTCTTCTGTCTGTTAACAACGAGCAGTGGATCTGGCACAGAAGATTGGGGCATGTTAGTATGAGAAGAATATCTCAGATTAACAAACTCAATCTGGTCAGAGGACTTCCTAATCTGAAGTTCAATTCAGATGCTCTGTGTGAAGCATGTCAGAAAGGCAAGTTTGCAAAACCTTCTTTCAAATCTAAAAATGTTGTTTCTACCTCTAAGCCATTAGAACTTCTGCACATTGACTTATTTGGACCAGTTAAAACTGCTTCAATCAATGGCAAGAAGTATGGGTTAGTAATCGTAGATGACTATAGCAGATGGACATGGGTAAAGTTCTTAAGACACAAGGACGAGTCACACTTTGTGTTTGTTACCTTCTGTAACCAAGTTCAGAATGAAAAGGATCTTAGAATCGTTAAAGTCAGAAGTGATCATGGTGGAGAGTTTGAAAACAAAGATTTTGAGTCATTCTTTAATGACAGAGGCATTCTGCATGATTTCTCTTGTCCTAGAACTCCCCAACAAAATGGAGTTGTAGAACGAAAGAACAGAACATTGCAAGAAATGGCCAGAACCATGATCAATGAGACAAACGTTGCTAAGATCTTATGGGCAGAGGCAATAAACACAGCGTGCTACATTCAGAATAGAATCTCAATAAGACCTATTCTGGAAAAGACTCCATATGAATTGTGGAAGAACAGAAAGCCCAACATTTCATATTTTCATCCATTTGGATGTACTTGTTTTATGTTAAATACAAAAAATTATTTGAACAAGTTTGACTCTAAAGCACAGAAGTGTATTATGTTAGGATACTCTGAACGCTCAAGAGGGTACAGAGTATACAATACAGAAACACAGATTGTGAAAGAATCAATCAGTGTTCATTTTGATGATAAGCTTGACTCTGAAAAGTCAAAGCAGAATGAAGTTTTTGCAGGTATGGAAGTTGAATTTACAGGTTCTGAAGACAAGTCATCAGAAGCTCTAAACAACAACACTCCTTCAACATCTGAAAGGAGCACTGCTAGCAATCCTACAACAGCTGCTGATCAACCTCAGAAGAGACTACCCAGAAGCAGCTTGGATCACCCAGAAGAAACTATCTTAGGAAGAAAGGAAGATCCAATCAGAACAAGAGCCAGCTTCAGAAACTCTGAAGAATCCCTCCTGGGACTTGTGTCTCTGATTGAACCTTCTTCTATTGATGAAGCACTTCTGGACAATGACTGGATTCTAGAAATGCAAGAAGAGCTGAATCAATTTACCAGAAATGACGTATGGGATCTTGTTCCCAGACCAAAAGGATTCAACGTCATTGGAACAAGATGGGTGTTCAGAAACAAGCTAAATGAACAAGGTGAAGTTATCAGAAACAAGGCACGACTGGTAGCACAAGGTTATAGTCAGCAAGAGGGGATAGACTATACAGAAACCTTTGCCCCAGTCGCCATGTTAGAATCTATCAGACTTTTAATTTCATTTGCTGTTAATAAAGGCATCACTCTGTATCAGATGGATGTCAAGAGTGCATTCTTAAATGGTTATATAGAAGAAGAGGTTTATGTGCACCAACCCCCTAGTTTTGAGAGTACAAAAAACCCAGAATATGTTTTCAAACTAAAGAAGTCACTATATGGTTTGAAACAAGCTCCCAGAGCTTGGTATGAAAGACTAAGTAACTTTCTGTTAGAAAATGAATTCACCAGAGGGAAGGTGGACACTACCTTATTCTGTAAGTCAGTTAAGAATGACATCTTAGTCTGTCAAATTTATGTTGATGATATTATTTTTGGATCTACTAATCCTTCTCTTGGAAGAAAATTTGCTAAGTGTATGCAGGCAGAATTTGAGATGAGCCTCATGGGAGAACTGAAATTCTTTCTGGGAATTCAGATCAATCAAAACCCAGAGGGAACTTACATTCATCAGAGCAAATATGTCAGAGAACTTCTGAAGAAATTTGACCTCTCAGAATGTAAGCCATCAAAGATTCCAATGCATCCCACGTGCATTCTGGAAAGAGAAGAGGTAAGCAAAAAGGTAGAACAGAAAGTCTACAGAGGTATGATTGGTTCTCTCCTTTATCTGACGGCTTCAAGGCCTGATATCTTATTCAGCATATGTATTTGTGCTAGATCCCAATCAGATCCTAGAGAATCTCACTTAACAGTTGTTAAGCGAATTTTCAAGTATCTGAAAGGTACTACTAATCTGGGTCTATTTTATAGAAAATCTAGTGATTACAGCTTAGTAGGCTACTGCGATGCTGACTTTGCTGGAGACAGAGTAGAGCGTAAAAGTACTTCTGGAAGCTGCCAGTTGCTGGGATAAAATCTGATCTCTTGGTCCAGCAAAAGGCAATCCACAATTGCGCTATCAACAGCAGAAGCTGAGTACATAGCAGCAGCAGGATGTAGCACACAAATGCTCTAGATGAAAAGTCAGCTTGAAGACTTCCAGATTTTTGAGAGTAACATCCCTATACTCTGTGACAATACCTCTGCCATTTTCTTAAGTAAAAATCCTATTTTTCATTCTAGGGCTAAGCATATAGAAATAAAACATCACTTCATTAGGGACTATATTCAGAAAGGAATTTTAAACTTAAAGTTTATTGATACAGACCATCAATGGGCTGATATCTTCACTAAACATCTTTCTGAAGATAGGTTCAATTTCATTCTGAAACATCTCAGCATGAAACTCTGCCCAGAGTGAAAATGTTTTAATTCTATATATTAACCTTTAGAATGTGTTTTCCTTTTACTGTGAACTTCTGATCAATCTCCTTTCAGAAAGATAGACATGCAGATTGTATCAGATTCTATTCTTAAAGATCTGAGCGTTTCAGCTCAAGGATAGACGTGTTGCTCACTATATCAAACAAGTGTCATCCAATCATCAGCAAATCTCTGAAGCAGAACACGCGTGCACGCTTCTGAGAAGGCAAAACGCTGATTGGGTGCATTGAGACACATGTCTGGTAACCGTTTCAAGTATCTTTCTCAAATCCCCCAAAATCAGCAAGCATTAAATGCACGTAATCATGTTTTAAAATGTAATCATGAAATTATTCTCTTTCTTAAAACCGTTTATGTTTTCAAAACACTTTTTGAAATCTATTTAAGCACATTAACATTATTCATTAATCTTTTACCGTTTCTTACAATCATCTAAATACTTTCTCTTCATTCTTACTTGTGTGTTCATCTCTCTCAAAAGAAACCCATTTTTCAAGTTTTCTCAGAAAACCCTAAGTGTGAACATGGCAACCTCTAGCACTGTTTCTGCAGGTTCTCAGAAGGAGGCTTCATCTGAACAATACCAAGTTCCCTTCAGAACACTCCTTACACCAGTGAAGAATTTGGAAGTGATGTCTGAACTAATTGTTGATTTCTCCAGTCTGAAAGAAAATGGATTCGATTTGACAGAAGAAGTTAAGGCTCAAGGATGGGAGAGATATTTTGATAGGTTAGTGGGTCCAACTTTCCCTGTATTGGTCAAGGAATTCTGGATTCATGCGTCCTCATCAACGCATCAAGTTACCTCCTACATAATGGGAAAGAAGATTGTGATCACTGAGGATCACATTTCTAGACTTATTGGATACAGTGGTGATGGTATTCGCTGTATCGACATGGCAGAAAGATGCTCTGACGCTGGTGTCATTGCAAGAGAAATATTCACCCATGGGGTTCCCAGCAGCAAAATCAGAGACTTAAAGGATCAGCACAGAATATGGGCGAAGATCATTCTGGGGTGCTTTAATCACAGGAAGCCCACAAGCTCTCCTGATTATATAAACATAGATCAGTAGTTTCTGATCTATTTTATTAATCAGAAGGTAAAGATTAACTTGGCTCATCTTCTGTTTAATCACCTCAGGACCAGCGTCAAGGAGACAAGGGAAGAAGAAAGGACAAAAAGGGATTGGATACCCTTTGGCAGGTTAATATCAGATATTCTGACTGAGAATAGGCTGATAGAACACCTTACAGAAGCACAGGAATTAAGTTCTATTGAACCTACTGTTGGCAAGCCTCTGAACGCCAAGAATCTGAAGAAAATGAAACTAATAGAGAATATCAGAAAGGAGCCCAGCGTCACTCCTCTGGCTGACATCACCAGCAGAAGAGTCCCTCTGGACGACTTTCCACTATTTTCTGAGATTGAATCTAAACCAGTCATTGTTCTCAGATACTTGGACGCTTGCAAGGCTGATGGTACAAATCACAAACTGAACATCAAAGATCTGCACCAGCAAAATCCAGAAGTTACTGTGAAAGAAGACGAAGAAAAGAAAGGCCACTTCAGAAGGACCATCCCAGCAGACCCCTAAGAAGAGAGGTAATCTATCTGCTGCTAATGTTTTAAATTCTTCTGCTATTCCAACATCTATTCCTACCCCAGCTTCACATGAACTCCTAATCCCCATACCAACCATTGATGAAACCGAACCAGAAGCTGACCCTTCTGAGTCACTTACTCTCAGGAGATCCCGCACCAGACCCCAAAATCCAAAACCCACAACATCAACAGAATCAGAACTTGACAAAGTTCTGTCTGAAATTGATCAACGTGCTTCCGCTCCCCTCTCACAAAATCCAAACACTCAACCAGAAACTGCCCACTCTCCTCAACTAGAACATACTCTCTCACCCATACCAGAACAACCAGAAATTCCACCTCCTTCTCCACAACCAGAAATTGCACCTCCCTCTCCTCAACCAGAACTTCATCCACTTTCACCTCAACCATCACCTCCACACCCTGAGTTTCAACACTCTGAAACTCCATCACCTGAACATCAAACCCCTGAACCTCATTCTCCTCAATCCTCTGAGCCACAACCCTTGGCAATTCAGCTGCCATGTGGTACAACTGTAAACATGGCCCAACTGCCATCCTCACCAGAAACTACCCCTCCCAATACTCCACACAGTCCAATAATCATTCCTGATTCTCCCACTCCATCTCCCAAAAAAATACTGAAGACCACAGGAGGACCTTTATTGATTTAACAAGCTTTAACCGTCTTGCTTACCTTAAACACAAAATAGCCATCCCCAAACCCAAACCACTAGATGTTGGTGCTGGCATTTTGAATTTTGAAACAGGCTTGCAGAACTGGATTGCTTCTCTAAAGCAGGTTTGTCCTGGAATGATTGACCCTGCCGCTTCATACCATCTCTAGACTCAATTCAGAAAGTGGGTACGTGCTGAAGCCCTCAAGCTGCAAGACATCAATTATGAACAGGCACAACAGAACTTCAGCAAACTGCTGAAGGAAGTTGAAAGTCAGCTGTTGTTGTACCCCAAAATTTGCCCTCCCATTTCCTCAACATTTTCTCATCACAAAACCCTTGAAGATCGAGATCCAGTTAGGGTTTCCTCTGCTCAAGACTTCTCCTTGCACTGTGGACCCAAATTAGGGTTTGTATTTGAACAAAGATGTTTTGACCTAAAATGCCTAAGATGACTTTCATGCTTCATGTTGGACTCCCAAGTTTATCCATACCAAGTTTCAAGTCTTGATTCCAAATTTTTGCCCAGTCAATTGGACAGTTGACCTAGAAATCAACTGTATTGGGGAAAAGTCAACTGTGGCCAATTGACAGTCAAATCTCATGAAAATTGACCCACGTCAACATTATGAACTCACATGAACCATTTGATCAAGTTTGGATCACAATTCCACAAGAAATTTGATCAGATCACCAAAAGGGCAAAATGGTTATTTTTAGGGTTTTGACTGCACAAGGGTAATTTTTGACTGTTTGACCTAGCCAATGGCAAACCAAGCTCACATATGGACTTAAGGACCCCATGGAATTATCTTGACATGCTCAACAAACTCAAAAGATCCCAAATACACAAGATTGACAGTTGAATTTCCCAGTCAATTGATCAATTTTGACTGTATACTGAAAAGTTAAACTTTGACTTTTTGGTCAAAATCAAGAGTCAAGATTCATTTTTCATCAAAACATGCCAAATCATGAAACGTGTTCACCAAGAAACCAAGAAATGCAAATTAGGGTTTGAAATGGGAATTTTTCATAACTTAGAATTTTTCTAAGTTATGGAAAACCCTAATTTTTTCCCAACTTTGCCCCACTTTCTCACCAAGATTCATTTGGATTCAAACAAAAGTCAAAACATGAAAGTTGTAGCTTGTTGCATAATATACAACTTTGATTCACAAAGTTTTCCCAAATGAGGCTTGTATCTCAAGTTACAAATTTTTGAATAAGGGCACTAAACCATTCATAACTTAGTGAAAATTTGACCTTTTTGACAAGGTTTTCTACCTAACTTCAAGGCCACTTTCCATACACTTACACTTGGAATTTCAACTTGAACTTCAAAGATGGATTGTAGTACACATTCCAAGCTTTCCAAAATGTCCAAGAACTTCTCAAACAACCTCATGGTTAGAGAGAATCGAATTTTGCAAAATGGGAAAAAGTCACTTTTGTTCTTGGCCATGTACATGTTCATAACACTATGCATTTCAATCTCAGCATGCTTAAGCTACATTACAGGTCCTAAAACCCTTTGACACTCATAAATTTAATGCAAAACCATTGTGCCAAGTTGTTATTTTAAGCATTTGGACATTACATGGAGAATTAACCCTAAACTAGAAAAAGCATTATTTCCATTTTGAAAAAGTAGTACTTTATGTCAAGTTTGCAATCCAAGTGGTACAATCAAAAATCTTCTTGGCACAAGTTTGTGAGCAAATTGCACTGATCAAGGCCAATGTATGCAGCATAGTGTGAGGGCCTGTACAGGCTAGAATCATCAAGTGGCCATTGCTTGCTTCAAGTTCAAGTAAGATAGCATAACTTGTACCAACTTCCATATCAGCTTACAAACACTTAGACAAACTTATCAAACACATTCCACACATTGATCCAAAGCTAAAGCACGAGCCTTTTACCTCCAATCCCTCCCAAAACTCAGAATCACCTTAAAACTGCTCAAACAGAGCAACCTCTGCAGATTGAGTTCCAACTCTCAATCCTTTCAAGCATTCTTGCCCAAACCAGTTCATACACCTTCCCTACCATCTATGCAAGCTAACCAAAAGCAAAAGCACGACCTGTAATCCCTCTAACTGGTTCCACCATTTTCACATTTCTGATTTGCAGGTGAAGTGCTCTAGCTCGATTCAAAAGCTTTCAAGGCAAAGTAAATATTGGAACAGCATCACCACACCTCAAGGAAGCTACACCAACCATTATCTTGCCCTGAAAGCTTCTCCTTTGCCAGATATAACTTCAACTGAACAGGTAAGTTTTTGAATTCGTATCTCTCTTATTAGGCATCATTAGCTCTAAGTTTGTGAATAAACAATGTTCTACTCATGCCACTGAACATGTACATGTTTTTACTTTTCATTTCTTTTGCTTGAGCTGTGAGAATTTAAGGTTTGAAAATGGCAGAAAACTTAGGTCAGGATTTGGGATTGTTAAAATTCTCTCTCATTTCTGAGAGTTATGATGAGTTTTTTATATATTTGGAATCGTGATTCAATGCTTGACATGTTTTGTGTTGAAAGTTTGTGCAAAAGCTCAAAGAATCAGGATGTTTGAATCCCTGTTACAAGCGCGCGTTTTTGGCTGGAGGTTGAAGAAGGTGTCTCATGGGCTGGGCCAACTTTTGTTCTACTTTTCACACCATACAATTGCTTCTGCACCCCCTGAGCCCATTTGGTTTATTTTTAATGATTTCTGACTTTTTCTTTTTTTGATTGATTCATTTATTTTTTCTCATGTTATTAAAAATATAAAAATCTTTTTTCTCACCATTTTTTAATTTATTAGGTATTTATGTGATTTTCTTTTGATTTATACACAAATAAATGAATATATACATTTCATTAAAAATATTGAGAAATATGTAAAAATACTTTTATTTTCATTTTCATTTTATTTTACCTTCTGAAAATACTTTATATAAAAAAATACCTTTTTACAAATATTAAATATAATTTATATATATATATTACATATCTAAAATAATACATATATACATATATTTATTAATATATTTAGAGTAAATACAAAAAATATACACTTTTGTTTTTTTTTATTATTATTATTAATATTTAATATAAAAATACATTTTTGACAAATACCTCATTTTATTTTATTTTTATATATATAAATAAATATTTGTACATAATAAATGAATAATGTATTTTATTTAATAGAATTAGGGTTTTACCCTAAATATGAAAATACTCCAAAAATAATACCTTTTTATTTCCTTTTTATTTCACATAAATAATATTCTTTTTTTTATACACATAAAAATTCTTTTTACATTTTTGCATATTTATTTCAATTTCCATTTAATTATACAATTATTTGTCTTGTAAATATTCAACATTGATGTAATAGTTTTAGGTTTAAATTCCTTGTCAAGATCCCCATTCGAACATTTGTACCCCCCTTCCCATATATGGTTTTGTAATAGCTTAGTAAATTTATTTTCGCACTTTATTGCTTTCTAATTATACCATGTTAGAATTAGGGTTTGTATGCGAAAAATAACGAAAAATAGTTTTGACCTAATTTCAAGATAAACAAGCATGAAAATGGACACACAAATCACACTTGCACCCCCTAGGGTATTCCACTTGTTGCCTTTCAAAATTGGGCCATGTTGCATGTTAGGTCTCTTTGGGCAAAACAAACAAATCAAATGATCATAGTCCCTCGATAACACTTTCAAAATATTGCCAAAACAAATGATCAAGTCCCTTAAAGAAAATGCCCAAAGATACTTGGCACCATTGCAATTATGGTCTAAACGATGACCCGCGCCCGTCCCTTTCACATCCTAACATGAGATTGTCCACCAAATGCAATGGTGGAACAAACTTGTTAAAAGGGTTAAAACATAGCAATAATCTTTGAGAAATTTAGGAGTAGATAACCTCTTAGTTACTTGAATCAAACTTGCAAAAACAAAACACTTGCCTATTTTCTAAAACCCCACTTCACAACACTTTCAAAAACAACTTTCAAAAACAAATGAAAACCTTTTCAAAAGACATACACCTTTGTATACATCCCCACATGGATCATTACAAAGGTTGCCACCACATTGGCTTCTTTTCAAAACATTTTCAAACCCACACACACAAGCACCATTTCAAACAATTGAAAACAAAAGGCAAGTGATCTAAGCAAGTAACTAAGAGCCCATGGATAACCATGGATAGAAAGGGTGCTAATACCTTCCCTTTCTATAATCTACTCCCCGAACCCAAGAAAACATCTCAAAAGGTTTTTGCTGTGCTTTTTAACCTTTCCTTAGGATAAAATAAAAAGTCGGTGGCGACTCTTGCTCAACCGAAAAATTTGCGAAAACAAACGCAAAACCTCAAGTCAGTTCTCCCACCGTATCACAGAACTGGCGACTCTGCTGGGGATAGACTTATAAAGTGGAGTAACCTTAGGGCTTAGATCACCTTTGTTTTCAATTGTTTGCTTTGTTTGCTTTTATATTTGTGGGCTTTGCATCGGAGTTTCATAGATCCTAACCCGGATCTGGGAAATACCCTTTTTAGGTAGCATAATCTGTGAGGGACCTATCCGGCGTAGACCGACATGGGTGAAGCAGTGGCTACGTTGGTGTGGCATCTTGGTCTGTACCTATATCCCTTGTGTTGCAACGGGGAGAATATAGGTCTTCTAAGGAGTCATTAAACACCAACCGACCTTAGAACCTTAAATTGACCAACTTGGCTATTAGGACAGTAGCAGTATACTACACTCATTGAGGCTAAACTCTCGAGATGGTTCTGGCCGCAAGAAAAGATTGCGATGCTGGAGTTATAACCGATTGAGGGTAGCCAATGATCTGAGATCCTTTAGAACCCGGTTACTTTTGATAGGACAGGTTTTAACCAACGAAACCAAAAGAGGGTAATACCTAAAATTCATGCTGGCCTGAAACCTAAGGGTGTCTTGTGTGACTTGTGTGCCTTACCATGCTTGCCTATGTGAATACTTGTGGTGTGATTCCTCATAACATCATGCCATCATACCATTGCATGCATCCTGTATAAAGGACTAACCCATTTCAAAGACAAAAAGTTTCATCTTTGCTCTGTTTTGTAGGACATCATGATGCCCGTGCGTAGGAATACTATCCGGCTCAACTTTGTTCAACCACCAGTTTTGCTCAAGGATCTGGTTGGCAGGATTCCAAACACTTCTTCCTTCATCAACAGGCATGGTTCTCTCCTTGGCTTGATCACTGCAAAGTGGGACCAACAACTGATAAGTGTTCTGACCCAGTTTTATGACCCCCTGTATCATTGTTTCACCTTTCAAGACTTCCAGCTGGTTCCTACCCTGGAAGAATTCTCCTACTTGCTTGGGATCCCTGTCTTGGAGCAAACTCCTTTCACTGGTTTGGAAAAGACTCTTAGGCCTGAAGAGGTTGCTGCAGTTCTCCCCTTGACCAAACAAGAGGTATTGGCTAACTGGGAAACTAGAAGTGGAGTCAAGGGCTTTTTGGTCAAATTTCTGGTTGGCAAAGCTAATGATTTCTGGAATGACTTGGACTTTAAGGCGTACGAAGATATTCTGGCTCTTTTGATCTATGGTCTGGTACTGTTTCCCAATCCTGACACATTTATCAGTATCCATGTCATAAGGATCTTCATGTCTCGGAATCCGGTACCCACTCTTTTGGGTGATATCTTGCAACAACTCTATGCTCGTACTGCTCGAAAACGGGGGACTCTGTGGTGTTGTGCTCCTTTGCTAGTAAGGTGGTTTATTTCGCACCTTCCTAAGTTCGTGCTGAAGAATGAAGAAGGAAAAGGTTGGGCTCGGAAGTTAATGTCTCTCACAGATAATGACATCACTTGGACTCTCAGAGGTTTGGATGAGGTAGCTGTTATTGACCGTTGCGGAGAATACCCTAATGTTCCTTTGATTGGCATCCAAGGAGGAATCTCTTACAATCCATGCTTAGCTCTCCGTCAGTTTGGAAGAGCCAGGGGGGATGGGCCTCATGAAATGTTGGTTCCTCACTTCCATTTTGAGTTCTAGACAGACAGTGACAAACTACGCCATGGATTCATTAGAGCTTGGGACAGAATTCACAAAGCTGACCCACATGAGTTGGGACCAAAAACTTCTCTACCAATGGAACCCTATTGCAAGTGGGTCTGCATCCGTGCTCAGAGGTTAGGTATGTCGTACGAAGCTGTCAGACCTATCATTCTTGAATCTCCTGATGAAGATGGGGTTCCTCCAACTGTCCTCCCTCCTCAGATACCTACTGATTTTGACACAATGAAGAGATCTTGGGCGCAGCTAAAGGAAGAACGGGATTTCTATCGGGAAAAGTTCAACGATCAGGAACGGAAGATCCAGAGGCTGACTAAGCAATTGGAGGAAGAGCGGGTCCTGAACAACTACATCAGCACTGAGAAAAGGAGGACATGGGAGCATTGATGAGCTTTGGATATTTCCTTTTATAGCTTTTATTTCCTTTCCAGTATTTTTCATTCCTGTAATGCCTAAGGGCAAATTGTTGAACAATTGAAAATTTTAATCTAATGAAGTGTGTTTCCCTTTTTGTCTACAAAGTTGAATCTTGTTTGTCTTTGAAAACATAAAACATACGCATTCCATTGCACCATATGCATAGCAGGTACCCTATTTCACAGGTTGCTTAATCTCCTTCGCTGTTTATTTTGAACAATCATCATGAATCCAGACTCATCCAGTGAGCAAGCAATCAAGGCCCTTCAGGCCCAAAGTGCCCAGTTTCAAGAAATGGTCCTGAGCCTGGCCCAAGGTCAGCAAGAGTTGAAGACTCTACTCCTGAAGAAGAAGAAGAAGAAAAAGAGGAATGCGTTGTTCAACACCGGACGCAGATTTGGGAACACACTCCATAATGAAGCTGATCCAACTACTTCTTCTGCTGAGAAAAACAGTCCCCAAGGGGGAGGAGCTCCTAGTCCCGCAGTCTCCGACAACAAGACAGACTATAACGACGAACAATACCCACTTGCTGCTGACAGATACAAGCAATTGGAGGACCGCTTGAGCGCCATGGAAATTCAGAATGTGTCGGGGCTGGATTTCGGAGATTTGGGGTTATCTTCTGGGGTAGTAATTCCACACAAGTTTAAGGCGCCTGCCTTCGCCAAGTATGATGGGGTCTCCTGCCCAAAGCTGCATCTAAGGTCGTACGTAAGGAAAATCCAACCTTATACGGCGGATAAGAACCTTTGGATTCACTTCTTCCAAGACAGCCTTTCGGGATCACAGCTTGAATGGTTCTACCAACTAGATGGAACTAGTATCCGACACTGGGAAGATTTGGCAACCGCATTCTAAAGACAATACCAATACAATTTTGATCTCGCTCCAACGCGTACCCAACTTCAGGGTATGTCTCTAGGAACGGGTGAAGGGTTCAAAGAATATGCACAAAAATGGAGGGATTTGGCTGGCAGGGTACAGCCTCCATTGACTGATCGTGAGTTGGTTGATATGTTCCTAGGGACTTTATCTGGTCCATTTTTCAATCATTTGGTTGGTAACTCCTCCGCTGGGTTTACGGATTTGATTCTGACGGGAGAAAGAATTGAAGCTGGCATCAGGTCAGGAAAGATACAAAAAGCTGCCTCCACAAGTACTGAGAAGAGGCCGTTTAGGAAAGAAGCAAGTGCCGTCTATGGTCCTAGACGACAAGTCAAGCCCGAAAGTCGCCAAGCCGTCAATGCTTTGGTCATTTCAAAACCTGTTGCTGCTCCTCAGCAGTACAATCAACAAAGAGGTGAAAGGCCCAAGAGGCAGTATACTCGGTTGAGTATGACCTTATCTCAAATTTTACCCCAACTATTGTCAACCAACTTGGTGACCCTTAAAGAAGCTCCTAAGGTCGTCAACACTGCGTCTCCTAAGTATAACCCAAATGCCCGGTGTGCTTATCATTCTGATAGTCCCGGGCACACTACTGATGATTGCTGGGCCTTGAGAAACAAAGTGCAAGATCTTATCGACACGAAGGAAAATCAGTTTGAAGCGCCTGAGAGACCGAATGTTGTAACTGCTCCTATGCCCCAGCATAGAGTAAATGCCATTGAGGAAGAGTTGTATGCTGTTTCGGTGAATGAAGTTGTTACCCCTCTTTTGACTGTTAAGAGGAACTTGCTACTAGCCGGTTTATTTCCGGGTTGTAGCAAGGGTTGCCTCCTGTGTGCTGTTATCCCTACCGGTTGTCCACTGCTGAAATCAGGCATCCAAAGCCTGATGGATAGCAAGGAAATTTTGTTTAAGAAAACTGCTGTTCCATTTGTTGCTGTAGAAGAAATATCTGTTGTCACGATTTACAATCCTGCCAAAGCTCCCGTGAAGAAACCAGTCCAAATTATGTCTGTTGCACCCATCACTATTACTGTCCCGGGGCCTCTCCCGTATAAGTCTGATAAAGTTGTTCCATGGCATTATGGAGCCGACGTGTATGTGCTTGGGGTGAAGCAGGAGTTCAACACCAATACCAGTATCAGTAACATCACTGGTCCCGCCAAGATTACCCGCAGTGGCAGGCTCTTCTCGCCTGACATTGCACCGCCAGTCATCCAAAAACCTCTCACCATCACACCCGCAAGTGTGCATGTTCCAATTCAAGTTCCTGTGTCTACTACTGCCGCCGAGTCTTCTGATACTCGGGGCAAAGAATTTGCTACCGATTCGCCTGCCAGGACGGAGGCACCAAAGAAGAAGACTGATGTGGAAGCCTCCCAACAAGAAATGGAGGAAATTCTTAAAATCATCAAAAAGAGTGACTTTAACGTTGTTGAACAATTGGGGCATACTCCCTCCAAAATCTCCATGCTATCATTGCTGCTATGCTCAGAGGCCCATGCAAAAGCCCTAATTTCATTTCTGAAAATAGCCCATGTGCCGCAAGAGACCTCCACGGATCAATTCACCGACTGTGTGGCTAATTTGACGGCTGACAATGGCTTAGGGTTCTTGGATGCTGACCTTACCACCAAAGGGAAAAATCACAATGATGCCCTGCATGTTTCCATAGAATGCAGGGGCACTACTCTCGCACACGTGTTAGTGGATACCGGCTCTTCCCTGAATGTCTTGCCCAAGAAAGCATTGGATCGCTTGGATTGTGAGGGCCTGGAGTTGAAACCTAGTAACATCATTGTTAGAGCCTTCGACGGTTCTAAGAGGATGGTGCACGGTGAAGTAGACATCCCTATTCGTGTGGGTTCCCAAGTTTTCGACTCAACGTTCTATGTAATGGATATTCGTCCATCTTACTCCTGCTTATTGGGTCGACCCTGGATTCACAAAGCTGGGGCAGTAACTTCCACTCTACACCAAAAGCTCAAATACCCTGTCAAAGGGAAGATCGTTACTGTGCAGGTTGAGGAGGAATACATGGTTAGTCATTTGAATTCATTCCGGTATATCGAGATGGACGGGGAGTTTATTGAAACCCCCTTTCAGCATTTTGAGGAAGTACCTCCAGTGTTGGCATCGGCTGAGGCAGTGATTGAAGAAGATTTTCCGTTGAAGATGGCGTCCTTGAAGGATGCCCGGGCTGCAATCGAGAAAGGCAATTGTGCAAACTGGGGTCAGCTTCCTGACTTCACTCAAAAGAATGACAAGTTTGGGCTGGGCTTTACTGCAGAGGCTCAGAGGGCTGTGCGCAAGGAAAGGATCAGAAAGGCTCCGGTGTTTATCTCCAACCCAAGGGTGAATGCTATTGAGGAGGATGTAGAGGAAGCAGAGTTTGACAGTTGGATCTACCCGACTACCAGCAACGGACCGAGCAACTGGACGGCAAAGGATTTTACACCTATCACATTTGTCACGCAGTAATTATTTCTTGTGATTTTCAATTTGTAACAAACAATGTGTTAAAACTTTATTGGCTCGGTGTCCTACCCGGGGCATCGTAGCTCCATTTGTGAGGGCTTTTTGTATGACATTTCCATATATCATCAATCAAAACATTGGACGTTTGTTGCATTTCAAATCTTGTGCTCTTTTCTTTGTGTTATATACTGCAAAACAGCTATATTTACACACACTCACTTATACAGGTTTCAATCCACTCTGGATCTCACTGGTAACAGCTCTGCTACCGCCAGTTATGACTTCGAGAATCCGATCAACTTGGCCGAAGACGAAGGTGAAGATGATTGTGAAGTTCCTGGTGAGCTTGCAAGACTGCTACTCCTGGAAGAGAGGGCTATTCAGCCACATGAAGAGCCGGTGGAAACAGTTAACCTGGGTACTGAGACAGATAGGAAAGAGGTCATGATCGGTGCCAATCTAGAGCTCGGCGTGAAGCAACGATTGATCCAGATGCTACATGATTACATGGAGATATTTTCTTGGTCCTATGAAGATATGCCCGGTTTGGATGCCGACATTGTAGTTCACCACCTGCCAACCAAGGAAGACTGCCCTCCGGTAAAGCAAAAGGTCCGCCGTATGCGCCCAGAGATGTCTGAAAAGATCAAGGCTGAGGTCATGAAGCAGTTCGATGCCGGGTTTCTAGCAGTAACTTCTTATCCTCAATGGGTGGCCAATGTGGTGCCAGTGCCGAAAAAGGATGGTAAAGTCAGGATGTGTGTCGACTACAGGGACTTGAACAGGGAAAGCCCCAAGGATGACTTCCCCTTACCTCACATCGACGTTCTTGTTGACAATACCGCTCAACACAAGGTGTTCTCCTTCATGGATGGTTTTTCAGGGTATAATCAGATCAAGATGGCTCTGGAGGATATGGAAAAGACTACCTTTGTGACTCAGTGGGGCACCTTCTGTTATAAGGTCATGCCATTCGGATTGAAAAATGCTGGGGCAACCTATCAACGTGCCATGGTTGCTTTATTTCATGATATGATCCATCATGAGATTGAGGTATACGTTGATGACATGATTGCAAGGTCTCAAACTGAGGAGGAGCACCTTGACCATCTGAGGAAGTTGTTTGACCGACTCAAGTTATACAAGCTGAGGTTGAATCCCAACAAATGCACCTTTGGGGTAAGATCCGGAAAATTGCTAGGTTTCATTGTAAGTGATAAAGGTATTCAGGTGGACCCTGCCAAGGTAAAAGCCATACAAGAGATGCCGACTCCAAAGACAGAGAAGGAAGTCAGAGGTTTCCTGGGACGACTGAATTACATTGCCTGATTCATCTCACATCTGACTGCTACTTGTGAGCCAATCTTCAAATTACTGAAGAAAGATCAAGTAGTACGCTGGAACGATGAATGTCAGGCTGCCTTTGAAAAGATAAAGGAATATCTCCAAGAGCCACCCATTCTTATGCCACCAGTGGAAGGAAGACCTCTAATATTATACTTGACAGTACTTGACAATTCAATGGGGTGTGTGCTGGGGCAGCATGACGAGTCTGGCCGAAAAGAGCACGCTATTTATTACTTGAGAAAAAATTTTACCGACTGTGAGTCTCGTTACTCACTTCTTGAGAAAACTTGTTGCGCTCTAGTATGGGCTGCTCGCCGGCTGAGACAGTATATGCTGACTCACACTACTCTATTGATTTCAAAGATGGATCCCATCAAGTACATATTTGAAAAGCCTGCTCAGTCTGGAAGAATAGCGAGATGGCAAATGATCTTGACAGAATATGACATCCAGTATACAACTCAGAAAGCAATTAAAGGAAGTGTACTGGCAGATCATTTGGCACACCAACCTGTGGATGATTACCAATCATTGAACTTTGATTTTCCGGACGAAGACATCATGGTGGTAACCGACTGTGAGGTACCTGGACCAGATGAAGGACCTGAGGAAGGATCCCGATGGTCTATGCATTTTGACGGAGCCTCCAATGCTTTGGGTAACGGCGTCGGCGCTGTAATTATATCTCCCAAAGGAACTCATACTCCGCTCACCGCCCGGTTATGTTTCAACTGCACCAACAACATGGCAGAATATGAGGCATGTATCATGGGTCTACAAGCTGCAATCGACTTAAGGATCAAATTTCTGAGTGTCTTCGGAGATTCCGCTCTCGTGATCAATCAGATCAAAGGCGAGTGGGATACAAAACACCCAAATCTTATTCCTTACAAGGAGTATGTGTCAACCTTGCTTCCCCACTTTGAAGAAATAACTTTTGAGCACTTCCCAAGAGAGGAGAATCAGCTAGCGGACGCACTAGCTACGATGTCTTCAATGTTCAGAGTTAAATGGGACAATGAGGCCCCCCGGATCATCATCTGGAAGTTGGACGAACCGGCATACTGCTGCGATCTTGAGGCCGAAAAGGCAACTGAAAAACCCTGGTATCATGAGGTGAAGAGGTACTTGGAAGCTCAGAAATACCCTGAAGGTGCATCTGTCAATGACAAAAAGTTCATGAGGAGGTTTGCGGAAAAATTCTTCCTCAGCAACGGCATTCTCTACAAACGGAATCATGATTCAACTCTACTACGTTGTGTGGATAAGGCTGAAGCAGAGAAGATCATGATAGAACTGCATGAAGGTACATTCGGAACACATTCCAGTAGACACACCATGGCTAAGAAAATCCTTCGGGCAGGATATTTCTGGTCCACAATGGAAGCTGATTGTTACCAACACTCCCGAACTTGTCACAAATGCCAGATCTATGCTGACAAGGTGCATATTCCTCCGGTTCCTCTGAACGTCCTGACGGCACCTTGGCCTTTTGCAATGTGGGGCATTGATATGATCGGTGAGATCCGACCGACGGCATCCAATGGGCATCGCTTCATCTTAGTGGCGATCGATTACTTCACGAAGTGGGTTGAGGCAGCTTCCTATGCAACGGTAACCAAGAGCATCGTGGCACGTTTCATCCGGCATAATCTGATCTGTCGGTACGGTGTCCCGGAAAGAATCATTACGGACAATGGTACCAATCTCAATAACACGATGATCACTAAACTCTGTGAACAATTCAAGATACAGCACCACAATTCTTCTCCCTACCGGCCGAAGATGAATGGGGTTGTAGAGGCAGCTAATAAAAATATCAAGAAAATTGTGCAGAAGATGACAGTGACCTATAAAGATTGGAACGAGATGTTACCGTTCGCTCTTCATGGGTACCGTACCTCAGCAAGGACGTCAACCGGGGCAACTCCTTTTTCCTTGGTCTATGGCATGGAGGCAGTCTTGCCAATTGAAGTCCAGATACCCTCTCTCTGGATAATGAAGGATGAAGACTTGAGTGAAGATGACTGGATCCAGACTCGACTTGATCAATTAAATCTGTTTGACGAAAATAGGCTCACTGCTATCTGTCATGGTCAAACGTATCAAAAACGGATGATCAGGGCATTTAACAAGAAAGTCAAACCACAAGAGTATCAAGTTGGGGACCTGGTAATCAAACGCATCATCCTTCCTCAAAGTGATCCCCGGGGCAAATGGACCCCTACATACGAAGGGCCATTTGTGGTTAAACATGTGTTCTCAGGAGGAGCCATGATCCTAACCACCATGGATGGTGACGACCTTCCTCACCCCGCTAATGCAGACATAGTGAAAAAATACTACGCATAAATAAAAGACCCGCTAGGTTGACATACCTAGGCAAAAATAAGGGCTTCCCGGCGAACCAAAAGGGTTTGGGAAAAAATAAGGGATGAAATAAAAAAAAATCTGTACACCCGGCAAGTCGAAAACCTGAAAAGGCGGCTTGGGCAAAAATGGGTATCCCGGTGGACTGAAAACCCGAAAGGGCGGTCCAGGCAAAAGTTAGGGATAAAGCGTAACACTATGTCTCATTGGATCACTTCGCATCCGGAATTCGGTATCAACTATCTGGCTCAGATTTCGGCATCGACCAATCAGCTTCATCTTCGACCAAGCAGCAAAGTGATGAGACGCTTGAAGACATAAAGGCGATAGCAGAGTTGGAACCCGGTGGGATTGTTCACATAGCTGTTTTGTTTTCTTTTCAAAATTGTAAATACTATGTTATTCGGCGGCATTCTCTTACTAGGATGTCAGCCTCTTGTACAAAAATTCCTATTCACAGGCAAAATTCAAATCAATACAAATTCACTTGTCCATACAAATTGCCATTTGTTTCTCCTTCTTTCTCTTTTGTCTTGCGAAGAACGTCCAATGTTCATTTTTTATATATGCATTTGACATTAAATTGCTGATTCATAAATATTTGCATATGAAATAAAAGATTAATTACAGGTGACATCAGAGACATGGGCAATATGAAGTTGTCTGATGCAGTCCGGTTGCTTTATCCGCCAAGGTACCAAGGTAGATTCGACTGAAGAATGCGACCAAATCATCACAACATTCCCCGGCAGGCCTTAAAGTTTATCCCCAGTAGATTCTGGAAGCTTGTTCCCTGCAGAGTACGGACATCTCTCCCGAGCTTTATTCAGAGTTATTCCTCACAAGGGCTTATAACTGGGTTATCCTCAGCTAATTGCCACGGAAGATCGCCCTCGGCAAAGCTCCTTCATTCCCCGGCAGGGGTCTATCTTTGGTATTCCCTAGCGGAGTTTGTCATCATTATCCCCAGCGGAATCCATCATTGAAGTCCTCAGCAGGCCTCTCATCAAAACTTCAGCCAAGTATCTCTGCCACAGAGTAACTCCCCGGCCGTTCGTCAAGGATTTATTTTCTTAAGACGAAATTACATTCATAAACATTTCACATTTTTATACATCTTGCTTACATACATGATAAAGTGCATACAACACTACCTCATGTTGAACATCATGACATCATGCATATCATACATCATGACATTGCATACAACTTATGTTTTTGCCTTTTCAGGGAAAAAGACAATCCCAAAGACAACCACCTTCAACTGTCACAATTCCAGATTCGATTCCTGTATCCAGCCAGGGCATATCTGTTAACAACATTTCCAGATTCGATTCCTGTATCTAGCCAGGGCATATCTGTTGACCACATTTTCAGACTCGATTCGTGTATCTAGCCAGGGCACGTCTGAAGAGTTTGAAGATTCGATTCCTGTATCCAGCCAGGGCACATCTATCAACTACAACATTTCCAGATTCGATTCCTGTATCCAGCCAGGGCATATCTGTTAACAACATTTCCAGATTCGATTCCTGTATCTAGCCAGGGCATATCTGTTGACCACATTTCCAGACTCGATTCCTGTATCTAGGCAGGGCACGTCTGAAGAGTTCGAAGATTCGATTCCTGTATCCAGCCAGGGCATATCTGTTGACGACTATTTCCGGATTCGATTCCTGTATCCAGCCAGGGCACATCTGTGAGCAACTGATTGTAGATTCGACACCTGTATCTAGCCAGGGCATATCTGCATGAGGAGATCGAAGATCAAACACCTGTAACAAGCCAGGAAAACATATGTCTTTCTCAAATACACAAGTTTTCGCTAAGGAATCTCTTATGCGATCCACACTTCCAAATGGCATCTATAAGCCCATTCCCGACATCACATTGCTGATACTCCAACATGCGAGTGCAAATTTTCGGGCACTCTAGTGTCCAATCTCCTTTTACCCTCGAGTCGCGAAAGGCAAACGTGCCAATCTAACTCTTCAGGTTCAAGAACATTGAACAGGGGCAACTGTTGTACCCCAAAATTTTCCCTCCCATTTCCTCAACATTTTCTCATCACAAAACCCTTGAAGATCAAGATCCAGTTAGGGTTTCCTCTGCTCAAGACTTCTCCTTGCACTGTGGACCCAAATTAGGGTTTGTATTTGAACAAAGATGTTTTGACCTAAAATGCCTAAGATGACTTTCATGCTTCATGTTGGACTCCCAAGTTTATCCATACCAAGTTTCAAGTCTTGATTCCAAATTTTTGCCCAGTCAATTGGACAGTTGACCTAGAAATCAACTGTATTGGGGAAAAGTCAACTGTGGCCAATTGACAGTCAAATCTCATGAAAATTGACCCACATCAACATTATGAACTCACATGAACCATTTGATCAAGTTTGGATCACAATTCCATAAGAAATTTGATCAGATCACCAAAAGGGCAAAATGGTCATTTTTAGGGTTTTGACTGCACAAGGGTAATTTTTGACTGTTTGACCTAGCCAATGGCAAACCAAGCTCACATATGGACTCAAGGACCCCATGGAATTATCTTGACATGCTCAACAAACTCAAAATATCCCAAATACACAAGATTGACAGTTGAATTTCCCAGTCAATTGATCAATTTTGACTGTATACTGAAAAGTCAAACTTTGACTTTTTGGTCAAAATCAAGAGTCAAGATTTATTTTTCATCAAAACATGCCAAATCATGAAACTTGTTCACCAATAAACCAAGAAATGCAAATTAGGGTTTGAAATGGGAATTTTTCATAACTTAGAATTTTTCTAAGTTATGGAAAACCCTAATTTTTTTCCAACTTTGCCCCACTTTCTCACCAAGATTCATTTGGATTCAAACAAAAGTCAAAACATGAAAGTTGTAGCTTGTTGCATAATATACAACTTTGATTCACAAAGTTTTCCCAAATGAGGCTTGTATCTCAAGTTACAAATTTTTGAATAAGGGCACTAAACCATTCATAACTTAGTGAAAATTTGACCTTTTTGACAAGGTTTTCTACCTAACTTCAAGGCCACTTTCCATACACTTCCACTTGTAATTTCAACTTGCAGTTCAAAGATGGATTGTAGTACATATTCCAAGCTTTCCAAAATGTCCAAGAACTTCTCAAACAACCTCATGGTTAGAGAGAATCGAATTTTGCAAAATGGGAAAAAGTCACTTTTGTTCTTGGCCATGTACATGTTCATAACACTATGCATTTCAATATCAGCATGCTTAAGCTACATTACAGGTCCTAAAACCCTTTGACACTCATAAATTTAATGCAAAACCATTGTGCCAAGTTGTTATTTTAAGCATTTGGACATTACATGGAGAATTAACCCTAAACTAGAAAAAGCATTATTTCCATTTTGAAAAAGTAGTACTTTATGTCAAGTTTGCAATCCAAGTGGTACAGTCAAAAATCTTCTTGGCACAAGTTTGTGAGAAAATTGCACTGATCAAGGCCAATGTATGCAGCATAGTGTGAGGGCCTGTACAGGCTAGAATCATCAAGTGGCCATTGCTTGCTTCAAGTTCAAGTAAGATAGCATAACTTGTACCAACTTCCATATCAGCTTACAAACACTTAGACAAACTTATCAAACACATTCCACACATTGATCCAAAGCTAAAGCACGAGCCTTTTACCTCCAATCCCTCCCAAAACTCAGAATCACCTTGAAACTGCTCAAACAGAGCAACCTCTGCAGATTGAGTTCCAACTCTCAATCCTTTCAAGCATTCTTGCCCAAACCAGTTCATATACCTTCCCTACCATCTATGCAAGCTAACCAAAAGCAAAAGCACGACCTGTAATCCCTCTAACTGGTTCCACCATTTTCACATTTCTGATTTGCAGGTGAAGTGCTCTAGCTCGATTCAAAAGCTTTCAAGGCAAAGTAAATATTGGAACAGCATCACCACACCTCAAGGAAGCTACACCAACCATTATCTTGCCCTGAAAGCTTCTCCTTTGCCAGATAGAACTTCAACTGAACAGGTAAGTTTTTGAATTCGTATCTCTCTTATTAGGCATCATTATCTCTAAGTTTGTGAATAAACAATGTTCTACTCATGCCACTGAACATGTACATGTTTTTACTTTTCACTTCTTTTGCTTGAGCTGTGAGAATTTAAGGTTTGAAAATGGCAGAAAACTTAGGTCAGGATTTGGGATTGTTAAAATTCTCTCTCATTTCTGAGAGTTAGGATGAGTTTTTTATATATTTGGAATCGTGATTCAATGCTTGACATGTTTTGTGTTGAAAGTTTGTGCAAAAGCTCAAAGAATCAGGGTGTTTGAATCCCTGTTACAAGCGCGCATTTTTGGCTGGAGGTTGAAGAAGGTGTCTCATGGGCTGGGCCAGCTTTTGTTCTACTTTTCACACCATACAATTGCTTCTGCACCCCCTGAGCCCATTTGGTTTATTTTTAATGATTTCTGACTTTTTCTTTTTTTGATTGATTCATTTATTTTTTCTCATGTTATTAAAAATATAAAAATCTTTTTCCTCACCATTTTTTAATTTATTAGGTATTTATGTGATTTTCTTTTGATTTATACACAAATAAATGAATATATACATTTCATTAAAAATATTGAGAAATATGTAAAAATACTTTTATTTTCATTTTCATTTTATTTTACCTTCTGAAAATACTTTATATAAAAAATACCTTTTTACAAATATTAAATATAATTTATATATATATATATATAATACATATCTAAAATAACACATATATACATATATTTATTAATATATTTAGAGTAAATACAAAAAATATACACTTTTGTTTTTTTTTTTATTATTATTATTAATATTTAATATAAAAATACATTTTTGACAAATACCTCATTTTATTTTATTTTTATATATATAAATAAATATTTGTACATAATAAATGAATAATGTATTTTATTTAATAGAATTAGGGTTTTACCCTAAATATGAAAATACTCCAAAAATAATACCTTTTTATTTCCTTTTTATTTCACATAAATAATATTCTTTTTTTTTATACACATAAAAATTCTTTTTACATTTTTGCATATTTATTTCAATTTCCATTTAATTATACAATTATTTGTCTTGTAAATATTCAACATTGATGTAATAGTTTTAGGTTTAAATTCCTTGTCAAGATCCCCATTCGAACATTTGTACCCCCCTTCCCATATATGGTTTTGTAATAGCTTAGTAAATTTATTTTCGCACTTTATTGCTTTCTAATTATACCATGTTAGAATTAGGGTTTGTATGCGAAAAATAACGAAAAATAGTTTTGACCTAATTTCAAGATAAACAAGCATGAAAATGGACACACAAATCACACTTGCACCCCCTAGGGTATTCCACTTGTTGCCTTTCAAAATTGGGCCATGTTGCATGTTAGGTCTCTTTGGGCAAAACAAACAAATCAAATGATCATAGTCCCTCGATAACACTTTCAAAATATTGCCAAAACAAATGATCAAGTCCCTTAAAGAAAATGCCCAAAGATACTTGGCACCATTGCAATTATGGTCTAAACGATGACCCGCGCCCGTCCCTTTCACATCCTAACATGAGATTGTCCACCAAATGCAATGGTGGAACAAACTTGTTAAAAGGGTTAAAACATAGCAATAATCTTTGAGAAATTTAGGAGTAGATAACCTCTTAGTTACTTGAATCAAACTTGCAAAAACAAAACACTTGCCTATTTTCTAAAACCCCACTTCACAACACTTTCAAAAACAACTTTCAAAAACAAATGAAAACCTTTTCAAAAGACATACACCTTTGTATACATCCCCACATGGATCATTACAAAGGTTGCCACCACATTGGCTTCTTTTCAAAACATTTTCAAACCCACACACACAAGCACCATTTCAAACAATTGAAAACAAAAGGCAAGTGATCTAAGCAAGTAACTAAGAGCCCATGGATAACCATGGATATAAAGGGTGCTAATACCTTCCCTTTCTATAATCTACTCCCCGAACCCAAGAAAACATCTCAAAAGGTTTTTGTTGTGCTTTTTAATCTTTCCTTAGGATAAAATAAAAAGTCGGTGGCGACTCTTGCTCAACCGAAACATTTGCGAAAACAAACGCAAAACCTCAAGTCAGTTCTCCCACCGTATCACAGCTACCACAGGACGAAGTGCTCTTTCTGGATAGTGAGTCATGGTCTGAGAAGCGTCCAGCTTCAAAAGTGCAGCCAGCAGAAGATCAGACAATTCAAGCAGAAGATGTTAGTCAAGCTGAAGATGTTGCAGAAAGCTCTCAGAAGCATCCTGCTTCTGATATTTCTCAAGCTACCTTGGACAGGCAAACTCTGGAAGAGCTGAAGCTGAATGATATTCGTTTGCAGCAAAGAATGGATGAGAATGATCAGAAGATGAAGGAAAGGATGGATGTGCAAGACAGCAAGATAGATACAGTAGTTAGCATGGTACACAAGCAGAATGAGACTGCTGATCAGATTAAGACAATGCTAGAGACTCTGTTCACACGCCTTCCACCCCAACCTTAGTTTTTCATTCATGATATTTTTCATTGTTTTCCTTGCATATCTTTTGTACTGTTTGTCTAGCTCTGAATTTAATATAACAAGTTTTTCTGCTCTGATCGTTTTAGCATATCACTTACACTTTTTGATTGCTGACAAAAAGGGGGAGAACAAGAATGATATTTTTCAATAACGGATTACTGAGACAAAAAAAAGTATCAAACATTCTAACACTCTGATATACTTGAATGTTTTCTGTTTTTGCATAAGGCTACAGGTACAAGAAGTTAATCATCTCTGATACACTGAAGCTCTGATATTCTGATCTGAAGCTCTGATATTCTGATGTTCAAAGAAAGTCAATAAAGATCTGATCCTGAAGAACTATTGGAATTAAAAATGGAAGTAATAAATTCAGGGGGAGTATCTCCAATCTAAACTCTAATATCTCTTTATCCCTTATCTTTGATAACTTCCTAATTAATTCTGATACAACTTATTATGTAGTTATCTCTGATACTCTTCACGCTAATTTTCAATTAAAAAATATCTAGTTTTTGTCATCATAAAAAAGGGGGAGATTGTTAGAACAAATTTTGAATCTACTACCCTAAGTTTAAGTTTTTATGATAACAAAATGCTAAGATACATTAATTGTATGATTCATGTAAGACACATATGCTATCTAAAAATTACATTCTGTTTTACAGAAACTCTGATGAGTATCAGCAAGAGAACATCATCATCAGCATCAGAAAATTGGATATCAACATCAGCATCAGAAGATGTTATATCAGATACCAGAATCAGAAGATCAACTTGCGCTTATGCTGAAGCTTGATGAACAGATCTGCGCTTAACCATCTGAACTCTGATCTAGAAAACAAGAGTTCATCAGCACCTAAGCAGCGTCAGAATGAGCCAAAGCCAGAACACGTTTAAGTGGCAACGGTACCGCGCATTCAAGATGATTTATTACCAACGGCATCATTCCAGACAAGATCTTCTTAATAAGGAAAGAATGTTATTGGCATTGAAACGGAATTACTACTCCAGCGTACCTTATTTCCAATGCTATATAAACAAGTCAATGAAGATTGAATTGGCTAATGCTCTACAACCTTCTACACGCCTAAAGCTATTCATCATCTTCCTCACTCTCAGTTTGCTAAAAGCTCTCAAATTCCTTATTCAGTTACTTTAGCACTCTAGTTCTCATAAGCTTAAATTGTGTAGTATCACAGTTGTGATAAACAGTTTTTGTAGAAAACATTCACACACCTAGATTTCAATTCTTTGTAAGAAAGTATTTCCTTGAGAAACCGGTTTGTGGTTTGACTCAAGAAGGCTTTAGCAGTTGTTAAAGCATTGTAATATTCAGTTGAATATAGTGGATTAAGACCTCGTTGGAGAGAGGCGAAATCACCTTGACGGGTGGACTGGAGTACTTTGAGATCAAATGAACCAGGATAAAAATATCGTGTTGACTGCAATTGATTTCCAGATTTTACAATTCAACCCCCCTTCTTGTGTTTTTCACTTCTTCAGAGTTACCCCATACAACTCCTTAGCCACCGTAAATCCCAGTTCTCCACTTGACCTTCAACCGGGAACCTCAAACCACAACCCAGAAACATAGAACCCTAAGACCACAAACCCTAAACCTAACAATTTAGGAACCCTAACTTTGAACCCTACCATGAACCACCATTGGCAGCTGTTGAGGCCGTCGTACATGGATGAACTTTGCCGGAACTTCATCCATTTCCCAGAAAACCCAAGAACCCTAACCCTTAGAACCCTAATAAGGTATAACCTAACCCTTTGAACTCTAACCCTAAAAATCCAAAAATTCCCAAATTCAACCCAAAAATTCTGGAAATCCAGCAATCACAACAAGAATCAGAACCCTAAACTAAGTTTAAGGTTTACCATCCATGCAGTGAAACTTCTAGTTAAAAGATCCCTTTGTTATTCCTTCTAATGATCTCTTTCTTCTTTCTCTGTCTGCAAGTACTCTAGTTCGTGAGGGAGGCGTAGCAGGGAAACAAGACCTCTAATTCTCCAATCTCCAATTCTTCTTTCTACTTCTGCTTCACATTTTTTTCAGTATCTTTTCCAATTTAGATCTTAGGTTTATATAGTTTTTTTAGGATTAGGTGAATTAGGAAATCAATTTATGTAATTGTTGTTGCAATTTTTAGATTAGGGATAAGATTGATTCAATTTAGGATTTGATTTGATTATGTGTTGTAATATAGAATTAAGGTTACGTAATTGAATGTATCTGGATGTTTCTACTTGTAAATTCATTCAATCATTAAAAATCAATTTTTCAATCAGATTTGATTTGATTTACTTCAAATCATTTCTGGATTTGGGTTTTTTTGTTAACTTATTGAAGAAGAAGGTATTTTGGGCGCAACAATACTAAGGGTTTGAAACCCTAGAGTTGACTTAGTCAACTTTCAAGAAGAATAAACAAAATAACAAATTAATTAATTAATTTTAAAACAACAATATATTAAAACAAAACAATATATTTTAAGACAATATTGCCCTTCGTGTCAACTTAAGAATAAATAATAATATTAATACACAAAATAACAATATTACCATTATTTATTAAAACAAAATAAAAAATAATAAAAAATAATTAGAGAAGTGTTGACTCTGGTCAACTAAATGATAAAAATAATTAATAAAATAATTATACTAAATTCAACAAGGAATTCTTAACAAATTTAATGGGCCATTTCATTAAGTTTGGACAATGAACCTAAAAGAAGTAAAAAGTGACAATAATTTTATAAAATCCCATTTGATTTTTCTATATATGCATGCTAATATAATTCTAAACTAATGTGATAACACAAAAACTAGTATGGAAATGACCTAATAAAATAAATTGATTGTTGGTACCAATACGGGCAAATTTGGGGTATGACAGATGCCTCTATTTAATTTCTCTCTGACTGGAGGGTGCGAGAATACGAAACTCTAGCACATTGAGATTGGAAGGTTATTAAATAATGGAAGACCCAATATCTTGACCAAAAAACTATTGAAAGATAAACTGTACAATAAACCAAAAAGTAAAAAGGGCAAGGAGGACGCAATTAACTCATTAATGCCTAGAGGCTGGGTTCTCATATCTATTTTTACCAAGGGACTATATATATATATATATATATATATATATATATATATATATATATATATATATATATATATATATATATATATATATATATATATATATATATATATATATATATATATATATATATATATATATATATATATATATATATATATATATATATATATATGAAAAGGGACACTATCGCAGATTCCACATACTTACTACAACCTAGGGGGTAAGTAACGTGGGTACCAACTCCATTTATGCCAAGGGACTAAATAAATCGAGTTGAAAAAATTTGAGGCCAAACTTACTAAAGCTTCGGGAATAACATAGTAAGTTGAAACTCATATTTGCAACATTTATCACAACCTAGGGGATAAACGACGTGATTATCAATCTTATTTATGCCAAAGGGCTAAACCAATAAGATCGAAAATTTAGAACATAACCTATCACTACACAGGGACCCTATAAATAGTTATATCTGATTTGCATGTCTACCACTACCTAGGGGGTATATAATGTGGGTATCGACTCTTTTTATGTCAAAGGAATAAACCAATAGAGTCGAAAAAAGGTCTGAAAACAAACTAGCTAAAGCTTTGGGACTAACATAGCGAGTAATATTGCAGACTTGCATATTTATCACAACCTAGGGGATAAATAATGAGGGTACGATGTTTGAATTTGAAATTTGATATATTGAAAATTGCATAACTAGGATATGGATATGGATCGTAGATATGTCACCTAGTGTAATTTTGGTTCGCAATACCTCTAAATGTTGTGTCTGTTCTCAACCGAGGTTTTTGTAATAATGTGAAAAATGCTAAGATTTGAATTTTTTTTATTCGTGCGGGTTACTTAGCTGGTAAAATAGGCCTTGAGGTTTCTCGCAATATTCCTGAGCCTTTGTAATTTGAAATGCAATGTATGATTGATATGTTTATTTATGATCCCCAATGGAAATGTTATTGATATGTTCTTCGTATGTAAATACACCAAGTGTTTATGAATGTTTTGATAATTTGCTTCTTTTAGATCATTGGGTTCTTATAGTCACTGACTTCCCAAAGTTGTTTGTTGTCTTGTTGTAGTGTCTCCAAGTCGATTTGCATTTCGATATATTGTTGTGAACAATGTCAATGTGATTTTGATGATTGTATTACGGGCGTGATCGTGGATTTCTTTTGACATTTTTTAACCAAAGTGTTTTTTTATGTTCATTAAATGCTTTTTATTTCGTCATGTCCCCAAAGTAGTTTCAACGCAGTGTTTACAACAAATAACTGTCGTATTTTGTAAATAAGTCTGAAAAAGAAAAAAAAACAATTGAAGAGGATTTGAAAGATAAATTATTTTATTAATGAAAATGTCTTTGAATAGGGAAGAGTACAAGATGCAATTCCTAAAAAGAGGTCATTACAAAAGATAAACAAAACTAAAAATGGCAATGAAAATGATATTCGATACTATTATTTCTCCAATGTCTTTTGATAGCTCCAATGCCCTTGCTTGTGTGAAAGATAATTAGATTAATTCTTCCCTTTCATAGTTGTAGATGTAATAAATCATCGAATCGCAGTGTATTTGTTCATTTTTTTGAATATAATCTCTAACTTTTGCCTGGATCGGCCTTTCGGGTTTTCAATCCATCGAGATGATATTTTTTGTCTATATGTTCCTAATTTTTGCCTTTATTTCCCTTTAGGATTTTCAATCCGTCGGGACGCCCCTTTTTGCCTAATTCGCCCTTCGGGTTTTTGACTTAGTGGGCTTTTCTTTTATACATAGTATTTTTTAATTGTGTCGAAATTCAGAGGATGCGGTAGTTCGTCCCTATCCATTATTGTGAAGATAAGAACTCCTCCTGAGAAAGTTGTTTTGACCATATATGGACCTTCATAGTTATGTGTCGACCTGTATAGGTCTATGTGTCCACCGAACTGAGACAGAGGCTATAGGCTTTAAAATGCTAGCAAATGTGTCGACCTGAAAAACGGATGTGTCGACACATAAAATAATAATTTATGCAATTTTAGAATTGCTTCGGTATGTGTCGACCTATGCAATGCATGTGTCGATCTAAGACTTACATAAGCTATAGACTTCAAAAATGAGTTACATGTGTCGACCTGAAAAACGAATGTGTCGACACATCTAGTAAAAAATTATGTAAAAACTTGTTTTTAATGACTTCCATCAATTTCAAAATAATTTTTAATGATTCCTAAGACCTCTAATGCAGAGGAGTGCCATAAGATATAAGGATATCATCCAATATATAGAAGTGCAAGCTTTTCCCAGTTTTAACATCATGAAAAACATTTGATGACAAAGTTGTACTCACATACTCCCCATTTTGATGATGGCAAAACTTGCGACAAAGATGCATTTCATGTATTAGAAGGATCCCCGTTGACTTTGTGCTTCCCTACTTCGACTCGCATATGATTCTCCCCCTATAACAAAATCAAAAATAAAGATAGTAAACCGTGAGAAGTATCATAGTTCCATAACAATACTAGTATATCATTCAGAGGCTATTTTGCATAGAAGAGTAACAATTACATATCCCCATATACATGTAATGATGCGAAATTTTAAATAACGGGAAAACAACATTAAAACAAACGTGATGTAATTCATATAAAATAAACAAGCAGGAAATAGCAGTATGATCAAGTTGTTTTTGTAGTGTCACGATCACGTAACGCTTCATAGTGAGACTCTCGATGCCACACATGCACGTGCCTAGCATAGCAACAAGAATATGTCGCTACTAAAACCATAATGAAGACGTTTTTCATGACATTTAACCAAGACAACAAGAAGTAAATACAACAAAAAATCCTGCATACAAATAACTCAAGCACAAGTGCGAGAAATAAAGAATAAAAAAATGCACATGCTTGCATAATAAGAACAAAGTTGTACAAATGTGAAAGAATTAATACATGAAATCATTATAAGCGTATGGATGAAGAACACGCAATGGTTTTCAATCGAAAATTTTTGAAAGTGAACATTCATGGTTTTCATCATTTGAGAAGTGTCACGCATTTTTGGAAGTAAACTAGTAACATGCATTAAGGAAAATCTACTTTCAAGGAGAAATTGAAACGATATTACCTCACTCTCGATTGAGATTAAAGTTACACTCACATGATGTAAATACTCAAACACAAAGTTAGAGTGAAAGGATAAGGTGCAAGCAACAAGATAGAATTAAGTAACATTTGAGATATCAATTATCTCCAATTCCCCACGTATGTTGACAAAAGGTTCGGTTGCGAGTGGTTTAGTGAAAATGTCAACAAGTTGATTTTTACTATCAACATGCTCAAACATAACATCCCCTTTTTAAACATGGTAATAAAGGAAGTGGTAATGCATCTCAATATGTTTAGTGTTTGAATATAGTACAGGATTTTTGGTTAGATTAATAGCACTAGTGTTGTCACACATGATAGGAATACGTGAGAGTTTAATATCAAAATCAAGTAGTTGTTGTTTAAGCCACAAAATTTGTGCACAACAACTACCGACTGCCACGTATTCTGCCTCGGCAGTTGAAAAAGAAACTAAAAATTTCTTTTTACTATGCAAACTTACCAAGGATTTTGAGAATATGTGACAAGTTCCACTAGTACTTTTCCTATCTAACTTGCAACCGGCAAAATCAGAATCAAAATAACCAACCAAGCTACAATTGTTTCCTTTGGAATACCAAAGCCCAAACTTAGAGGTACCAATGAGGTATCTAAGAATGCACTTAACCGCTTTTAAATGGGATTCCTTAGGAATGGATTGATATCGTGCACACATACAAACGCTAAACATAATATCAAGCCTAGATAAAGTAAGATACAAAAGATATCTAATCATACCTCTATAGCTTTTTACCTCAACATAATTACCCTTTTCATCTCTATCCAAGTTACCATTTGTCGCCGTAGGTGTGTGAATTTCCTTTGCACTATCTATACCGAATCTTTTGAGCAATTCGAGACAATACTTGGTTTGATATACAAATGTTCCTTCATCAAGTTGCTTAATTTCTAGTCCGAGAAAGTAGTTTAACTCTCACATTAGACTCATTTCAAACTCTCCCTACATAAGCTTAGAGAACTCCTTGACAAGATACATATTAGTAGATCCAAAAATGATATCATCAACATAGATTTGAACTAGTAAAATATGCTTTCATTGATGTTTAATAAAGAGTGTAGTGTCTATATTCCCTCTAGAGTATCCTTGCTTTAGAAAAAATTTACTAAGTCAGTTATACCATGCCCTAGGGGCTTTTTTAAGACCATATAATGCGCGTTTTAGCTTGAACACATGATCATGAAACTAATAATTTTCAGAACTAGGAGGTTGACAAAAATACACCTCTTCAGTTATGTGTCTGTTAAGAAACACATTTTTTATGTCCATTTGATATAATTTGAAGTTCTTAGAGCATGCATAAGCTAATAAAAGGCGTATATCCTTAAGTCGGGAAACCAGAGCATAAGTCTTCTCATAATAAATGCCTTCCTCTTGGTTATACCCTTGAGCCACAAGACGGGCCTTATTTCTTATTATCACACCATGTTCATCAAGCTTATTCCTAAATACCCATCCAGTGCGTATAATTTGATGATTTTGTGGACGAGGAACAAGGTCCTAAACGTCATTTCTTTAAAATTGATTCAATTCTTCTTGCATGGCGATAAGCCAATGCTCTTAAAGTAAGGCATCCTTAGAGTTTTTAGGTTTAACTTGTGATACATATGCATGATGATAACAAAAATTAATTATCTTAGAGCGAGTAGTTACCCCTTTGGTGATATCACCAATAATGTTGTCAATTGGATGATCCTTATAGGTTCTTCACTCCAATGGAAGACCATAATTTTCTTGATGACTTACATCATCTTTATTTTCTTGGTTGTCATCTTCATTCTTCTCAATTTCTACAAATTTAGGTTGATCAACTCCTTCATCTGTATCTTTGAATATGTCTTCTGTAGATACACTTACACCATGAAAAGAACTACCTTTACCAACACTATTTGGGGAAGTCTCATCAAAAATAACATGAATAGACTCTTCAATAATAAGTAATCTTTTGTTATAAACTCTATATATTTTACTAGATTGAGAGTATCCAAGAAAAATACCTTCATCGGCTTTCGCATCAAATTTTCCAACATTATCTTTTCCATTATTTAAAACAAAACATTTACATCCAAATACATGAAGATGAGATAAGTTTGGTTTTCTACCTTTTAAAATTTCATAGGGGGGTTTTGTCAAATGTGGGACGAATAAGTATCTTATTCAAGACATAACATGTCGTGCTAATAGCATCGGTCCAAAAATATTTTGGTAGACCATAATCATTGAGCATTGTTCTTGCCAACTCCACTCAAATTTGATTTTTACACTCCACAACACCATTTTGTTGTGGAGTTCTAGGAGCTGAATATTTATGTTCAATTCCAAATTTATCACAATATTTTTCAAAGAGGTGGTTTTCAAATTCACCTCCGTGATCACTTCGAATGGCAACTATTTTTTAATTTAATTTGTTTTGAGCTAACTTGGCCAAACGTGTGAAAGTCGAGAATGTCTCATCTTTGCTATGTAAGAAAATATTCCAACAAAATCTTGAGTAGTCGTCAACAATCACAAGACCATAGTAATTACCACCTATGTTTTTAGTCCATGAGGGACCAAATAGATCCATGTGAAGGAGCTCAAGTGGTCTAGATGTTGAAACAACATTTTTAGATTTAAAAGAGACCCTTGTTTGCTTACCCTTTTGACATGCATCACATAGATGATATTTTGAAATTTTGATTTTTGGTAGGTCAATTACTAAATATTTTGCAACTATTTTATTAAGTAGATCAAAGTTGAAATTAGCCAAATATTTATGCCATAACCAAGAGTCTTCACTCAAGGTAACAATACATTGGGCATTATTCAAGGAAAATTCTCTTAAGTCAAGCATATAGATGTTACTAAGCCTCACACCCTTAAACATATAATCCTTCATTTCCTCATGTTCTATTATGCAACAATCTTTGGAAAAAGTTACCTTATACCCATTATCGCATGATTGACAAATACTAAGAAGACTATGTCTAAGGCCTTCAACTAACATAACATTTGAGATAGTAATAGTTTAGGATTACCTATAATACATTTTCAGAGTATTGCACCTTTGTTGTAATCACCATAGGATACATAACATTTCTTCTTCACCTTAAATTCAGAGAATAAAGAAATGTCACCTGTCATGTGTCTTGAACATCCACTATCGAGAATCCATTTTTTCGTCATAACTTCAAGACACTTAACCTACAAAAATAAAAAAAGGTGATAGGTGCCCGATTCTCATTGGGTGCTTGAGAGTTAGTAAATAATTGTTGCATTTGGGCAACCATTAAAAATTTCCTTTAGGAACCAAAAAGCACCTAACTTTGCATTTTTCAATAGTATGGCCTTTTTTGCAACAATAGTGACAAAATAACCTATGATGAGAATCACTTATTCTATAAGACTTCTTCTTAATCAAGTTATAGTTATTATTAGGCTTTTCAACCTTTGAACATTTAATAGCAATAGTATTAATGGGATGATGTAGTTTGTCCAATTTAGTTTCAAGATTACTCACTTCTTGTTGCCAAATTTGACATGTTTCACATCCAAATTTACAAGATTGTTCATCTTCCTTTACACAATTTAAACCATCTACAATAAGTTTCTTTAATGCCTCAAATCGTTCATTTATTTCTTCAACCTTGGCCTCCAAATATGTAAAAACCTTTTCTTAGGAGGCCAACTTTTTGTTAGCATATAAATTCTCTTTTTGTAGTTTTTAAAATTGATTCTTCAACTTATTAAAGGACAAATTTACAATATTAGAGTATTTAGAATGACTTACAACTTTTTTCTTGCCTTGATGATGATTCTCCATGAAACATTAGTTTGCATATTCATCAATCTCGTTTGAGCTTTCATTGCTTGAGACATCACTATCATTATCCCAAGCAACATAAACTTGTCTAGAATTTCTAGAGTTGTTTAGTTGACTCTTTCCTTTCTTCTTAGCAAGAGATGGATAATTGGTCTATAATGACCCGGTTTTCCACATTCATAATAAATAGCCTTTGCTTTATCCTTTTGTTGTCTTAGTCTTTAGAGGAAGAGGATTGTATTCTAAATTTAACAAGATTATTATCGGAGTTTTTGACACCATTCTTCTGAATGTATCAATTATATTTCCTTACAAATAATCTCATTTCTTCATCATCCGAATTCTCTCCATTTCTAGAGTAACTATCATTAATGGGCTCATCCCTTGAGGACTTTGAGCTTGAAGCCTTGAGATCTTTAGACTTCAATACTTCCTCCTTAATAGCCCCTTTTTCCTTTTTCTTTTTCTCAAATTTATTTTCATGTTTGTCCAAGCAATTGAGTTCTTGTACGTGTTCTTCTAACTTTCCAAACAAGGCGGTGAGATCAAGTGTTACAAGATTGTTGGCTTTCTTGATTGCGGTGACATTTGGTTGTCAATTCCTAGTAAGACATATTATGATACGGTGGCAGAATCGACTGTTATACTGGTTTTGCGTTTGTATTTGTAAATGTTGTGGTAAGCAAGAGTCGCCACCGACTTTTCTTTTATCCAACAAAGGAAAGGGTGAAAAGAACAGAAAAAGACCTTTCTCACGATTTTCAGATCCAGAATTCACAAACAAAAAAGAATTCACAGAAGAACTCACCTAGAATCTACAACCCCCTCTCTCAATCACAGTTCTGCACTTCTCTCTGAAGAACCTTTAGTCTTCAAATCTTCATAATCTCTACAATTTTTCGGGTTGCTCCATCTTCATGAATCACCATCTTTAACAATCTGCAACAAGTTTCACAACATTCTCACCACATCACCTTCAAGTTTCATCCTTCTGAAATCAGTTGAACCTTCATCAGCAACCGCACCTTCGAAACATTCAATCTTCATCTTCTTGTATCATCATTGTTGTACCCCGAAATTTTTCCTCTCATTTATCAAGACTTTTCTCACAAGATCTCTTTGACTCAAGACTGGATTAGGGCTTGGTCAGCTCAAGACATCTCATCTTACACTGTTGATCCAAAATTAGGGTTTGAGTTTGCACAAGGATTTTTGAACTATCAATGCTCCATATGACCTTCAAACATCATTTTGGACCCCTAAGATTACTCATGACAAGTTTCAGGCCTTGAACCACATTTTTGATCAGTCAATTGGACAATTGACCTAAAAGTCAGTTGTATTGGGGGAAAAGTCAACCATGGCCAATTTATAGTCAAACTTCATAATTTTTTATCAACATCAACATTTTAGACCCATATGTATCATTTTATCAAGTTTGAATCACAATTCCTCAAGAAATTTGATCAAATCATCAAAAGGGAAAAATGGTTAAAATTAGGGTTTTTACTAAGAAAGGGTAATTTCTAATTTTTGACCTAGCAAATGACCAATTGAGTTAAAACATGATTCCAAGGATTCAACTACGTCATCTTGACCTAATTATATGGTTCAAAACATTGCAAATCCATTGGATAGACAGATGAAATTTGCAGTCAACTGATCAAAAGTCAACTGTATGTTGAAAAGTCAAACTTTGACTTTTTGGTCAAAATCAAGTGCCAAGGGTCACAATTCATCAAAACATGTCAAAATGTGAAACTTACTCATCAAGAAATCAAGGATTGAAGATTAGGTTTTAAAATTGGAAATTTTCTTAACTTAGAAACTTTTCTAAGTATAGAAAATTTCTTATTTTTTTCTCAACTTTAAGCCATTTTTTCACCATGATACAAGATGATTCAAGGAAAGTTCCCAACATGAAAGTTGTAGACCTCCATGAAATATACAACTTTTCTTCACATACTTTTCCCTAAATATGCTTGGATCTCAAGATATAATTTTATGAACACATGCCCATGAACTAAAATAACTTCGTGAAATTTTGCCCTAGTTTAGGCAGGTTTTGGACCCAACTTCATGGCAATATTTCACCTTGTTCCAAGGGGAATATTGAAATGAATTTCAAAGATGAGTTATATATCACATTGCAAGATTTCCAAAATGTCAAAGAACTCCTCAATATCATTTTTGAGTAGGGAGAATCGAAGAGATGAAGTTGGCAATTTCTCACTTTGAATTCAAGTCATTTCATGAAGAACAAAATTCAAATTTGAACCTATGCTACCTAATTCATGATTTACAGGTCCCTAACTTGTTTATAACTTTATAATTTAATGCTTACTCAGTTGACAAAACTTTAATTCAAGCTCAAGAGCCTTTGTCCAAGTTGTAATTCCATAAATGGCATAAAGTGGCCATTGCCATTTTGAAAAAGCTTCACTTTTGCAACTTTCTAATTCTTGAGCATTGGACCTGTCCTCTATGCACACATAAATCCTCCAGGCCTAAGGCAACTTGTATAGAGCATATACTAACTCTAAACAGGCCAGTACAAGCATGTGAAGACTTGTCCCTTCACTTTGCTTCAAAAGCAAGAAAGTGTGCCAAAAGGCTAGAACTGAAGGATATGTTAAAGAGCTGACTTGAAACCCTTTCCATACTAATATACAAACACATTACAACAAAAAAACAGGATTGCTAGAGGCCTGAAACATTCAAACACTCCATATCACCAAAAAACTGTCAAAACTTGCAGTTTTTGCATAAGCATAGCAATCCATCATTTGGCTCGTGCGTTTCCAGTTTTAACCATCAAAACACTTTACCTACTTCATATCTAAGAGATCCAGACCATCATCCCTGTACTGTAACTCCTCCTTCTTCATCTGCCATTTTTTTTCAAAGCTTGCAGGTTGACTTGGATAGAGAGTTCCAGGCACTTCCAAGGCAAGGCAAGGATTGGAATACACTCAGGGAGGTTCAAGCAAGCTCAAGCAATCATCAGGCCTTTATAAATCTCACTCAAACTCCATTCACGATTTCAACTAAAAGAGGTAAAAATCTTAACTTCTATCTCTTCATACAGGCATCCATTAGCAACGATTTGTGAATAAACAATGTTGACCTCATTGCTACGAAGTTGTACATATCTATAACTTGCATTTATTTGGCATGAGTTGAGAGAATTTTAAACTTGAAGTTCCTGGAAAAATTAGGTTTTAATTTAGGGCTTTAAAAATTCGTTTTGATCTTTGATTTTTAGCTTACATGATTTACATGGTTAGAATCGTGAGACAAAATGCTACAACATTCATGTTATCAGTTTCCATTTTTAATGAAAGATGAGAAAGTTACAGAGCTTCTGGCCAGCTTGAGGAAGAAGATGAAGTATAGGGCAAGGACATTGTTTGTGTTATGTTTTTATTGTTTCATATAAATCAACGGATGTATAGCCACCCCAGTGGAAAGGTAGCGCGCTGGTGAGGCCCAGGTCATGGGTTCGAACCTTGGCGCTACCTTTTGTTTTTCATACTTTTCCATTTTTTTCATTTTTGCTGTTTTGCAGGATTGGGCTTCAACGTTGGGCTTAGTATTTTTTCTAACATGACACCACTTGATTTCTCAGGATACCCCCTTGCCCCAACTATTTTCATATATTTTATTCATTTGTTTTATTTTCATTTTGTTTATTAAATATTTTCTTTAATACATAAAAATCATAAAAAATATAAATATGATAATATTGCATTTTTATTTTATTTTATTTTACTTTTCACATAAAAATATATTTTATCTTCAATATATACTAATTATCTTTCTTAAATAAATTTGTAAAAAATAAACTTAGATATATTCTTATCTTTTCTTTTATATTTATATATATACTTGTAAATATTTATTTTAACATATAAAAACTAAATATTTTCATAAAATATTATTTATTATTTTTAATACAAAAAATACACAAAAAAATAATACATAAGAACTTTATTTTCTTTTAAACTAGAAATTAGGGTTACCTTTGTTTTTTTCAAGAATTAATTTCTTTTCCTTAAAATTATTAGATTTAGGTTAAACTTCTTTTCATATAAAAAACCAAACAAACATTTCTTGCATGTACATAATATTGCATATTTAAATATTGTATTTGTCTATTCCAATATTCGTATAAATTCGATTTGGTTGTAATAGCTTATTTAGATTTACATTCTTGCAAATCCCCATTCAAATTTGTATTCCCCCCTCCCGTAAATTGTTGTAATAGCTTAGTTATTTTTTACATTACGCAATTTACCGCTTTACATGCCATGTTAGTAATTAGGGTTTGTATGGAAAGACAAAAACAAATCAAATAGAAAACCTTAATACAAGACAAAATCAAGGCATGAAAATAGCACACTTGCACACAAGCATCTTTAGGGGTTTCTCCACTTGGTTGCCTTGTACAAAAATGGCCATATTACGCATGCAAAGTATCTTGGCAAAACAAACAAATATAAGATCATAGTCCATCGATGACGCTATTCAAAGTTGCCTTAAAATATGATCTTGGTCCCACAAAAATGCTAAGATACTTTGAAAAATTGCTAATCATGGTTATACGATGACCCACGCCCGTCCCGTTTACATCCAAAGATAGGGTTGCTTACCAAATCAATGGTAAGACAACAATGTCAAAGGAATAGAAAATGCATAAGAAAGACATTTGAGTAGGTAGATTGCTTCTAGTTACTTGCTCTATTTCCAAACAACTATCCTTGCTATTTTCAAAACAAACACACACATTTCCAAACATTTTATAAACATTGAAAACATTTTCAAAAAGACAAACATCTTTGTATACATTCTTACGAACAAGAATCATTACAAAGATTTCCTAAACGAATGGCCTCTTTTACAAAATACTTTCAAAAACCACACAATTCACAATTTCAAAACAAAAAGCAAGTGATCTAGCTAGTAACTAAGAGCCCGTGGAAAACCCTAGATGAAAAGGGTGATAATACCTTCCCTTTTCATAATCTACCCCCCGAACTCAAGAAACAATCTCAAAGGTATTTCCTGTGCTTTTTCACCTTTCATCAACAAGGCATCAATAACTACAATCATCAATTAATTTCAAGAAGGTTACGAAAACGCTTAACACAAAATTAAAGGCATTGAAGAGGAAGTGTACCTGGATGATATCTCGAAGAACATCTGGATTTATCTCTGGACTTCTATCTTCGTAGATGTGAATCACCATCGGTAAACCTCGTCTTCTCTAAATCTCACGTTTTTTTATTTCTCCTAGCTTGGCGGTGGTTTAAATTAGTAAAAGTTTAACTAAGTCGACACAAAATTTATGGATAAAACTCGAATTGAAGTGTTAGAAGGTTGATTCTAGAAATAGGAAGAGATTGAGCGCGGCGGAAGTCGATTGATGATCGGCGGCGAGATGAAGTGACGTGGAATCGAAGCAAAGGAATCGAGAGGAAAGTAAGAGATCGGAGATTGATGGTGAAGTCACGACGACCTTCAATTGGAAGAACGAGTCGCGCCGTTGATAGAAGAGAAAGAGAGATGTCTTGTATCCTCCACAAAGAACCCTAACATTCATTCATCATCGTTCCATCAATTTATTTTGTTATATTTTTCTGTTTATTTTTTATTTTAATCAAATAAAGTATGGATATGTGGACCGAATCATACAGGCCCCTTTGTTGTGCATTTTTTGGTACTACAAGCCTTGGAAGCTGCTACAAAAATAAGCCTAATGATGATGTCAAAAATCTTGCACCTACTGCCGCAACAGAGGTTCTCTCTTCTCCTCATCCTTTAGGAATTGCTTTCAATCATGGAGTGCTACACAATCTTGAGTTCTTGGAATATCTTATCAGCAGATGGTTCCCATTTACTATGTGAATTCAAGAAACTTTTTTTACCAGCGAGACTAGAATACGCCTAAAGAAGAGTTGATCTTATATCAGTGCTTCATTCTCATTAGCCTTCGCACTTGTTAGAGCTTCAGTGGGTTAGACCCTGTACTTCGGTACCGTCTAAAAATTACCTTCTAGATCATGATACCAAGGTCAGATGTGGTTACCACGTCGAGGCATATGACTATTCAATCAGGGGAACTCTCCACATCTTTGAGTTCCCTGATCTGTTTGACAGCAGCCAATCTTTGTTCCCCCAGTGAATTCATGGAGAAAAGCTTTTAAGCAAAAACAGAATAGGCCTGATGAGCATGCTGGTACAAGCCCAATGCATTACATCATGTTATTTCCAGCTCTAATCTTTGGGGTCCTCTTCCTACAAACATCTCTTCTGATTGTGATGCACATGCTAGATGCATCCCCCACTCTAGGGTACTCGGTTTCAATGTCGAAGATTGTAAAGGGGTTGAATATAGAGTCAGACACATGTCTAGCTTCTCTTCCAAAAGTCCAATTTCTATTTGGCCGACTACCAGACTCTTTCTCACCATGTGGGTGTCTCTTATGCAGTAATAGAAGCTGAATTTTATTGTTTCTTTGTGACGTGATACGCTTGGTGATGTAATTTACTCCAGTTCACTCGGTAAAGCATTCATTCACTCTCCTAAAAGAATCCTCTATGCATATTAATCTAGGGAACTTGACCATTCGATTGAAGATGGTATGTCATCCAGAGACAAGGTCCAAGATGGAATCAATCCAGAGACTATTGTGTTCATATCAGATATTAAGGGGAGCTCTTTTGCCTATTTAAGTGTCAAGACAGCAGAAAGTCGTCAGAACAAAGAAGTACATACAGAGTCAAGTCTCCTCAACGATGGCAATCATTGGTTTCTTTATTACACTTTCATTTGCATTCTTGCTTGTTTGTTTAAACATTACTTGCATGTAGAAACTTGTCTATTTTTTAATGTAAATATTAATGCAATAGGTATGCTTGTCTCGAAGTGTTCCGTTTATTTTTATTCATCCATTTGTTATCACTCTTTAAATGTTTTACTTACATATTGATGCCAAGTTTCCAAGTCTTATGCTTAGGTAAATATTGGAGGGAGGATGAAGATAATCTAAAAACGCAAAAAACTTTTGTTGGTATATTTTTGAGTAAGACCCTACTGACGATGTACAATCCTTGTTTCTATTCCTAAACACAGGATATATAAGGAAGATAGACCCTTGTTAACCCATTTGAGCCTTTGAAGTAGGAGTTTCATTTATGTTTAAAAAAAACCTCATTTTAACCGTGGGGCGGGTAGTGTTCACTAAATTTGATCAAGCATTCATAACTCATCAAGAGTATGCATTTAAGGATACAACAATGGTTATCCATCCAAAGGCAGGGAAAGTCAAAACCGTGATGGTTAACTTTCACCAATAAGGAGTGTTCGTTAATTAACAATATCCCAATGGGTATCTATCGCACATCAGGAGGTAAACAGATGACGATACAACAATGGTTATCCATCATCTACTAAAGACTCAAACAGTCACGGTCACTTCCAACAAATCAGAGACGGTGTAAAGATCAATGACTTGTTAGAAATGGAAATTATAAATGAAAAAGAAAACAAAAAGCCCTGCTAAGTCGAAACTTGAAAACAAGTCGGTTAGGAAAAAGTTAAGGCATCCCACTGGGCTTCCAAATCGAAATTCAAAAAAAAAATGTCCAGGCAAAATTTAGGGAAAGCGAGAAAGAAATTGAAAAGCCTAAAAGACAAGAAAAGGATTTCCAATGAAAATCCCTATCTATAGAACAAATTCGTGTGATCAGACACCAAAATTAAAAGTAAGTGAATGTCGTGTCCAAGAAACCTTAGTGGTTCCTCAACCATCACAAACTCTTCTCGAGAGATGAATGCTTGTATCGGGTTAACTAGACGTAGGAATGGAGAACATCATGGAGAATGGGTGGGCACCAAATAATTTTGAGCCTCAGATCCTTTTTTCTAAAACCGTGAACCAGGCCACGTTACAACCCTTAAAAGTCCTAACTGAAGCATGGGTCAATTCGAAAGCGTGCTACAACGAGATAGAGTTTAACTAACTCCTAAGAGGTATGTTTAAATATCTGTGTTGGCATCATATGCTTGCATTATCTTTCATAAAAAAAGAATTTGAAAATGTTGCTCTTTAGCTAGTTACTCATTCACAACAGAGTTGTGACATAATTTCATTTAAAGTTTCCTAAAAACTTCAAGACTTACATATGTGTTAAATTAGAATTATCATTTTCATAATAAACATTCTTCTGCATACAAAACAACTTATTAACATCAAGTAAGTTTACATAATGAATAATCGGTAAAGAGCTCAATCTTGTCAGGTAAGAGAGGCTTGAATACTCTATTGAAGTAAGAGTCAGCTTTCACAAGAGAAATGACTTATCCCGGGGCATGTTAACCAGTGATTCTGTCCAGAGAAAGCATCTAGGTGCTTCACAATCTGAGTACCCTTTAGGGGTGAAGTTATCAGATTCCACCAATCTGGGGTAATCAAGTCGAGAGTCGATCTCTCTGAGCTCAGCCAAATCTGGGGCATTCCCTCAAAGATATCAATCAGAGGCTATCACGTCGATAAATCTCTTCAAGTTGTTGTCGATCAGGGGCTATCACATCGATAAATCTATTCAAAATTCATTCAACCTGGGGAAATTACGTCGAGATTCGACAAAATCTCTCCAAGGAAGCTATAATCAATAGTATTTTACTTCGTGACTCAAGATATTGGGGCATGCCACCTCATTTCGTATTGTGGCACAAATATTCTGGTCTTCTATTCAGCACAGATTCTTTCAGAAATCCTCCAGACAAGGGCATTCCTCATTCGTACTCGCAAAGTTGTTCAAGCCAATTATGTTGTACGAGACTACAATCGGTCTAAAAGTGTCATAACGGTCACCCTGACCTAGCCAATGCGCGAAGCCGCCTTCATCTACTACAGAAAATTTCAAACCTGATTTCCCAAGTGAATTCAGAAAGTTCGGAGTCGCCGTTTGAGTGGAACGCGGAAGTGTACATCCCCCGAGAGCTAAGCCGGGACATCCCGAGTGGAGTAAACTGGGGCATTCGCAGGTGTCCATGCCCATCTCTTATCCCCAAGTTATCCAAGAGGTAATTCCCTAATGTGGCTTAAACCTGGGGTATGCATTCGAAGAGATCCACATGGTGTTCAATATTCATTCCTCGCCATATTCAATTCTACCATCCTCTAGACGGTTCAGGACATAGGGAAGTCGGGCCAGATTATCTCTTCCCCACAACATAATTTATAATTCAGTGGTGTACCAGAAAACTCACTTTGTCAGCAATTCAATCTTCAGCAGAGTCACTGATGATCTTCGGAGCTCCCCAGTAGCAAATTCTTATCAGTATCCCCAATGATCTTTGATACTGTAGGTTTCCAGCGGAGATATGCATTGGCATCCCCGGTGATGAGCAACAGTTTCCAACAAGACTTCTCTTATCCCCATGAAGTCTATTTCTTTGCATTACATATAACTATCACTGCATAACATTGTATCTTCAAAAGCGCATAGCAGATCCATCAGAATGGATCTTTGCGTCAAAAGAAATTTAAACATGCATACGAAGCATAAGCCAAATTGGGTACCTTACACAAAAGACCTAAATCCTTCAAAGACCTGAATCATTCAACACCAAGAGGATATCACCCCAAACCTTCAGCTAGTAACCTTCACCTTCATGATGCCCAGCTAACGGTGCCAGTACCTTGTACTCCTGAATTCCCAGCAAGATCAATACACCTCGTCATTTTAAACCTAGTTCTTATCTGGTAGTCAATTCCCGTATGAAATTAATCCAAACCTAGTTCTCATCTGGTTTCTAGTTCCCGTCTGGCAATTAATTCAAAACCCAGTTCCTGTCTGGTATCTAGTTCCCGTCTGGAAATTGATTCAAATCCCGGTTCTTGTCTGGTAGTCAGTTCCCGTCTGACAACCAATTCAAATTCAAGTTTTCATCCATGTTAGTTTTCTAAACACTCGTCATGTCATAACCCATGTTTTCATCTAGAACCTGAGATCGCCCATTGGCTAGGTTCTTCATATAGATCATCTTAGAACCTGAGATCGCCCATTAGCTAGGTTCTTCTAATAGATCATCTTAGAACCTGATATCGCCCATTGGCTAGGTTCTTCCTATAGATAACCTTATAACCTGAGATTTCCTGTTGGCTAGGTTCTTTTGATAGATCACCTTAGAACCTGAGATCACCCGTAGGTTAGGTTCTTCCTATAGATCATCTTAGAAACTGAGATCTCCCATTGGCTAGGTTCTTCCTATAGATCATCTTAGAACCTGAGATCGCCCGTAGGCTAGGTTCTTCCAATAGATCATCTTAGAACCTGAGGTCTCTCATTGGCTAGGTTCTTCCTATAAATCATCTTAGAACCTGAGATCGCTCATTGGCTAGGTTCTTCCTATAGATCATCTTAGAACCTGAGATCGCCCATTGGCTAGGTTGTTCCTATAGATCATCTTAGAACCTGAGATCGCTCATTGGCTAGGTTCTTCCAATATATCATCTTAGAACCTGAGATCTCCCGTTGGCTAGGTTCTTCCTATAGATCATCCTAGAACCTAAGATCTCTCATTGGCTAGGTTCTTCCAATAGATAATCTTAGAACCTAAGGTCGCATGTTGGCTAGGTTCTTCCAATAGATCATCTTAGAACCTGAGATCTCCTATTGGCTAAGTTCTTCCTATAGATCATCTTAGAACTTGAGATCGCCTATTGGTTAGGTTCTTCCAATAGATCATCTTAGAACCTGAGATCGCTTGTTTGCTAGGTTCTTCCAATAGTTCATCTTAGAACCTGAAATCGCTCATTGGCTAGGTTCTTCCTATAGATCATCTTAGAACCTGAGATCAACTGTTGGATAGGTCCTTCTTATAGATCATCTTATAACCTGAGATCGCCTGTTAGCTAGGTTCTTCCTATAGATCTTCTTAGAACCTGAGATCACCCATTGTCAAGGTTCTTTCGATAGATCATCTTAGAACCTGAGATCTCCCATTGGCTAGGTTCTTACAATAGATCATCTTAGAACCTGAGATCGATGTTGGCTATGTTCTTCCTATGATCATATTAGAACCTGAGATCGCCTATAGGCTGGGTTCCCCTTATAGATCATGTTTTAGAATTCTGAAATTGCCCATAGGCCTAGTTCTCCGACAGATCACTCTCATGTTTCACCTTAGGATCGTAGGTCGCCCGTAGATCTTATTCGTTGTCTTTTCGTACCAACCTTTGTCTTGTATTGGCCTCACGCCACTTTACAAGTCCAATCTCTATCTTCTCACCAGAAAAGAAAATTTCTTTCCCCAGCAGATATCAAAAAAATAAATAAACACTCATACTTTTTCTCAAAACAAATTTTTGGCATTGGTATTTAATCATCTTCTACCTCGAACTTCCGAAAGGCACGCGCCAATCATACTTTCAAGTTTAAGACGATTAAATAAGGAAAGTTGTAATACCCCAAATTTTTCATACCCCTTTTACTTTTATCTGGCTTATGCAATTCTCATCTCATGTACATAGCTCCCGTTAGGTCATTTTGCATGTCATGCATCTTTGGTCGATAATTTGGCATGGGATTGAGGATATTAAGGAATTAGGGTTTCCTTATGCTTTTAGACTCTCATCTTCATGAAAGCTTGGATCAACATGGTTCTTCATCAATCAGGGTTTAAGCGATTAGAGTTTATGTTTATAGTCATTGGGAATTTCCTCTTTTATCAAGATACTCATTTTCATCAAAAGACAAAGCCACCTTTTCAAGTTACTTCAGTGAGAAAACAGATTAGGGTTGCGAGTTGTTAGGGTTTACATTTTATCATGGTTGAATTTCTTAAATTCAATTAAAGATTCATTGTGCTCTCAGCATCGTTATTTCTAATACTTGTTGCTTGACGTGCAAGTTTAGTATGAATTAGAAGATGGAAATTAGTTAAGGATTCATTGAAGATGCAAGTGGATTTTGTGTAAGAATTAGATTTCAAAGGGGTTATGTTATTACTTGGATTGCAAGCTATTATGCAAGGGGGGGATAGTACTGAATCAAGTTGCTATGGATAAAGACTTTACTTATAAGGGATTCATACATTTGAATTTGGGTTCTCTTACTGGTGGCGCAAGGTATAGTTGTGGGCCTAATACACCATGTCACTCGGGACCGATGTTTCCTCATTGATTATGAAGGACTCTATTCAAGTTCAAGCAAGGCTACTTATATTGTTATACATCAGAAAAGGAGCATGCAGAAATAATCTTTAACTAATTCTTATGGAAGTCCCTTTTAATCTTGCCATGGAGTGTTTGGCATTACACGAATAAGGGAATCATGATTATGCTTGGCATTTACAGCATTAAAAGGAGTATTCAAAGTTAAGTTCCATGGAAAATATAAAAGGAAATACTTTGAGCACTTGAGAAAATTGATATTGAATTCAAGAGATTTCAAAGGATCCACAAGAATATCATGCTCCTAATTTCATCACATTACCAAACTGTCAGCAGAGTTCAATTTGAAAAAAATAAATAAATAGGTGAAGCTTCTCCATTAGAATCAAAGTTCCATACAAGAGTTTCATTCAAGAGATACATGTCCTAAATCAGTGTGCTCTTACAAAAGAAATTCCAAGTGAAAACTACATATAAACATTCTAAACCTAATGACTATTCCTCCGTCTTTATTTTCTCCATCATTCTTCATGTTTTAAACCTTGTCCTTATCCACATCTTTGCTTCATTTGCTTCAAGTTACTTTCATGGATCGATGCCTCCTCATGCTTCTGATGACCATGCCAACAACGACTTAAATGTCGGATCGAGCAACTGAAGTTTGCACTACATTCAACATTAAAAAAATCATTAATTAAAACCAATCCAAGGAATTCAAACCAGTTTTAGTACAGTTCAAAGCAACTTAACACAAAAAATAGTCATCAATTAAAACTGAACTGAATCCATCACTCACTTAACTAATTCACTCACTCAAATCTGAGCCTGCTAACACTAACTAAATTCGAGCCTAGGTTACAATAACTCTAACTGAATATACCACTTCATAACTAACCTGAAACTCTGTATAAACTTAACTTCTAACAAACTGTGACCAACCTTTGTTTCAATTAACCAACCTATAACCAATTAAATGAAAACAACCTGCAACAAACTCCTAACTGTTGTAATAGCAGAAACTATCAACTCTAGCTAATATCCTAACTACCCTGCATTCTTAAACTAGCACATAACCTCCTCTCTAACAGATTCCAACAAATTTCCACCTAAAATAACCAAAAAAAAATTTTTATCCCTAACAGATTTCTTGCATATAACAAAACCTCTAACAGTTTCCAACCTCTTAACAAAAAGCCAGCTCACCTATAACTGCCTGCACCCCTCTAACTAACTATTTTTTTCTCTCCATGACAAAAAACTAACAGAAATAACTCCTAACAGTTTCTAACTCCCTCTAAATCCCTAACTACCATAACTAACTATCACAACTAACTATCACAACGGAAACTCCAAACTTCCCTCTAACCATTCTAACCACCTTCTAATTATAGAACTTTAAAACCTTATTGTTGTACCCCAAAATTTGCCCACTCATTTGTCAAGTATTTGCTCACAAGATATTCTAAGACGTCAAGTTTGCAGCACTAATACATCAATTTAGGCTTGAAATTGGCACAAGGGAAAAATGGTCAATTGCATACTGGAAAGTGAAACTTTGAATTTTTGGTCAACATTACAACCCAAAGATCAAATTTCATCAAGACATTCAAAAATATCAAGCTTGATCATTAAGAAGTCAAGAGAATCAAAAATCCAACTTTGCAAGACTTTGAGATTTTTCTAAGTATTTTCTATACTTGGTTAATTTCATTTGCTTCATGGAATTTTACTACAACTCCAAATAATTCAAAATGATGAAAGTAATTCAAGTTATTACAAAGTGACATTTTGCAAAATTACAAATTCTAAAACTATGTCTTGATTAAAACCTTGTCATAATATTTTTTCCTTTGACATAATGTACACAAGATTAAATTTATGACATGCTACAAACTATGTTGTCCAAAGTTGAAGAAAATATGATATATCACATTGCTACAACATCCTATGCTGCCCTGCAAGAAAGTTTGTGCTATGCTGCCTCCCAAGTATACATGCTGCCAATACAGTCCAAAACTGCTCTATGCAGTCTGCCCAAGCCTGCACCACAATAGCCCCAAAATTGCACCAAAATGGCAAAGGAAAATTGTGTGCAGAAAGTATCAAAGCAGTAGGCAAAAACAATTCAAACAACTTATTTGTTTTCCCCCCTAAACCACAGTCAAGGGGTCTACAAAAGAGGACTATCTCATAAGACAAAGGGGAGGGGGGGGATTTTGGAAGAGAGGTTAAAAAATTTCTAGAGAGAAGATAGAGAGTTTTGTTGAGCAGAAAAACAATATTTTGTTCAACTTTGACTCATTTTCAAAACCAAAACTGCTCTTGTTCAAAACAAAAACCAAATCCATTACTCCACCATACAAACTCTTCCTCAAAGACTGTCCAAACATAACCAAAAAAAGTCCTTGTAGTGCTACTCACCTTCATCATCAAAAATACCAAAAACATTACAGTACAGTCCAACTCAGTTCTAGCAGTTCAGAGCAGCTTCCTGAAGACTCACAAGGTTATCACATCATTTGGAAAAGCATTCAGATCTAAAACAACCAGTGCAGCCCAAAGGTAAGTCCTCTTGACTTGATATCTTGTCATTACATCATTAACAAGTTGTTGTTCTTTGAAGACAAGATGTAGTACTTTAATATCTTTTTGAAATAGTCATATGCACTTTGTTTAGGCTTATTCAATCATTTTTTGTTCATGTTTATCCATCATATGCCATAAGCTAACCTGTACATTCAGTAAAATAATGTTTAAGGCAGGAAAATGCAGCATGTATTGACACATATCCTCATGTGTCGACTCATCCTAGTGAAAAAACAGGGTATGAGTCGACACATAACCCCCATGCATCGACTCATACTGATTTTAGGTTACAAAACAGAAGTGGGAAAAGACTATGAGTCGACACATACGCGTTTCGCGTTGATGCAAGAAGGTGCATGAGTCGACACATCCCATTATGTGTCGACTCATACTGAGCAGATTTTGTTTTACAGGAGCAAGGAGAAGCTATGTGTCGATGCATAGCAGCATGGGTCGACACATAGCAGTTCAAAATGCAGTTTTCCTTTTGTTTTACACTGTTTTTACATTTTTTTCATTATCATTCGATGTAGTTGTAATATTTCAGTCTCCAATTCATCCCCATTGTAAATTTGTACCCTCATCCCCCTAAAGTGATGTAATAGCTTAGGATTTTATTTTCCGCATGTTTACTTGCTTTCATATATTGCTAGTAATTAGGATGTATGGCAAGATAAAATCAAAAAATAGATAACCTTTCAAATACAAGACAAAATGCATGCAATCAAACACACTATTCACACATTCACCCCTAGGGTAATCTCACTTGTTTCCTTTCGTAAAATAGTCATGTCCCTCGAATATGGGACATTTTAGCAAAAACCCTTCGATAAAAAAGGATCGTATTCCCTCGATGTTGCCTTCGGTAAACGATCTAGTCCCTAAACGACATTGCTAAAACGACTCATAAGTTGCTTTCTATGACTATACAAACGTCTCATACTCGTCCCTTCACATCCAACGATGGGGCTTCTTACCAAATCAATGGTAAGACAGCCACATCTAAAGGAGGAGGAAAATAACATTTAAGACCTTTCGAGTAGGTAGATTCGCTCTTAGTTACTCGCTTGCTCACAACAAAAAAAAATTTACCCACACTCTCATCTTTGAACTATTTTAGAAACAAACACTTTGTAGGCATTCTTATAGAAACGAGAACCGTTACGAAGTTCCATTTTCAAAATACTTTCAAAAACACATCTCACAAACACACTTTTGAACTATTTTCGAAATAAACACTTTGTAGGCGTTCTTATAGAAACGAGAACCATTACGAAGTTCCATTTTCAAAATATTTTCAAAAATCACCACCACAAGCACACATTCAAACAAAAGCAAGTGATCTAGCAAGTAACTAAGAGCCCATGGAAAACCATGGATGAAAAGGGTGCTAATACCTTCCCTTTTCATAATCTACCCCCCAAACCCAAGAAAACATATCTAAAGGTCTTTCATGTGCTTTTTCACCTTTCCTTTTTGGATAAAAGAAAATTCGGTGGCGACTCTTGCTAAACCGCAACATTTGCAAACACAAACACAAAACATCAAGTCAGTTCTCTCACCGTATCACAGAACTGGCGACTCTGTTGGGGATTTCATAAAAGTGGGGTTACCTTAGGGCTAGATCACATTTATTTGCTTACAATTGTCTGATTTGTTTGCTTTACATTATGGTTCTCTGTTTGGGCTTTCTTTAATCCTACACCCGGATTTAGAGACACCTTTTAGGTAAGTAGCAATAGACTGTGAGGGAACTGTGCTGGGTATACCGACATGGTTGAAGCAGTAGCTACATTGATGTGGCACTTTGGTTGGTACCGGTAACCCTTGAGTTGAATCAAGGAGAGTACGGGGCTGCCGCGTGATGTCGTAAAGCATCAACTATCCTTAGAACCTTACTTGACCAACTTGGCCATTAGGACGTAGTGAGATGACCGATTTCGGTGTAGAGCTGAAAATTGGTTGATACTCGATGCTACACTCATTAAGACTTGACCCCTGAGTTTTGTTCAGTTGCGAGTCAATTGCTTATTGAACGAAGCTTGTGGGAAAGGTAAGTGATATTGAGATCCCTTAGAACCCGGTTACATTAACTAGGACAGGTTGAGCCAACTGAATTTTAAGAGGGGACTTACCTACAAAACTCCATGCGAGCCTGAAACTAAGGATTTGTCTGCTTTGTGTGAATATGATTATTTGTATATAAACTTGCTTACCTCGCATATCTGTACATAACATCATAACATCATACCATAGCATTTTTAATAACCATTTCAAGGATCTCGAGGGTCTTTGATGCAGGGTCATGTTGAACCAGACATCTACCCAGGGGGCAAGAGGATTTATTTTCCTCTAACCAAACACCCTCAAAAATCAAGTACAAACAACTTGAGTCAAGGGCTATGATCCACTTGACATGGTTAGCTTTATTCTCGTGGAAAGACATCCACCGATACAAAGTTCTCCAATCAAAGCTGTTAATCAAAGTTCAATCTCTAACTTTTCTTGTGTTTACCCTGCGAGATCCTTGAAAACATGCATCCCCATATCATGCATCATACCATGACAGGTTTCTCCCATACAGGTCTCCTTATCTTCCTACTGTTTATTTCAGTAAGATGGATATGGAACAAACGGTGAAAGATCTCCAAGCTCAAAACACTCAATTCCAACAAATGTTTTTGGCTATGACTAAGGGGCAAGAGGACCTGAAAGCTCTCCTTCTCAAAGAAAAGAAGAAAAAGTCTAAGAAGTCAGTAGGCGTCTTAAACTTGAGAAGAAGACCTAAAGCCCTAGATCTTTCAACTCCATCCAACATAGGGGATAGTCTTGAAGAAGACCACAATTTGGAGATTGATGAAGCTGAAGCTGACTACTCTGAAGAACAATATCCTCCCACTAATGACAAGTACAAACTATTGGAGGATCGCCTCAGTGCTATGGAGATTCAACAGACACCTGTCTTGGATTTAGGAGACATGGGTTTGGTTTCTGGAGTGGTCATCCCGCCAAAGTTCAAAATCCCTACCTTTGCCCTGTACGATGGAGTCTCTTGCCCTAAGATGCATTTAAAGTCTTATGTCTGCAAGATTCAACCATACACAACTAATCCAAAGCTTTGGATCCATTTCTTCTAAGAAAGCCTGGTAGGGACTCAACTCGAGTGGTTCTATCAATTGGAGATTTCTCGCATCCATACTTGGGAGGATTTAGCTGCTGCTTTTTAAAAATAGTATCAGTACAACGCTGATCTTGCACCAACTCGCGTGCAATTTCAGAACATGACCATGGGTTCCAACGAGAGCTTCAAAGGATACGCCAAAAAGTGGAGAGATCTGGCTGGTAGGGTGCAACCCCCTTTAACTGACAGGGAGCTGATTGACATCTTCATGGGAACTTTGACAGGGCCTTTCTTCAAATACTTGAATGGAAGCTCTTCAGCCGGGTTTACCGAGCTAATACTGACCGGCGAAAGGGTCGAAGCTGGCATCAAAAGTGGGAAGATTCAAGGAGCTACACCTTCTGATGCTCAGAAAAAGCCCTACAATGGGAAGAAAGAGTCCAATGTTGTGTATGGTCAAAAGAGTTGTCATGACCAACACGTAGGAGCAATCTTGATCTCTAATCCTACGCCTACTCAATAAAGGCAGGGGCATCAGCGTAAGGAGGTCGCGCCTAAAAGACAATACACTAAGATCAACATGTCACTGGATCAAGCGCTACAACACATGTTGAAGGCAGAGCTGATTACGTTAAAGGCTCCTCATCCGAACCCTAAGACTTCTTTCCTAACTACAACCCAGATGCAAGATGTGCTTATCATTTTGGTAGCCCAGGGCATGACACAAACAATTGTTGGGCTCTGAAGAACAAGGTCCAAGACATGATTGATGCCAAGGAGATCGAGTTTTACCCTCCGGGGACTCCAAACATAATCAGTGCTCCTATGACGAATCATTGAAAGCTTTTGTTCATTTGAATTTTCAAGTTGTAATCTCTTTTTTTATTCAAACAATTATCTATTAATGTCAAACTTTGTTTTCATTAATGCATTGCATATGTTTGTCTTGATCTGATCCACTCATTTTCATTACATTTAAACTATGTTTTTTACTCTCTTTATGAAATTCAACTCTTGCTAAAAGTTACAAGCCTTTAGAGGGAGGATGACAAAAACAATGCCATAATCTCATACAGTATGCTTTTGGACATACCTTGCTGATGTTGTACACGCGTTCTTTCAAATCCTAAACACTGGAGTTATAAGGAAGATAATCCCTAGTCAACCCCTTCGAGCCAAAGAAGTATAAGTTTTCTGTTTTAACACAAATTGAAACCTTTAATTAAAACCTGGGGCAGGGTAGTCTCTCAATTAATTCAAATGAACGTTTAGCTGCAAAGTTTGAAGACACACCAACTCTTCAACAGTAGTCCAGGATTTAACAAATTCCCCGACATTTGTCAAGGATTTATTTTCCCTGTCAAAAATACATTCATACACATTTCACATTTCATACCTCCTATTTACATACATGATAAGTGCATACGACACAATCTCATTTATTTTGAGAATATCATGACATCATGCATTTCATGCATCATGACATTGCATACAACTAACGTTTTACCTTTTCAGGAAAAGGTCAATCAACAGATGGCTACCATCGACCTTTTCAAGTCCCAGATTAATATCTGTAGCAAGCCAGGAAAACTATCTATGGACGACTGATTATAGATTAATACCTGTAACAAGCCAAGAAAACTATCTACATGAAGACATTGAAGATTAATACCTGAAACCAGACAGGACAACTATCTCGTCGACCAACCTTTTCAAGTTCCAGATTAATACCTGTAGCAAGCCATGAAAACTATCTGTGGACGACTGATTGTAGATTAATACCTGTAACAAGCCAGGAAAACTATCTACATGAAGATATTGAAGAGTAATACCTGTAACAAGCCAGGAAAACTATCTACATGAAGACATTGAAGATTAATACCTGAAACCAGACAGGACAACTATCTCGTCGACCAACCTTTTCAAGTTCCAGATTAATACCTGTAGCAAGCCAGGAAAACTATCTGTGGACGATTGATTGTAGATTAATACCTATAACAAGCCAGGAAAACTATCTACATAAAGATATTGAAGATTAATACCTATAGCAAGCCAGGAAAACTATCTTTCTTTCTCAGGTCAAAGATTAATACATGAAACCAGACAAGACAAATATCTAATCGACCATCTCAAACAATTCAACCTCCTGATATAGTCCAGATACGCTCCAGATATGGAAGCCACTCTGACACTCATTCAGATTCACCTCCTGATACAGCCAGATACGCTCCAGATACGGAAGCCATTCTGACACTCATTCAGATTCACCTTTTGATACAGTTCAGATACGCACCAGATACGGATGCCATCCTGATACTCATTCAAATTCAGATTCCTGATACAGTTCAGATACGCTCCAGATACGGATGCCATTCTGATACTCATTCAGATTCACCTTTTGATACAGTTCAGATATGCACCAGATACGGATGCCATCCTGATACTCATTCAAATTCAGCTTCCTGATACAGTTCAGATACGCTCCAGATACGGATGCCATCCTGATACTCATTCAGATTCACCTTTTGATACATTTCGGATACGCTCCAGGCACGGAAGCCATTCTGATACTCATTCAAATTCAGCTTCCTGATACAGTTCAGATACGCTCCAGATACAGATGCCATTCTGATACTCATTCAGATTCACCTTTTGATACAGTTCAGATACGCACCAGATACGGATGCCATCCTGATACTCATTCAAATTCAGCTTCCTGATACAGTTCAGATACGCTCTAGATACGGATGTCATCCTGATACTCATTCAGATTCACCTTTTGATACAGTTCGGATATGCTCCAGGCACGGAAGCCATTCTGATACTCATTCAAATTCAGCTTCCTGATACAGTTTAGATACGCTCCAGATATGGATGTCGTCCTGATACTCATTCAGATTCAAATTTCAGATACAGTTCATATACGCACCAGATACAGATGCCATCCTGATACTCACTCAGATTCTCATTCAGATACAGCTCAGATACACTCTAGACATGGACGCAATTTTGATACTCAACTTACAAATTACAATTCAACAAGCATTCTTGGATGGCATCTACAAGCCCATCTCCAACAAGATTCTATCACCTTTCCAAATGGCATCTTAAAGCCCATTCCTCCTAGCATCGCATCGCCGAGTGCAAATTTTTGGGCACTCTAGTGTCCAATCATCTTCCACCTTCGAGTCACGAATGGTAAAACTCGCCAATCTAACTCTTTAGGTTTAAGAAGATTGAACAGGGGCAGTTGCTGTACCCCAAAATTTTCCCTCTGATTTGTCAAGTATTTGCTTATAAGATATTCTAAGACGTCAAGTTTGCAGCACTAATACATCAATTTAGGCTTGAAATTGGCACAAGGGCAAAATGGTCAATTGCATACTGGAAAGTCAAACTTTGACTTTTTGGTCAACATTACAACCCAAAGATCAAATTTCATCAAGACATTCAAAAATATCAAGCTTGATCATTAAGAAGTCAAGAGAATCAAAAATCCAACTTTGCAAGACTTTGAGATTTTTCTAAGTATTTTCTATACTTGGTTAATTTCATTTGCTTCATGAAATTTTACTACAACTCCAAATAATTCAAGATGATACAAGTAATTCAAGTTATTACAAAGTGACATTTTGCAAAATTACAAATTCCAAAACTATGTCTTGATTAAAACCTTGTCACAATATTTTTGCCTTTGACATAATGTACACAAGATTAAATTTGTGACATACTGCAAACTATGTTGTCCAAAGTTGAAGAAAATATGATATATCACATTACTACAACATCCTATGCTGCCCTGCAAGAAAGCTTGTGCTATGTTGCCTCCCAAGTATACATGCTGCCAATACAGTCCAAAACTGCTCTATGCAGTCTGCCCAAGCCTGCACCACAATAGCCCCAAAATTGCACCAAAATGGCAAAGGAAAATTATGTGCAGAAAGTATCAAAGCAGTAGGAAAAAACAATTCAAACAACTTATTTGTTTTCCCCCCTAAACCACAGTCAAGGGGTCTACAAAAGAGGACCGTCTCATTAGACAAAGGGGGGGAATTTTGGAAGAGAGGTTAAAAAATTTCTAGAGAGAAGATAGAGAGTTTTGTTGTGCAGAAAAACAATATTCTGTGCAACTTTGACTCATTTTCAAAACATAAATTGCTCTTGTTCAAAACAAAAACCCAACCCATTGCTCCACCATACAAACTCTTCCTCAAAGACTGTCCAAACATAACCAAAAAAAAAGTCCTTGTAGTGCTACTCACCTTCATCATCAAAAATACCAAAAATATTACAGTACAGTTTGTTGTACCCCAAAATTTGCCCTCTCATTTCATCAACATTTTTCATCACATGACTCTTGGAACTCAAGATCAAGCTAGGGTTTGCTCTGCTCAAGACACTTTCTTGCACTGTTGACCCAAATTAGGGTTTGAGTTTGCACAGTGATGTATTGACCTACAATACCCAAATTGACTTTCATACTTCATATTGGACTCACAAGTTTGTCTATACCAAGTTTCAAGCCTTGATTCAAATTTTTGCCCAGTCAATTGGACAGTTGACCTAGAAATCAACTATATTGGGGAAAAAGTCAACTGTGGCCAATTGACAGTCAAACCTCATGAAATTTTATTCACATCAACATTATGAACTCATATGAACCATTTTATCATGTTTGGATCACAATTCCACAAGAAATTTGATCAGATCACCAAAAGGGCAAAATGGTCATTTTTAGGGTTTTGACCGTACAAAGGCAATTTTTGACTGTTTGACCTAGACAATGGCAAATCAAGCTCAACCATGGAATCAAGGACTCAATGATATTGTCTTGACCCATTCAACAAGTTCAAAAGATCTCAAATGCATAGGATTGACATATGAATTTTTCAGTTAACTGATCAAAATTTGACTTTATACTGAAAAGTCAAACTTTGACTTTTTGGTCAAAATCAAGTGCCAAAGGTCATTTTTCATCAAGGCATGTTAAATTATGAAACTTGTTCATCAAGAAACCCAAAAATGCAAATTAGGGTTTAAAATGGAAAATTTTCATAACTTAGAATTTTTCTAAGTTATAAAATTCTTATTTTTTCCTAACTTTGTCCCATTTTTTCACCAAGATGCAAATGGATTCAAACAAAACATGAAACATGAAAGTTGTAGTCCATCACAAATTCTACAACTTTTATTCACAAAGTTTTCTCAAAAGAAGCTTTTATCTCAAGTTATGATTTTTGGAACAAGGGTACCTAAAACTTTTAACTTAGAGAAATTTTGCCCGAGTTTAGGCAGAATTTTGACCCATCTTCTTGTCCATTTTTCACATAGTTCCACTTGGATTTTCAAGTTTCATTTCAAAGATGGATTACAGTAAATGTTGCAAGATTTCCAAATTGTCCAATAACTCCTCAAACACCCTTGTGGTTAGGGAGAATCGAATGCTTGAAGTTGGCAAAAACTCACTTTGATCCATGGCCAATACATGTTCATACCAAGTTGCAAATCTGACCAAGATAGCTTAGTACATGATTACAGGCCTCTAAACTAATTTACACTCCAAAATTGAATGCAAATATATTAGATATTGGTGTTGTACCCCAAAATTTGCCCTCCCATTTCCTCAACATTTTCTCATCACAAGACCTTTGAAGATCAAGATCCAGTTAGGGTTTCCTCTGCTCAAGACTTCTCCTTGCACTGTGGACTCAAATTAGGGTTTGTGTTTGCCCAAAGATGTTTTGACCTAAAAAGCCTAAGATGACTTTCATGCTTCATATTGGACTCCCAAGTTTCTCCATACCAAGTTTCAAGTCTTGATTCCAAGTTTTGCCCAGTCAATTGGACAGTTGACCTAGAAATCAACTATATTGGGGAAAAAGTCAACTGTGGCCAATTGACAGTCAAATCTCATGAAATTTGATCCACATCAACATTATGAACTCATATGGACCATTTGATCAAGTTTGGATCACAATTCCACAAGAAATTTGATCAGATCACCAAAAGGGCAAAATGGTCATTTTTAGGGTTTTGACTGCACAAGGGCAATTTTTGACTGTTTGACCTAGCCAATGGCAAATCAAGCTCACATATGGACTCAAGGACTCAATGAAATGGTCTTGACACATTCATCAAGCTCAAAAGATCCCAAGTACACAAGGTTGACAGTTGAATTTCCCAGTCAATTAATCAATTTTGACTGTATACTGAAAAGTCAAACTTTGACTTTTTGGTCAAAATCAAGAGTCAAGATTCATTTTTCATCAAAACTTGCCAAATCATGAAACTTGTTCACCAAGAAATCACAAAATGCAAATTAGGGTTAGAAAATGGAATTTTTCATAACTTAGAATTTTTCTAAGTTATGAAAAACCCTAATTTTTTCCCAACTTTGCCCCATCTTTTCACCAAGATCCATTTGGATTCAAACAAAAGTCAAAACATGAAAGTTGTAGCTTGTTGCATAATCTACAACTTTGATTCACAAAGTTTTCTCATTTGAAGCTTGTATCTCAAGTTACAATTTTTTGAATAGGGGCACTAAACCATTTTTAACTTAGTGAAATTTTAACCTATTTTGACAAGGTTTTCTACCCCACTTCAAGGCCACTTTTCATACCCTTCCACTTGGAATTTTAATTTGCATTTCAAAGATGGATTGTAGTACATATTCCAAGCTTTCCAAAATGTCCAAGAACTCATCAAACAACCTCATAACTTGAGAGATTCGAATTTCACAAGTTGGCAAAAATTCACTTTTGTTCTTCATCAAAACATGTTCATAATCTTGCAAATTTGAACTCAGCTTGCTTTATGCTTGATTACAGGTCCTTGAACCATTCCATACTCAATAATTTAATGCATATTCAATGTGTTAAGGTGTTGTTCTTTGAGTGCAAGCATTGTATGCAAGATTAATCCTAAACTAGATAAAGTGCTTTATCCATTTTTGTAAAAAGCTAGCTTTATGTCAAATTGAAATCCAAGCAAGTACAGTTAGGATCTCATTGGCACAAGATTATGGGCAAATTGCTCTGATCAAAAGAGGCTTATGCAGCAGGATTAGAGGCCCCCTACTGACCTAAAACACCAAGTGACCATTGCTTGCTTAAAATTCAAGTAACATTGCATAACTTGTACCATATCTCATCTCAGCTTAGAAACACAAGAAAGAAGTTATCAAACACATCAGAAAGAACATATCCAAGCTAACACACGAGCCCTTGCCCTCTCAAACACTCTCTTTGCCATAATCACCTTGAAACTGCTCAAACAGAGCCAACCCTGCAGATTGGGTGCTATCTCTCAATCCCTTCGAGCATTTTAGTCCAAACCTGTTCCTCTACCTTCCTTACAACCTATGCAAGCTAACCATGACCTAAAACCTGACCTGTAATCCCTCTAACAGCTTCCACCATTTTCATTTTTTCCTTTTGCAGGTGAAGTTCTATAGCTTTAGCTTGACACAAGAAGTTTCAAGACAAAGTAAACATTGAAAAAGCATCCCTGGACCTCAAGGAAGTTTTTCCAATCATTACCTTGCACTAGAAGTTCCTCATTCTCCAGCTAGAAGTTCAACTGCACAGGTAAAACTTTGAACTCGTATCTCTCTTATCATGCATCTTTAGTCTTAAGTTTGTGAAGAAACAAGGTTCTACTCATAGCCCTGAACATGTACATATCTTTACATTTCATTTCTTTTGCCTCAGTAGAGAGAATTTGTAGTTTGAAAATGGCAGAAAAACTAGGTTAGGATTTGGGGGAGGAGAAATTCTCCCTCATCTTAGAGAGTTAGGTCAAGTTCCATACATGGTTAGAATCGTCTCTTCATGCTGAACATTTGTTGTGTTATGAGTTTTTGCTAAAAAGCCAGGAATCAAGAGTTGGACATTGAAGAACAGAGGCGCGCGTTTTTTTCAAATGTTTGTGCTGGAGGTTGAAGACAGTGGCATTGGGCTGGGCTTGTCTTGTGCTTTTCTTTTCACACCCCATAATTACTCATGAACCCCCCAAGCCCATTTGTCTTATTTTTAATTATTTTTGACTTTTTCTTTTTTTGTTTGACTTGTTTATTTTTTTTTCAGCATATTAAAATTTTGAAAATATTTTTTCCATCCTTTTTTGAATTTATGGCATATTTATTTGATTTATTTCTTTGTTTATACATAAAATATATGCATATTTTTATTTGGAATAAATACAAAAAATAGTGTAAATACATGTTTTATTTTTATTTACCTTCTGAAAATATTTCACATAAAAATACCTTTTTATTGATTTTATTAAAAAAAAAATTAATTAATTATTATTATTATTTGTATATAATATTTAGAACTTAATATATATATATATATATATATATATATATATATATATATATATATATATATATATATATATATATATATATATATATATATATATATATATATATATATATATATATATATATATATATATATATATATATATATATATGTTTATTAATATATTTAGGTTAGAATATAAATACTTGAATTTTTCACTTTTATTAATATTTGATACAAAAATACTTTTTTCATAATATACTTCATTTTATGTTTATTTTTGTACATAATAAATAAATACTTGTATTAAGTCAATTAATATCCATTTTCATTAAAATTAGGGTTTTTTGCCCTAAATTCAAAATACTCAAAAAAAAATAATATCTTTAATATTTTTCACATAAATAACATTTTTTTTCATACATATACAAAACATTTTTGCATCTTGCATTTTTATTCCATCTTTATCTATTCAATTATTGTACATTATTTACATTGCAAATATTCAAATTGATGTAATAGTTTTAGGTTTACAATTACTTGTCAATATCCCCATTTGAACATTTGTACCCCCCTTCCCATATTTGGTTTTGTAATAGCTTAGTAAATTTATTTTCGCACTTTATTGCTTTCTAATGATAACATGTTAGAATTAGGGTTTGTATGTGAAAAAACGATAAAAAATAGTTATGACCTAATCTCAAGATAAACAAGCATGAAAATGGACACACAAATCACACTTGCACCCCTAGGGTACTCCACTTTGTTGCCTTTCAAAATTGGGCCATATTGTATGTTGAACTTCTTTGGGCAAAGCAAACAATTTGAATGATCATAGTCCCTCGATAAAACTTTTTTCAAAACAAACAAAAATAAATGATCAAGTCCCTTAATGAAAATTGCCCAAAGACATTTAACGCCGTTGCAATTATGGTCTAAACGATGACCCGCGCCTGTCCCTTTCACATCCTAACATAAGGTTGTCCACCAAACACAATGGTGGAACAAACTTGTTAAAAGGGTTAAAACATAGCAATAATCTTTTGAGAAATTTAGGAGTAGATAACCTCTTAGTTGCTTGAATCAAACTTGCAAAACAAAACGCTTGCCTAATTTCAAAACCACACATCACTACACTTTCAAACAAACTTTCAAAAACAAATGAAAACCTTTTCAAAAGACATACATCTTTGTATACATCCCCACATGGATCATTACAAAGATTGCCACCACATTGGCATCTTTTCAAAACATTTTCAAAACCCACACACTCAAGCACCATTTAAAACAATTGAAAACAAAAGGCAAGTGATCTAAGCAAGTAACCAAGAGCCCATGGATAACCATGGATAGAAAGGGTGCTAATACCTTCCCTTTCTATAATCTACTCCCCGAACCCAAGAAACATCTCAAAAGGTTTTTGCTGTGCTTTTTAACCTTTCCTTAGGATAAAATAAAAAGTCGGTGGCGACTCTTGCTCAACCGAAACATTTGCGAATACAAACGCAAAACCTCAAGTCAGTTCTCCCACCGTATCACAGAACTGGCGACTCTGCTGGGGATATTTGAAAGTGGAGTAACCTTAGGGCTTAGATCACCTTTGTTTTCAATTGATTGTCTTGTTTGCTTTTACATTTGTGGGCTTTGTATCGGAGTTTTATAGATCCTAACCCGGATCTGGGGATACCTTCTTAGAAAGTAGCAACAAGGCTGTGAGGGAACTGTGTGGGGTATACCGACATGGTTGAAGCAGTCTGCTACGTTGATGTGGCACTTTGGTGTGTACCGGTAACCCTTGAGTTCAGTCAAGGAGAGTACGGGGCCGCCGCGTGGTGTCGTGAAGCATCAACTGACCTTAGGAACCTTAATTGAACCATCTTGGCCTTTTTAGGGTAGTGAGATAACTGACTTTGGTGCAGTCTGAGGTTGGTTGATACTCGATACTACACTCAATTGAGGGTTGCTTTCCTGAAATATTTCGGTCGCCAGTTCAGTGGCTAAATCGAAACGATGAACAATGAAAGTAATCCAGTGATATTGGGACCCTTAGAACCCGGTTACTTCTAATAGGACAGGTTGAGCCCACCAAACTTCAAGAGGGTAATACCCAGACCCCATGCAGGCCTAAACCTTAAGGGTTTGTCTTGTGTGACTTGTGTGCCTTACCATGTTTGCCTTTGTGAATATTTGTGGTGTATTTAATCATAACATCATGACATCATACCACATCATGTGCATTGACTAACCATTTCAAGGGTTTCGAATCTTCATCTTTGTTCTTGTTTTATAGGACATGGAAACTGCTCGTAGAAAGACAATTCAGATTAGCCTTGTAAAGATCCCTCCTCAGCTTAAGGAACTCATGTCCAGGATTCCCGAGGGTTCTTCATTCAGTGAGAGACATGGAAGACTCATCAGCTTGGTTAACACCAACATTGAGGAAGATTTGATAAAGGTCCTGTTCCAGTTCTTTGACCCTCTGCATCACTGTTTCACTTTTCCGGATTATCAATTGGTACCTACATTGGAAGAGTTCTCCCAACTTCTGAAGGTCCCTATCCTTGATCAACTACCCTACAACGGTACGGAAGAGGAACCCAAGCTTGAAGAGATTGCTAAAGCCTTGCACCTACAACCGTCTGACCTCAAGGGACATTGGGAAGTTAGAAGTGGTATCAAGGGGTTCTTAGCCAGGTTTCTGTTCGAGAAAGCCCAAGAATGTTGGAACTCCCTTGACCTACAAGCTTTTGAAGAAGTTATGGCCCTCCTTGTCTATGGTTTTGTGTTATTCCCTAACCCAGATCAGCTTATTGATATCAGTGCTGTCCAGATCTTCATGACCAGGAATCCTGTACCTACGTTGCTGGGGGACATCCTTCACTCATGTTACACTCGAACCATGAGAAGAAGGGGTGTCCTTATGTGTTGCACTCCTCTCCTGGGAAGGTGGTTTATTTCGCACCTTCCACAATCAGTTTTGAAGAACGAGCGGGGTTTGAGATGGTCACAACGGTTAATGACTCTCACGCATGCAGATATACATTGGTGCCCTAGGTCTAGGGAAGACGTCACTATCATTGATCATTGCGGGGAGTACCCTAATGTTCCTTTATTTGGAATCAAAGGAGGTATTACTTACAACCCATGCCTGGCTTGGAGACAGTTTGGTTATGCTCGGATGGATGGCCCTCATGACATGTTAATTCCTAACATAGTTTTTGAATTCGACAACGATACTCAAGGACTTCGTCAGAGATTTATCAGAGCTTGGAGGATGCCAAGTAGGATAGACAGCAAGACACTGGGGCACAGGAACTCCATCCCGTTGGAGCCTTATCTCAAGTGGGTACGAGCCCGCTCCCAGAAGTTAGTAATGCCTTATCCTCATATGCTCCCTGTAATCAAAGAACCAGTCTTGGAAGGAGAGGTGTCCTACACCATTCAACATCCTGACATGCCCACGTCCTGGGAAGAGAAGCAGAAGAGCTGGATCCAGCTTAAGGAAGAACGGAATTCTCTTGAGACCAGTCTACATGCTAGTGAAAAGAAAGTCCTGGAACTCACCCGCCTACTGCACGAGGAGAGGAATCTCAATACCTACATCGCACCAAAGAGGATGCGCAATGTTTTTTTGCCTTAAGGAGTCATTTTGTAATATTTGGCCCATGGGGCATTTATGTACTAACGAATTTCTCCTTATTAATATGATGTGCGTTCTTTTTTGTCTACAACAAATTTTGAATATTCTAAATCCTTGAATGCATTGCATACATGCGCATTCCATTGCACCATATGCATAGCAGGTACCCTATTTCACAGGTTGCTTAATCTTCTTCGCTGTTTGTTTGCACAGTCATCATGAATCCAGACTCCTCCAGTGAGCAAGCAATCAAGGCCCTTCAGGCACAAAATGCACAGTTTCAAGAGATGGTCCTAAGCCTAGCCCAAGGTCAGCAAGAGTTGAAGACTCTACTCCTGAAGAAGAAGAAGAAAAAGAGGACTGTGTTGTTCAATACCGGACGCAGATTTGGGAACACACTCCATAATGAAGCTGATCAAACTACTTCTTCTGCTGAGAAAAACAGTCCCCAAGGGGGAGGAGCTCCTAGTCCCGCAGTCTCCGACAACGAGACAGACTATAACGACGAACAATACCCACCTGCTGCTGACAGATACAAGCAATTGGAGGACCGCTTAAGCGCCATGGAAATTCAGAATGTGTCGGGGCTGGATTTCGGAGATTTGGGGTTATCTTCTGGGGTAGTAATTCCACACAAGTTTAAGGCGCCTGCCTTCGCCAAATATGATGGGGTCTCCTGCCCAAAGCTGCATCTGAGGTCGTACGTAAGGAAAATCCAACCTTACACGGCGGATAAGAACCTTTGGATTCACTTCTTCCAAGATAGCCTCTCGGGGTCACAGCTTGAATGGTTCTACCAATTAGATGGAACTAGCATCCGACACTGGGAAGATTTGGCAACCGCATTCTACAGACAATACCAATACAATTCTGATCTCGCTCCTACGCGTACCCAACTTCAGGGTATGTCTCTAGGAACGGGTGAAGGGTTCAAAGAGTACGCTCAAAAATGGAGAGATTTGGCTGGCAGGGTGCAGCCTCCTTTGACTGATCGTGAGCTGGTTGATATGTTTCTAGGGACGTTGTCTGGTCCGTTTTTCAATCATTTGGTTGGTAACTCCTCCGCTGGGTTTACAGATTTGATATTGACGGGAGAAAGGATTGAGGCTGGCATCAGGTCAGGCAAGATACAAAAGGCTGCCTCCACGAGTACTGAGAAGAGGCTGTTTAAGAAAGAAGCAAGTGCCGTCTATGGTCCTAGAAGACAAGTCAAGCCCGAAAGTCGCCAAGCCGTCAATGCTTTGGTCATCTCAAAACCTGTTGCTGCTCCTCAGCAGTACAATCAACAAAGAAGCGAAAGGCCCAAGAGGCAGTATACCCGACTGAGTATGACCTTATCTCAAATTTTACCCCAACTGTTATCCACCAACCTGGTGACTCTCAAAGAAGCTCCTAAGGTCGTCAACACTGCGTCTCCTAAGTATAACCCAAATGCCCGGTGTGTTAACATTCTGATAGTCCCGGGCACACTACTGATGATTGCTGGGCCTTGAGAAACAAAGTGCAAGATCTGATCGACGCAAAGGAAATTCAGTTTGAAGCGCCGGAGAGACCAAATGTTGTAACTGCTCCTATGCCCCAGCATAGAGTAAATGCCATTGAGGAAGAATTGTTTGCTGTTTCGGTAAATGAAGTTGTCACCCCTCTGAAGACCGTTAAGAAGAACCTACTGTGGGCCGGTTTATTTCCGGGTTGCGGTGAAGATTGCCTGTTCTGTGCTGTTTCCCTATCTAATTGTCCCTTGCTGAGGTTAGGCGTCCAAAGCCTAATGGATAGCAAGGAGATTCTGTTTAAGAAGTCTGTTGTTCAGTTGGTTCCGATAAAAGAAGTTTCTGTGGTTACCATCTTCAATAATCCAATCAAGGCTCCCCCGAAGAAGCCTGTTCAAATCATAATTGTTGCGCCTGTGGTTATTACTGTTCTGGGGCCTCTCCCCTACGTATCTGATAAAGTTGTCCCCTGGCATTATGGGGCAGACGTATATGTAAATGGAATCAAACAAGAATTCGACACTGGCGCCAGCATCTGCGATATCACTGGTCCAGCCAAGGTCACCCGCAGTGGCAGGCTCTTCTCGCCTGACATTGCACCGCCCGCTACTCGAAAACCCCTCCTTATAACACCTACAAGTGTACCTGTTACTGTTGCTGATCAAGTTGTTTCCCCTGCCACCGAGTCATCTAATGCTCGGGGCAAAGGGATTGAAGAAGAGCCTGCCCGGATGGAGGCACCAATACCTGTAAATGCTGAGGCCTCCCAACAAGAAATGGAGGAGATCCTGAAAATAATAAAGAAGAGCGACTTCAATGTTGTGGAACAGCTGGGGCACACGCCCTCCAAAATCTCCATGCTCTCCTTATTACTATGCTCCGAGGCCCATGCTAAAGCCTTGATTTCATTTCTCAAGACGGCCCATGTGCCACAGGAGACGTCTGCAGTCCAGTTCACTGATTGCGTAGCAAATCTGACAGCAGACAATGGCTTGGGTTTTTCAGATGCTGACCTGACCGCGAAGGGAAGAGACCACAATGATGCCCTGCATGTCTCTATCGAATGCATGGGCACTACTCTGGCGCATGTGTTGGTGGATACTGGTTCTTCCTTGAATGTTCTACCGAAAAAGGCTTTAGACTGTTTGGATTATGAAGGCCTAGAACTGAAGCCCAGCAATATCATCGTCAGGGCCTTTGACGGTTCAAAAAGGATGGTTCATGGAGAGGTTAACATCCCTATTCGTGTGGGCTCTCAAGTGTTTGACTCTACTTTTTATGTGATGGATATACGTCCATCGTACTCTTATCTATTGGGTCGACCTTGGATCCATAAAGCTGGGGCAGTGACCTCAACCTTGCACCAGAAGCTGAAGTACCCTGTCAGAGGGAAGATCGTCACTGTGCAAGGAGAAGAGGAGTATATGGTGAGCCATTTGAATTCCTTCAGATACATTGAGATGGATGGGGAGTTTATTGAAACCCCCTTTCAGCATTTCGAGGAGGTGCATCCAATTTCAGCAGCAGCAGAAACAACAGTCGAAGAGAATGTTTCCTTGAAGATGGCTTCCCTAAGGGATGCTCGGGCTGTGGTTCAGAAAGGCAATTGTGCAAACTGGGGTCAGCTTCCTGACTTCACTCAGAAGAACGACAAGTTTGGGCTGGGCTTTACTGCAGAGGCTCAGAGGGCTGTGCGCAAGGAGAAGATCAGAAAGGCTCCGGTGTTTATCTCCAGCTCAAGGGTGAATGCTATCGAGGAGGATGTAGAGGAAGCAGAATTTGACAGTTGGATCTACCCGACCACCAGCGACGGACCAAGCAACTGGACGGCAAAGGATTTTACCCCTATCACATTTGTCACGCAGTAATTAATTTCTTTTGATTTCCAATTTGTAACAAACAATATGTTAAAACTTTGTTGGCTCGGTGTCCTACCCGGGGCATCGTAGCTCCATCTGTGAGGGCTTTTTGTATGACATTTTCATATATCATCAATCAAAACATTGTACGTTTGTTGCATTTCAAATCTTGTGCTCTTTTCCTTTATGTGTTATATATATTGCAAAACAGCTATATTTACACACACACACACTTATACAGGTTTCAATCCACTCTGGATCTCACTGGTAACAGCTCTGCTACCGCCAGTTATGACTTCGAAAATCTGATCAACTTGGCCGAAGACGAAGGTGAAGATGATTGCGAAGTGCCTGGTGAACTCGCAAGACTGCTACTCCAGGAAGAGAGAGCCATTCAGCCACATGAAGAGCCGGTGGAGACAATTAACTTGGGTACTGAGACAGATAGGAAAGAGGTCAAGATTGGTGCCAATCTAGAGCTCAGCGTGAAGCAACGATTGATCCAGATGCTACAAGACTACATGGAGATTTTTGCTTGGTCCTATGAAGATATGCCTGGTTTGGATGCCGACATTGTAGTTCACCACCTACCAACCAAGGAAGATTGCCCTCCGGTAAAGCAAAAAGTCCGACGAATGCGTCCAGAGATGTCTGAAAGGATCAAGGCCGAGGTTATGAAACAGTTTGATGCCGGGTTCCTTGCAGTGACCTCTTACCCTCAGTGGGTTGCCAATGTAGTGCCAGTGCCGAAGAAGGACGGTAAAGTCAGAATGTGTGTTGACTACAGGGATCTGAACAGGGCCAGCCCCAAGGATGACTTCCCCCTACCTCACATTGATGTCCTTGTTGACAATACAGCTCAACAGAAGGTGTTCTCCTTCATGGATGGTTTTTCAGGGTATAATCAGATCAAGATGGCTCCAGAGGATATGGAGAAGACTACCTTTGTGACTCAGTGGGGCACCTTCTGTTATAAGGTCATGCCATTCGGATTGAAAAATGTTGGGGCAACCTATCAACGTGCCATGGTTGCTTTATTTCATGATATGATCCATCATGAGATTGAGGTATACGTTGATGACATGATTGCAAGGTCTCAAACCGAGGAGGAGCACCTTGACCATCTGAGGAAGTTGTTTGACCGACTCAAGTTATACAAGCTGAGGTTGAATCCCAACAAATGCACCTTTGGGGTAAGATCCGGAAAATTGCTAGGTTTCATTGTAAGCGACAAAGGTATTCAGGTGGACCCTGCCAAGGTAAAAGCCATACAAGAGATGCCAACTCCAAGAACAGAGAAAGAAGTCAGAGGTTTCCTAGGACGACTGAATTACATTGCCCGATTCATCTCACATCTGACTGCTACTTGTGAGCCAATCTTCAAATTGCTGAAGAAAGATCAAGTAGTACGCTGGAATGATGAATGTCAGGCCGCCTTTGAAAGGATAAAGGAATATCTCCAAGAGCCACCCATTCTTATGCCACCGGTGGAAGGAATACCTCTAATACTATACTTGACAGTACTTGACAATTCAATGGGGTGTGTGATGGGGCAGCATGACGAGTCTGGCCGAAAAGAGCACGCTATTTATTACTTGAGCAAAAAGTTTACCGACTGTGAGTCTCGTTACTCACTGCTTGAGAAAACTTGCTGCGCTCTTGTATGGGCTGCTCGCCGGCTGAGACAGTATATGCTGACTCACACTACTTTATTGATTTCAAAAATGGATCCCATCAAGTACATATTTGAAAAGCCCGCTCTGTCTGGAAGAATAGCGAGATGGCAAATGATCTTGACAGAATATGATATCCAGTATACAACTTAGAAAGCAATTAAGGGAAGCGTATTGGCGGATCATTTGGCACACCAACCTGTGGACGATTATCAATCATTGAACTTTGATTTTCCGGACGAAGACATCATGGTGGTAACTGACTGTGAAGTACCTGGACCGGATGAAGGACCTGAGGAAGGATCCCGATGGTCTATGCATTTTGATGGAGCCTCTAATGCTTTGGGTAATGGCGTCGGCGCTGTAATCATATCTCCCAAAGGAACTCATACTCCCCTCACCGCCCGATTATGTTTCAGCTGGACCAACAACATGGCAGAATATGAGGCATGTATCATGGGTTTACAAGCTGCAATCGACTTAAGGATAAAATTTCTAAGTGTCTTCGGAGATTCCGCTCTTGTGATCAACCAGATCAAAGGCGAGTGGGATACGAAACACCCGAATCTTATTCCTTACAAGGAGTATGTGTCGACCTTGCTTCCCCACTTTGAAGAGATAACTTTTGAGCACTTCCCTAGAGAGGAGAATCAGCTAGCGGACGCCCTAGCTACGATGTCTTCAATGTTCAAAGTTAAATGGGACAATGAGGCTCCCCGAATCATTATCTGGAAGTTGGATGAACCGGCATACTGCTGCGAGCTCGAGGCTGAGAAGGTTATTGAAAAACCCTGGTATCATGAGGTGAAGAGGTACTTGGAAGCTCAGGAGTACCCTGAAGGTGCATCTGTCAATGACAAGAAATTCATGAGGAGGTTTGCGGCAAAATTCTTCCTCAGTAACGGCATCCTCTACAAACAGAATCATGATTCAACTCTACTACGTTGTGTGGATAAGGCTGAAGCAGAGAAAATCATGATAGAACTGCATGAAGGGACATTCGGAACACATTCCAGTGGACACACCATGGCTAAGAAAATCCTTCGGGCAGGATATTTCTGGTCCACAATGGAAGCCGATTGTTACCAACACTCCCGAACTTGTCATAAATGCCAGATCTATGCTGACAAGGTGCATATCCCTCCGGTCCCTTTGAACGTCCTGACGGCACCGTGGCCTTTCGCAATGTGGGGCATCGATATGATCGGCGAGATCCGACCGACGGCATCCAATGGGCATCGCTTCATCTTGGTGGCGATCGATTACTTCACGAAATGGGTTGAGGCAGCTTCCTACGCCACAGTAACCAAGAGCGTCGTAGCACGTTTCATCCGGCATAATCTGATCTGTCGGTACAGCGTCCCAGAAAGAATCATTACGGACAATGGTACCAATCTCAATAACAAAATGATCGCTGAACTCTGTGAACAATTCAAGATACAGCACCACAATTCTTCTCCCTACCGGCCGAAGATGAATGGGGCTGTAGAGGCAGCCAATAAGAATATCAAGAAAATTGTACAGAAGATGACAGTGACCTATAAAGATTGGCACGAGATGTTACCGTTTGCTCTTCATGGGTACCGCACCTCAGCAAGGACATCAACCGGGGCAACTCCCTTCTCCTTGGTCTATGGCATGGAGGCAGTCTTGCCAATTGAAGTTCAGATACCCTCTCTCCGGATAATGAAGGATGCAGACTTGAATGAAGATGATTGGATCCAGACTCGACTTGATCAATTAAATCTGATTGACGAAAAGAGGCTCACTGCTATCTGTCATGGTCAAACGTATCAAAAACGGATGATCAGGGCATTTAACAAGAAAGTCAGACCGCAAGAGTATCAAGTTGGGGACCTGGTAATCAAACGCATCATCCTTCCTCAAAGTGATCCCCGGGGCAAATGGACCCCTACATACGAAGGGCCATTTGTGGTTAAACGCGTGTTCTCAGGAGGAGCCATGATCCTGACCACCATGGATGGCGACGACCTCCCTCACCCCGCCAATGCAGACATAGTGAAAAAATACTACGCATAAATAAAAGACCCGCTAGGTTGACATACCTAGGCAAAAATAAGGGCTTCCCGGCGGACCAAAAGGGTTCGGGCAAAATAAGGGATGAAATGAATAAAAACCTGTACACCCGGCAAGTCGAAAACCTGAAAAGGCGGCTTGGGCAAAAATGGGTATCCCGGTGGACTGAAAACCCGAAAGGGCGGTCCAGGCAAAAGTTAGGGATAAAGGCGTAACACTATGTCTCATTGGATCACTTCGCATCCGGAATTCGGCATCAACTATCTGGATCCAGATTTCGGCATTGACCAATCAGCTTCATCTTTACATTAGGCAGCAAAGCGATGAGACGATCGAGGACATAAAGGCGATAGCAGAATTGGAACCCAGTGGGATTGTTCACATAGCTGTTTTGTTTCCTTTTTGTAAAACTCTATATTATTTGGCGGCGTCCTCTTACTAGGATGCCAGCCTCTTGTACAAAAACGCCTATTCACAGGCAAAGTTTAAACCAATACAAATATACTTTTCAGTTAAAAGCACCCATTGCTTTCCTTTTTCTGTTTTGTCTTGCGAAGAACGTCCAATGTTCATTTTTGATATATGCATTTGACATTAAATTGCTGATTCATAAATGTTTACATATAAAACAAGAGATTGATTACAGGTGACATCAGAGACAGGGGCAATGTGAAGTTGTCTAATGCAGTCTGGTTGTTTGGTCCGCCGAGGTACCAAGGTAGATTCAACTGAAGAATGTGACCAAATCATCCCAACTCCCCGCAGGGTAAAACAAGATTCAGCAATACCTTCCCCAAGCGGAATTGACTCCCCGACAACCTTGAAAAAGCACAACATTCCCCGGCAGGTCTTAAAGCTCATCCCCAGTAGATTCTGGAAGCTTATCCCCTGCGGAGTACGGACGTCTCTCCCGAGTTTTATTTAGAGTTATCTCCTCACAAGGACTTATAACTGGGTTATCCTCAGCTAAAAACCACGGAAGATCGCCCTCGGCAAGTTCCTTCAATCCCCAGCAGAGTCGATCATCATTATCCTCAGCGGAATCCATCATTAAAGTCCTCAATAGGCCTCTCAGCAAACTTCGGCCAAGTATCTCTTCCACAGAGCAACCTCCCGGCCGTTCGTCAAGGATTTATTTTCCTAAGATGAAATTACATTCATAAACATTTCACGTTTTCATACATCTTGCTTACATACATGATAAAGCGCATACAACACTATCTCATGATTGAACATCATAACACCATGCATATCATACATCATGACATTGCATACCACTTACGTTTTTGCCTTTTCAGGAAAAAGACAATCCCAAAAATAACTACCTTCAACTGTCACAATTCCAGATTCGATACCTGTATCTAGCCAGGGCACATCTGAGAGTGATCAGTTTCCAGATTCGATTCCTGTATCCAGCCAGGGCATATCTGTTGACCACATTTCCATATTCGATTCCTATATCCAGCCAGGGCATATCTGTTGACCACGTTTCTAGACTCGATTCCTGTATCTAGCCAGGGCACGTCTGAGGAGTTCGAAGATTCGATTCCTGTATCCAGCCAGGGCACATCTATCAACTACAACATTTCCAGATTCGATTCCTGTATCCAGCCAGGGCATATCTGTTGACCACATTTCCAGATTCGATTCCTGTATCCAGCCAGGGCATATCTGTTGACCACGTTTCCAGACTCGATTCCTGTATCTAGCCAGGGCACGTCTGAGGAGTTCGAAGATTCGATTCCTGTATCCAGCCAGGGCACATCTATCAACTACAACATTTCCAGATTCGATTCCTGTATCCAGCCAGGGCATATCTGTTGACCACATTTCCAGATTCGATTCCTGTATCCAGCCAGGGCATATCTGTTGACCACGTTTCCAGACTCGATTCCTGTATCTAGCCAGGGCACGTCTGAAGAGTTCGAAGATTCGATTCCTGTATCCGGCCAGGGCACATCTATTAACGATTATTTCCAGATTCGATTCCTGTATCCAGCCAGGGCACATCTGTGAGCAACCAATTGTAGATTCGATACCTGTATCTAGCCAGGGCATATCTGCATAAGGAGACTGAAGATCAAACACCTGTAACAAGCCAGGAAAACATCCGTTTTTCTCAAATACACAAGTTCTCGCTAAGGAATCTCTTATGCGATCAACACTTCCAAATGGCATCTATAAGCCCATTCCCGACAGGGTTCTGCCACATCTCCAGATGGCATCTATAAGCCCATCTCCCTATCCACCAACTCTCCAAATGGCATCTATAAGCCCATTCCCGACACCACATTGTTGAGACTCCAGCATGCGAGTGCAAATTTCCGGGCACTCTAGTGTCCAATCTCCTTTTACCCTCGAGTCGCGAAAGGCAAACTTGCCAATCTAACTCTTCAGGTTCAAGAAGATTGAACAGGGGCAACTGTTGTACCCCAAAATTTGCCCTCCCATTTCCTCAACATTTTCTCATCACAAGACCTTTGAAGATCAAGATCCAGTTAGGGTTTCCTCTGCTCAAGACTTCTCCTTGCACTGTGGACTCAAATTAGGGTTTGTGTTTGCCCAAAGATGTTTTGACCTAAAAATCCTAAGATGACTTTCATGCTTCATATTGGACTCCCAAGTTTCTCCATACCAAGTTTCAAGTCTTGATTCCAAGTTTTGCCCAGTCAATTGGACAGTTGACCTAGAAATCAACTGTATTGGGGAAAAAGTCAACTGTGGCCAATTGACAGTCAAATCTCATGAAATTTGATCCACATCAACATTATGAACTCATATGGACCATTTGATCAAGTTTGGATCACAATTCCACAAGAAATTTGATCAGATCACCAAAAGGGCAAAATGGTCATTTTTAGGGTTTTGACTGCACAAGGGCAATTTTTGACTGTTTGACCTAGCCAATGGAAAATCAAGCTCACATATGGACTCAAGGACTCAATGAAATGGTCTTGACACATTCATCAAGCTCAAAAGATCCCAAGTACACAAGGTTGACAGTTGAATTTCCCAGTCAATTGATCAATTTTGACTGTATACTGAAAAGTCAAACTTTGACTTTTTGGTCAAAATCAAGAGTCAAGATTCATTTTTCATCAAAACTTGCCAAATCATGAAACTTGTTCACCAAGAAATCACAAAATGCAAATTAGGGTTAGAAAATGGAATTTTTCATAACTTAGAATTTTTCTGTTATGAAAAACCCTAATTTTTTCCCAACTTTGCCCCATCTTTTCACTAAGATCCATTTGGATTCAAACAAAAGTCAAAACATGAAAGTTGTAGCTTGTTGCATAATCTACAACTTTGATTCACAAAGTTTTCTCATTTGAAGCTTGTATCTCAAGTTACAATTTTTTGAATAGGGGCACTAAACCATTTTTAACTTAGTGAAATTTTAACCTATTTTGACAAGGTTTTCTACCCCACTTCAAGGCCACTTTTCATAACCTTCCACTTGGAATTTTAATTTTCATTTCAAAGATGGATTGTAGTACACATTCCAAGCTTTCCAAAATGTCCAAGAACTCATCAAACAACCTCATAACTTGAGAGATTCGAATTTCACAAGTTGGCAAAAATTCACTTTTGTTCTTCATCAAAACATGTTCATAATCTTGCAAATTTGAACTCAGCTTGCTTTATGCTTGATTACAGGTCCTTGAACCATTCCATACTCAATAATTTAATGCATATTCAATGTGTTAAGGTGTTGTTCTTTGAGTGCAAGCATTGTATGCAAGATTAATCCTAAACTAGATAAAGTGCTTTATCCATTTTTGTAAAAAGCTAGCTTTATGTCAAATTGAAATCCAAGCAAGTACAGTTAGGATCTCATTGGCACAAGATTATGGGCAAATTGCTCTGATCAAAAGAGGCTTATGCAGCAGGATTAGAGGCCCCCTACTGACCTAAAACACCAAGTGACCATTGCTTGCTTAAAATTCAAGTAACATTGCATAACTTGTACCATATCTCATCTCAGCTTAGAAACACAAGAAAGAAGTTATCAAACACATCAGAAAGAACATATCCAAGCTAACACACGAGCCCTTGCCCTCTCAAACACTCTCTTTGCCATAATCACCTTGAAACTGCTCAAACAGAGCCAACCCTGCAGATTGGGTGCTATCTCTCAATCCCTTCGAGCATTTTAGTCCAAACCTGTTCCTCTACCTTCCTTACAACCTATGCAAGCTAACCATGACCTAAAACCTGACCTGTAATCCCTCTAACAGCTTCCACCATTTTCATTTTTTCCTTTTGCAGGTGAAGTTCTATAGCTTGACACAAGAAGTTTCAAGACAAAGTAAGCATTGAAAAAGCATCCCTGGACCTCAAGGAAGCTTTTCCAATCATTACCTTGCACTAGAAGTTCCTCATTCTCCAGCTAGAAGTTCAACTGCACAGGTAAAACTTTGAACTCGTATCTCTCTTATCATGCATCTTTAGTCTTAAGTTTGTGAAGAAACAAGGTTCTACTCATAGCCCTGAACATGTACATATCTTTACATTTCATTTCTTTTGCCTGAGTAGAGAGAATTTGTAGTTTGAAAATGGCAGAAAAACTAGGTTAGGATTTGGGGGAGGAGAAATTCTCCCTCATCTTAGAGAGTTAGGTCAAGTTCCATACATGGTTAGAATCGTCTCTTCATGCTGAACATTTGTTGTGTTATGAGTTTTTGCTAAAAAGCCAGGAATCAAGAGTTGGACATTGAAGAACAGAGGCGCGCGTTTTTTTCAAATGTTTGTGCTGGAGGTTGAAGACAGTGGCATTGGGCTGGGCTTGTCTTTTGCTTTTCTTTTCACACCCCATAATTACTCATGAACCCCCCAAGCCCATTTGTCTTATTTTTAATTATTTTTGACTTTTTCTTTTTTTGTTTGACTTGTTTATTTTTTTTTCAGCATATTAAAATTTTGAAAATATTTTTTCCATCCTTTTTTGAATTTATGGCATATTTATTTGATTTATTTCTTTGTTTATACATAAAATATATGCATATTTTTATTTGGAATAAATACAAAAAATAGTGTAAATACATGTTTTATTTTTATTTACCTTCTGAAAATATTTCACATAAAAATACCTTTTTATTGATTTTATTAAAAAAAAATTAATTAATTATTATTATTATTTGTATATAATATTTAGAACTTAATATATATATATATATATATGTTTATTAATATATTTAGGTTAGAATATAAATACTTGAATTTTTCACTTTTATTAATATTTGATACAAAAATACTTTTTTCATAATATACTTCATTTTATGTTTATTTTTGTACATAATAAATAAATACTTGTATTAAGTCAATTAATATCCATTTTCATTAAAATTAGGGTTTTTTGCCCTAAATTCAAAATACTCAAAAAAAAATAATATCTTTAATATTTTTCACATAAATAACATTTTTTTTCATACATATACAAAACATTTTTGCATCTTGCATTTTTATTCCATCTTTATCTATTCAATTATTGTACATTATTTACATTGCAAATATTCAAATTGATGTAATAGTTTTAGGTTTACAATTACTTGTCAATATCCCCATTTGAACATTTGTACCCCCCTTCCCATATTTGGTTTTGTAATAGCTTAGTAAATTTATTTTCGCACTTTATTGCTTTCTAATGATAACATGTTAGAATTAGGGTTTGTATGTGAAAAAACGATAAAAAATAGTTATGACCTAATCTCAAGATAAACAAGCATGAAAATGGACACACAAATCACACTTGCACCCCTAGGGTACTCCACTTTGTTGCCTTTCAAAATTGGGCCATATTGTATGTTGAACTTCTTTGGGAAAAGCAAACAATTTGAATGATCATAGTCCCTCGATAAAACTTTTTTCAAAACAAACAAAAATAAATGATCAAGTCCCTTAATGAAAATTGCCCAAAGACATTTAACGCCGTTGCAATTATGGTCTAAATGATGACCCGCGCCTGTCCCTTTCACATCCTAACATAAGGTTGTCCACCAAACACAATGGTGGAACAAACTTGTTAAAAGGGTTAAAACATAGCAATAATCTTTTGAGAAATTTAGGAGTAGATAACCTCTTAGTTGCTTGAATCAAACTTGCAAAACAAAACGCTTGCCTAATTTCAAAACCACACATCACTACACTTTCAAACAAACTTTCAAAAACAAATGAAAACCTTTTCAAAAGACATACATCTTTGTATACATCCCCACATGGATCATTACAAAGATTGCCACCACATTGGCATCTTTTCAAAACATTTTCAAAACCCACACACTCAAGCACCATTTAAAACAATTGAAAACAAAAGGCAAGTGATCTAAGCAAGTAACTAAGAGCCCATGGATAACCATGGATAGAAAGGGTGATAATACCTTCCCTTTCTATAATCTACTCCCCGAACCCAAGAAACATCTCAAAAGGTTTTTGCTGTGCTTTTTAACCTTTCCTTAGGATAAAATAAAAAGTCGGTGGCGACTCTTGCTCAACCGAAACATTTGCGAATACAAACGCAAAACCTCAAGTCAGTTCTCCCACCGTATCACAATTGGCTTTGTTCTGATCAAGAGAGCTTTGTACAATGAACATTTCCATTTTAAGCATAAAGGCCACACTTCCATTTTCATAAAGGGCACTTTATGTCAAATTGCTTTTTCTTGATCCTTGGACTTTCTTCCTTTGCAGCAAACAAGCTCCACAATCTCAGGCATAGTACAAGAAGTTGGTGCATGCTTAGAGATAGCCTGTACAGGCCTATCTCACTTCACTTCCAACTTTGCTTTCAAAACAAGTCAAAGGGCCAAAAAGCTTGTATCTCTCATATCTGATAAAACCAACAAGTACAAAGTTGTAAAACAAGTTTGTCATATCCTCATAAGTAAGAAGCACGAGCCCTTAACCCCTCAAACCTCCTTGTACACAAAATCACCATTTTTCTACAAAACAGGGCAAGCCCTGCAGAACCACCTCCATCTCCACTTTCCCTCGTGCGTTTTGCCTCAAACTTGTTCCAATATCTTCCATTCAACACACCTGAACTATTCCAGACCTCCATTGCTAGCTGTAACACCCTTAACACACATTGCCATTTTTGTTTCAAAGCTTTGCAGGTTGAGTTCTGTAGCACGATTCAAGCTACTTCAAAATAAACTAAGCAATGGGAAAGCTTCATTGGACATCAGACAAGCTCAAAAGAACCTCAAGCACCCTTAGAAGTTGCTGCATTGTCCAGCTCGAAGTCAACTGAAACAGGTATTTCATGAACTTCTATCTCTCTATTTAGGAATAGTTAGACTTAGGTTTGTGAATGAAAGATGTTGTATTCATAGCCCTGAAACCATACATGTGCTTAGTTTTCATTTATATTAATCGTGCTAGGAGAATTTTGTTCATGAACTTTCTGAAAAAACTAGGTTAAGAATTAGGGCCAGAGAAATTCTCTCTGGTCTTTGAGAGTTAGCTTAAGTTTTTTATATGGTTAGATTCATTGTTTGATGCTCTACAAGTTTCATGTTATGAGTTTTGTCAAAAAAGCAAGGAATCAGGAGATAGCATCTTGTGTATAGAACGCGCGTATTTCAGTTCAAAGGAAGAAGATGAAGTTTTTTCTGGGTTGGGCCTGTACAGGCTTGCTTTTGGCACCCCCCTCTTTTCTTTTTACACCCCCCTGGCCCATTTCTTATATATTTGTCATTTTTGCATTTTTATTTTTATTCTGACTTTATTATTTTATGTCCAAATATAAAAAATGCAAAAATTATTTTTATATTATTTTTACATTTATTTGGTATTTATTTTTATTTTTTACTAGTATAAAAGTGTTTAAATACTTTATATTCCTTTTATTAAAACATAAAAATAATGCCAAAAATATGTTTATTTTCATTTATTATTTTATACACATTTGAAAATATTTTCTTGAAATATATACCTTTTTTTTGTAAATAATTTATTTTATTTTTATACACACTTAATATATTTAATACATATATATATACATATATAATATATTTTATTAAATAATAAGAACAAAAAACACAAAAATAATACATTTTTATTTTTATTAATATTTTATACTAAAAATCCCTTTTTTAGTATACTTTTATTTTTTATACAAATTAATACATTATTGTATGTAAATAATAAATAATATTATTTATTTAAGAAATTAGGGTTTTTGCCTTAAAAAATAAAATAATTGAAATTGACTTTTTATTTATTTACATTTCACATTAAAAATACTTTTTACATACATAAAAACTTTTTTTTTTGCATAATACATTTTATTTAATATTTATTTATTATATTTATTTAAATATTGTATATTCAATTGTTATGCCTTGTACATTCAATATGGTTGTAATAATTTAGGATTTAATTTCTTGCAAAAATAATCCCCAATTCAAATTTGTACCCCCCTCCCTATATCATGTTGTAATAGTGTAGAATTTAAATTCTCGCACCTTTAAGCTTTCAATTATGCCATGATTAGACTTAGGGTTTTGTATGCAAAAAATCAAATTAACAAATAGTTTGACCTAATCAAAGACAAAAATGCATGAAAGCAAACACGATGCACACTTGCACCCCTAGGGTTACAATCCACTTGTTTCCTTCAAAAATGGGCCATGGTATGCATGTCAAGTACTTTGGCAAAATAAAAACAAAACAAAAGATCATAGTCCCTCGATGACGCTATCTGAGTTGCCTAAACAAAATGATCAAGTCCCTCAAGAAAATTGCCAAAAATACTTGACACCATTGCTATCATGGTCTATACGATGACCCGCACCTGTCCCGTTTAACATCCTAACACAAGGTTGTTCACCAAATACAATGGTGAAACAACAATGTTAAAAGGATTAAAAATATAAGAAAGATCTTTTAGTAAAATAGGGTAGACAACTCTTAGTTACTTGATCAAAACTTGCAAAAACATCCTTGCTATCTTCAAAATACACTTCACAACATAAATTTCAAAACCCTACTTTCAAACATTGAAAACTTTTCAAAAGACAAAAACACCTTTGTATACATTCAAATAAAAATCATTACAAAGTTTGCCACAATGACGGCCTCTTTTCAAAACATCTTTCAAAACCATACACAAAGCACCATTTCAAACAATTGAAGAGCACCATTTCAAACAATTGAAAAGCAAAGCAAGTGATCTAAAGCAAGTAACTAAGAGCCCATGGATAACCATGGATAGAAAGGGTGCTAATACCTTCCCTTTCTATAATCTACTCCCCGAACTCAAGAAAACATCTCAAAGGTCTTTCCTGTGCTTTTGACCTTTCCTTAGGATAAAATAAAAAGTCGGTGGCGACTCTTGCTAAACCGAAACATTTGCGAACACAAACGCAAAATCCTAAGTCAGTTCTCCCACCGTATCACAGAACTGGCGACTCTGCTGGGGAAAACTTTAAAAGTGGAGTAACCTTAGGGCTTAGATCATCCTTTGCATGATTATATTTTTTGCCTTGATTGCTTTACATTTGGTTCTCTTGTTTGGGCTTGAAATCCTCTACCCGGATTTGGGAAACATTCATAGGTAAATAGCAATACGTTGTGGAAACTGTGCGGGGTATATCGACATGGTTGAAGCAATAGCTATATTAGTGCGACATATTTGTGAGTACCGGTAGCCTTTGAGTCAATCAAAGAGAATACGGAGCCGTTGAGTGATGTCATGAAGCACTAATGAACTCTTAGAACCTTACTTGACCATCTTGGACTTTTATTAGGGGTAGTGAGATGACCGGATTTGGTGCAGTCTGAAGTTGGTAGATACTCGATACTACACTCATTGAGGGTTATTTTCTTGGAATATTTTGGTCGCTAGTTAAGTGGCTAAACCAAAATAATGAACATAGAAAGCAATCCAGTGATATTGAGCTCCTTAGAACCCAGTTACTATTTATAGGACAGGTTTTGAGCCAACTAAACTCAAGAGGGTACTTACCTATGAAACCTCATGCAAGCCTAAAACTAGGGTTTTATGTGACTTGCTTGTACATGTGTTTGTGCATACATCATGAACATCATAAAGCATCATATGCATCCACTAACCATTTCAAGGGTTTGGATCTTCATCTTTGTTCTTGTTTTGTAGGTCATGGAATCTCTTCGCAGGAAAACAATTCAAGTTAACCTTGTGAGAATCCCTCCTCAACTCAAGGAGCTTACTTCCAGGACTCCAGAGAATTCTCTCTTCAGTGAAAGACATGGTAGACTTCTCAATTTGGTCAAATCCAACATTGAAGAAGACATGGTGAAAGTTCTCTTCCAGTTCTTTGACCCCCTACACCACTGTTTCACATTCCCTGATTACCAGTTGGTGCCTACTTTGGAGGAATTTTCTCAACTCTTGAGAATTCCTATTCTTCATCAACTACCCTACAACGGTACGGAAAAAGAACCAAAGCCTGAAGATGTTGCTCAAGCATTACATTTGCTGCCATCTGACATCAAGGGACATTGGGAAACCAGAAGTGGTGTCAAGGGTTTCTTGGCAAAGTTTTTGTTTGAAAAGGCACAAGACTGCTGGAATTCTCTTGATCTACAAGCCTTTGAAGAGATTGTGGCACTCCTTATCTATGGGTTGGTCTTGTTCCCAAACCCTGACCAACTTATAGATGTGAATGCTGTCAAGATTTTCATATCCAGGAATCCTATACCTACATTGCTTGGGGACATCTTACACTCATTTTACACACGAACAATGAGGAAAAGAGGTGTTATCATGTGTTGTACTCCTCTCCTAGCAAGGTGGTTTATTTCTTACCTTCCACAATCAGTTTTGAAGAATGAGCAGCGTTTAAGGTGGTCACAACGATTGATGACCCTCACACATTCTGATGTACATTGGTGTTCTCGGTCCAGAGAAAATGTCATCCTCATTGATCGTTATGGGGAATTCCCTAATGTCCCACTACTTGGCATTAGGGGAGGCATTACCTACAACCCCTTTTTAGCTTTGAGGCAGTTTGGATATGCTCGGCAGGATGGACCTCATGACATGCTGATTCCTGACCTAGTTTTTGACTTCGACAATGATGCGCAAGGACTTCGACAAAGGTTCATCAGAGCTTGGAGGATTCCCAACAAGGTGGATAGTAAGACACTGGGGCACAAAAATTCCATCCCCCTTGAGCCTTACCTCAAGTGGGTACGAACCCGCTCCCAGAATCTTATGATGCCATACCCTCACATTCTCCCCTTGATCAAAGAGCCTGTTATGGAAGGAGAGGTTCCATACACCCTCCTACATCCTGACATGCCAATATCATTGGAAGAATTACAAAAGAGTTGGATCCAACTCAAAGAAGAATGGAATACTTTTGAAGCCAGCTTCTATGCCAGTGAGAAGAAGGTTTTGGAGCTTACCCGCCGACTTCATGAGCAGGAAACTCTCAACACTTACATCGCACCAAAGAGGATGCGCAATGTCTTTTTACATTAAGAACTTTGTAATATTTTTCCCATGGGGCACTTATGTACTAACAATTTCTTCTTAATATGACGTGCGTTCTTTTTGTTTGCAATAAATTTGAATTTCTGAATCCTTGAATGCATTACATGAATAACATACCATTCATCATATGCATAAACAGGTCTTCACACTAGGTTTCCTTATCTTTCTGTTGTTTATTTCAGCAAGATGGATTTGGAGCAGACGGTAAAGGATCTGCAGGCACAAAATTCACAATTCCAGCAACTCCTCATGACCTTGGCAAAGGGTCAAGAGGACCTCAAAGATCTGTTAGAGAAGAATAAAGAGAAAAAGAAAAAGATACCTGGAGTAGCCACTTTTGGAAGAAGGTTTGAGAGCAATGCTAGGAAGGTTCTTGAGTTCCCCTCAACGTCTGACGAAGGGGCCGGTAAAGGGAAAGGAACTGTTGTAGCTTCTGAATCTGAGGTTGAAGAGGAGGAAGAGGAAGAAGACGAAGACTAGTCCGAACAACAGTATCCTCCAGCGGATGATAAATATAAGAATCTTGAAGATAGACTGGAAGCCATGGAGTTGCAGAGGGTACCCGGTTTGGATTTTGAAGAACTAGGGCTGGTAGCTGGGATTGTTATCCCTCCCAAGTTCAAGGTGCCAACATTCGCCAAGTACGACGGTCTGTCTTGCCCAAAGATGCACCTAAGATCGTATGTCAGAAAAATCCAACCCCACTCATCTGATAAAGACCTCTGGGTACACTTTTCCAAGACAGTTTGTCTGGCACACAATTGGATTGGTTCTATCAGCTCGAGATATCAGAGGTTCACAATTGGGAAGACTTAGCATCTGCTTTTTATCGTCAATATCAATACAATGTTGATTTTGCGCCCACTCGTACTCAGTTACAAAGTATGGGGATGGCTTCCAATGAAGGGTTTAAAGAGTACGCCCAGAAGTAGCGTGATCTGGCTGGAAGGGTGCAGCCGCCGTTGTCAGATAGGGAGTTAGTGGACATGTTTCTGGGGACCCTGTCTGGCCCCTTCTTCAATCATCTAATCAGGAGTTCTTCCGCAGGATTTACTGAACTAATTTTGACCGGCGAAAGGGTTAAGGCCAGTATTAAGAGTGGAAAGATTCAGAAGGATGCTTCCCCATCCACAGCTGTTAAGAAACCCTTCCCAGCTAAGAAGGAAGCATCTGCTGTGTATTCTCAGAAGGGTCAGGGAAGAACCGAGCGCCGGCCGACTGTAGGGGCTGTGATGATTCAAAATTCTTCAAATGATCAACTTCGCAGTAATCAGTCAAGACCAAATCAACAACGGGTAGAAAGGCCACAACGGCAGTTCACCCGAATCAACATGACGCCCGCTCAGGTACTCCCTCATTTGTTGAAACTGAATCTTACCAGTTTGAAGGAAGCGCCAAAGAACCCCAATACCTCCTCTCCATACTACCACTCCAATGCCAAGTGTGCTTACCATTGCGACAGTGCTGGGCACGATACCAATAATTGTTGGGCGCTTAAGAACAAAATCCAGGATCTGATTGATGCCAAAGAAGTAGAATTTTATGCTCCTGAGAAGCCCAATGTTATATCTGCTCCGATGCCCAAGCACGGCCACAATGTTCATGCCGTTTTAGAAGACCTCCATGTTACTGATGTTGCCAATCTTTTGACTCCGTTGTTAGTAATTAAAGAGAAGTTAATGAGAGCCGGGATATTCCCAGGCTGCGGGAAGGACTGTTATTTTTGTTTGAACTTACAAGGTGATTGCCCAATGTTGAAATCAGGTGTCCAACGCCTGATAGATACCCAAGAGATACTTTTCCAAAAAACCCTTTTTGATACCTTCAATCCTGTTGCTCCTGCTACTTTTGCTACTTCAACCAACGATATTGCAATCATAACAATTTCCGACAATCCTGCTAAGGCCTGCAAAAGGCCTGTCAGGATTACACCCAACTCTAAATGTGTACCATTAAAGATCACCATGGCGGGACCTGTCCCGTACCAATCCAGCAAAACGATACCATGGAACTATGGAGGAGAAATCTTCTACCATGGTATCAAATAAATTGAGGCAGTCCAAGAAAATTCTGAAGAAGAAAGCCCTAATATAGGGAACATTGCGGGTACAAGCAAGATAACCCGCAGCGGCCGGATCTTTTCTCCGGAGATTGCTCCCCCTCGAGCAGTTTTCGGACCCTTGAAAGCTTCTGTACCTGTTGGACCATCTGTGTGAGGCCCAATGATTGAAGAATTAGATACTCCTGAAGTAAGACCATCTGCTGATAATACCAATAAGGGTAAGGGGATACTAGAAGTGCCTGTCAGGACGAAGGCTCATGCTGTGGTTATCCCCGAAACCACTCAGAAAGAAATGGATGAAATCTTGAAAATAATCAGAAAAAGTGACTACGACGTTGTGGAACAGTTAGGGCAGACCCCTTCTAAAATTTCAATGTTGGCTCTTCTACTCTGCTCTGAGGCCCATGCTAAGGCCCTGATCAAATTCTTGAAGGCGGCACATGTACCCCAAGAGACTTCGGCTGACCAGTTTCAGGAGTGTGTGGCCAGTCTTACTGCTGATAATGGGCTTGGCTTTTCCGATGATGACTTGACTCCCAAAGGAAGGAAACACAATGATGCGCTACATGTCTCAGTTGAATGCAGGGGAACCACCTTCGCCCATGTCTTAGTTGATACTGGTTCTTTCTTGAATGTGCTGCCGAAGAAAGCTATAGACCGTTTGGATTGAGAAGGATTGACCCTCAAACCTAGTAACATCGTTGTTAGGGCTTTTGATGGTTCCAAAAGAATGGTTCATGGAGAGGTTGATATTCCCATCAATGTAGGCACAGAAGTTTTCAACTCCACCTTTTACGTGATGGACATCCGTCCTTCATACTCGTGTTTGTTAGGAAGACCGTGGATCCATTATGCCGGGGCAGTTATCTCCTCTTTGCACCAAATGCTGAAATATCCTGTTAAGGGTAAGATTATAATAGTGCACGGCGAGGAAGAGTACATGATAGGTCATCTCAATTCCTTCCGCTATGTGGAGTTGGATGGCGAGTTCATCGAAACTCCTTTCCAACATTTTGAGGAAGTTTCTCCTGAGGTAGCAGTTGCAAAGACAATGGTTGAGGTGCCTGTCGTTCCCAAGCATGTATCTAGGATGGCATCTCTCAAGGACGCAGAGGCTGTAATTAAAGAGGGGAAGAGCACAGTGTGGGGACAATTGTCTGACTTTCCCCATAAGACGGACAAGTTTGGCTTAGGGTTCACTGCTGCAGGACAAAAGGCTATGCGTCGCTCCAAGATTGGAAGACCACCCGTCAAGATCTCTCACCATGGAATCAATGTTGTAGAAGATGAAGATGAAGAAAGCCACTTTGAAGAACGGATCTTTACGACCGCCGAAGGGGGTTTAAGCAACTGGGAAGCAAAGGATTTTATCCCCATCACCTTTATCAACCAGTAATTTTATCTTTGAACAATTTCCCATTTATGGTCTGTAATAACTAAACAATTTGCACACTATTTTCACCTCATGCCTTGCCCGGGGCATGTAGGTCCATTTGTAAGGGCTTGATCTTCTTCATTATCATATGCCATGTCTTAATGAATCATTGGACGTTTTTTATCTATAAACTGCTGTGTTCATTTTCTTTCCTTTTGCATCTTTGTTTTTTTTAAGGATGGCTATCCCTTACACACACCCACACTCACAAATGCAGGTACCCATCCACTCCGGATCCCATGGGTGACTATTCTGCTTTAGCCTTCGATAACTCTGAATATTTGGTCAATCATGCTGAGTACGAAGTTGACAAAGACTGTGAAGTGCTGGGAGAGTTAGCCAGACTTTTGCAGTAAGAAGAGAGGGCCATTTTGCCTCATGAAGAGTTGCTAGAAACCATCAACTTGGGGACAGAGGAAGACAGGAAAGAGGTAAAATTGGGTGCCAACCTGGAACCAAATGTCAAAGAGCGCTTAGTACAGTTGTTGAATGAGTATGTTGAAATCTCTGCCTGGTCTTATGAAGACATGCCGAGATTAGACACAGATATCGTGGTTCATCGTCTCCCTACAAGAGAAGACTGTCCACCGATCAAGCAAAAGGATCCGGCAGAAGACATGCCGGGATTAGACACAGATATCGTGGTTCATCGTCTCCCTACAAGAGAATACTGTCCACCGATCAAGCAAAAGGTCCGCCGGATGAGACCTGACATGTCTGAGAAGATCAAAGCTGAAGTAATGAAGCAATTCAACGTTGGCTTTCTGGTTGTTACTTCCTATCCATAATGGGTTGCTAACATCGTGCCTGTGCCTAAGAAGGACGGCAAAGTCAGAATGTGTGTGGACTATCGGGACTATCGACATCTTGGTTGACAACACAGCTCAACACAAGGTATTTTCCTTCATGGATGCATTCTCAGGATACAACCAGATCAAAATGGCCCCCGAGGACATGGAGAAAACTACCTTTGTCACGCAATGGGGTACCTTCTGCTACAAAGTGATGCCATTCGGACTGAAGAATGCAGGGGCAACCTATCAACGCTCCATGGTAGCTTTGTTTCATGATATGATACATCATGAGATCGAAGTTTACGTAGACGACATGATAGCTCGATCACAGACAGAAGAAGAACACCTTGGTCATTTGCAAAAGCTGTTTGCCAGGTTGAAGGAGTATAAGCTCATACTGAACCCAAGCAAGTGCACTTTTGGGGTTAGGTCTGGTAAACTTTTGGGATTTATTGTCAGCAACAAAGGAATTGAGGTTGATCCAGCTAAAGTAAAGGCTATACAAGAAATGCCCGCCCCCCGTACTGAAAAGGAGGTTAGAGAATTCTTGGGACGCTTAAATTATATCGCCAGGTTCATCTCTCACCTGACATCTACCTGTGAGCCAATCTTCAAGCTGTTGAAGAAAGATCAGGTGGTTGAATGGAACAATGATTGTCAAGTTGCTTTTGATAAGATCAAGAAGTATTTGCTAGAACCTCCTATTTTGATGCCACCCGTCGAAGAAAGGCCGTTAATCATGTATCTGACTGTTTTGGATAACTTAATGGGGTGCGTGCTGGGCCAACATGACGAGTCTGGCCGAAAAGAGCATGCCATTTATTACCTTAGCAAAAAGTTTACCGACTGTGAGACTCGCTACTCACTGCTCGAGAAAACTTGATGCGCTTTGGTATGGGCTGCTCGTCGGCTAAGGCAGTATATGTTGACTCATACCACTTTGCTGATTTCCAAAATGGATCCAATCAAGTATATCTTCGAGAAGCCTTCTTTATATGGAAGAATCGCTAGATGGAAAATGATTCTGACTGAGTATGATATCTAGTATACTACCCAAAAAGCTATAAAGGGGAGTGTACTAGCTGACCATCTAGCTCATCAAGCCGTCGAAGATTACCAATCTATGAGATTCGACTTCCCTGACGAGGACATCATGACTTTGGACAACATCGAAGGTAACGGACCGTATGATGGACCTGGACAAGGATCCCGATGGACCCTGTACTTTGATGGTGCTTCAAATGCACTTGGAAATGGTATTAATGCGGTACTCATTTCTCCGGAAGGTTGCCATATGCCTTTCACTGCCCGACTTTGCTTCAGCTGTACCAACAACATGGCTGAATATGAAGCTTGCATCTTTGGTCTCAAGGCTGCTATAGACTTGGGAATCAAATCTTTGGTCATATTTGGGGACACGGCTTTGGTTATCAGTCAAGTCAAAGGAGAGTGGGACACTAAACATCTTAATCTTATCCCATACAAAGAACATGTCTTGACATTGTTGCCTCATTTCGAGAAGGTTACATTCGAGCACTTCCTGCGAGAAGAAAATCAGCTAGCAGATGCTCTGGCTACGATGTCTTCCATGTTTAAACTCAACTGGGATAATGAGGCTCCCTAAATCACCATCGAGCGAATGGACGGACCTGCGCACTTTCATGAGAATAATACCGAAGAAGTAGTGGAACAACCTTGGTTTCATGAAATCAAAAGGTATCTCCAGACTAGAGAATACCCCGAAGGAGCTTTCGTCAATGACAAAAAGTTCTTAAGGAGATTTGCTGCCAAGTTCTTCCTAAGCAATGGCATCCTCTATAAGCGCAGCCATGATTGTGTTCTACTTCGTTGTGTGAACAAAGTTGAAGCGGAGTTGATCATGACTGAGATACACAGTGGCATATTCGGCACCCACTTGAGCGGACATACGATGGCTAAGAAGATTCTAAGGGCAGGTTACTGCTGGTCTACCATGGAAGCTGATTGTCATCAACACTCCCGTACTTGCCACAAATGTCAAGTCTACGCTGACAAGGTACATATTCCTCCTGTTCCTCTCAACGTTCTGACAACTCCTTGGCCTTTCGCAATGTGGGGCATTGACATGATTAGAGAGATTAAGCCTACGGCATCCAATGGACATCGCTTCATCCTGGTGGCTATTGACTATTTTACCAAGTGGGTCGAGGCAGCTTCCTATGCCTCAGTTACAAAAGAATGTGGTTGCCCGCTTCATCAAGAAGAACCTCATATGGCCGGTATGGTATCCCCGACAGGATCATCACAGACAACGGTACTAATTTGAACAATACCATGATCACAGCTCTATGCAAATAGTTCAAGATTTATCATCACAATTCATCTCCCTATCGGCCGAAGATGAACGGTGTTGTTGAAGCCGCGAACAAAAATATCAAGAAGATCATTCAAAAGATGACAGTCACATACAAAGACTGGCATGAGATGTTACCGTTTGCTCTGCATGGATATCGTACCACGACACGTACTTCAACAGGGGCAACCCCATTTTCCTTGGTGTATGGCATGGAAGCTATTTTACCTATGGAAGTTCAGATTCCTTCTTTAAGGATTATGAAGGACGCTGGTTTGAATGAAGACGATTGGATTCAGACCCGGCTTGATCAACTTAATTTGATCGACGAGAAGCGACTTACTGCTGTTTGTCATGGTCAGACGTATCAAAAACGCATGATCAAGGCTTTCAACAAGAAAGTCAGGCGTCAGGTATATCAAGTCGGAGATCTTGTAATCAAGCGGATCATCTTGCCGTAAAGTGATCCCAGGGGCAAGTGGACTCCTACTTACGAAGGACCATTTGTGATCAAAAGCATCTTTTCTGGCGAGGCAATGATTCTGACCACCATGGACGGCGACGACTTGCCGCACCCTGCGAATACAGACATAGTCAAAAGATACTACGCATAAAACGACCCGGCAAGTTGAAAACCTGAAAGGGCGACTTGGGCAAAAAATGGGCATCACGGTGAATCGAAAACCCGAAAGGGCGGTTCAGGAAAAAGTTAGGGATAAAACAAAAAAATTTGTACATCCGGCAAGTTGAAAACCCGAAAGGGCGACTTGGGCAAAAAGGGGTTTCCTGGTGGATCGAAAACCCGAAAGGGCGGTCCAGGAAAAAGTTAGGGAATTAAAGCGTATGGCTATGTCTCGTCGGATCACCTTAAGAACAATCTCTTCACCAACAAGCTCCAAGCTTCTGATCAATCCAGTCATCGGCGAACGAAGCAGCGAATGGACAAGATATTCAGAGTTGTGAAGGCTATAGCAGAATGGGAATCCCATGGAATTGTTACACATAGCCATCTTTCTTTTGTATAAAATTTTTCAATTTTTACGACAACATTCTCTTACTAGGGTGTCTGTCTCCTTTATACAAAGATACTTCAAAGTGCAGAAATTTGCTTGCCTTTCTTTTCTTTTTACACTTATGTTTTATTTGAAAACGTCCAATGTTTTGTTAAATAGGCATATGCATTTGAATATAATCACTGCTTACAAATAAAACGAAATTGAAAAAGGATAATTACTGATAGGTTGAAGGAGTAGGAAGAAATCTTTATGCCATTCCAGAAGAAATCCCCTACGATACATCATTCAGATCCTCAACAAGGCTAAATTTGGAGTATATTTCCCCAACGAAGTTAAGCTTCAAGATCCGCAGCGGAGCCAGTGCAGTCTAAAAATTGATTCCCCAGCTGAGTTGAGTTTCAAAATTCCCATCAGAGTTAAGCTTCGAGATCCCCAGTGGAGCCCGAAAACCCTGAAAATCATATCCTCAGCGGAGCCAGAATAGTGAATATTTCCCCCACAAATTTATCTCCCAGCAAGATCGAAGATTCTCGGTCTCATTTCTCCAAGCAGAAGCCTCCTAGGTCTTAACTCCCCAGTAGAGATTTTCAGAGTTTTCCCTACATCCCAGGAAAGTCATGAAGGATTCTCATTCCCTGCAGAAATTGTCAAAGGCCTTGTGAATCCCCATAAATCGTCGAGGATTTTCAATCTCCAGTAGTGGTCCCAGGATTTCTCATTCTCAACAATCAGAGATCTTTAATCCCCAAGCAGTCAACAAGGATTTCTCATCTTCAGTATTCAAAGATCTTTGGAATCCCCAACATCGGTCAAAGATTTACTTTCCTCAACAGCAATCAAAGATTTCATTATCTCCAGTTATCAAGGATTTATTTTCCTTAACAAGACATCTACTCAGCTTACATACACATCCATTACATTCATGTATCATAAACATTGATGAAATACAGTTCATTGCATCATACATTTCATGCAACATAACTTTGTGTTTTAGATAACATTTTACCCTTTTCAGGATAAGATTAAAAGGCTATCATTAACAATTATTCAGATACAGTATGGATACACCCCAGACACGGCGGTCATTCTATTACTCATTCAGAATTTCAAGTTAAATACAGTACAGATACACCCCAGACACGGCGGTCATTCTACTACTCATTCAGACTTCAGCAATCCGATACAGATTAGATACGCTCTAGACACGGCGGCCATTCTATCTCTCATTCAGATTCAGCTATCAACCACAAGTTCAGATACGCTCCAGACACGGATGCCATTCTGGCCCTTATACCAGCAGTTTGATTCTCCCCAGTGCAGTCACCACGGAAGTCATTATGTCACTTATTCAGATCCCAGTTACAGTCTCAGATATACTCCAGACACGGAAGTCATTCTGCTACTCATACAGATCTCAACTTCAGATACAGTCCAGATACGCTCCAGACACGGTTGCCATTCTGTCACTCATTCGGAATTTATCCCTCAACCCAGAGATGCTCCATACACAGATGTGTCTCTGACGCCCATTCAGAATTCAGATACAATACAGATACACTCCAGACACGGCAGTCATTCTGATATTCATTCAAAGTTCAAATACAGTTATATCTCAGATATGCTCCAGACACGGACGCCATTCTTTCGCTCTTACAAATTCAGTCTCCAGATACAGTTCAAATGCATTCCAAACATGGATACCATTTTAATGCTCATTCTTCTGACCTACCACATTGCAATTCAAAAAACATTATTGGATGGCATCTTTAAGCCCATCTCCAGTAAGATTCTACCATCTCCAAATGGCATCTTTAAGCCCATTCCCTCATCTATGTTCTGACGAGTGCAAAATTACGGGGACTCTAATGTCCAATCCTCTTTTACCTTTGAGTCGCGAAAGGCAAACTTGCCAATCTAACTTTTCAGGTTCAAGAAGATTGAACAGGGGCAACTGTTGTACCCCAAAATTTTCTCTCTCATTTCATCAACATTTTTCATCACATGACTCTTGGAACTCAAGATCAAGCTAGGGTTTGCTCTGCTCAAGACACCTTCTTGCATTGTTGACCCAAATTAGGGTTTGAGTTTGCACAGTGATGTTTTGACCTACAATACCCAAATTGACTTTCATACTTCATATTGGACTCACAAGTTTGTCTATACCAAGTTTCAAGCCTTGATTCAAATTTTTGCTCAGTCAATTGGACAATTGACCTAGAAATCAATTGTATTGGGGAAAAAGTCAATTGTGGCCAATTGACAGTCAAACCTCATGAAATTTGATTCACATCAACATTATGAACTCATATGAACCATTTTATCAAGTTTGGATCACAATTCCACAAGAAATTTGATCAGATCACCAAAAGGGCAAAATGGTCATTTTTAGGGTTTTGACTGTACAAAGGCAATTTTTGACTGTTTGACCTAGCCAATGGCAAATCAAGCTCAACCATGGAATTAAGGACTCAATGATATTGTCTTGACCCATTCAACAAGTTCAAAAGATCTCAAATGCATAGGATTGACAAATGAATTTTTCAGTCAACTGATCAAAATTTGACTGTATACTGAAAAGTCAAAGTTTGACTTTTTGGTCAAAAGCAAGTGCCAAAGGTCATTTTTCATCAAGTCATGTCAAATTATGAAACTTGTTCATCAAGAAACCCAAAAATGAAAATTAGGGTTTAAAATGGAAAATTTTCATAACTTAGAATTTTTCTAAGTTATAAAATTTTCTTATTTTTTCCTAACTTTGTCCCATTTTTTCACCAAGATGAAAATGGATTAAAACAAAACATGAAACATGAAAGTTGTAGTACATCATAAAGTCTACAACTTTTATTCACAAAGTTTTCTCAAAAGAAGCTTGTATCTCAAGTTATGATTTTTGGAACAAGGGTACCTAAAACTTTTAACTTAGAGAAATTTTGCCCTAGTTTAGGCAGGATTTTGACCCATCTTCTTGTCCATTTTTCACATAGTTACACTTGGAGTTTCAAGTTTAATTTCAAATATGGATTATACTAAATGTTGCAAGCTTTCCAAATTGTCCAAGAACTCCTCAAACACCCTTGTGGTTAGGGAGAATCGAATGCTTGAAGTTGGCAAAAACTCACTTTGATCCATGGCCAATACATGTTCATACCAAGTTGCAAATCTAACCAAGATAGCTTAGTACATGATTACAGGCCTCTAAACCAATTTACACTCCAAAATTGAATGCAAATATATTGGATATTGGCTTTGTTCTGATCAAGAGAGCTTTGTACAATGAACATTTCCATTTTAAGCATAAAGGCCACACTTCCATTTTCATAAAGGGCACTTTATGTCAAATTGCTTTTTCTTGATCCTTGGACTTTCTTCCTTTGCAGCAAACAAGCTCCACAATCTCAAGCATAGTACAAGAAGTTGGTGCATGCTTAGAGATAGCCTGTACAGGCCTATCTCACTTCACTTCCAACTTTGCTTTCAAAACAAGTCAAAGGGCCAAAAAGCTTGTATCTCTCATATCTGATAAAACCAACAAGAACAAAGTTGTAAAACAAGTTTGGCATATCCTCACAAGTCAGAAGCACGAGCCCTTAACCCTTCAAACCTCCTTGTACACAAAATCACCATTTTTCTGCAAAACAGGGCAAGCCCTGCAGAACCACCTCCATCTCCACTTTCCCTCGTGCGTTTTGCCTCAAACTTGTTGCAATATCTTCCATTCAACACACCTGAACTATTCCAGACCTCCATTGCTAGTTGTAACACCCTTAACACACATTGCCATTTTTGTTTCAAAGCTTTGCAGGTTGAGTTCTGTAGCACGATTCAAGCTACTTCAGAACAAACTAAGCATTGGGAAAGCTTCATTGGACATCAGACAAGCTCAAAAGAACCTCAAGCACCCTTGAAAGTTGCTGCATTGTCCAGCTTGAAGTCAACTGAAACAGGTATTTCATGAACTTCTATCTCTCTATTTAGGAATAGTTAGACTTAGGTTTGTGAATGAAAGATGTTGTATTCATAGCCCTGAAACCATACATGTGCTTAGTTTTCATTTATATTAATATTTCTAGGAGAATTTTGTTCATGAATTTTCTGAAAAAACTAGGTTAAGAATTAGGGTCAGAGAAATTCTCTCTGGTCTTGGAGAGTTAGCTTAAGTTTTTTATATGGTTAGATTCATTGTTTGATGCTCTACAAGTTTCATGTTATGAGTTTTGTCAAAAAAGCATGGAATCAGGAGATAGCATCTTGTGTATAGAACGCGCGTATTTCAGTTCAAAGGAAGAAGATGAAGTTGTTTCTGGGCTGGGCCTGTACAGGCTTGCTTTTGGCACCCCCCCTCTTTTCTTTTTACACCCCCCTGGCCCATTTCTTATATATTTGTCATTTTTGTATTTTTATTTTTATTCTGACTTTATTATTTTATGTCCAAATATAAAAAATGCCAAAAATTATTTTTATATTATTTTTACATTTATTTGGTATTTATTTTTATTTTTTACTAGTATAAAAGTGTTTAAATACTTTATATTCCTTTTATTAAAACATAAAAATAATGCGAAAAATATGTTTATTTTCATTTATTATTTTATACACATTTGAAAATATTTTCTTGAAATATATACCTTTTTTTGTAAATAATTTACTTTATTTTTATACACACTTAATATATTTAATACATATATATACATATATAATATATTTTATTAAATAATAAGAACAAAAAACACAAAAATAATACATTTTTAATTTTATTAATATTTTATACTAAAAATACCTTTTTTTAATATACTTTTATTTTTTGTACAAATTAATACATTATTGTATGTAAATAATAAATAATACTATTTATTTAAGAAATTAGGGTTTTTGCCTTAAAAAATAAAATAATTGAAATTGTCTTTTTATTTATTTACATTTCACATTAAAAATACTTTTTACATACATAAAAACTTTTTTTTTTGCATAATACATTTTATTTAATATTTATTTATTATATTTATTTAAATATTGTATATTCAATTGTTATGCCTTGTACATTCAATATGGTTGTAATAATTTAGGATTTAATTTCTTGCAAAAATAATCCCCAATTCAAATTTGTACCCCCCCCCCCCCCCCCTCCCTATATCATGTTGTAATAGTGTAGAATTTAAATTCTCGCACCTTTAAGCTTTCAATTATGCCATTATTAGACTTAGGATTTTGTATGCAAAAAATCAAATTAACAAATAGTTTGACCTAATCAAAGACAAAAATGCATGAAAGCAAACACGATGCACACTTGCACCCCTAGGGTTACAATCCACTTGTTGCCTTCAAAAATGGACCATGGTATGCATGTCAAGTACTTTGGCAAAATAAAAACAAAACAAAAGATCATAGTCCCTCGATGACGCTATCTGAGTTGCCTAAACAAAATGATCAAGTCCCTCAAGAAAATTGCCAAAAATACTTGACACCATTGCTATCATGGTCTATACGATGACCCGCGCCTGTCCCGTTTAACATCCTAACACAAGGTTGTTCACCAAATACAATGGTGAAATAACACTGTTAAAAGGGTTAAAAACATAAGAAAGATCTTTGAGTAAAATAGGGTAGACAACTCTTAGTTACTTGATCAAAACTTGCAAAAACATCCTTGTTATCTTCAAAATACACTTCACAACACAAATTTCAAAACCCTACTTTCAAACATTGAAAACTTTTCAAAAGACAAAAACACCTTTGTATACATTCAAATAAGAATCATTACAAAGGTTGCCACAACGATGGCCTCTTTTCAAAAACATCTTTCAAAACCACACACAAAGCACCATTTCAAACAATTGAAGAGCACCATTTCAAACAATTGAAAAGCAAAGCAAGTGATCTAAAGCAAGTAACTAAGAGCCCATGGATAACCATGGATATAAAGGGTGCTAATACCTTCCCTTTCTATAATCTACTCCCTGAACTCAAGAAAACATCTCAAAGGTCTTTCCTGTGCTTTTTGACCTTTCCTTAGGATAAAATAAAAAGTAGGTGGCGACTCTTGCTAAACCGAAACATTTGCGAACACAAACGCAAAATCCCAAGTCAGTTCTCCCACCGTATCACACAGTCCAACTCAGTTCTAGCAGTCCAGAGCAGCTTCCTGAAGACTCACAAGGTTATCACTTTATTTGGAAAAGAATTCAGATCTAAAACAACCAGTGCAGCCCAAAGGTAAGTCCTCTTGACTTGATATCTTGTCATTACATCATTAACAAGCTGTTGTTCTTTGAAGACAAGATGTAGTACTTTAATATCTTTTTGAACTAGTCATATGCACTTTGTTTAGGCTTATTCAATCATTTGTTGTTCATGTTTATCCATCATATGCCATAAGCTAACCTGTACATTCAGTAAAATAATGTTTAAGGCAGGAAAATGCAGCATGTATCGACACATATCCTCATGTGTCGACTCATCCTAGTGAAAAAACAGGGTATGAGTCGACACATAACCCCCATGCATCGACTCATACTGATTTCAGGTTACAAAACAGAAGTGGGAAAAGACTATGAGTCGACACATACACGTTTTGCATCGATGTAAGAAGGTGCATGAGTCGACACATCCCATTATGTGTCGACTCATACTGAGCAGATTTTGTTTTACAGGAGCAAGGAAAAGCTATGTGTCGATGCATAGCAGCATGGGTCGACACATAGCAGTTCAAAATGCAGTTTTCCTTTTGTTTTACACTGTTTTTACATTTTTTTCATTATCATTCGATGTGGTTGTAATATTTCAGTCTCCAATTCATCCCCATTGTAAATTTGTACCCTCATCCCCCTAAAGTGATGTAATAGCTTAGGATTTTATTTTCCGCATGTTTACTTGCTTTCATATATTGCTAGTAATTAGGATGTATGGCAAGATAAAATCAAAAAATAGATAACCTTTCAAATACAAGACAAAATGCATGCAATCAAACACACTATTCACACATTCACCCCTAGGGTAATCTCACTTGTTTCCTTTCGTAAAATAGTCATGTCCCTCGAATATGGGACATTTTAGCAAAAACCCTTCGATAAAAAAGGATCGTATTCCCTCGATGTTGCCTTCGGTAAACGATCTAGTCCCTAAACGACATTGCTAAAACGACTCATAAGTTGCTTTCTATGACTATACAAACGTCTCATACTCGTCCCTTCACATCCAACGATGGGGCTTCTTACCAAATCAATGGTAAGACAGCCACATCTAAAGGAGGAGGAAAATAACATTTAAGACCTTTCGAGTAGGTAGATTCGCTCTTAGTTACTCGCTTGCTCACAACAACAAAAATTTTACCCACACTCTCATCTTTGAACTATTTTAGAAACAAACACTTTGTAGGCATTCTTATAGAAACGAGAACCATTACGAAGTTCCATTTTCAAAATACTTTCAAAAACACATCTCACAAACACACTTTTGAACTATTTTCGAAATAAACACTTTGTAGGCGTTCTTATAGAAACGAGAACCATTACGAAGTTCCATTTTCAAAATATTTTCAAAAATCACCACCACAAGCACACATTCAAACAAAAGCAAGTGATCTAGCAAGTAACTAAGAGCCCATGGAAAACCATGGATGAAAAGGGTGATAATACCTTCCCTTTTCATAATCTACCCCCCGAACCCAAGAAAACATCTCTAAAGGTCTTTCCTGTGCTTTTTCACCTTTCCTTTTTGGATAAAAGAAAATTCGGTGGCGACTCTTGCTAAATCGCAACATTTGCAAACACAAACACAAAACATCAAGTCAGTTCTCCCACCGTATCACACTTACTAACTAACAGTGTTGATTTTGCAAACAATTAACAATCAACTAATTCACTGGAAGTTTTTAAACACCTCATGACAACCTTTAACAGAATCCAAAAAATATAACTAACCCTAACTTTTTCTAACAAAACTCAACAAACTTCCAGCTAATCATTCTCAACCAACTTCCTAACAGAACCTAGAACAGACTTTCTGATATAACAGATCGAGGATCTTAGAGAGAGGGTTCATTATTTACACATTCGGAAACTCACAAAGAAAAGAGAGAAACTTTCTCACGATTTTTAGATCCAAAATTCACAAACAGAAAAGAATTCATAGAAGAACTCTCTCTCAATCACAGTTATGAACTTCTCTCTAAAGAACCTTTAGTCTTCAAATCTTCATAATCTCTACAATTTTTCTGGTTGCTCCATCTTCACGAATCACCATCTTCAACAATCTGCAATAAGCTTCACAACATTCTCACCACATCACCTTCAAGTTTCATCACTCTAAAATCATTTGAACCTTCATCAGCAACCGCACCTTCGACACCTTTAATCTTCATCTTCTTGTATCATCACCATCATTTAATCATAAAATATGTGTTCATCAACGCCTTCGGCACAACTAGACATTAACAAGGTATCAATAACTACAATCACCAATTAATTTCAAGAAGGTTACGAAAATGCTTAACACAGAATCAAAGGCAGTGAAGAGGAAGTGTATCTGGACGATATCTCGAAGAACATCTGGATTTATCTCTGGACTTCTATCTTCATATATGTGGATCACCATCGATAAACCTCATCTCCTCTAAATCCCGCGTCTCTTTATTTCTCCTAGATTAGCGACGGTTTAAATCCGCAGAAGTTTAACTGAGTCGACAAGGAATTTGCGGATAAAACTCGAATTGAAGTGTTAGAAGGTTGATCCTCGAAAGAGGAAGAGATTGAGCACGGCGGAGGTTGATTTATGATCAGAAGAGAGACGAAGTGAGGTGGAATCGAAGTGTAGGAATCGAGAGGGAAGTAAGAGATCAGCGATTGATGGTGAAGTCGAGGCAACCGTCAATTGGAAGACGAGAGTCTCACCGTCGATAGAAGAGAAAGAGAGATGTCTTGTATCCTCTACAAAGAACCTTAACATTCAGTCATCATCGTTCCATCAATTTATTTTGTTATATTTATTTATTTATTTATTATTTTAATCAAATAAAGTATGGATATGTGGACCGAATCATACAGGCCCCTTTGCTGTGCTTTTTTTTTACTACAGGCCTTTGAAGCTGCTACAAAAATAGGCCTTGATATTGGACTATGTGAATTAGACCACAAGACACTTATCTTAGGCCCATTGAAGTTTTTTTCATGAAGCCTGAAGAGAGTGGGACAAAAAAGGTGCTTATCGGACATGGCAGATTGGGCCCTCAGCATTGATTTGCTTCAGCACACATATTTCCAGACTTGCACCCCTAACTCTTCTAACTTTTTATTTTATTATTTTATTCTAGTTTAATTTTTCTCTTAATTGATAATAAAAATGATACAAAATATTAGAACATCTTAGAATCTTAGTTTTTTTCTCTTTAGAATTTTCATTAGAGTTTTCTATTATTTTCATGTTCGATAACCATTTTTGTTGCAATTGTAGCCAAGATTTTATGATAGAATGTTGATGTAACTTTCGCAATATGGAATGCTTGGAAGTCAATTCGTTCGATCACTTAGGTGAAGTAGCTTCTGTAGAGTTTTATCTTCGCTTGCGTGATTTTAAAGAGGCAACAGACCTTCTCCATTTGGTATCATCGTGACCTTATTTTATTCCTCATTTCCGCACTTTACTGCTTTTCTAGAAATCATGAAAACTAGGACTTTACTGCTTTAGGGTGCCATGAGAAGTAGGGTAGAGATATATGATGGGTGTCTCAGTTGCTGATCATGTCAAGAACCCCTCTGGTTTATTTAAAGACCCGTTTAGGGAAATTCCGCATTGTGTGCATTTTGTTTGCTATTTGTGGTTATTTAAAACCCTACCTTTAAGTAGGTAATATGCAAGTGTGTTTATATTTGTGCCCGCGTATGTACAGATGATAAGTCCTCAAAAATAGGCGAGCGGGGAGGTTTAGCAATCAACCCCCGCAATTTTGTCTATCTTATCCTTAGCTCGTGACACACTATAATGCTTCAGAGTTATGCCTGCTCTTGTGTATCGAGTCCGTCAAGTAGGGAAGGGTTCCGCAATCGAACCCCCACACTTTTCAGGAGTTCGCATTCGTCGATGTTGATACTCTGTGACCGCTCATATTTTCTTCTGTTGTCTACCTCGATCTCCTATATCTTGGTTAGGTGTTCAGTCGCTTTGGGCATCACATTTTTTTTTTACATCCTACTCCCGCTTATTTGTCTCGGGTGATATGCTCCCCTTGGCTAAAGTATTTTGATTCTTTTCCTTACTATTTTATGTGTGTGCTCTTTCGAGCTTGCTTGTTTTATCCTTGTACATACCATGTTCCCTTAGGATGTGCTCTCTCCATTCAGATGCAAGTTAGACCTTAGGTTGCAATCCATGCATGCTAACATTAGGTAGGAATTTCCCTTTCATTCTTGATGTAGGGCAACCATTGCATGATAACATTAGGATTAGAAATAAGCTAGTCTCCCTTAGACTCTTTTCTTCTCCCTTTCGCATCCTTGCATTTAAAACTAAAACATTTTCCTTAGCAAATCATAAAACATGTTCACAACTTAAACCCTTTTTCAAGGTAAAAAAGCATAAACCAATCAAATATGGTATCTTTCCTTGAGGGTGTAACTCAAAACCACTTTCAATTAAGGACATGATTAATTTACTTATGTGCCAATGCGTGAGTCTTCGAAGGTCGAGATGTGGAAGAAGGAGGAATTAATATTGTTCCATTAAAAAACATAAAACAAACAAAACATGTGAACCGAACTACGGTAGCTCTGATTCCTCAAGAAAATACGTAGGCATTGGGGTAGGGCCCGAGCGAGTACAACTTTATTTTTCCTACATTCTTTTCTCCTTTATTTTGCATGCATTCTTTCTCAGTAGTAATAAGTAAGCATAGATTAGAGACACCCATAAGATAGATAACAAGAGTGGATACCGTAGATTACTATGGGCGTGTGGGGTGCTAATACTTTCCCCTCGCGTAACAGACTCCCTTACCCGATCTCTCGGTCGCAAGACCGTGACTTCTCCCTTCTCAGGTTTTCTCGATATTTACCCTTCCCTTCATGTGGGATAAAAGACGTTCGATGGTGACTTCATTGTTTGATGATTTTCAGCCGGTTGTTTCAGCTACTGACTTCACTGGGGACATGTCGACCAAATGTTGGTCCATTACGGAGTCGCTCCTAGCTCTTGTTTTCTTTTATTTGGGAATTTATTTTTTTATGCTTTCTGTTTATTCATTCATACATGATTACCTGAGCATATGTAGGCATTTCATTTACTATTTTCCATATATTACTGTTGTACTGGATCTGTTTCTTGTTGGGTGGGTGTTACTATGAGATAAAAGGCCCAATACTCAGGCCAAGTGACAACCATAGGAACCCTAAGAATAGAGTGGAACATGAACGGCTAGTTAACTTAGGTTTCACTATTGCCTCCATGTCGTCCACGCTTAGATGAGGTACAAATGAGGGGATATCATTTTCACGTAGGTGATATGGCGATAGTTTTTCAGGATTACCCTCAATTCTAAGTTACCCAACCTTACCTTGACCTAGTCTTCACCCGTGAGTGGGGAGGGAATAATTATCATAGGTACCGTTGGTTACTCATGTTCAGATGGTGGCTATTGGTTCTAATAGTTATGTTCTGGATTTCTGTTGGTGACTATGGGGTTCTCGGATTTATTTTCTGAGTTTCTGACTTGTTTATTTGGAGGTTCATTCGGACCTTCAATCTTGGTATTCCCAACATGTTCAGAAAAGGCTCAACAAAAGGCTCAACAGTATTCGGTGTTCCAGAGGCCTTGATCCCGTACAATTGATGATCTACATGGTACTTGGTTCTTATGTGCAGAAGCTATGCCAGACCTTTGATCTGGTGATATTTATATGGTTCAGAAATAGTTCAGCAATCATTTTCAAAATTGATGGAACTTTGATCTCATGTCTATGCATGCATAACATGGTTAACCACATACTTAACATACATGTTCTGTTATTTCCAGAGAATCATATTTCTAAGTCTTGTGTTGAACTTTTCTATCCCTTACCTGTGTAAAATCAAAATCAAAGCACGTAAACTCCTTGGAAATCACAAAACATGACATGGAACCCATTCATGTATCCCATGCATATTCATGCGTCCATAACAGGTATTCGAAAATTGGGGATTCTGATTCAGACCTGGTGTTTTCCTTAGAGGTTTAACTTGATTTCTTGCTGTCACATGTTCAAAAACCAGTATGGGATAACTCAGTGGGGGATTGACCGATACAAAGATCCTGAGGGGGTTAATTATGGTACACATGCAAGCTTTGGCCTGTGGTCAGAAATTATTCGGGAAGAAAGATAATCAATTGGAGACTCAGATGAGCCGGGTCATGAAAGCTCTGATGATGATGTCAAAAATCTTGCACCTACTGCTGCAACAGAGGTTATCTCTTCTCCTCATCCTTTGGGAATTGCTTTCAACCATGGAGTGCTACACAATCTCGAGTTCTTGGAACATCTTATCAGCAGATGGTTCCTATTTATTATGTGAATTCAAGAAACTTGTTTTACCAGCAAGACTAGAATACGCCTAAAGAAGAGTTGATCTTATATCAGTGCTTCATTCTCATTGGCCTCCACACTTGTTCGAGCTTCAGTGGGTTAGACCCTGTACTTCGGTACCGTCTAAAAATTACCTTCTAGATCATGATACCAAGGTCAGATGTGGTTACCACATCGAGGCATCTGACTATTCAATTAGGGGCACTCTCCAAATCTTTGAGTTCACTGATCTGTTCGATAGCAGCCAGTCTTTGTTCCCCTAGTGAATTCATGGAGAAAAGCTTTTAAGCAAAAATAGAATAAGCCTGATGAGCATGCTGGTACAAGCCTAATGCATTACATCATGTTATTTCCAGCTCTAATCTTTGGGGTCCTCTTCCTACAAACATCTCTTCTGATTGTGATGCACACGCTAGATGCATCCCTCATTCTAGGGTACTCAGTTTCGATGTCGAAGATTATAAAGGGGTTGAATATAGAGTCAGACACATGTCTGGCGTCTCTTCTAAAAGTCCAATTCCTATTTGGCCAACTACCAGACTCTTTCTCACCAGGTGGATGTCTCTTCTGCGGTAATAGAAGTTGAATTTTATTGTTTCTTTGTGACGTGATACGCTCGATGATGCAATTTACTCTAATTCACTCGGTAAAGCATTCATTCACTCTCCTGAAAGAATCCTCTATGCATATTAATCTAGGGAGGATGGAATCAATCCGGAGACTATTGTGTTCATATCAGATATAAAGGGGAGCTCTCTTGCCTATTTATGCGTCAAGACAGCAGAAAGTCGTCAGAACAAAGAAGTACATACGGAGTCAAGTCTCCTCAATGATGGCAACCATTCGTTTCTTTATTGCACTTTCATTTTCATTCTTGCTTGTTTGTTTAAACATTGCTTGTATGTAGAAACTTATCTATTTTTTAATGAAAATATTAATGCAATAGGTATGCTTGTCTTGAAGTATTCCTTTTATTTTTATTCATCGATTTGTTATCACTCTTTAAATGTTTTACTTACATATTGATGCCAAGTTTCCAAGTCTTATGCATAGGTAAAGATTGGAGGGAGGATGACGATAATCTAAAAATGCAAAAAAACTTTTGTTGGTATATTTTTTAGTAAGACCCTGTTGACGATGTACAGTCCTTGTTTCTATTCCTAAACACAGGAGATATAAGGGAGATAGACCCTCGTTAACCCCTCTGAGCCTTTGAAGTAGGAGTTTCTTTTATGTTAAAAAAACCCTCATTTTAACCCTGGGGCGGGTAGTTTTCACTTAATCTGATCAAGCGTTCAGAACTCATCAAGAGTATGCATTTAAGGATAAAACAATGGTTATCCGTCCAAAGGCAGAGGAAAGTCAAAACCGCGATGGTTAACTTTCACCAATAAGGAGTGTGTGTCAATTAACAATATCCCAATGGGTATCTCTCGCACATCAGGAGGTCAACAGATGACGGTACAACAATGGATATCCATCATCTACTAAAGACTCAAACAGTCACGGTCACTTCCAACAAATCAGAGACGATGTAAAGATCAACAACTTGTTAGAAATTGAAATTATAAATGAAAAAGAAAATAAAAAGCCATGCTAAGTCGAAACTTGAAAATAAGTCGCCTAGGCAAAAGTTAGGGCATCCAGCTGGACTTCCAAATCGAAATTCAAAAAAAATTGTCCAGGCAAAATTTAGGGAAAGCAAGAAAGAAATTGAAAAGCGTAAAAGACAAGAAAAGGATTACCAATGAAAAACCCTATCTATAGAACAAATTCGTGTGATCAGACATCGAAATTAAAAGTTAGTGACTGTCGTGTCCAAGAAACCTTAGTGGTTCCTCAACCATCACAAACTCTTCTCGAGAGATGAATGCTTGTATCGGGTTAACTAGACGTAGGAATGGAGAACATCATGGAGAATGGGTGGGCACCAAATAATTTTGAGCCTCAAATCCTTTTTTCTAAAACCGTGAACCAGGCAATGTTACAACCCTTAAAAGTCCTAACTGAAGCATGGGTCAATTCGAAAGCGTGCTACAATGAGATAGCGTTTAACTAACTCCTAAGAGGTATGTTTAAATATCTGTGTTGGCATCATATGCTTGCAATATCTTTCATAAAAAAGAATTTAAAAATGTTGCTCTCTAGCTAGTGACTCATTCACAACAGAGTTGTGACATCATTTCATTTAAAGTTTCCTCAAACTTTAAGACTTACATATGTGTTGAATTTGAATTATCATTCTCATAATAAACATTCTTCTGCATACTAAACAACTGATTAACATCAAGTAAGTTTACACAATAAATAATTGGTAAAGAGCTCAATCTTGTAAGCTAAGAGAGGCTTGAATACTCTGTTGAAGTAAGAGTCAGCTTTCACAAGAGAAATGACTTATCCCGGGGCATGTTAACCAGTGATTATGTCCAAAGAAAGCATTTTCGTGCTTCATAATCTGAGTACCCTTTAGGGATGAAGTTAGCAAATTCTACCAATCTGGGGAAATCAAGTCGAGAGTCGATCTCTCTGAGCTCAGCCAAATCTGGGGCATTCCCTAAAAGATATCAATCAGAGGCTATCACGTCGATAAATCTCTTCAAGTTGTCGTCGATCAGGGGCTATCACATCGATAAATCTATTCAGAATTCATTCAACACGGCGAAGTTACGTCGAGATTCGACAAAATCTCTCCAAGAAAGCTATAATCAATAGTAGTTTACTTCGTGACTCAAGATATTGGGGAAGGTGACCTCATTTCGTATTGTGGCACAAATATTCTAGTCTTCTATTCAGCACAGATTCTTTCAGAAATCCTCCAGACAAGGGCATTCCTCATTCGTACTCGCAAAGTTGTTCAAGTCAATTATGTTGCACGAGACTACAATCAGGCTAAAAGCGTCATAACGGTCACCCTGACCTAGCCAACGTGCGAAGCAGCCTTCATCTACTACAGAAAATATCAAACCTGATTCCTCAAGTGAATTCAGAAAGTTCAGAGTCACTATTTGACTATAACACGGAAGTGTACATCCCCCGAGAGCTAAGTCGGGATATCCCGAGTGGAGTAAACCGGGGCATTCGTAGGTGTCCATGCCTATCTCTTATCCCCAAGTTATCCAAGAGGTAATTCCCCAATGTGGCTTAAACTTGGGGTATGCATTCGAAGAGATCCACATGGTGTTCAATATTCATTCCTCGCCATATTAAGTTCTACCATCCTCTAGACGGTTCAGGACATAGGGAAGTCAGGCCAGATTATCTATTCCTCACAACACAATTTATAATTCAGTGGCATACTAGAAAACTCGCTTTGTCAGCAATTCAATCTTCAGTAGAGTCACTGATGATCTTCGGAGCTCCCCAGTAGCAAATTCTTATCAATATCCCCAGTGATCTTTGATAATGCAGGTTTCCAGCGGAGATATGCATTGGCATCCCCGGTGATGAGCAATAGTTTCCAACAAGACTTCTCTTATCCCAATGAAGTCTATTTCTTTGCGTTACATATAGATATCACTGCATAACATTGCATCTTCAAAAGCGCATAGAAGACCCATCAGAATGGATCTTTGCGTCAAAAGAAATTTAAACATGCATAAGAAGCATAAGCCAAATAGGGTACCTAACACAAAAGAACTAAATCCTTCAAAGACCTGAATCATTCAATCACAAGAGGATATCACCCCAAACCTCCAGCTGGTGACCTTCACCTTCATGATGCCCAGCTAACGGTGCCAGTACCTTGTACTCCTGAATTCCCAGCAAGATCAATATACCTCGTCATTTTAAACCCAGTTCTTGTCTGGTAGTCAATTCCCGTATGAAATTAATCCAAACCTAGTTCTCGTCTGGTTTCCATTTCCCATCTGGAAATTAATTCAAAACCCAGTTCCCGTATGGTATCCAGTTCCCATCTAGTAATTGATTCAAATCCCGATTCTTGTCTGGTAGTCAGTTCCCGTCTGACAACCAATTCAAATTCCAATTATCATCCATGTTAGTTTCCTAAAGACTCGTCATGTCGTAACCCATGTTTTCATCTAGAACCTGAGATCGCCCATTGGCTAGGTTCTTCCTATAGATCATCTTAGAAACTGATATCGCCCATTGGCTAGGTTCTTCCAATAGATCATCTTAGAAACTGAGATCGCCTATTGGCTAAGTTCTTCATATAGATCATCTTAGAACCTAAGATCACCCATTGGCTAGGTTCTTCCAATAGATCATCTTAGAACCTAAGATCGCCCATTGGCTAGGTTCTTCCTATATATTGCCTTAGAACCTAAGATTGCCCGTTGGCTAGGTTCTTTTGATAGATCACCTTAGAACCTAAGATCTCTCATTGGCTAGGTTCTTCCAATAGATCATCTTAGAACCTGAGATCGCCCATTGGCTAGGTTCTTCCTATAAATCATCTTAGAACCTGAGATCGCCCATTGGTTAGGTTCTTCCTATAGATCATCTTAGAACCTGAGATCGCCCGTAGGCTAGGTTCTTCCTATAGATCATCTTAGAAACTGAGATCTCCCATTGGCTAGGTTCTTCCTGTAGATCATCTTAGAACCTGAGATCTCCCGTAGGCTAGGTTCTTCAAATAGATCATCTTAGAACCTGAGATCGCCCATTGGCTAGGTTCTTCCTATAGATCATCTTAGAACCTGAGATCGCCCATTGGCTAGTGTTGTACCCCAAAATTTTCCCTCCCATTTTTCATAGAAGACACAACCCTAGGGTTTCTCGGATATTCAAGTTGACTCAGAAATCGACCAGACAGGTTCTCTTCTGTGGCGGTAAACTAGCAATTAGGGTGTCTTGCAATTATCAAAAGAAAATGAGTTTCTCAAAGATCCAATTGGCTTTCACAGGTCCTCATGCTTCCTCAAGGTTGTACCTATGATTTCTTCAAGCTACAAGATTTTGAGACGATTCTGTCTGTTGATGGTCAGATGTGATGTCGCTCACGGTTTTATCTTCAAAGAATCGAAAGAAATTTGAGTTTGGAAAAACTTTAAAATTATCAAATCATCGCAAGGCATTTGATTGATTTTGAATTTTCTTAAAATGCAGTTTACTGAAAAGATATTGTTGGGGCAAGAGATGGAAGTTAAGACTGTCATTTAGGACGATCATGATTTTGATCCAGGTTGACCAGATGATTTACATCCTTAAAACTTTTGTTTGACTAGGAAATGGAATATACAGTGCGTGTTTGTTTGAGATGCAGTTACAAAATTATTGGGATTACTTGGAATTTAAGTTACCAGACTGGAACATTTTACTTCAAATATCTTGATTGGGCATTTCAAAAATCAATTAGGATGCGAAATTACAAGTTGTTGTTGATAAAGAATTTCAATTGACACCAGAATATTTCATGTTACAACTCAAGATTTTCTATGATTTCAAACATTTGGTACAAAACAATTTATTCTTTAATACTTTATGTTTTACAACTTATCGTATTTGAAGATGAATTGGTACAATTATTGGATACAATACAAGAATGATTTTTCTAAACTACAAAGAAAATCCAAATAAATGTTTGGCCTAGTAGAATTAATTTATGCCTAAGTTTGTCTGAAGATTGAAGGCGTATCAAATTCCTTTGCTTATCTCCAAGACTTCCATGCTTTCCACAGACTTCTTGCCTTCTTCGCTTTGTCATATCCAATTGTGCTCACATGAAAACAAAAGAAAGAAAATGTGATTAGTACAAAATCATATGGGCATGAGCAAGAATTTTTCAAAAAAAAAAGCATTCATCATTAAGGTTTGCAAAGTGGAATCAGAAGGCCATTTTATTTCATCACAATCTGTTTTCTATTTGCAAATCACAAGAAGGTTACCCTTCTTGGTTCACAAAAAGAAAGAGAGAAAAAAATGCTACAAAGCTGTCCAAACAAACAAATGCTACAAAGTTGTCCAAACAAGCAGAAATGCTACAAAGTTGTCCAAACAAATGCAAGCAAACTGAATCAAACAAAATGCAAGCAAACTACCCAAACAAAATGCCACAAACTTTCTAAACAAAAGGCAAGCAAAATGTCCAAACAAAATCCTAAAAACTGTCCAAACAGCAGTGCAAACTAGACAACAAACAGCAGCCTCAAAAAACAAAACAAACAGCTTTGTCAAAACAACAAACAGCATCAACAAAAATGAGGCAGAAGTATGGCAACATAAATAGCTAAGTCAAATAGCAAAACTTGCTTGAGAAGCAATAAATCATCATTTTCCATGCAAACCTTTCAGAATTAGAAAAAAAGACAAAAGAGCAATTTGCTTTCTTATTGTCATTGAGAGAGAAGAGAGGAAAGAAGTCACCTAGGTTATTGGAATGCACAGCCTTGCTGCCCTGCCTGTAACAAGTAGCATAGAATATGCTAAAAAACAAAACTGCAATCAAAAGGCCATAAGGACAATATACTAAAATATTCAATTTTGTGGTTTCCCCAGCATTTTGAATATGGATAACAGAAGCATGGTCAATATAACAGAAGGAGAGCAATAGAAAGAAACACAGAGGTCTCAAAGAGAAAAACCAGCATCCAAATCTCAAAGGCAGTAGCCAAACCTCAAAAACCAACAACAAGTCTCAAATAGAAAAACCAGCATCCAACCTTCAAAAACCTGTCAAACCTCAAAAACCAACATAAGTCTCAAACTGATAAACCAGTATCAAACTCTCAAAAACCTGTCAAACCTCAAAAACTCCAAGCATCCACAAAACTCAAACACAGTAATCAACCTCAAAAACCTGAACCAAGTTTAAACACATAAAAATCAAAAACCTGCAACAAGTCTCAAGCTTCAAACACAAAAACTAGAAACATCATCAAACTCAAAAACTTGAAACAAGCTTCAAAGGTAAAAAACCTGTCAACTGTCTAGCAAAAGATCTCAAAATCTCAAACCAGCAATAAATCTAAAACTGAAAAGACAGTAGCCAAGCCTCAAACATCCCAAAAAAACCAGTAAATCTCAAACATCCCAAACCTGAACAAAAATCCCAACAACCAGAAGAAATAAAAACCAGAAACAACATCCAATTCCCAAAAGCCTAAGAACCATAACCAAAAAACTCCAAACCACAAGTATCAAGCAAAAAACAATGTTAATCATCATCATTCAACAGAGAAAAATAGAAGAAGTTACCAACGAGTCAGAAAAGCAACGCGATCATCCTCATCTCTTCACCTCGAGCAATTTCCGCCACCATTGGAACGCCATCCTTGCTCTCGCCTTTCCCTCTCTATTTCACACGAAATCACAGGAAAGTTGTAAAAACTTCAACAGGTATGGTTTCCCCCTCTTTCCCAAATCTTCCATAAGCATGTATTTTTCTGCATTTCAATAGATAATAAGCTTAATTAACAGAAAAAAACATGATAAGATAAAAATAATCAACGAAATTTGTAAAAAACTAGAATCTCACCCTTTTTCAAAGAAAGTTGCTAAAACTCGATTAGGGAGGCGAGGCGGTTGCGTTCCGGTAACAGAGAGTTTAGAGGAGGTCAAAGACGAATTAATTTCGTCTCTTTTAGGTTTAGATCCGAACTTAGGGTTTTCAAAAATGCAAATCACGGTGAGATAAGGAGGTAGAAGAGGGTGATTCCGTCATGAGGAAACAGGGACGGGTAGTGAGATAGTTTAGAGATGAACGGAGATGAACAAAGATGGAAGGGATGACAAAGATGAAGAGCGGCGTTGCATGAGTTACAGGGTTCTAAACCCTAATTTTCTGATTTATCTCTTAAGCGTTGGTTAAATTGGTTTTAGAAAATTGGATTTTGTTTTGTTGGACATTAGTTGGATCACCCCTTGCCTTTTCCGTAAGCCTGTTTTTCGTTCTACTGGATCCACCCCCCCCCCCCCCCCCCTTTGGCCTATTTTTGTGTTACAACAAAAGAGCATTTTGTTTGGGCCTCATCCTCAAATTACCTTAAGCCCATTGCGTTTTTTTTAAATTTAATTTGTTTTCTTTTTACATTCTTTTTTTATTATGCAAATGCTAATAACTTAATACATTTTAATTTGATTTAGGTTTTGTATATAATTTTTATCTTTTCCTCTTTTTATTAATAAGTTTGTTTTAGATTTATTTGATTTAATAAAACACCAAAAAATAATAACTTAGTTTGTTTTCTTTCTTTAAATTTACTTAAATTAATAAAAATACAAAAAAAATAAAGAATATGATTTGATCAATTATTTTTATCTTTTAGAATAGGTTTTACTTTTCCCTTTTCAGGTAAATACTTAACTTTTCATTACCATACTTTGTTGCTTTTATTTTCATGGATTGTCATAGCTTTATATAAATCGCACAAACTTCGATTTGGTTGTATTGCTAGTTATTTGGACCTTCCTATCTCATTTGATCCATCCCCATTTGTAAAAATTGTACCCCCATTCCCGAATACTTTGTAATAGCGTAGAATTTCAATTCCTGCAATTTACTGTTTTCCATATACTGTATAGTAACTAGGCGTGTATGGCAAGATTCAAACAAATCAATCGTAAGATGACCTGATCAAAGAATAAAATAACTTGAAACCAACACACTTTTTCACACGCGCACCTCTAGGGTAACCTCGCTCGTTGTCTCGGAAATACAATCATGTCCCTCGAATATGGTACGCTCTAGAAATGACCCTTTGATAAAGAAGATTGTAGTCCCTCGATGACCCTCGATGTTGCCTTCGATTAAAACGATATCATCCCTTACAAAGATTGCTAAAGTGTCTCATAAGTTTCTTTCAATGATTGTAAAATTGACCCGCGACTGTCCCTTCACATCCAACGGTGGGGCTTCTTACCAAATCAATAGTAAGATAGCACCATTAAAAGGAGGAAGAAAAGAACAACTTAAGACCTTTTGAGTAGATAGATTCGCTCTTAGTTACTCGCTTGCTCACGATAAAAACTCTTTACACCTACACTCTCATTTCAAAACATTTTCAAAAGACAAAACATTTTGTATACGTTCTTATAAAGACAAGAACCATTGCAAAACATCTTTTCAAAACACTTTTTGAAACACGATTCACAAACATATATTTGAACCACTTTTTGAAACAAAACTTTGTATACATTCTTATAGAGACGAGAACCATTACAAAGAGATTTTTGAAAATACTTTCAAATCCCACACCACAAGCGCACTATCAAATGAAAGCAAGTGATCTAAACGAGTAACTAAGAGCCCATGGAAAACCATGGATGAAAAGGGTGCTAATACCTTCCCTTTTCATAATCTACCCCCTGAACCCGAGAAATAATCTCGAAAGGTCTTTCCTGTGCTTTTTTACCTTTCCTTTTGGATAAAAGAAAAGTCGGTGGCAACTCTTGCTAACCACACAAGTGCAATTGAAACGCAAAACATCAAGTCAGATCTCGCACCGTATCACAGAACTGGGGACTATAAAAAAAGTGGGGTTACCTTAGGGTTAGATCACCTTTACTCGCTTTCAGTATTTGATTTGTGTGCTTTATTTTCAGTTCTTTGTATTGGGCTTGCTTTGATCCTCCACCCGGATTTGGGACACCTTTTTAGGTAAATAGAAATATATTATGGAGACTGCACGGCGTAGACCGATATGGTTGAGACAATGGCTATGTTAGTGTGACGCATTTGTGGGTACTGGTATCCCTCATGGTGAATCGAGGAGAATACGGGGCCGCTGAGTGGCATCGTGAAGCACTAATTAACCTTAGAACCCTAATTGAACAAACTTGGCCATTAGGACATAGTGAGGTAGCCGGTTTCGGTGTAAAGCTGAAAATTGGTTGACACTCGATACTACAGTCATTGAGGCTAGACTTTTTGGACATTTAGGCCGCAAGAAAAGATTGATTGAGCTGAGACAATGCCTAAGAGAAAGGTTGGTGATCTTGAGATCCTTTAGAACCCGATCATTATTTCTAGGATAGGTTGAACCAACTAAAACTTCAAGAGGGTACTTACCTACAAACTCATGCAAGCCTAAAACATAGGGATCTGTTTGTTGTGTGTGTATATGTTTGCTTGTACATAAACATCATAAACATCATCAACATCATATGCATGCTCACTAACCATTTCAAGGATTTAGAAATTTATCTTTGTTTTTGTTTTGTAGGATATGAATTCTCTCCGAAGAAACACCATCTGAATCAGCTTTGTAAAAGCACATCCTCAACTTCAAGAGCTAGCCTCAAGAGTGCCCGGGGATTCTCCTTTTACCAAGAAGTATGGTCGAATCCTCAGTTTGGCTACATCCAACTTCCAAGAAGAGATGATGTGTGTACTATTCCAATTCTTTGATCTTGTACATCATTGTTTCACTTTTCCGGACTATCAGTTGGTACCTACATTGGAAGAGTTCTCTCTACTCTTAGCGGTGCCCGTGCTTTATCAGATACCGTTCACCGGTCTAGAAGGGATTCCAAAACCTTATATCATCGCCGAAGCCTTACATGTGAAGAGGGCCGACATCACAGCCAATTGGGAGACAAGAAGTGGGGTTAAAGGTTTTTTAGCTAAGTTTCTATTGGAAAAAGCTCGTTCATTCTGGGATGACATGGATTTCCAAGCTTTCAAAGACGTGCTAGCTCTCCTCATTTATGGTTTGGTTATGTTTCCTAATTCGGACCAATTCATAGACGTTAATGCCATCAAAGTCTTTCTCTCTCACAATCTTATACCCACCTTTCTAGGAGACATCTTGCATTGCCTTCATACCCGTACCATGAAGAAAAGAGGTACCCTTTTGTGTTGTATACCCCTACTCGCTAAGTGGTTCACTTCACACCTGCCTCAGTCAGCATTGAAGAACGAGAAAAGATTAGCTTGGTCTCAAAGGATGATGTCTCTCACTCACTCTGATATATGTTGGTGCTCAAGATCTTTGGAAGATATCTCTATCATTGACCACTGAGGGGAGTTCCCTAATGTACCTCTGCTAGGTATTAGGGGAGGTATCATCTACAACCCGTGTTTAGCTCTTCGGAAATTTGGGTATGCCCGAAGAGACGGCCCTCATGAGATGCTCGTCCAAGGTCTGGTTTTCGACTACGACAAAGAAGATCAAGGTTATCGCCAGAGGTTTGCACGTGCTTAGGAAATGGTGAACAAGGTGGACAGTAGGACTTTGGGCCATAAAAACTCTATCCCTCTCGACCCTTACCTTAAGTGGGTGCAGGCTCGTGCCCAGAGTCTCTTAATGCCTTACCCTTCCATCCTTCCTGTCATCATTGAACCTGTTATTGAAGGAGACGTCCCATACACCGTTCTTCATCCTGACATGCCTACCTCTCTCGAAGACCTGCATAAAGCTTGGGTTCAGTTAAAGGAGGAGCGAGACACCTTTGAAACCCAGTACTACGCCAGCGAGAAGAAGGTTCTGGAGCTCACCAAACTGCTTGATGAAGATAAAAATATGAATACCTACATTGCTCCAAAGAGGATGTGTTCGGTCTTTTTGTCTTGAGAGTTTTTGCTGTATTTTGTTTCTTTCTTTATAAGCCCAAGGAGGCATGATGTATTCAAACTTGGTTTTATTTAATATGACGAGTGTTATTTTTGGTTTGGACAAATTTAAATCTTCTAAATTCCCTTGAAATCATTTGCATATCGCATCTTCATTCATCATAACATCATACAGGTCTCTCATAACAGGTCGCCTTATCCTTCTATTGTTTATTTCAGTGAGATGGATGTTGAACAGACTGTGAAAGATCTTCAGGTGCAGAATGCCCAATTTCAACAAATGCTCATGGCTCTGACCAAAGGGAAAGAGGGGTTAAAGACTCTGCTAGCCAAAGAGAAAAAGAAGAAGAAGCCAGCTGGTGTGGTGATCATGGCCAGAAGGTTTCAAGGACAAGCCAGAAGGACCTTAGATTTTCCAACAACATCTGAGGAAGGGGAAAGAAAAGGAAAAGAAATGGCAGTACCATCAGATTCTGAAGCAGAAGAAGAGGAAGAAGAGGACTACTCTGAACAATAATACCCTTCGGCTGATGACAAATACAAACACCTGGAAGAGCGTCTAGCTGTTATAGAAATACAGAGAGTACCGGGTCTGGATTTTGAGGAGTTAGGGTTGGTGTCAGGAATTGTAATCCTGCCAAAGTTTAAAGTGCCACTATTTGCCAAGTATGATGGGGTGTCTTGCCCCAAAATGCACCTTAGATCATATGTCAGGAAGATTCAACCACATTCTGCTGACAAGGACTTATGGGTCCACTTTTTTCAAGACAGTTTATTAGGAATGCAGCTTGATTGGTTCTACCAGTTGGAGAGGGATGATGTCCATAATTGGGAAGACTTAGAAGCAGCTTTCTATAAACAGTATCAGTACAATGCCGATTTGTCACCAACCCGTACTCAACTCCAGAGTATGGCTATGGTATCAAATGAAGGCTTCAAAGACTATGCCCAAAAGTGGAGGGATCTAGCCAGAAGGGTGCAACCCCCTTTATCTGAAAGAGAGCTAGTGGACATGTTCCTGGGAACTCTATCAGACCCTTTCTTCAATCATCTAATTGGGAGCTCCTCTGTAGGGTTTACCGAATTGATTTTAACTGGCGAAAGAGTGGAGGCTGGTATAAGAAGTGGGAAAATTCAGAAAGACGCGTCTGCCTCAACTGCTATGACAAAGCCCTTCACTGGGAAGAAGGAAGTGTTTGTTGTCTATTCACAGAGAAATCAGGGAAGAACTGAGCGCCGACCAACGGTGGGGGCCGTTATGATTCAAAAGCCTGCATCAGACCAGCCAAGAAACGATCAGCCAAGAAACGATCAGCCAAGAAACAACCAGCCGAGAAATACTCAACAAAGGGTGGAAAGGCCAGTTCGGAAATCCACCAAGATTAACATGACTCCGGCCCAAGTTCTACCGCATCTTCTGAAGTTGAATCTAGCCATGTTGAAAGAGGCCCCTAAAAATCCAAATACTACTTCTCCATATTACCATCCCAACGCCAGATGTGCTTACCACTCTGAAAGTCCAGGGCACGACACCGACAAATGTTGGGCTCTGAAGAACAAAATCCAGGACTTGATAGATGCAAAGGAAGTTGAGTTTGAAGGGCCAGAGAAACCGAATGTTATCTCCGCTCCAATGCCTAGGCATGGTCACAATGCCAATGCTATTGAGGAAGACAGTGAAGAAGATGGAAGCTTAGAAGATTGGATATTTCCTACTGTCAGCGGAGGACTACACAATTGGGAAGCCAAAGACTTCATCCCAATAACTTTCATTGATCAGTAATTTATCTTTTATATTTCTGTTGGACTGTAATAATTCACAAACAATTCGTACATTTTCAACCTTGTGTCTTACCCGAGGCACATCGGTCCATTTGTAAGGGTTTTTATTCCATTTTCATATGTCATTCAATGAATCATGGACACTTTTTCATATATAAACCTTTTATGCTCATTGTATTTCTTTTACATTTTATTGTTTTAAGATGGCTATACCCTTATACACACCCACACTCACAAATGTAGGTACCCTTCCATTCAGGATCCCATGGGTAACGATACTGCTATAGCCTTCAGTGACTCTAAAGATCTGATCTACCAAGCTGAATACGAAGGTGAGGAAGATTATGAGGTGCCAGGGGAATTGGCCAGACTATTACAGCAAGAAGAAAGAGCAATTCAGCCTCATGAGGAGTTATTGGATACAATCAACCTGGGAACCATTGATGATAAAAAGTAAATCATAGTGGGTGCCAATCTAGAGCCGAGTGTCAAGGAGCGCCTAATTCATCTTTTGAATGATTATGTCAAAATCTTTGCCTGGTCATACGAAGACATGCCGGGACTCGATACAGACATTATGGTACATCGTCTACCCACAAGGGAAGTCTGTCCACCAATGGTCCGTCGCATGAGACCTGACATGTTAGAGAAGATCAAAGAAGAAGTTATGAAATAGTTCAACGCTGGATTTATGGCTGTTACTTCCTATCCTCAATGGGTTTCTAACATTGTTCATGTGCCTAAAAAGGACGGCAAAGTGAGAATGTGCGTGGATTATAGAGATTTAAACAGGGCCAGCCCTAAAGATGATTTTCCACTTCCATATATCGACATCCTGGTTGATAATACAGCCCAGCACAAAGTATTTTCTTTCATGGTGGGATTCTCAGGCTATAACCAGATCAAAATGGCACCTGAGGACATGGAGAAAACTACATTTGTCACGCATTGGGGTACGTTCTGCTACAAAGTGATGCCATTCGGACTGAAGAATGTCGGGACAACCTATCAACGCGCCATGGTAGCTTTGTTTCATGATATGATACATCATGAGATAGAGGTCTACGTAGATGACATGATAGCCCAATCACAAACCGAAGAAGAACACCTTGATCACTTGCAAAAACTGTTTGTCAGGTTGAAGGAGTACAAGCTAAGATTGAACCCAAACAAGTGCACATTCGGAGTCCGGTCCGGTAAACTCTTAGGTTTCATTGTCAGCAACAAAGGCATTGAGTTTGATCCTGCCAAAGTCAAAGCGATACAAGAAATTCCTGCTCCTCGCACTGAGAAGGAAGTCAGAGGTTTTTTGGGATGCCTAAACTACATTGCTAGGTTCATTTCTCACCTAACGTCTACTTGTGAACCAATCTTTAAGTTGTTGAAGAAAGATCAGGTAGTTAGATGGAAAGATGAATGTTAGTCTGCTTTCGATAAAATCAAGGAGTATTTGCTAGAGCCTCCTGTCTTGATGCCACCCGTCGAGGGAAGACCGTTAATCATGTACCTGACCGTCTTAGAGAATTCAATGGGGTGCGTACTGGGGCAGCATGACGAGTCTGGCCGAAAAGAGCACGTTATTTATTACCTTAGAAAAAAGTTTACCGACTGTGAAACCAGATATTCACTACTCAAGAAAACTTGTTGCGCTTTGGTATGGGCTGCTCGCAGGCTAAGACAGTACATGTTGACTCATACCACTTTGCTGATATCTAAGATGGATCCGATAAAGTACATATTTGAGAAAGGCTGTTCTTTCTGGGAGGATAGCCAAATGGCAGATGATCCTAATGGAATACGACATACAGTACACGACCCAAAAAGCTATAAAGGGAAGTGTGCTAGCTGATCATCTGGCTCATCAAGCTGTAGAAGATTACCAGTCCATGAAGTTCGACTTCCCTGACAAAGACATCATGACATTGGACAATGTTGAAGAAGTCAGGCCATATGACGGACCTGAACAAGGATCCCGATGGACCCTGTACTTTGACGGGGCCTCCAATGCGCTTGGTAACAGTATCGGTGTTGTACTTATATCTCCGGAAGGATGCCATACTCCTTTCACTACCATACTTTGCTTCAACTGTACAAACAACATGGTAGAATATGAAGCATGCATCTTTGGACTCAAGGCTGCCATATACTTGGGAATCAAATCTTTAGATGTGTTTGGGGATTCAGCTTTGGTCATCTGTCAGATAAAAGGAGAATGGGACACTAAGCATCCAAACCTTATCCCTTACAAAGAACATGTTTTGACATTGTTACCACATTTCAAGCAGATTACCTTCGAGCATTTCCCGCGAGAAGAAAATCAGCTAGCAGATGCTCTAGCTACAATGTCATCTATGTTTAAACTTAATTGGGATAACGAGGCTCCCCGGATCACCATTGAACGAATGGACGAACCGGCACACTGTCACGAGATTAATACCGAAGAAGTAGTGGACCAGCCTTGGTTTCATGAAGTCAAAAGGTATCTCGAGGCTTAAGAATATCCAGAAGGAGCTTCAGTCAATGACAAAAAGTTCTTAAGGAGATTCTCTGCTAAGTTCTTCCTAAGTAATGGCATCTTGTACAAACGCAATCATGATTCTATTCTGCTCCATTGTATGGACAAGGCTGAGGCTGAAAGGATTATGGTTGAATTGCATGAAGGTACCTTTGGCACTCACTCCAGTGGGCATACGATGGCGAAGAAAATTCTACGGGCAGGCTACTATTGGTCTACCATGGAAGCAGACTACTATCAACACTCTCGGACCTATCATAAGTGTCAAATCTATGCAGACAAGGTGCACGTGCCTCTGGTTCCTCTAAATGTCTTAACAGCTCCTTGGCCCTTCGCTGTGTGGGGAATCGATATGATTGGGGAGATCAAACCTACAGCCTCTAATGGACACCATTTCATTCTAGTGGCCATTGACTATTTCACCAAGTGGGTCGAAGCAGCTTCCTTCGCATCTGTTACTAAGAATGTTGTTGCCCGCTTCATCAAGCAGAATCTCATTTGCCGGTATAGTATCCCGGAAAGGATCATCATTGATAACGGTACAAACCTTAACAATACTATGATCACCGCCTTGTGCGAGCAGTTCAAGATTCAACATCACAATTCATCCCCCTATCGGCCAAAGATGAATGGTGTGGTCGAAGCTGCTAACAAAAACATTAAAAAGATCATACAAAAACCTGTCAAACCTCAAAAACTCCAAGCATCCACAAAACTCAAACACAGTAATCAACCTCAAAAACCTGAACCAAGCTTCAAACACATAAAAACCAAAAACCTGCAACAAGCCTCAAGCTTCAAACACAAAAACTAGAAACATCATCAAACTCAAAAACTTAAAACAAGCTTCAAAGGCAAAAACCCTGTCAACTGCCCAGTAAAAGATCTCAAAATCTCAAACCAGGAATAAATCTGAAACTGAAAAGACAGTAGCCAAGCCTCAAACATCCCAAAAAAAACTAGTAAATCTAAAACATCCCAAACCTGAACAAAAATCCCAACAACTAGAAGAAATCAAAACCAGAAACAGTATCCAATTCCCAAAAGCCTAAGAACCATAACCAAAAAGCTCCAAACCACAAGTCTCAAGCGAGAAAAAAATTGTTAATCATCATCATTAAACAGATAAAAATAGAAGAAGTTACCAACGAGTCAGAAAAGCAACGCGGTCATCCTCATCTCTTCACCTCGAGCAATTTCCGCCACCATTGGAACGCCATCCTTGCTTTTGCCTTTCCCTCTCTATTTCACATGAAATCACAGAAAAGTTGTAAAAACTTCAACAGGTATGGTTTCCCCCTCTTTCCCAAATCTTCCATAAGCATGTATTTTTCTGCATTTCAATAGATAATAAGCTTAATTAACAGAAAAAAACATGATAAGATAAAAATAATCAACGAAATTTTAAAAAAAATAGAATCTCACCCTTTTTCAAAGAAAGTCGCTAGAACTCGATTAGGGAGGCGAGGCGGTTGCGTTCCGGTAACGGAGAGTTTAGAGGAGGTCAAAGACGAATCAATTTCGTCTCTTTTAGGTTTAGATCCGAACTTAGGGTTTTCAAAAATGCAAATCACGGTGAGATAAGGAGGTAGAAGAGGGTGATTCCTTCATGGGGAAACAGGGACGAGTAGTGAGATGGTTTAGAGATGAACGGAGATGAACAAAGATGGAAGGGATGACAAAGATTAAGAGCGGCGCTGCATGAGTTACAGGGTTCTAAACCCTAATTTTCTGATTTATCTCTTAAGCGTTGGTTAAATTGGTTTTAGAGAACTGGATTTTGTTTTGTTGGACATTAGTTGGATCACCCCTTTCCTTTTCCCTAAGCCTGTTTTTCGTTCTACTGGATCCACCCCCCCCCCCCCCCTTTGGCCTGTTTTTGTGTTACAGCAAAAGAGCATTTTGTTTGGGCCTCATCCTCAAATTACCTTAAGCCCATTGCGTTTTTTTAATTTAATTTGTTTTCTTTTTACATTCTTTTTTTTATTATGCAAATGCTAATAATTTAAAATACATTTTAATTTGATTTAGGTTTTGTATATAATTTTTATCTTTTCCTCTTTTTATTAATAAGTTTGTTTTAGATTTATTTGATTTAATAAAACACCAAAAAATAATAACTTAGTTTGTTTTCTTTCTTTAAATTTACTTAAATTAATAAAAATACAAAAAAATAAAGAATATGATTTGATCAATTATTTTTATCTTTTAGAATAGGTTTTACTTTTCCCTTTTCAGGTAAATACTTAAAATTTCATTACCATATTTTGTTGCTTTTATTTTCATGGGTTGTCATAGCTTTATATAAATCGTACAAAATTCGATTTGGTTGTATTGCTTGTTATTTGGACCTTCCTATCTCATTTGATCCATCCCCGTTTGTAAAAATTGTACCCCCATTCCCGAATACTTTGTAATAGCGTAGAATTTCAATTCCCGCAATTTACTGTTTTCCATATACTGTATAGTAACTAGGCGTGTATGGCAAGATTCAAAAAAATCAATCGCTAGATGACCTAATCAAAGAATAAATAACTTGAAACCAACACACTTTTCACACGCGCACCTCTAGGGTAACCTCTCTTGTTGTCTCGGAAATACAATCATGTCCCTCGAATATGGGACGCTCTAGCAATGACCCTTCGATAAAAAAGATCGTAGTCCCTCGATGACCCTCGATGTTGCCTTCGATTAAAATGATCTCGTCCCTTACAAAGATTGCTAAAGCGTCTCATAAGTTGCTTTCAATGATTGTAAAATTGACCCGCGCCTGTCCCTTCACATCCAACGGTGTAGCTTCTTACCAAATCAATGGTAAGATAGCACCATTAAAAGAAGGAAGAAAAGAACAATTTAAGACCTTTCGAGTAGATAGACTTGCTCTTAGTTACTCGCTTGCTCACGATAAAAACTCTTTACACCTACACTCTCATTTCAAAACATTTTCAAAAGACAAAACATTTTTTATACCCTCTTATAGAGACGAGAACCATTGCAAAACATCTTTTCAAAACACTTTTCGAAATACGATTCACAAACACATCTTTGAACCACTTTTCGAAACAAAACTTTGTATACGTTCTTAGAGACGAGAACCATTACAAAGAGATTGGTCAAAATACTTTCAAAGACCATACCACAAGCGCACTATCAAATTAAATCAAGTGATCTAAACGAGTAACTAAGAGCCCATGGAAAACCATGGATGAAAAGGGTGCTAATACCTTCCCTTTTCATAATCTACCCCCCGAACCCGAGAAATAATCTCGAAAGGTCTTTCCTGTGCTTTTTTACCTTTCCTTTTGGATAAAAGAAAAGTCGGTGGCGACTCTTGCTAACCGCATAAGTGCGATCGAAACGCAAAACATCAAGTCAGTTCTCCCACCGTATCACAGCTTGGTTCTTCCTATAGATCATCTTAGAACCTGATATCACCCATTGGCTAGGTTCTTCCTATAGATCAACTTAGAACGTGAGATCGCTCATTGGCTAGGTTCTTCCAATATATCATCTTAGAACCTGAGATCTCACGTTGCCTAGGTTCTTCCTATAGATCATCCTAGAACCTAAGATCTCCCGTTGGCTAGGTTCTTCCAATAAATAATCTTAGAACCTAAGATCGCATGTTGACTAGGTTCTTCCAATAGATCATCTTAGAACCTGAGATCTCCTATTGGCTAGGTTCTTCCTATAGATCATCTTAGAACTTGAGATCGCCTATTGGCTAGGTTCTTCCAATAGATCATCTTAGAACCTGAGATCGCCTGTTGGCTAGGTTCTTCCAATAGTTCATCTTAGAACCTGAGATCGCTCGTTGGCTAGGTTCTTCCTATAGATCATCTTAGAACCTGAGATCGACTGTTGGCTAGGTTCTTCCTATAGATCATCTTAGAACCTGAGATCGCCTGTTAGCTAGTTTCTTCCTATAGATCTTCTTAGAACCTAAGATCACCCATTGTCTAGGTTCTTCTGATAGATCATCTTAGAACCTAAGATCTCCCATTGGCTAGGTTCTTACCATAGATCATCTTAGAACCTGAGATCGTCGTTGGCTAGGTTCTCCCTATGATCATCTTAGAACCTGAGATCGCCTGTAGGTTGGGTTCTCCTTATAAATCATGTTTTAGAATTCTGAGGTCGCCCATAGGCCTAGTTCTCCGACAGATCACTCTCATGTTTCACCTTAGGATCGTAGGTCGCCTGTAGATCTTATCTGTCATCTTTTCGTACCAACCTTTGTCTTGTATTGGCCTCACGCCACTTTACAAGTCCAATCTCTGTCTTCTCACCAGAAAAGAAAATTTCTTTCCCCGGCAGATATCAAAAAAATAAATAAACACTCATACTTTTGCTTAGAATAAATTTTTGGCATTGGTATTTAATCATCTTCTACCTCGAACTTCCGAAAGGCACGCGCCAGTCATACTTTCAGGTTTAAGACGATTAAATAAGGATAGTTGTAATACCCCAAATTTGTCATACCCCTTTTACTTTTATCTAGCTTATGCAATTCTCATCTCATGTACATAGCTCCCGTTAGGTCATTTTGCATGTCATGCATCTTTGGTCGATAATTTTGCATGGTCGATAATTCTCTCAATCACAGTTATGAACATCTCTCTAAAGAACCTTTAGTATTCAAATCTTCATAATCTCTATAATTTTTCTGGTGGCTCCATCTTCACGAATCACCATCTTCAACAATCTGCAACAAGCTTCACAACATTCTCACCACATCACCTTCAAATTTCATCACTCTGAAATCAGTTGAACCTTCATCAGCAACCGCACCTTCGACACCTTCAATCTTCATCTTCTTGTATCATCACCATCATTCAATCATAAACTATGCGTTCATCAACACCTTTGGCACAATGAGTCATTAACAAGGTATCAACAACTACAATCATTAATTAATTTTAAGAAGGTTACGAAAACGCTTAACACAGAATCAAAGGCAGTGAAGAGGAAGTGTATTTGGACGATATCCCGAAGAACATATGGATTTATCTCTGGACTTCTATCTTCGTAGATATGAATCACCATCGGTAAACCTCGTCTCCTTTAAATCCCGCGTATCTTTATTTATTCTAGCTTGGCACGGTTTAAATCTGCAGAAGTTTAACTGAGTTGACAAGGAATTTGCGGATAAAACTCGAATTGAAGTGTTAGAAGGTTGATTCTCGAAAGAGGAAGAGATTGAGCATGGAGGAGGTTGATTGATGATCGGGAGAGAGACGAAGTGAGGTGGAATCGAAGCGGAGGAATCGAGAGGGAAGTAAGAGATCAGAGATTGATGGTGAAGTCGAGGCAACCGTTAATTGGAAGAAGCGAGTCGCACCGTCGATAGAAGAGAAAGAGAGATATCTTGTATCCTCCACAAAGAACCCTAACATTCAGTCATCATCATTCCTTCAATTTATTTTTTATAATTTTTTTTTATTTTTCATTTTAATCAAATAAATTATGGATATGTGGACCGAATCATACAGGCCCATTTGCTGTGCATTTTTTTGTTACTACAGGCCTTTGAAGCTGCTACAAAAATAGGCCTTGATATTAGACTATGTGAATCAGACCAGAAGACAATTACCTTAGGCCCATTGCAGTTTTTTTCATGAAGCCTGAAGAGAGTGGGACAAAAAAGGTGCTTATCAGACATGGCAGATTGGGCCCTCAGCATTGATTTGCTTCAGCACACATATTTCCAGACTTGCACCCCTAACTCTTCTAACTTTTTAATTTTCATTTTATTTCAGCTTTTTATTCTAGTTTAATTTTTATCTTAATTGATAATAAAAATGATACAAAATATTATAAAATCTTAGAATCTTAGTTTTTTTCTCTTTAGAATTTTCATTAGAGTTTTCTATTATTTTCATGTTCGATAACCATTTTTGTTGCCATTGTAGCCAAGATTTTGTGATAGAATGTTGATGTAACTTTCCTAATGTGGAATGGTTGGAATTCAATTCATTTGATCACTTAGGCGAAGTAGCTTTTGTGGAGTTTTCTCTTTGCTTGCATGATTTTGAAGAGGCAACGGACCTTCTCCATTCGGTATCATCGTGTCTTTATTTTATTCCTCATTTCCGCACTTTACTGCTTTTCTAGAAATCATGAAAAGTAGGACTTTACTCCTTTAGGGTGCCATGAGAAGTAGGGTAGAGATGTATGACGGGGGCCTCTATTGCTGATCATATCAGGAACCCCTCTAGTTTATTTAAAGACCCGTTTAGGGCAATTCCGCATTGTGTGCATTATGTTTGCTATTTGTGGTTGTTTAAACCCCTACCTTTGAGTAGGTATTCTGCAGGTGTGTTTATATTTGTGCCCACATATGTACAGATGATAAGTCCTCAAAAAGAGGTGAGCAGGGATGGTTAGAAATCAACCCCCGCAATTCCGTCTGTGTCATCCTTAGCTCGTGATGCATCATGATGCTTCAGAGTTGTGCCTGCTCTTATGTGCCGAGTCTGTCAAGTAGGGAAGGGTTCCGCAATCGAACCCTTATGATTTGTCTGGAGTTCACATTGGCCGATGTTGATACTCCATAATCATTCATATTTTCTTCGGTCGTCTACCTTGATCTCCTATATCTTGGTTAGGTGTTCAGTCTCTTTGGACATCACATTTTTGTTCTACATCCTACTCCTTCTTGTTTGTCTCGGGTGATATTCTCCCCTTGGCTAAAGCATTTCGATCCTTTTCCTTACTATTTTATGTATGTGCTCTTTAGATCTTGCTTGTTTTATCCTTATACATACCATGTTCCCTTAGGATGTACTCGCTCCTTTCGGATGCAAGTTAGACCTTAGATTGCAATCCATGCATGCTAACATTAGGTAAGAGTTTCTCTTTCCTCCTTGAAGTAGCGCCACCATTGCATGATAATGTTAGGATTAGAAATATGCTAGTCTCCCTTAGACTCTTTTCTTCCCCCTTTTGCATCCTTACATTTAAAACTAAAACCTTTTTCTTAGCAAATCATAAAACATGTTAACAACTTAAACCCTTTTTTAAGGTAACAAAGCACAAACCAATCAAATGTGCCATCATTCCTTGAGGGCATAACTCAAAACCACTTTCAAGTAAGGACATGATTAATTTACTTTTGTGCCAATGTGTGAGTCTCTAAAGATCGAGTTGCGGTAGAAGGCGGAATTAACATTGTTCCATTAAAAAACACAAAATAAACAAAATATGTGAGCTGAACTACGGTAGCTCTGATTCCTCAAAAAGGATACGTAGGCATTTGGGTAGGGCCCGAGCGAGTATAAATTTATTTTCCCTACATTTTTTTCTCCTTTCTTTTGCATGCATTATTTCTCAGTAGTAAACAATAAGCATAGATTAGACACACCCATAAGATATATAACAAGAGTGGATATCATAGAGTACTACAGGCGTGTGGGGTGCTAATATCTTCCCCTCACGTAACAGACTCACTTACTTGATCTCTCGGTCGCAAGACCGTGACTTCTCTCGTCTCAGGTTTTCTCGATGTTTACCCTTCCCTTTATATGGGATAAAATACATTCGATGACGACTTCATTGTTTGATGATTTTCAGCCAGTTGTTTCAGCAGGGAGGGTCCACGACAGATAGAAGTACCTCACGAGCATCCTCCTTGTAGGATTGACTCTCAACACCTCTGAATATCACGGAGTCCTCTTGGCGCCGAAAAGATCGCATACATATCCTCTTGATAGTTCAAAGGTGTCCATCTAGGTTGGAGACCACCTGCTGGCCCCTACTACACACGTAGGACCTGGTAGTCTCCATTTTGGGCCTGCTTGCCCATCCCAATGATGGGGATCTTGGCCCAGCGCTGGGGGGCTATAAATACCCTCTCACTTTAGAGGGTCAAGTATTGATCCTTTAACTCACATACTCTCATAATTTCTAGCACTCTGCCTGAATCTTACTTTAGCATCTGAGTGTCTTGTAGGTTCCCTCCCTCCCCCCTCCACTTCACATTCAATTGTTGCTCGACTCAAAGCTTGAAGGCCTTGACAGTTCATTCTGGTCAGGTATGATCAATGGCGTCGTCTATGGGAAACTAGCTTCCTCATCTCCATCGCAAGACTAAAGTAACCTTCGATTAAACTCTGATTTTCATGGTCGACCAAGCTGCCAACAACAACCAAAACATTCACCTTGCTGACATTAACAACAACATTGGCAACAACATTAGTCACAACAACGTTGGGAATGACGTCGACATGGCCGGTCTCGAGCAGAACTATAGAGACGGAATGATCACCTCTTCGTCATCCCACTCTCGACCACACGAGGATGTCCAAGCCCCTAATAATTATGAACCAAAAACTTTCCAGGAAGATCCTGTCCCTGTTGACGCTGATGCCACGACTAAAGCTCTATTCGCAACCATCAACCAAACAAACTACTTGATCTTCTCGTAGGGTGAGCGGCTAAGAGCACTCAAACAGACTCGTCGGGCCCCGAGGAGACACAGGAGACCTGAAACTCCTCCTCCCCATAAGAATGAAGACCGTCCACAATCTCCCCCACAGAGACACAGACGAGATAAATCATGAAGTCTCTCTCCCTGACGAACTGGGAGACACCCCGTGTTAGAGAGAACACTTCTCAGAGCCATCGGGAGACGCGGCCTCACCCTCCCGTGTAGGGAACGAAGATCCACTGAAAACAGAAACAGGAGAAATGGTGAAACACAAACTCAGCCAAGGGATCCTTCCCAAGGCCAAAGCCATCACTATGGCATCCATTACAATTGGTCCCCCTCCCACTCTCCCTACTAGAGCGATGAAGACGACCCCCGCGGTCCCTTATCACAAGCCATCATATAGGCGCCCATTACTCGAGGAATGGAGAAACCTCCCCAACTGAAGGAATATGACGATATCGCATACCCTGTCGACCATATCGAAGGGTTTGAGCCGATGCTCCATTATCACAACATCGGGGGATCGATCAAATGATGATTGTTCCCCACGACCTTAAGGAAAACTGTAATAGACTGGTACAAGAACCTTGCACCAGGGTCGATCGCCTCCTGGAGAAACCTCAAGAACCAGTTCATCAGCTCCTTTATAGTGTCTCATCGGCACCCGAAGACTGAGGCTTCCCTAGAGGTTATCGTCTAGAGAAGCAATGAGACCCTCATGGAATATATTGATCGGTTCAACCGCGAGGCCATTCAGGTCTTGTGCATCGATCATATAAGGAGGTACTTGCTCGAGAGAGGACTCTTCTCGGGTACTGAATTCAGAAAGGTTGTCGGCATTGAGCCCCCCGGTCTTCCGACGCCCTCCTCCAACCCATTCCAGACGAAGACTTCGAGTTCGTCCCCCTCGATGAAGACCCTCACAAAGTCATGAAGATCGGAATCGGGCTCCCTAACTTGGCAAGGAAGCAAATCAAAGCTTACTTGACGGAGAACGCGGACTTGTTCGCATGGAACGCTGCATATATGCCCAAACTTGACCCCGAGGTTGCCTGTCACCAACTGGCCATTGATCAAGCCACTAGGGAAATAGTTTAATATAGACGTAGGAAGTCTCCAGAGAAAGTGGAGGCTGCTGAAAATGCTGTAAAAGACCTCCTAGAGGAAAATTTAATTTCCAAGGCCCGGTATTCAACTTGGCTCTCAAATGTTGTACTTGTCAAAAAGAATAATGGAAAATGGAGAATGTGTGTTGAGTATATTGATATTAATTAGGCATGCCCCAAAGACGTTTTTCCTTTACCTAACATTGATATGATTGTCGACAACTTGGCCGGCTATAAAACTTTATCATTTATGGATGCCTACTTTGGCTATAACCAAATTCCAATGGCCATGAGTGACAAGCAATGCACCGCCTTCATGACAGGCTCAGGCAATTACTACTACAACGTAATGCCCTTCGGCCTAAAAAACGCGGGGGAAACATACCAGCGGATGATGAACAAAGTCTTCGGCGACGAGATTGGCGACATGCTCGAGGTATATATGGACGACATAATCGTCAAATCTCGAACAGAAACCGACCATGTTGCCCATCTCAAAAGAGTCTTCACCCAAGCGAGACAGTGCAAAATGATATTTAACCCGGAGATATGCACCTTCAGGTTTAAAGAGGGCAAGTTCCTCGGTTTCTATCTGATCAAACGGGGAATCAAAGCCAACCCCGATAAGTGACAAGCATTCTCTGAACTTACCATGCCTAGCTCGAAGAAATCCATACAAGTTTTAAACGGTATGCTCACCTTGCTATCCCACTTCATAGCAAAGTCCGTGCAACACACGCTGCCACTCTTCAAACTTTTTGCGCAAAGAAACGGCTTTTGATTGGATCGAGGAATGCGAGCAAGCCCTCCTCCACCTCAAGCAAAGCCTTCGTAGTTTCCCGTGTTGTCGCAGCCTGAGAACAGGGAAACTTTATTCCTTTACTTGGCCGTCTCCGCCGAGGCCGTAAGCGCGACCCTCATTTGCGAGACTCCATACGGGAAAAAACCGATATATTTTACGAGCAAGGCGCTACAAGGGCCCGAGGTCAGGTATCAACAGATTGAAAAAGTAGCCTTATCCCTCATCAATGCAATGAGGAGACTTAGACACTACTTTCTGGCCCACATGAACATCGTACGAACAGACCAACCCATAAGGCAGCTCCTATACCGACCAGACATGGTCGGTCGAATGCTGAAATGGTCCTTGGAGCTCTCGGAGTTCGACGTCTAGTACGAGAGAGAGAAGGCCCTCAAAGCCCAAGAGCTGGCTGATTTCGTCACAGAGATGACTGTGCATATTTCCCCCATAGGGAAGAAGCATAAGTGAACCATCTTTGTAGACGGAGCCTCCAGCTCGACAGGAAGCGGAGAAGGAATCCTCCTCGAGAACGAGGAAGGCATCATGATCGATTACTCCCTCACCCTTTCCTTCCCGGCGTTGAACAATCAGGCTGAATACGAGGCCCTGCTCGTGGGATTAAGACTGGCCGAGGATTTGGATGCCCGGGATATACAAATTTTCACAGGCTCCCAACTTGTCCTTCTCAAGTACAAGGGGGATACCAGGCCAAGAACAACAGCCTCGTCAAATATCTAAATCTAGTCAGAGAAAGGATGAAGAGGTTCGACCGAGCAGAAATCAAACACATACCTTGCGAACAGAACACACGGGCGGACATACTTTCAAAGCTCGCGAGCACAAAGAAGAAAGGTGAGAACAAATCCATCATCCAAGAATCCCTTTCTCGCTTGAGAATTGAAAAATCCACTGTACCACCCGAGGTAAATGCCATCAGGGACAATTCATGTTTGATGACCCTGGTGTTCAACTTCCTGACAAAGGGTGAACTGCCCATTGACTAAAGGGACGCAACCGCGACTAAACAATGAGCATGCTCTTATGTGGTACTCGAGCACAACCTTTATCAGTGGGAATTCTCCATCCCACTCCTAAAATGCATTGACGAATCCATAATCCCCGAAATACTGCGGGAAATCCACGAGGGAATCAACGCCCAACACTTGGGCGGAAGATCCCTGGAATGAAAGGCGCTGCAAGCAGGTTATTACTGGCCGACCATGCAGTAAGATGCAAAGGAGCACGTTAATAAGTGTGACAAGTGTCAGAGGCACACAGACATGCACCTCGTGCCCCCGCACAAGCTCAAAACACTATCATCCCCGTGGTCGTTCGCCTGGTGGGGTAAGGATATCCTTGGACCCTTCGTGCAAGGCTCGTATAGAAATAAATTCCTGATCATGGAGGTCAACTACTTCATGAAGTGGATAGAAGCCGAGGCCCTGTCCAAAATCACTTCACACAATATCTTGTGTTTTTACAAGTGAAACGTACTTTCCTGATTTGGGATACCACAAGCGCTTGTCACCAACAACAGAATGCAATTTACACATCAAGGTTTCCAAGACTTTATCGCCAAGCTAGGCACCAAGAAACACTTCACTTCAGTCGAACACCCTCAAACCAACGGGCAAGCCGAAGTCGCGAATATAGTCATCTTGCGAGAACTCAAGCGCAGACTAGGCGAGGCCAAAAGAGGGTGGGTCAAAGAACTGTGCAACGTCCTATGGGCCTACCAAATGACGCCGCACTCAACGACTGGTGAGACCCCGTTTCGGCTAATCTATGGCACCGAGGAAATCATCACCGTGGAAATCATGGATCCATCTAGGTGAACAGAAGTCCCTCTTGACGAGGAGCTTAATAATGAAGCCTTACGAGAAGAGCTCGATCTAGTCAAGGAAATACGATCAGGAGCATCTATAGGCGAGGCCACGCTGAAATAATAGATAGACCTTTTCCATGACAACAAAGTCATAAAACGTGAATTCCAGATCACCAGCCTAGTCTTGCAGAGAAATCAAAAAGATTCCCGAGAAGGGAAACTGGCGTGAATTGGGAAGTACCATACCGCGTCCAAGGAGCTACGGGAATCGGGGTATACCACCTCGAACAACTAACTGGAGAACCACTACCTCGACCATGGAATGCTACAGAGTTGAAACAATATTATAGATAAGTCCTTGTCAAGCGATGAGCATTAGCAGACGACTTATCCTCTCTAACAGAAGACAGGACACGCTCGACCACGAAGGCATGTTGAGGTACAGACATAGCCTCCAAACATTTATGAAAGGCAGGTTTTGTTGTTCATTTCACGAGCCAAACCTTAGCCCGACAGGGACACCTCGATCGAGCTCTGCTGTCAAAGTACCCAAAAGGAAGAACACCTAGCTCGCGATGGACAGTTCACGCCATGAAGTCAAGATCCCGACCACGATCTTGGGTTCGTCCCGTGGATTCCTGCACCGCTTCCTCGACACATCCCAACGTGTGTCGACCATAACTGAGGTCAAGCTCAAATCTCCATTCACAAAATTTCAAAGTTTCATAAAATAAACAAGTAAAAACCAACGACAAATAAATACTTAACGAGCATCAACGAGAGCATAAAGGCATAAAAACAAAGTAAAAACATTTATAAATGCCGACATGAAGGTCGAAGTTGTTTGAATATTACAAAAATTCTAGGAACATAGGCCCTGAATACAAACATCCAAAATTATCTGAGAAACAGTAGTCACTCCACGGAGTGCTCACTTCGATCTCTACCTTGGGGGAATCAGAAGGAGGAACCACCCTGCCATCGACCACTTGAGACAAAAACCCGACACCATCGGTTTTGAGCCCCAAGTTTAATACCGACAGCTGAACCAATGCGGTCTCGAAGCCGTCGGCCAAAGCATCGACCCAATCTGACTCGAGGACCTGAATCCGAGCAACAAGCTCCACACAGGTTCGCAAATCAGCAAGTCCCTCAGGCTCTCCTTCCACGGGCAGCATGGCAGCCCTTAAATTGGTGATCTTCTTCTCTATGTTGTCCTTCTTGAGCAGAAGGGAATCCCTTTCTTCGCAAGCTTTAATTACCTTTTCCTTCTCCCTGGACAACTCGTCAGCCTACCCTCGAAACATCTCCTTGCTTCGCTCGAGGGCGGTCATTAGCTTCTGCGTCTTCGCTTGGAGAGTCACCTTCTCTGACTCTAGCTCCTTCACCAGGCCCGAAGAGTCAGCTACCTCACCTACAAGGACGACGACCATCTCTACAACCTTCATTAGGCCGACCATGCCCGAAACCAGATGTTTCCTTCGGCCCTCCTTGTCGAGGCATCTGATGACATCAGCTTCGCCATCAGACATGGTCAAAGAAAAACCTTCGAAGAAATATTTTTCAACGAAATAAGGGGGAAGGGTGAAGGCCATAGCAGCCCAAGCAGCTAACCCCGCCTCGGTCACATTTGTAGGTCCACCTTCAGGATAACTTCTCTTCTTACTCAACACGGTCGCATGTTGCGCAATGTCGCGAGTACCTGACGACCCGCTCGACCCATCCATGGCCAGCTCTAAGATTGAAACAAGGCGTCAGAGATGGTGCGGCTTCACCAACCTCTTGTGATTCTTCTTCTCCCGAGTCAGCTTTAAAAGTCGTTCACGAAGCTCGGACATATTATCTGCGAAAACAAAAACAACACCCTTGAGTCAGCCTCGTTAGAAGGACATAACAAAAGTAAATCAAGGAGTAAAAATACAATACAAACACGCGGTTAGAGACCTAGAAGGTTCATTGCTTACCAGTAGGTACGACACTCGAAGAGCGCCTTAGTATTGATCAGTCGCGCCTCAAACGTGGGCTCGCCGTCTTCGTCAAGAATGTCGTTTCCTTCCATCGTGACCTACCTCGAGAGAAAGAACCTGTCAACGAAACGATTGAGAACACTGAAGGCTTCTTCATCATTGATGCTCATGCTGTCGGCAGGGGTATGATAATGGCCAAGACTATGATCAATGTGCCCCGAGCACCAGTGGGTAGGGAATTTCTAGAGCCAACCAATCTTCAGCTTCCCATCCCCGTCATAGAATACTTCCCCGTCTTCATCTACGACAGAAACCGCGTCGAACACAGAATCCACGGCCGCCTGAGACGAAGGCTGCACGACGTATCATTTATCCTTGAATTCACGTACATAATCCATGTACATATGAAACATCATCTTCAACTGTTTGAAAGAAACCCAACTATGTTTCCTACCCCTAGAATGCCTTTGGAGGTGGAAAACCATGAAGAACAAGGGAATGGTCTCCCCGATCCTCAAGAACCGGCAAGTGATTTCAAAAGCTCGGATAAAGGCGGTCGCGTTTGGGTTTAGTTGAGAGGGGGCCAAGTTCAAGTGATTAAGCACACCCATATGAAAATCACTAAAGGGCCGACAAAGCCCCATATCTCTAAAGATAACCTCATACATGGGAAAACGGTCCTCCTCGAATTCCAAGCGTATCCTAGCCGTAGGTGTCGGTCGCAGGATCATGAAATCCCGACGAAAACCTTCTTGGTCGCCGCCATACTGGACAACAGTATATGCTTCCCTTCTAGTATAATTGAAGATCAAAGTTATCCCTCGAGGTTCTTGCACGACCCAGGACAGTGACGGGTCATCGATCGTGTCGACCAAATGGACATCTTCATCGGTTGTGCTTGTCTCTTCGACGTCGACGTGCTTGGATGACTCAGAGGTTTCCGCCATTTCACCTGTAAAGTAGAGAAAACCGATTAATTCGACAACTAAATAAAATCCACCCTTCCATCGCGACACAGGTGAAAGGGGATAGCAGCGCCCGGACCAGGTCGACGATCACTCGTGCAGTGAGAAACATACACGAATCACGAGCAATACAGGGAGCTAATACATGCCTCATACGGCCGCACGGTTATGACAAAGACAAAATGAATGTTCTCGAGTAATGTGGGCATGTGATAAATCTCACGAACATATCCATAAATGCCGCGAGGAATATACGAATTTCTCAGACAATTTCGTGAATCCACCGTGGAGTAGAGGAATACCCCGAGAAAATTCACAATTTTTACAGGGAGTAGATGAGTCTCCCAGGAAAATTCATGAATTTTCATGGGGAGCATATGAATTTTGCAGGCCCACTCGTAAATATTATGAATAAATGTATGAACACCCTGAGTGAAAATCCCTCGATAGAGAAATTCATCAAAAAGTCATCAAAAAGCCCATCGTAAACAACAATCAGTATTAAAAAACACTTACTTGATCAGAGTAGGCGGGAAGTCCACAGAGGATCTTGCGGCGGTGTTAGCGGTTGGGATAGATAATGAAACAATGGAGAACCAAACGCGACAGAGAGAATGGAGAGAGAGGGAATTGGAATGTGACAAATGCGCCTTGAGGCACTATTTATAGGGCTGACATGGAATACAAAGCGTCGCGTTGGACAGTACACAAACCGCCCTTCTCCTTGCCGCCTATGCGCTCAGGTCATAATGGCCCCTACTCCCTAGGCCATCATTTATATCCCAAAGACCACGCCACGTGGCTACCTCCGATGAACCTTATCCTCCCCGTAAGTCGAGGAACGACTGAATTGTTTCCCCATGAAGCCAATTCCAACCCTTGCCCGAGTGACCACACGTACCGACGAATTCCTATTTCGACGCGAGGAAGGATCCCCGGTTAAATTATACTCGCCATAAGAAGAAGTTGTATTTAACTTATAACCCCTTCACCAGGAGCAACAGCTTGGGGGGCTCTTGTTCTGGACTGAGCCTGCACATGGCCCAAACATCATACAAGGCCCAATGTGATTGTGTTGCATGGGATAGCCTTTTAACAATGACTTCCCTTAACTAGCTCAGGAAATAACCTCGTTCTTCTAGTCAACATGGCTTTTCCTTACAAGGACAACCCCAAGAATGGAGAGGAGGGTCGAAGACGATCGGAAGGACCTCACGAGCATATCCCACTATTCTTGTCGACAAAGATACGTCCTTCGGGGATAACTTCACAGATGGCAGGGAGGGTCTATGACGGACAGAAGTACTTCACGAGCATCCTCCTCGTAGGTATGACTCTCAACACCTCTAAATATCAGAGTTCTCTTGGCCCCGAAAAGACCGCTTCCATATCTTCCTGATAGTTCAGAGGTTTCCATTCAGATTAGAGACTACATGCTTCCCCCCACTACGCACGTAAGTAGGACCTGGCAGTCTCCATTTTGGGCCTGCTTTCCCAGCCCAACGATGGGGATCTTGGCTCAGTGATGGGGGATATAAATACCCTCTCACTTGAGAGGGTCAGCTATTGATCCTTTAACTAACATATTCTAATACATGCTAGCACTCTCCCTGAATCTTACTTTAGCATCAGAGTGTCTTGTAGGTATCCCCCCACTTCACATTCAACTGTTGCTCGACTCAAAGCTTGAAGGCCTTGACAATCCCTTCTGGTCAGGTATGATCACTAATCAATATACCCTCCAATGCTATTAGCACACCCATTCTAACTTTGATTTTAATTTCTATTTTTTTAATCAATTTTAATTATTTTCATTAAAAATATAAGATACCAAAAATATGTCTCTAGTTTCATTTAGATAAGAATTATCTTTGTGCATAAATTACTTTGCATATAAAATCACTTTTTTCACCATTACATCAATTCAACTTTTTTATAAATAAAAGGATAAGTGGATTTTACATCCACCATATCCTCGAATAATCAATTGGTTGGTTTAACGTCTTACTAATCAATCATTTAAATTAAAATTTCTAAAATTCATAAATACATCAAATCAATTTATTTGCCTTGTGCGATTTAATTCTGATAAGGATCAATTCTTTATAAAAATTAATTTATTTTTCTAGTGTGATTTAATTTTAATAAACATCAACTCTTTATCAATCAACCAAACAAAATATCTAACCAATTGGAAAAAATATTCACTAACGTAATAAAATTCAAGATCATTTTCAAAAAAGGATTAAATAGCATTGCTTTTAAATTAAATTTTAACTACTTCTACGATCACTCAACTTACAAACTTAGACAAAGTTCAATGGAACATTCGAAAGAAAATATACACAATCCTATAAAAAATACTAACCAAATAACTATGAACTACAAAATGGACTATGATTTCTTCGCAAGAGGATACGTAGGCACGCGGCTAAAACCAAGGCGAGTCCCTTAACTAAAAAATTAAATATTTTCCTTTCACATGGTAATAACATAATTTTAGTAGAATTTCCACTAAGTACTAAAACTAAAGGGGGTCCCCTTGAGTACAAGGGAGATAAAGGGTGCCTAACACCTTCCTTTTATATAATCAACTCGCGAATCTAGAATCTCTGAAAATTTAGGGTTTATCAGTTCCTTTCTCGTCCTTAGGACAAAAAGTAGTGGTGGCGACTCGTATTTTTTTGTCGGATACAAAAATATATCACTGGTGTTGGACCATTTTGAATAGATTCTCAAACACCTTTGTCATATGAGTTGAAATGAATTTGCATACAAGCTTTCCAATAACTATAGTTTTCTCCCGTGAAAATTGGGGCTCTGTTATTATCCCCTTTAGGTTAGTAAGTCGTTTTCTAAAGAGTGTTGAAGCCGGAATGAATCGGGCTCTTAATGCCACTTGTTAGACGGTGATAATGTATCTAGAGGGGGTGAATAGATACCCCTTTTTTAAAAAAAATCCAGAAAAATTCTGATTTTGAAAAAGTTGTTATATCAAAGAGCGACGTAGAAGCTTTCTCAAAATGTCATCTATACGAACGTAATCGGAAACTCGGATATGCAAACTTAAAAACAAATTTAATATAGAATAAGAACAACAAATAGAATTAAATATGCTTGAATCACTTTACAACTTATTTAACTTTTATTATAAGTTACTAGTAAAGTTATTTCCAATGGCAATATTAAAAGAACAAGTTGAATCAATTTTTCAAACAATTGGTGCGCAAGTGAATTTTCAGAATTTTTCCTTGAGTTGTGTTGATACACAAAACCACTTATAATCAAAAGTGATTATAAGCTATATCAACACTTGACTTAGAATCAAAAATAGTTTGAAAATTTTCTTACAATTCAATTGATAACGCAATGATATTTGATAAATTGATTGATGAAAATCAAAGCAAGTAAAAGAAAAAATAAAATAGACACACGGAATTTGTCTTCACAGTTCCCCACTATTGTCCTCGCCTATGGGTACGTTTGCGCCTAATTTCAATGGAATTAGGATAATTCTTACTATGCAAAAAGTTGATATAAGAGAAGTGTTCAAGAGCAACTTCATAAACCCTAATGTTTGTTGTTGATTCAACCTCTTCTCTTGTTTTGATCTTGAGAAAGACCAAGACACAATAGATGCAAATTGACTATCTTGATCTTGCTACTCGTTTGCATTCTTTATCTCCAAAGCTTTCATGCACCATCAATTTCAAACTATTGCAACACAAGAATCCAATTGTAATCTTTTGTTCTCGCTCTACTTCTTTTGCATTCTTTATCTCCAAAGGATCCCTTGCATTCTTTATGTCCAAAGAACTTCACTTGGCCGCAATTACCTCTTGAACATCTTGCAAGAAAACCCCCAAATTAATCAATGATCTTGGAGGACAAACCTGCGGTTTTTCCTGGATGAAGACCCCTACAAAACTTAACCCAATACTTAATTGGACACTATCAATCCTCGTCTAGATGGCACCCTAACAAAACATCATTACAATGTAATGTCACTATGGATGCATAGGTTAGAGGTTGAAGATGAAGAGAAAAATAGGCTAATTTTATGGTTTCACCAAGTTATGAATGATGCGTGAATGAGTATTTGTAGTTTTTGGAACTTTTAGGGAAAAGAAGACAAATTCGGAATTAAAAAGATTTGAAAAAATTAACCAAATAATCAGTATGTGTCGACCTATATATATCGTATGTGTCGAAACATACTTAATTTTTATGCTGCATGTGTCGACCTGTATAGGTCTATGTATCGACCAAACTGAGACAAAGGCTATATGCTTTAAAACGCTAGCAAATGTGTCTGAAAAATGAATGTGTCGACATATAAAATAATGATTTTTTCAATTTCAGAATTGCTTTAGTATGTTCGACCTATGCAATGCATGTGTCGACCTAAGACTTACAGAAGCTATGGACTTCAAAAATGAGTTATATGTGTCGACCTGAAAAGTGGATGTGTCGACACATGTAGTATAAAATTATGCCCAAACTTGTTTTTAACGACTTGGATCAATTTCAAAATAATTTTTAATGTTTCCTAAGACCTTTAATACAGAGGAGTTCCATAATACATAAGGATACCATCCAATATACAGAAGTATAAGTTTTTCCTAGTTTTGACATCATGCAAAACATTTGAAGACGAATTTATACTCACAATGTTGTGTAATCCTTTGCAACCATAAGACATGCTTTTGAATGTGATCATTGCTTGAACTATGCTTTGCCTTGTTGCCATAAGGGAGCCTTAGGACCATGATCTTTGATGTTGAAGTTCTTAGGAACTAGTTTGATATTTGTGTGGTTTCCTTAGTCAATGCTTGCATGATTCCTTTGTGATTATTTCCCCATATTTGGAAGATGTTTGTGTGAACTTTTAAATGTATGCTTGCTGACTTGTAGAGGCTTCCATCTTTCCTAAGTCCTTTCATCTTTGCTTTCTAAGAGTTGGTGTTATCTCGACACTTTAAGCTTTGAGTGCTTGTATGATTGTTGATTGCTTGACTTGGTTTGTAAGGCCTTAGGATGGAACCATTTAAGCATGACCCTTAGGGGAACCTTAGTGGATGTATGTGTTAAGTCTTCACTTAAATACATCTTTTCTATTTGATTGATGACATGAAGTATGCATTAGATCTTAGGCTTGTTTGGTTGCTACTTGATTATTGTTGCTAGACCTTTACACTTAGGTGTTTGGTGGGCTCTTAAGCCATTTTATTTTATTGCTTTGTCCTTATTTTGTCTTTGTATGTTCTCATAGGTTCACTTGGTTCACCTTTGAATCAAGGTAGACATTAGACTTTTAAACCATGCATGCTAATATTAGGTATTTTCCATTTGTTAATCATAATTTTAGTACCACTATTGCATGACAACATTAGAAAGTAAGATTCCCTTAGATTTTCATTTCTATTTTGCATCCTTAAGACTAAAATTTCTTTTTCTTAATCAGATGTTGAAAAACATAACAATGATGTGAACCATGTGGCACGAGCCTTAAGTATTTTGGAGGAGTATGATGTGGTACATTCCTAACCTTATGCGTCCTTTCAATCATAGTCTTTAATGTGGTTCGAATCACCAAATCCTTTCTCAAGGTAAAAAAGACTAAAACAATTCAAACCTTTTGCCTCTGGGCTTTCTTTTAACAAAACATTTTCATTAAAAGGATGTGTTATTTTTATTCCGCACAACGACGCGTAAGTCCCCAAAGATCGGGCGACACTTCTAATGCTAGAGTGTGAATGTAACACTATCCGCCTAAAAAACACTAAACAAACAAACAAATTTGAGCCGAACTACGACACCCTGATTCCTTAAAATGGATACGTAGGCATTGGGTTGCAGGGATTGAGCGAGCACAACTATTTTAAACCTTTGTTTTCCTATATTTTTCTTTTGTGTTCATGTATTCCTTTAGCTTCTAAGTTTAGATAGACACACCCTTTGATTAGAATAACAAGAGTAGATCCCGTGGAGTACCACAGGCGTGAGGGGTGTTAATACCTTCCCCTTTCGTAACTGACTCCCATACCCTTCTCTTGGTCGCAAGACCTTATTTTCTCTCAGGTTTACTCGATGTTTTCTTTCCCTTCTGTGGGATAAATAACATTCGATGGCGACTTCATTGTTTGATTATTTTCCTAGTTGCTTCACTGGCTACAGCCAAAGAAATGAGAAGAGAGACGATAATGACTCCTGTTTTGCTTAACTTTGTTAACTTAATTCTGAACAGTTGTATGATAATCATGTTCTGCTCAGGTTTGTCTGATGAATCCTCTACTAAATAATGCTATTGTTAGTTTACCTTTTATGAGGATTATATATATTTTATATTGTGATGATTATTTTTGGCTACAAATTAGAGTAACGTGTAAAGAATAGCCCAGTTGGTGGAGGCGCGTCCCTTGTAGGTTGGGGTCACCAGTTCGATTTTTGGTTGAGGGAAAATTTTGAAATTTTGCTGAAATTTTGATGACTTTGGTATGAACAAATGACATGTAAGATGCCACGTTGGATGCCACTCATGCAAATATAAACGGTGTCAGTGAGAATTAGACGAAAAGGATTTAAATGGTGATGTTTGAAAACATAAAAGATTACATTCATCTTTTTAAAAATTAAGGGACCAAATTAAAACCTGAAGTAAAGTTAAATGCTTAACAGACTGACCTATTTTTTTTAATAAACAATTTCTGCCTAGCAAGATTCGAACATGAGATCTTGAGAGGAATACACCCTTAAGATCCAAATCTTCACCATTAGACTACACACACGCACCAGACTGACCTATATAAAACCAGTCTAATTTTTTTAATTGACTAATCCATTTTAATGACTCTACATTTTACCATTAAATTATTTCATAATTTTCATTAATAATCTATAATATAAATCTATATCATCATTTAAACATTTATTCTAAGTTTTTCGCTTCCTTGTTTTTTTAATGAGTTGAGTATTTTTTTTAGTGTTATTCATTCTATTTCAAAATTATACTTTTTTTATAATTCTAATATGCCATTTTTTTATCATCAAGGGTCTTTACCTCATTGGTTATGAAGTTAAATAAATAAATTATAAAATACAGTAATATATTTACTTTACTAACAGCGTTCAACTTATAATTTAAAGAACTGTAAAAAAAAAAAAATCTTTTATTTTCTAGACAAAACGTTTAATTAAAAAATTTCTTTTTGCAATTTCTACCGGTAGTAGTACTAAAATAAAATAAAAAAAATAAGATAAGAAAGTTGTAAATTCCATACAATTGAATAAGTTTAAAAAAAAAATATGGAAATTGAAAACAGCTGGAAACACGTGTAAGAAGGGAACAGTGAGTTTTGGAAGAAGCTGTAACGGCAAAACATTGTCGGGTTGACCAGAAACAACAGGGTCACACTCGGGCGTCCTTCATGCTCCTGCTTCTGGACCGCAACTGTCTCTCTCCCGCACGCGTGCGTCCAAATTCATTCCACCATTATTTCAATTCTCAGAATTTTTTCTTCAAATGTCATGGTTTAAAATAAATTTCTCAGAATACTACAGTTTTATGGATCTTCTCAAATAGTAGAAGGGACTCACTTTTTTTTCAACCAAGTAGTCATCCGTCAAACCAGATGGCATAACATAATTTTTTTTCTTCATTTTTTTATTTCTGATATTAATTTAAAATGGTTTTTTATTATGTTAATTTATTAATTAATTTAAAATAGTTTTTTTTTGAGTAAATTAAATTAAAATAGTTAAAAATTAATTAAAAATCCTTTTTAAATAATAAAAAAATAAAATAAAAATTTTAAATTTTTTTATAAATACAAAACATTGAATTATTAATTTAAAAAAAGATATTATTAAACATAATTATAAATAATAATATTTATATAATTTAATATCTATAGCATTCAAACAAGTTGTAACTAGTTAGAAGAGTATGTGTCGTTGAGTTGATGCGGATATTTTTGTGCATACGAGGTTGTTGATAGATCCTATATTGTCATTTATTTTCTCAACAATGTCTATTTCAGTTCTAATGTGAGTATTGTTTAGACGAATTTTCTTGTTTCGTCGCATCCTTTTATTATGCAAAATAGTATCGCCTTGATATTGAGGTAATCTATCTTCTTTGGGAACACGGATGGAGCTCTGTTCGTAAATTTTAAAGACATTTAGAACTCTATAGACATGAGGGATAAACAAAGTATAATCGTGTCGGGTGTGAGAACAAGCTGCAATTTCATGTGAGCAATGGCACGTGAAAAGTTTGAAATTTCCCACAGTCACATGATCATTTTTGGAAGTCGACGTTGAAATCACCAAGTGGCTGACACTCTTATTATTAACCGTCTATTGGACCACGAAATAGTGTCTTTCACGATCAAAATTCAAGACATTATAACTGTGGAATTTTTCTACTTCTTTTGCAATCCCTTTCATGCAGTTATCTGTGAATTCCTTCCTCGATGACAACATTTTTGTCCAATCGTGTCCTTGCTTCCCAAACAATGTTCTCATCCTGTAGTATGTTGATCTTACTAGTGTTGTGATAGGATGTGAGTTTCCTTCAGCACCGAGCTCATTGATTCAACAAGGTTGGTTGTCATGTGGCGCCATCGTTTTCCTCTGTCGTAAGCTTGCGACCATTTTTCTTTTGGAAGACTATCTACCCAATTTAACGCTTCCATGTTTGTTTGGCAGATCTCCTCTCGATAGTATGCGTATGTAGAGTCATTCAGCGCATACCCTACGTATATGCATAGTTAAAAACATTAGTATAAAAAATGTGAGTTTAAAAGTTGAGGAGCTTGTTATCGTAAAAAATAGAGAATAAATTATCCATGTTAACAAATTTCTTACGAAGGTCTTTGTCCTTGATCGCTCACATAAAGTTTTGTGCGATGTGCTTGATGCAATACACATGTACCGATGGAGGGTACTGTCAACCATTGTCCGGGTTATTATAGTCACTCTTTATGGACTCATGTCAGTGAGATATCAAATATATATCGGATTGGGGTGTGACATGGAGTCTCAAATTTTCAGAAAGAAACTCATAGCCCCTTCTGTATCACCTTCAACCAATGCAAAGGAGATTGGGAAAATGTTGACGTTCCCATCTTGTGCAACAACCATTCGTAATGTGCCCCTATATTTTCCATACAGCCACGTGTCACCTACTCGCACTATTGGTTTGCAATATGCGAAATCCTTATACAAGGTTGAAACGCCCAAAATAGGCGATGGAAAATTCTTGCACAACCAACCAGTGTTCCATCATCTGAATATGCTGGTAATGTTTCAAGTTCTATTAAGGTTCCAGGAAGAAACCGTTGCATGACCAACAACCATTGCAGAAGGTCGTTGTATAAGGCCTCCCAATTTCCATAAATAGATTCAATTGCTTTGTTCTTTGTAATCCATGCCTTTTTTTGTAAGATATGGTATAGTTATAAATTGTACGAATATGAGCGATAATATGTTTCACCCTGATTGCAGCGTCGTTGTTGACAAGAGCTCTGATATTGTTCTTGCTGAACACCAAGACGACTTCCCTAAGAACTCAAGGGCTTCAGGGAAGGTCTCTAATGAACGGAGTTGCTCTGTATATTATGTTAAGGGATCGGAGGCTTACACAAGTGTGCGTGAGCTCTAAGCGATGCATCTTACTTACCCCTCAATCGAGAGCCCTATTTATAGAGGCCCATGGACCTCAATGATCACTGTCTGTAACTGCCATGACTTTCCACATTACGTAACTGGGTTGTCTTTAAGGAAAGTAACGTCTGTCATCGCCAATGATAGCTATTATCATAACATGCACCATCGTATAATGATGAGTGGTTACGCCCTTAATAGGCCGGCCATTGCATAACGGTTCTATTAAGGCCGAACACGGGGTGACCTCTGGATTCGGGGTATAAGCCCGACTGCTGCCTCTTCATCTTCTCCCACGTTTGATGACATGATCCTCCGATCATACAACCCGGTTCAGGCTTTGTGGATTTGATTCGGGTTGGTAACTGGTTGGTTGCCTACATGTTTTCCTTGACCTAGCAACAACATCTTATCTTATGCCTCATCTATCCCGGTCAATAGATCTATGTATGAACATAAGTCCCACAAGCATTGGCTTTTATCTGAAGCCTTATGGTTGGTCAACATAGAAATAGATTTATGCTCCGGGCTGATCCCCCGAAATCGGCCGATGATACTTCGGCGTGCATGTTGTCCCCGCCTTAATTTTCTCAACAGTTCCCTAGTCCTCTAGTTGCAATCATTGTTGAGCCAAATTTGAATGTTTATACATGATTCCTCTTCTTTGAACGTTTCATTTCCCATAACTTTCCTTTTATAAAAACCTTTCTTTTTCCGTTCCTGAAAGACTCTCCCACTTAAAAGATAGATCACCAAATGATAATACCAAATGAATTTTGTCCAAGAAGGCTCATTATGATCCCTCTAGATACAATTATACGCATCTTTAAAAGATAGATCATAATTAAGGGTGAAAATAGGCTGGGTCGAGTTAGGCTCTGTCAAGCTTGAGCCTGACATGCTAAAAGTTTTAAAGCCTAAGTCTGGCATGTGGCCTATCATAGGCTTATTTTTAGGCATGGGTCTGGCCTTTTCGAAGGCCTGATTGGCCTATTAACCTATATAAAAGCCTATTTTATTTTAACATAGCAATTCAACTAATGTTTAAATAAATTATCAAATTAAATATCAACAAGACTAAATTCTTATTTGAATTGACTTATTCAAGTTTACCTACTAACATAATTGTTATGAACCTTGTTGTGAATTACGACAAAATTCAATATCAATTTGTGAGGCAAAGAAGTAGTAACCAAAATAAATGGTCTGCAGCAATAACAATTCATACACAGATAATATAACAGAATAAGGCAAGAAAAAGATGAAGGTTTGTTTATCCAGTTCGATCAAACGATCTACTCTAGGAGAGAGAACAACTCTCCAATTCACTATACTCATAAAGTTGTTACAAGAGATTACAGATGAGTTACAAGAAAATAACATTTTCCTCTAAGTTCCCAAGAATAACCCTGAAAGCTCCCAAGAATTACCCTATTTTCTACCCATGTGTTTCTCAACCTCTTCAACCTTCAATATATGAATAACTCAAACACAAAGTGTAAACAAGTGTTTCCCAATTCCCAATAACCTTATATAACTCCAAATATTTCCAAAACCTTTTTCTTTCTAAGGTTTTCCTTGAGAATAGCCAAAACCTTATGTTGTGCCTTTAAAATCTTGCTCTCCCTTTTTGCTGTAAGCTCTAAAATTGTCACACTATAATAACAGAAGAGATACATATTTATAATAGCCAAAATCCAACAAATCCATAACAAATCCCAAAACATATCTCCTTAATTAGAATAAAATATATTATTATACTCTATAATATCTCTCAAATATTATAAATATCTTATAATATCTCTTAGACTATTATAAATATATATATATATATATATATATATATATATATATATATATATATATATATATATATATATATATATATATATATATATATATATATATATATATATATATATATATATATATATATATATATATATATATATATATATATATATATATATATATATATATATATATATATATATATATATATATATATATATATATATATATATATATATATATATCTCTTATAATATCTTTTAGAATATTATAAATATATACATCTTATAATATATTTTAGAATATTATAAATATCTTATAATATCTTTTTATATTAATTTATATGATCTTCAAATTAACATAAATATTATAAAATTAATGAACGGATCAATGAACCGAACTAACTGAACTCGATACCTATAAATCTTTCAAACCAGATAACTTTTCAGTTTTCTGATTTTTAACAATCTCGAAACATGTTTTCTTTCTCTTCATCAACAAAGATTTTAAGGCATATTCCAACAATCTCCACCTTTGACTCCACCCGTTTTCAAATGCCTCTCTGAAGGTTTTTCTTCTTTTATTTTGCAGTCCTTCAGCCACAATAAAAACATAATATCCAAGGCTAGCATAATCGTCCCTTTGAGAGGCTACAATAACCCTTCTTACCTTATCATGATTCAAATGATAATCAAAGATCTTTGTAATTGCTTCTTCACTACTGCTAGCATCCATAGTAGGAAAATCCACCTCAAATTGAGTTTTCTCTCTTATATTTTTTACCAGATTTCTCCATTGGTTTTCACTATTATCCCTATTAAGAAATTCTCTACCAATCAAGTAAGTTGTTTTATCATTATCTCTTCCCTAAAAATTAAATAACAACTCAGCGGTAACATGTATTTTTATCCCTCGATTTCAACAAAATTCATTATACTCCTCTGAAACTTTCTCAAGGCATTCATAATGCCTTAATGATGAATGAAAAATATTTGAACCTTATAAAATATATAGACCACATATTTTAGACCCTCTAACAATAATCAATTCATCATGCAAAATCTTCAACACTCCATGTTCAACTCTAGTACAATAGCCTAAATCATCAAACATACTTATAGATAACAAATTTCGCTTGAGTTATAGAACATACTTCACATTGTGAATAAGAAGTTCATGATCATCAAACATTTTAAGTCTGACCATACCAATACCATGAACCTTGCAAGTCTTATTATCACCAAGGCGAACAACTCCACCTTGAACCATCTTCAAAGTTTTAAAGTATTTTATTCTCGGACACATGTGATAAGAGCAACATGAGTCAATGACCCAACTATCTTCAATTTCTAAACTTGAAAGTACTAGTACATTGGTATCTGTTGTACCCCAAAATTTTCCCTCTCATTCTATCAAGATTTCCCCTCACAAGACTCTTTGGACTCTAGACCAGATTAGGATTTGCTCTGCTCAAGACATCTCCTTGCACTGATGACCTGAAATTAGGGTTTGAGTTTGCACAAGGATTTTTGGACTTTCAATGCTTAATGTGACTTTCATACTTCATGTTGGACTTATAAGATTTCTCATACCAAGTTTCAAGCCTTGAATCAAAATTTTGCCCAGTCAATTGGATAATTGACCTAGAAATCAGCTGTATTGGGGAAAAAGTCAACTATGGCCAATTTACAGTCAAACCTCATAATTTTTGATCCACATCAACATTATAAACTCATATGAACCATTTGATCAAGTTTGGACCACAACTCCTCAAGAAATTTGATCAGATCTTCAAAAGGGCAAAATGGTCATTTTTAGGGTTTTGACTGCAGAAGGACAATTTCTGATTTTTTAACCTAGCCAATGGCAAATTGGGTTCAATCATGGATTCAAGGATTCAATGGAATCATCTTGACCTAATCACAAGGTTCAAAAGATCTCAATTGCATTGGATTGACAGATGAATTTTCCAATCAACTGATCAAAAATCAACCGTACACTAAAAAGTCAAACTTTGACTTTTTGGTCAAAATCAAGTGCCAAGGGTCATTTTTCATAAAGATGTGTAAAAACATGAAACTTGTTCACCAAGAAACCTAATTTTGAAAATTAGGGTTTAAAATGGAAAATTTTCATAACTTAGAAATTTTCTAAGTTATGAAAATTTCTTATTTTTTCCCAACTTTTCCCAACTTTTTTACCATGATGCAATTGGATTAAAAGAAAACTTCCAAAATGAAAGTTTTAATCCTCCATAAAATCTACAACTTTTATTCACAAAGTTTTCCAAAAAGAAGCTTGGATCTCAAGTTATGATTTTGTGAACAAGGGTCCATGAAACTTTTAACTTAGTGAAATTTTGCCCTAGTTTAGGCACGATTTTGACCTATCTTCATGGCAATTTTTCACATAGTTCCAATTGGAATCTCAAAATTAATTTTAAAGATGGATTGTATAGCATGTTACCAGCTTTCTAAAATGTCAAAGAACTCTCCAAGATCATTCATGGTTAGAGAGAATAGAAAGTTTGAAAATGGCAATTTATCACTTTTGGCCAAGGCATTTTGAACAATGATACAAGTTGAAAATTCTCTCCAACCATGCTTGTACTTGGTTTACAGGTCCTTAAACCATTCCACACTCATAAATTAATTGCAAACACATTGGATTAAGGATTTATTCTTAGCTTTAGAGCATTGTACAAGGAATTAATCTAAAAATGGCAAAAAGGCAACATTGCCACTTTGATAAAGCTTGCTTTATGTCAAGTTGTTTATCTTGAGTTGTGAACCCAATCTTTTGCAGCAAACCAACTCCACAAACTTAGGGCAAGGTACACCAACTATGTGCATGCTTGGAGCTAGCCTGTACAGGCCTTAACATTGTCAAAATCACCTTTTACTTCAAAACCAAGAAACCTTGCAAAAGGTCAGCAACTCTTGTATCTGTTAAAACCAAAGTTTGTAAACATTTGAAACAACTTCAGCACATCACGCCAAGTAAGAAACATGATCCCTAATCCTATCAAACACCCTCTAACATCAAAACACCAAGTTCTTGCAAAAACAGGGCAGGCCCTGCAGAACCACTTCCACCTTCACATTGCCTCGTGCGTTTTGTCCCAAACCTCTTCCAACACACTCCATACAACATACCTAAGCTATCCCAACCATTCCCAAGTCACTGTAACTCCATTTACACACTTCACCATTTTCAAATTCTGAGTTTGCAGGTTGAGTTCTATAGGAAGATTCAAGCCATTTCAAAGCAAGCCAAGCATTGGGAAAGATCAAGGGAACATTAAGCAAGCTCAAAAGAACCTCAGGCCTCACTGAAAGCTGCTGCATTGCCATACTCGAGCTTGACTGAAACAAGTAAATTTCAAACTTCTATCTCCTTATTTAGGAATCATTAGGCTTAGGTTTGTGAAGAAAAAAATGTAGTCCCCATTGTCCTTGAGCTGTACAAATGCATAGAATTCATTTATGTTAACTGAGCTAGGAGTATTTGATGTTTGAACTTTCTGAAAAAACTAGGTCAAGATTTAGGGCCAATGAAATTCTCTTTGGTCTTTGAGAGTTAGATTAAGTTTTTTATATGGTTAGAATCGTGTGATCAAGAGCTATAACTTTCATGTTGCAAGTTTTTGTTTTTAAGTACAAATGTAGGAGATACGAGTTTGAACATTGACGCACGTGTTTGCTTCTGTCTCAAGGACAGGGATGAAGGAAATGGGTTGGGCTTGCTTGCCTTGCTGTTGACACCCCCTGCTTACTCTTTGCACCCCCCTTGGCCCATTGTTTTTATTTTTCATATTTTCCCATTTCTATTTTCATTTTATGACTTTATTTATTTTTCTTGAATATTAAAAAACATCAAAAATATTTTCTTAAATTTTCACATTTTATTTTATTATTTTTAATTATTTTTAGCATAAGAATAGTTATTAAATAAATATATACTTTGATTTTCTTAAATAAATTCATAAATAATACAAAAATATTATATATTTTTATTATTTATACACTTAAATAATATTTTCTCACACTTTTTTTTTAATATTTTGTATATATTATTTTTATTTTCTTTGTACATAAATAAAATGAATAATATATATATATATATATATATATATATATATATATATATATATATATATATATATATATATATATATATATATATATATATATATATATATATATATATATATATATATATATATATATATATATATATATATATATATATATATATATATATATATATATTCCTAAAACAAAAACTAGGGTTTCCACCCTTAATAAAAATAATCATATTTATTTTTCTTATTTTTAGGACATTAAATAATTTATTTTACATACATAAAATAAATACAAAAATATTTTTGCATATTTATATTTAATTACTTATTTAAATATTTACCTATTTATTTATTTTGTACAATGAATTCAATTTGGTTGTAATAGTTGAATTAGGGTTTTATTTTCTTGCAAATATCCCCTTATTCAAATTTGTATCCCCTTCCCCATATCAGTGTTGTAATAGTTGTAGATTTACTTTTATGCATTTTATCGCTTTCAAATATGCCATGATAGCAAAACTAGGGTTTGTATGACAATCAAAAATCAAACAAATAGCATGACTAATACAAGACAAAAATGCATGAAAATGACAACACAATGCACACAAGCACCCCTAGGGTTTCATCCACTTGTTGCCTTAAAAACATGGCCATGGTATGCATGCTAGGTATCTTGGCAAAACAAAAACAAAACAAAAGATCATAGTCCCTCGATGATGCTATCTTGGTTGCCTATACAAAAATGATCTAGTCCCTCAAAAAACTTGCTAAAGATACTTGGCACAATTGCTATCGTGGTCATACGATGACCCACGCCTATCCCGTTTAACATCCAAATACAAGGTTGTTTACCAAATGCAATGGTAAAACAACAATGTCAAAGGGTTAAAAAAGTGTAGGAAAGATATTTGAGTAGGTAGGTAGATGCTCTTAGTTACTTGATCAAACTTGCAAACATCCTTGCTATTTTCAAAAAAACACACAACACAATTTCAAAACATTTCCCAAAATAAACTTTCAAACGTTGAAACATTTTTCAAAAGACAAACACCTTTGTATACATTCAAACAAGAATTATTACAAAGGTTGCCTAGACAAACGCCTCTTTTCAAAATATTTTCAAAACCACACACAAAAGCACCATTTCAAACAATTGAAAAGCAAAAGCAAGTGATCTAAAACAAGTAACTAAGAGCCCATGGAAAACCATGGATGAAAAGGGTGCTAGCACCTTCCCTTTTCATAATCTACCCCCCGAACCCAAGAAAACATCTCAAAGGTCTTTCCTGTGCTTTTTGACCTTTCCTTTGGATAAATAAAAAGTCGGTGGCGACTCTTGCTAAACTGAAACATTTGCGAACGTAAAAACGCAAAACCTCAAGTCAGTTCTCCCACCGCATCATATAACTGGCGACTCTGCTGGGGAGAAATCTATAAGTGGGGTTACCTTAGGGTTTTAGATCACCTTTACATGCTTATCTTGCTTGACTTGATTGCTTTACATTCAGTTCTATTATTTGGGTTTGAATCCTCTACCCGGATTTGGGAAACATTCATAGGTAAATAGAAATACGTTGTGGAAACTGTGCGGGGTATACCGACATGGTTGAAGCAATAGCTATATTAGTGCAACATATTTGTGGGTACCGGTAGCCTTTGAGTTAATCAAAGAGAATACGGGGCCGTTGAGTGATGTCATGAAGCACTAATGGACTTTTAGAACCTTTACTTGACCAACTTGGCCTTTATAGGAGTAGTGAGATGACCGGCTTTGGTGTAGTCCGAAGTTGGTAGATACTCGATACTACACTCATTGAGGGTTGTTTTCTTGGAATATTTCGGTCGCCAGTAAAGTGGCTAAACTGAAACAATGAACACAGAAAACAATTCAGTGATATTGAGCTCCTTAGAACCCGATTACTATTTATAGGACAGGTTGAGCCAACTAAACTTCAAGAGGGTACTTACCTATGAAACCTCATGCAAGCCTGAAACTAGGAACTTGTGTGACTTGTTTGTACATATATACTTGTGTATAACATCATAACATCATGAAGCATCATATGCATCCACTAACCATTTCAAGGATTTGGATCTTCATCTTTGTTCCTGTTTTGTAGGTAATGGAATCACTTCGCAGGAAAACCATCCAAGTCAACCTTGTGAGAATTCCTCCTCAACTCAAGGAGCTTGCTTCCAAGATCCCAGAGAATTATCCCTTCACCGAGAGGCATGGTCGTCTTCTCAACTTAGTCAACACCAACACTAAGGAAGACATGGTGAAAGTTCTCTTCCAGTTCTTTGACCCCCTACACCACTGCTTCACATTTCCTGATTACCAGCTTGTGCCTACTTTGGAGGAATTTTCTCAACTCCTGAGGATTCCTATTCTCCATCAACTACCCTATAACGGTACGGAAAGAGATCCAAAGCCTGAAGATGTTGCTCAAGCCCTACACTTGCAACCATCTGATGTCAAAGGTCATTGGGAAACCAGAAGTGGTATCAAGGGTTTCTTGTCAAAGTTTCTGTTTGAGAAAGCTCAAGAATGTTGGAATTCCTTGGACTTACAAGCTTTTGAGAAGATTGTAGCTCTTATCATCTATGGGTTGGTCTTGTTCCCAAACCCTGACCAACTTATAGATGTGAATGCTGTCAAGATTTTCATGTCCCGGAATCCTGTGCCTACTTTTCTTGGGGATATCCTCCACTCATTTCACACTCGAACAATGAGGAAAAGAGGTGTTCTCATGTGTTGTACTCCTCTTCTAGCAAGGTGGTTTATTTCTCACCTTCCCCAATCAGTCTTGAAGAATGAGCAAGGATTAAAGTGGTCACATCGATTGATGACTCTTACACATTCAGATGTTCATTGGTGTTCTCGATCCAGAGAAAATGTTATCATCATTGATCGTTATGGGGAATTTCCTAATGTCCCTCTACTAGGAATTAGGGGAGGAATTACCTACAACCCCTGATTGGCTGAGACAGTTTGGGTATGCCCGAAGGGATGGCCCATATGACATGCTGATTCCAGACTTGGTTTTTGACTTCGACAACGACGATCAAGGACTTCGACAAAGGTTTATCCGAGCTTGGAGAATGCCCAACAAAGTGGACAGTAAGACCTTGGGACACAAGAAATCCATCCCCCTTGAGCCTTACCTCAAGTCGGTACGAACCCGCGCCCAAAGTCTTATGATGCCTTACCTCTACATTCTACTTGTGATCAAAGAGCCTGTTATGGAAGGAGAGGTTCCATACACCCTCCTACATCCTGACATGCCAACATCACTTGAAGATTTGCAAAGGAGTTGGATACAGCTCAAGGGAGAGCGCGATACGTTTGAAGCCCAATTCTACGCCAGTGAGAAGAAGGTTTTGGAACTTACTCGTCAACTTCACGAAGAGCAGACTCTTAAAACCTACATTACACCAAAAAGGATGCGCAACGTCTTTTTACATTAGAATTTTGTATTATTTTGCCCATGGGGCATTTATGTACTAACAAATTCTATCTTATTAATATGACGTGTGTTCTTTTTGTTTACAACGAATTTGAATTTCTGAATCCTTGAATGCAATACATGAATACATCATTCATCATATGCATAAGCAGGTCTTCACACCAGGTTTCCTTATCTCTTTGCTGTTTATTTCAGCAAGATGGATATAGAGCAGACAATCAAAGACTTACAAGCGCAGAATTCACAGTTCCAACAGCTACTCATGACCTTGGCAAAGGGTCAGGAGGAGCTCAAAACCTTGCTGGAAAAGGAAAAGGAAAAAAAGAAAAAGAAAAGAGTTGGTGTGGATACTTTGGGTAGAAGATTTGAAGGTCAAGCTAGAAGGGTCCTGGATTTCCCCTCAACATCTGATGAAGGGGTAGGAAAGGGTAAAGGAACTGCAGTGCAATCTGAGTCTAAGGAAGAAGAGGAAAAAGAGGATGAAGATTATTCTAAGCAGCAGTACCCACATGCAGACGACAAATACAAGAATCTGGAAGAGTGTCTGGCTGCCATGGAGGTACAAAGAGTGTCTGGGCTGGACTTCAAAGAGTTAAGGTTGGTTGCTGGGATTGTTATTCCCCCTAAGTTCAAGGTTTGTCTTGTCCAAAGATGCACTTGCGGTCTTACGTCAGAAAAATCTAACCTCATTCTTCTGATAAAAAGACCTATGGGTTCATTTCTTCCAGGACAGTCTTTCGGGGATGCAGTTAGATTGGTTCTACCAGCTAGAGAGGTCTGATGTGCACATCTGGGAGGATTTGGCGGCTGCCTTCTACAGACAGTATCAATATAATGCGGATTTAGCACCAACCCGTACTCAATTACAGAGTATGGGCATGGTATCAAATGAAGGTTTCAAAGAGTATGCCCAAAAATGGAGAGACTTGGCTGGACGAGTACAACCACCTCTATCTGAGAGGGAGCTGGTAGATATGTTCTTGGGTACACTGTCAGGCCCCTTTTTTAATCACCTGATTGGAAGTTCGTCTGCGGGGTTCACCGAGTTGATTCTAACTGGTGAGAGAGTTGAAGCCGGAATCAAGAGCGGAAAAATTCAAAAGGATGTGTTTGCTTCCGCTGCCATCAAAAAGACCTTTCCAGCAAAGAAAGAAGTCTCAGCTGTCTACTCCCAAAGAAGTCAAGGAAGAGTTGAGCATCGGCCAGTGGTGGGGGCCGTAATGATTCAGAAGACTGCAGTTGATCAACCTAGAAACAATCAACCCAGAACCAACCAAGCAAGGGTGGAAAGGCCTGCACGGCAGTTCACCCGGATAAATATGACACCTGCTCAGGTACTCCCCCATCTTTTGAAGTTAAACCTTGCAAGTTTGAAAGAGGCACCAAAGAATCCGAACACATCTTCCCCTTACTACCATTCAAATGCCAAGTGTGCTTATCATTCTGACAGCCTGGGGCATGACACCAACAATTGTTGGGCCCTCAAAAATAAGATTTAGGATTTGATAGATGCTAAAGAAGTTGAATTCGACGCCCCTGAAAAGCCTAATATGATCTCTGCTCCAATGCCAAAACATGGTCACAACGCCCATGCGGTTGAAGAAGATCTTTTTGTTGCTGCTGTTGATGATTTGATGACTCCGTTACCGATAATTAAGTTGAATTTGCTGAAGGCTGGGATTTTCCCAGGATGTGAAGAAGATTGCTACCTTTGTTCGTCCTTACCAACCGACTGTCCATTGTTGAAGTTAGGCATCCAACGCCTAATGGATAATCAAGAAATCCTTTTTGAGAAGACTCCTATTACACCGACTCCTGTCAATGATGTTGCGATAATTACCATATCCTCCAATCTTTCCAAGGTATCGAAAAGACCTGTTAAGATTACATCAGATCCGAAGATTGCACCTTTGAAGATAACCATGTCGGGGCCTATCCCGTACAAGTCCAACAAATCAATATCGTGGAACTATGGGGGAGAGATCTTTTACCACGGTGTTAAACAAATTGAATCAACTGAAGAGAGTTCTGATGAAGAGACTTCCGACATTGGAAACATTGCTGGAATGAGTAAAATCACCCGCAGTGGAAGAATTTTCTCTCTGGAGATTGTGCCTCCAAAGGCAATCTTCGGTCCCTCAACCGCTCCTAAGGTTACTCCTGTGCCGATCAACATATCTGCGAGAACTTTAGTTATTGAAGAAGTTTTGACTCATGTGGTTGTCCCCTCTGCTGTTGCTGATGATAGAGGGAAAGGGATCCAAGAAGAGCCCGTCAGAACGAGGGCTCAGCCGTTGATCATCCCTGAAACCTCTCAAAAAGAAATGGAAGAGATTTTGAAAATAATCAAGAAAAGCGATTATAATGTTGTGGAGCAACTGAGGCAAACCCCCTCAAAGATTTCTATGTTGGCCTTGCTGCTTTGTTCAGAAGCTCATGCCAAAGCTTTGATCAGATTCTTGAAAACGGCCCATGTGCCCCAGGGAACCTCCACAGATCAGTTCCAGGAATGTGTAGCTAGCCTAACAGCTGATAACGGTCTAGGATTCTTCGATGCTGATCTAACAATCAAAGGGAGAAAACATAATGACGCTTTGCATGTCTCGGTGGAATACAGAGGGATTACTCTAGCGCACGTTCTGGTAGACACTGGTTCTTTGCTGAACGTCTTACCAAAGAAAGCATTGGATAGGCTAGATTGTGAAGGTCTAACTTTGAAGCCCAACAACATCATTGTTAGAGCCTTTGATGGTTCTAAAAGGATGGTCCACTGGGAGGTGGACATCCCGATTAAAGTGGGAACTGAAACCTTCAACTCCACATTCTATGTCATGGACATCCGTCCCTCCTATTCTTGCTTGTTCGGAAGACCCTGGATTCATCATGCTGGAGCCGTTACTTCTACTCTGCACCAGAAGCTCAAGTACCCTGTCCAGGGGAAAATTGTGATAGTTCACGGTGAAGAGGAATACATGATAAGCCATCTTAATTCTTTCCGTTATGTGGAATTGGATGGTGAATTCATCGAAACCCCCCTTTCAGCATTTTGAGGAGGTAGCTCAGGAGATTGCGGCAACCAAGACAGTGCCTTCTATACCCATAATTACCCGACCTCCGCCTCGGATGTCGTCGCTCAAAGATGCACAGGTTGTGATTGAAGAAGGAGGAAGCACAATCTGGGGGCAGCTTCCCGATTTTCCTTTCAAGTCTGATAAATTCGGCTTGGGTTTCATTGCTTCTGCTCAAAAGGCTGTGCGTCGCTCCCGGGCTAGAGGGCCACCAGTGAAGATCACTCATCATGGAGTCAGTGCTTTGGAGGATGGTGAAGAGGAGAGCAATCTAGAAGACTAGATTTTCCCTACCGTTGAAGGAGGACTATGTGTTGTACCCCAAAATTTTCCCTCTCATATTTCTCAAAACATTGCAAGGAAAATCTCCAAGTGGCTCAAGATTGCTCAAGAGTTAGGCAGTCAAGCTATCTTCTAAGGCAGTCAATCCCAAATTAGGGTTTTGTGTTGCATCAAGATCCTTGAATCCAAATGACCTCAAGTGCTACCCAATGTCCTAATATGCTCTCAATATCATCCATGCCAAATTTCAAGCCTTGCAGAGGAAGTTTGCTCAGTCAATTGCTTAAAGGGTCCAAAAATCGACTATGCTAGGGCAAAAGTCAACTGTGACCTACAAATAGTCAAACTTCAAGATTTTTTGTCAACATTCTCATTTTGAAGGATATTTAATCATTTGATCAAGTTTTGATCATGATTCATCAAGGATTGCTCAAAATTCATCAAGACTCAAAAGTTGCTAAATTAGGGTTTTGCAGGAAAAGTCAACTCAACTTTGACCAAGCATAACTTTCTCATACTTTATGATAAATGACCCATCCAAAGCTAATGTTTAAGAGTATGCAATTTACTACAATCCATTTTCATATCCCAAGATCATAAAATGCACTCACAAGAAGTTATAAATTTGGACATTATAGGTCATTTTTAAAAGTCAACAAAAACACATTTTTTCCAAAGCTTATAACTTGAGCATGGAATATAAAAATGAGATGAGACCAAAAGGGTTGGTTAGAAGACATCTCAAGATTTCTAAAAAGTCCAAGAACACTTCCAAAAGTTCAAAATTGAAGAAGTTATGTATTGTTGAAGTTGGGCATTTTTGCAAAATTGCCAAAAGTCAACTATCCTCAAAACTTCAAAATTTGTCAAATGGGCCCATTCTTTTCCACTTGATTTGGGCTTGCCACATTCCACACGTGTCCTAGATTTAGCCTTGTGTCCATTTATCAAATTTTCTATTTCATTTGATTTTTTATTGAATTATTTCATTTTAAATCAATTTAAATCAAATAAAATCCCAAAACTTGATTACATGAGATATTTTTCTATTTTCAGGACCTAATCATCATCAATGTCATGATCAAATTTGTATCAATCATTCCATGTGCAAAAACATTGGATTTTTGGCAAATTAAGCAAGTTTTCAATGGAGGATCAAATCCAATCTCAAAGCATTGATGTGCAAAGATTCAAGACCAATTTGTTGACCTAACACATTGCAGCATGATGACACACAAATATGTGATATTTCTGGCTTGATATACACCAAATATTTCTCATACTTTAGTTTAAATTAAATTATTTTATAAGTATTATGCAGGTATTTTTCTATTTTTGCAGATATGCACTGAGCCGAACACTTTTGAAGAAATGAAGAAAAAAGGGTGCAAAAAGTAGTAAAAGAGCCTGAGGAAAAGCAACCAGTCCAAAAGCCCATTACAAGTGTGAGCATGTGGCCCACAAGCATTAACGCCCTGACGACCGTCAAGAGGACGTGACAAACGTCACGCTCCTTGAAGACCAAGTGACGATAGTCACTTGCGTGTGACGAACGTCACAGCTTACAACTCCACTTTTTCCTCATCCAACAGACAAAAACACGCTCAAAGCACAATCCAACGAGTCCCTACATTCTCTCACCCACTCAGTCAAAGGAGAAACGAACGTGACAAGTTAATGGACCTATTATTTCTCAAAGGAAGAATTCAACTGTTCCTACATTTTCGAAAGCAAGGAATCAAGCAAGCACTATAAATAGAGCAAGAGACCACAGTAGAAAGGGTTCTTCTTTTTTTGGCGAGAAAGTTTAGAGATTTCCTTAAGCAAATATTATTTTAAGCATTATTATTTTCAGCATTATTTCTTTTCAGCATTTTTTCTTTTCCGAGTTATTTCTTTCCAGCATTATTTTCCCAGCATTATTTTCTTCTGTACGGTTAAAAATATTCTCCGATCGAAGCAAAGCTTACAATTTATGCAGGAGTGCTTCTATCTTCAGAGTTATTACCAGGTTTATGTTTACAAATTCTTATTGCTTATTAATTAATATAATTATGTTTATTTGTATCTGTCCTTTATATTATTCTGCGATTTGGTTTAATATTATGTCAGGCTAGAAATCTTATATCGGTATGTAAAGTCAATCAACCGAGGGAACGAGTAACTTAGTCGGGACTATTTTTACTACGAAACTTTCTTTTCTGGCATAAGTTACTATTTTTCAAATCATTAAATTGTTTTGTTACGGAAGTAAAAAACAGATAGAGGTTAGGGTCAACAAAGCGGAAGTTTGAGATCTTTTAACTGGACAATAGTAATTAGGCATTGGCTTAAAATACAGCGGAAGCACTTTAAAGTTAATTAAGATTTTGTTTAGTTTCCAAAAAGTGTTTTTAACTCCTGCGGGATGGCGGAAGCGTATGTTAGGACTTAACTGCATAGCCTAGATCAACAAAACGACAGTGTGAGACGAGGGTTTTTAAACTAGATAGGTTTTACTAAAAACTATTTTGAAAATATAAAGACGCCCGACAGGTCGCTAGTTCCCGAGGTAAGACTAATGCATACTGGTAATTTAGTTCATTGATTATTAAAATACAACTTAATTTAGTGATTAGTTTCCCTACAACCCAAATCAAATATTCATTAGCTTTAGATTTACATAGTAACAATAGAAAACGGTAGATCGATTCATCAGTCTCTGTGGTTTGATATCTTTTAAAACTACTCGACAAGACTGTGCACTTGCAGTCCGAATCATTGGATACATAAGTACAAATCCCACGATCAAGTTTTTGGCGCCGTTGCCGGGGACTGATTTAAGTCGATATCACTACTCTTTTGTTACGCAGTAGAGACTAGAGCAAAAACTTCTTTCTTTCTTTTCTATCTCTATTTCTTTTCTTTTCTTTTCTAATTTTGTATGCCAAACACTCGTTCGCAAGACGAGCCGTTATACATACAAATCAACGATATTGAGCGTTATCTAAGGCTTAGACGCTGCATTCAAGAGTACCATCTCTTGCATAACACTCAACCTCGTCAATCACTCGAACCTCCTATTTCTCCACCAACCGAAGAAATGGCTGCAAATCCTACTCCGCGCCCACTTAAATCATATGCCATACCCTCACAAGATGAACCACATAATATCATTGCTTCCCCTCCGATCGAGGCTAACAACTTTGAACAGAAACCCTCTTTGCTATCCACTGTGCAACAAAACCAGTTCTCTGGTGGGTCGATGGAAGACCCTAATCTTCATCTATCAATATTTCTACAGTACGCGGATACAATCAAGAACAATGGGGTCAGTCAAGAAGCAATAAGACTTCATCTTTTCCCTTTCTCTCTAAGAGACAGAGCAAGAGCTTGGCTCCAATCTCTACCCGCAAACTCAGTCACTACATGGGACGAGCTGAAGAAAGTTTTTCTTGCGAGATATTTTCCACCAAGCAAAACAGCTATGCTAAGATCTCAGATAAGCGATTTTAGACAAAAGGAGAACGAATCCCTTTTCGATGCTTGGGAAAGATACAAAGATCTGATGAGACTATGCCCACATCATGGCCTGGAAGAATGGTTGATTATCCACACCTTCTATAATGGTCTCCTCTACAATACAAGATTAACAATAGACGCTGCCGCAGGTTGTGCACTTATGGACAAATCCTACACCGCTGCCTATGCTCTAATTGAAAGTATGGCCCAAAACCACTATCAGTGGGAAAGTGAAAGAGGATACACAGACAAAGGTACTACAGAGAAAGCACCGACAAAAGGAGGAACGTATGAGATAAGCGACCTAGACAGTGTCCATGCTAAGGTAGATGCCTTCACCCTAAAGATTGATAATTTGACCGCAATACCTCCAGCCACCGTGGCTGCTATAACTCCCAATTGCGAAATATGCGGAGTACCTGGACATCTAGTCACAGAATGTAAGATCTTGGCAGGAACTCCAGCTGACCAAGTGAATTATGCTCAAGGAAACCCTTACTCAAACACGTACAACCCTGGATGGAAAAATCACCCAAATTTCTCATATAAAAACCTCAATTCATTGTATGCTCCAAACCAAGCACCTGCCATACCACCTGGATATCAGAAAGCTCCTGCAAATGCTCCTAGTGCACCTAAAAAATCAAACTTAGAACTGATGATGGAGAACTTCATAGCTACTCAAGCGCAAACAAATAAAGACGTCCAAAATCAAAACATACACACTAATGAGCATATAAAACAATTAGCAAACAAAATAGATGCTTTGGCCACCCACAATAAAATGTTAGAAACCCAAATATCTCAAGTGGCTCAACAACAAGCACCTACAGCTGCACCGGCCGATACGTTTCCCGGTCAACCACAACCTAACCCAAAGGGGCATGCTCATGCCATCATATTAAGAAGTGGAACCGAGTTAGATGGACCGCCTGACCCAAGACTATCAAATCAAAGTATGTATCAAAAGGCTGAAACGTCAACTGAGAAGGAGAATCAACCAGAGAAACCAGAGGTAGACGAAGAAGATGAAGGAGGAGAGGCCAAAGAAAAAGAAAAACCCTATGTGCCTCCACCGCCTTATAAACCCCAAATCCCTTTTCCTGGTAGATTAGCCAAACCCAAGAACGTAGGGCAACTTAAAAAATTTGTAGAACTTCTGAAACAACTCAATATAACAATTCCTTTCACAGAAGTTATAACTCAAATGCCCTCCTATGTCAAATTCCTCAAGGAAATCTTATCTAACAAGAAAAAGCTAGAAGATAACGAAACGGTAATGCTTACAACAGAATGTAGCGCGATTATCCAGAACAAGATGCCTCCTAAGCTGAAAGACCCCAGAAGTTCTCTATACCATGCCATATAGGTAAGTTTGTCATAGACAAAGCCCTATGTGATCTAGGCGCTAGTATTAGCGTTATGCCTTTATCCATATGCAACAAACTGGAATTAGAAGAACTAAGACCAACAAAGGTGTCAGTTCAATTAGCGAATCGCTCCGTTAAATACCCAGTAGGAATCTTAGAAAATGTTCCTGTACGAATAGGCCAATTCTACATCCCTACAGATTTCATAATCATGGACATTAGAGAAGAAGAAAGCACACCTATCATCTTAGGAAGACCATTCTTAGCCACAGCTGGAGCTATCATAGATGTAAAAAAGGGCAAACTAACCTTTGAAGAGGTGAAGAGAAAGTTGAGTTTATTCTAACACAATTCTTACAAGTGCCCGCCATAGATGACACATGTTATCTGGTGGACATCGTTGACGAATGCGTAAGAGAAATTGAATGGGAACCAATACCTTGTTCCGAAACCATGAAGATTCCCACACCTCTTATATTCGAAGATAACGAATGGTGTCCTGAATACCGAGACGACAATCTGAGTGAATGCTTAGCTCTGACACCCGATCACATGCCTTGTCCAAGAAAACCAACATTGGATCTTAAGCCATTACCTAAGACCCTCAGATATGAATTCCTTGACACCGAGTTAAAGCGACCTGTAATTGTCAACGCGGACTTAGGTCAACATGAAACAGACAAATTATTACAAGTCTTAAGAAAATATCCCTCCGCCTTAGGATACAACATTACAGATCTCAAAGGAATAAGCCCTTCCATATGCATGCATCGTATTATGTTGGAGAACGACTGCAAATCTTCTAGAGAACATCAACGAAGAATTAACCCAATATGGAGCACCGTAGTTAAGGATGAAGTTAAAAAACTCTTGAACGCTGGAATCATATACCCCATCTCCGATAGTCAATGGGTAAGCCCAGTCCACTGTGTACCAAAGAAAGGTGGTATAACGGTAACAACAAACAAAGCAGGCGAAGCTGTAGCGGAACGAACTATAAGTGGAGCTAGAATGTGTATTGACTATAGGAAGCTAAACAAGGCCACCCGAAAGGACCATTTCCCTCTACCATTCATCGATCAAATGCTTGAACGACTAGCTAAGCACTCACATTATTGTTATCTAGACGGCTACTCCGGATTCTTTCAAATCCCTATTCACCCCGATGACCAAGAGAAAACAACATTCACATGTCCTTATGGAACATTCGCCTACCGACGAATGTCGTTTGGGTTATGTAATGCTCTCGCCACGTTTCAGAGATGCATGGTGGCAATATTTTCTTATTTCATAGACAACATCATGGAGGTCTTTATGGATGACTTCTTTGTATGTGGAGAGAGTTTTGAAGATTGTCTGGTGAATTTGGAGAAAGTTTTGGAGAGATGCGTAAAAGTTAACCTCGTTCTGAATTGGGAAAAATGCCACTTTATGGTCAAACAAGGAATCGTACTAGGACACGTTGTGTCCAAAAAGGGGATTGAAGTCGATAAAGCTAAGATCAAAGTCATAGAAAACTTGCAACCCCCTAAAACAGTAAGAGAAATACGCAGTTTCTTAGGACACGCCGGTTTCTACCGACGATTCATCAAAGATTTCTCACAAATATCAAAACCTCTAACCACCCTCCTTATGAAAGACGTTGAATTTGATTTTGATGACAAATGCCTAAAGGCATTTAACCAACTAAAAACAGCCCTTGTATCCGCACCAATCATGCAACCACCCGATTGGAGACTTCCATTTGAAATCATGTGTGATGCAAGTGATTACGCCGTAGGTGCAGTCCTGAGACAACGAAGAGATAAGAAGCTTCATGCGATATATTATGCTAGCAGAACCTTGGACCCTGCACAGATGAATTATGCAACAACGGAAAAATAACTTTTAGCCGTAGTCTTCGCACTAGACAAATTTCGCTCCTACCTCGTAGGCGCAAAAATAATCATCTATACAAACCACGCGGCTATTAGATATCTCTTAACCAAGCAAGACTCAAAGCCGATACTTTTGAGATGGATTCTGCTTCTACAAGAGTTCGATCTAGAAATTAAAGACAAAAAAGGCACCGAAAACGTAGTAGCCGACCATTTATCTCGAATGGAACAGCTGACACCAGAAGAAGTACCTATTAACGATGACTTCCTGTATGAACGTCTGATGGCTCAGATGGACGTAGGAGAAGCCAGAAAAGAACCGCCTGAATCAAATCCAAATCAACTGCTCTTAGGACTTGACATGCAAGCTGCTAACCGCGACTCACGAGAACCACAAGACCAAATAAATAATGCTATACAAGAAGCCGTGGTCTTTATCCAAACCATACCATGGTATGCGGACATAGCAAATTACTTAGCTGCCAAAATCCTACCCCCTGATATGATTTATCAACAGAAGAAGAAATTCTTTCACGATTTGAAACATTACTTTTAGGATGAACCTTTATTATTTAAGAGGAGTGCAGACGGTATTTTCCGAAGATGCGTCCCGGAAAACGAAATAGAAAGCATTATTTCTCATTGTCATGATGCTCCTTACGGAGGTCATGCAAACACATCAAAGACCTACGCCAAAATTTTGCAGTCTGGCTTCTACTGCCCAAATTTGTGGAAAGATATGCACATAGCCATCCTAAACTGCGACCGATGCCAACGTACCAGAAATATATCCAGACACGATGAGATGCCTCAGACTGGCATCCTACAAGTGGAAGTCTTTGATGTATGGGGAATCGACTTCATGGGACCATTTCCATCCTCCTTCGGAAACAAATATATACTCGTGGTTGTAGATTACGTTTCAAAATGGATTGAAGCAATAGCTTCTCCAACAAATGATACTAGAGTCGTGATTAAACTCTTCAAAACCATCATATTCCCAAGGTTTGGTATACCCAAACAAGTTATTAGCGATGGAGGCTCCCACTTTATATCACGAATCTTTGATAAACTCCTAACCAAATATGGGGTGAGGCACCGCGTCGCAACACCATACCACCCCCAAACAAGCTGACAGGTGGAAGTCTCAAATCGAGAAATAAAACAAATACTGGAAAAAATTGTTGCCACCTCAAGAAAGGATTGGTCGGCTAAGTTACCTGACGCATTATGGGCCTACAGAACGGCATTCAAGACACCGATAGGTACAACACCCTTTAAACTCATATATGGAAAACCATGCCACCTGCCAGTGGAAATTGAACACAAAGCTTACTGGGCGATTAAAACTCTGAACCTAAGCTACATTGCGGTAGGAGAGAAAAGGATCCTCGACATAAATGAATTAGAAGAACTAAGATTAGATGCATATGAAAATGCAAGGATCTATAAGGAAAGGACGAAAAAATGGCATGATAAACGTATCTCAAGGAAAGAATTCAATGAAGGAGATGTCGTACTCCTATTCAACTCTCGTCTGAAACCGTTCCCTGGAAAACTCCATTCACGATGGTCTGGATCATTCGAAGTAACCAAAGTTTTCCCCAGTGGTGCCATAGAAATCAAAGGAAAATCCATGAATCCATTCTTAGTGAACGGCCAACGCCTAAAGCATTATTACTGCGTCGGAAATAAGGATTACACCGCGAGCTTAACGCTATTAAAGTTACCGCACCAACTTGAAAACTAATTCACGTCAAACAACTTTGTCAAGCTAACGACATTAAACAAGCGCTGTATGGGAGGCAACCCACAATTTTTTTAAATTTTTTATTTTATTTATTATTTCTCAAATATCTTTATCTTTTATTTTTATTTTTATTTTTTTTCATTTCTGCATTCTGCTTTTTACTTTCAGATTTTCTCCTTTTCTTTCTTTCTCCCACAACATATTTTACTTATTTGCATTTTTATTTTCCAAATTTTAGTACCGATTCACAGGAACCTACAAGCTATAATTCATGGATACTATCATTTTTGCCTCGGAGACTCAGCAAAGACGATATGAGATTCTGGCTCAGCGCCAGATGAGTATGACCACATATGTGCATGATCCCACCTTGACAGCCTTAGGAATCAGGGAAAGTGTCTATTTCATGTTTAACCAGATAGGATGGGAGGGGTTCCTAGCCCATAAACACCCTACACACCAACGCCTTACCATGGAGTTCTTGAGCTCCCTTATCTATAAACCCACACAAGGCTTAGGGCGTAGTAGAGGTCAGATGTCCTTTAGATTGTTCGGTTTCACCCACCAGTTTACAGTTTGCAGTCTAGCTCAACTGCTAGGATTCCCTAGCTCTTTAGACGCCCACATGGAAACCCAGGCGGATGAGTACCTCAACTTTGAGCTTAATCACTTTTAGAGAGACATAGCGGGCCAGTATCCCAAGGATCCCGACCACCTTGATGCCACCGAGATTCATAACCCGGCTATTAGGTATTTCCATCACATTTTAGCTTTCACATTTTTTGGAAAACCTATTAATCAACTCTCGGTTTCTAGGGATGAGCTGTTTATCATTTACTGTGCTTTTCAGACCAGACCAGTCATTGGCGCATCATTCATGATAGCCAACATGTCAGCCATAGCTCAGTGTACCCATGACCCCATCTGTGTCAGCGGGCTAGTCACTATGATAGCCGAGGCCCTATCCCTATGGTCATCTCTGTCGCGCCTTACACCGTACGCCAGATTTTATACCATGGACATCCCTTTTTGCTTTAACATTTCTTTGATTGGTAACCTCAGCCCACCTCACTTTCAGCTGCTTGTCCAACGTAACCCTGTCTATTGCTTCGAATTGCCTAGCCCCGAGCATACCAGTGTCTATACCAAGACAAATTGGCTATATCCCCTAGAGAAGACAGCCGAACACGACCCTGAGAGGGAGGAGAGCGACCCATCTACACCCACAGGTTACCACGATTATACACCTTTGGATTATCCTACACTACCCCTTGTTCCTACAGCTGATGACATACCCATGCCTGATCATGCACATACGATCAAGACTCTGCAGACAGATGTTACCACACTCCACGGAGAGCTCGACACTGTTAAAGAAAATGTCAGCACACTTCGGCGTGACTTCTTTCATTTCATGGACGTTGTCATGGAGCAGTTTGACCACATTTATCAGCATCTACACGCTTCTGCACCACCTCCCGGAGGCCCTCATGCTTGATAGTTTTTCTGTACTGCCCCACTGAGGACACTGTTTGTTCTTAGTATGGGGGGGGGGGGGGGGGGGGGTTCATTGTTTTTAATTATTATTCTCAAACTCATTATGGTTTTAATTATTTTCGAATAATATATTTCTTTTCGGTCCTAAAAATTTCATTCATATCCATTTTATTTATTTCTATTTACAAAGTATGCATTCATTTTTTGCAATTTCTGTTATTATTTTCATTTGTTCTTAATTTCTATTATAATTATCATGTTTTATTTTATTTTTCGTTACCATTATCATGTGCTATTTTATTTTCGTTACCATCTTTATTTGCTTCATATTTACCATATCATTTTTCCAACTATACAATATGCCACCGATCCCTTGCAATACACTTCTCAAAAATTGAAATTAATTAATTAATTACTTTAGTGGAGCATGCATTCAAAGCAGTCAAACCAACATAACCTGACCCTGACGAACGTCAGAGTGCATGTGATGAACGTCAGGGAGTGTCTTTGACTCTGACGAGCGTCAGAGGGAACGTGACGGGCGGCAGACATTGCCCCCCACGCCTTTCAAAACCGTGACATTGAACAACATTGAAGAAGGAAAAATTTGTTATAAAATCCCACCACCCCATTTACTCCACTCACCCATCACTTCCATAACCTCCCAAATTTCAAAAATTCTCCCATAAACACCATTAAATTTCTTACTCCACACAACCATCTATATAAACCCTCCCCTTCCATCCTTAGTTTCATCACTACCACTTCCTTTCCATCTCTCTACTACATATACATTTTTCTTCTTTCTATCAAGTTCAATACTCATGGCCAACCAACCCGAACCCGACATGTGACATCTCGTGCTCCGACAAGGAGAAGCCGGTGAGCTTCAAAAAGAGAAGTACATAAAATTCCATCACCGAGGGCTAACACCCACACGGTTCGGCGGTAACACTTGCTTACAAGAATTAGGCCTGCTACCTCATATGGAAGGCTTGCTGAATAAAGCTGGCCTAAGCTTTATTAGCACGATGAACACGCCAACTTACGAAGCTCTCACGTTGGAATTCTTGAGTTCCTACGCATATCACACCCGAGAAGATGCAGACGTACACCTAATGGGAGCCGCTCATTTTCGGATGTTCAACCGAGAGTACCAACTCAACCATGAGATTTTGAGCGACATATTTCATTTTCCTCGAGGGAATAATGTGCAATACCGCATACCCCATAAATTGGATTGGAATGGAAGTGCATACGCACTATGGGAGAGAATAACCGGCGAACCAAATGTCACACCAGAAGCACGATACGCCTCTCACATCCACAACCCGAACATCCGCTTCTTAGACCGTGTTATGGCAAACACCATATTCGGAAGAGCAAAACAACAACAAGGTAAACACTAAAGAATTATATGCTCTCCACTGTACCTTTTCGCAAAACATCTGTCTCAATCCCGTAACTTTAATGATGGCCCATATTCAAAACCTCGTTGCAAGAGAAGGGACCACACCTTTTTGCATCGGAGGCATCGTCACCGCCATCGCAGTTCACTTGAACTGGGGGGAAAGGATCCAACTCCTACCTCCGCTGCCAGTAGTTTTTATGGACATTGATAACTGTAGAGCTGGCCGCCTTATTAAAGTACGAGAAGCTGGAGGATACTATCTCATGGTTAAGAATGCAAGAGTTCGCAGTGTGATCATGCCAAATCATAATCGTACTTACTTGGGTAATCCGGATAACTGGCTTTACAACCTGAACGCCCCTGAACCCGGAGAAAATGTGCAAGGAAATCAAGGTCAGGCTAACAACGCTGCCTTTGACGAAATCGAAGAAGAATTAGAGCAGCAAGAGCCTCAACAACAGCAAGCCAACAATCCCGCCACTATCGATGCAATATATGCCGCGATAATGCAACAAAACCAGTTGTCCACTCAACGCCACCAGAGTATCGAGACGCGCCAAATCGAGATGATGACTCTCATGTAACAAATGCAGAGAGAACAAAATGACTACGCTCGCAGGCACGATCAAAGTATGCTGGAATTCACCACAGGAATAACGGCGGATATGCGAGCCTTAACACTCCGTGTTGACGACTTGCATAATATCATATCCCAAAGAGATGGCGGCGAATCTTCCAGACATGGCGGGCAAGCACGTCGAAGAGCAAGGACACGTGGCCGATACCAAAGACAAGAGGAGGAAGAATGATTATGTTATTATCTTTCCCCTTTCCCGCTTCTTTCAATACATTGAGGACAATGTATGATTCAAGTATGGGGGAGGAAGTATTTCCCTTTTTCTAGTAATTTTTATCTTTCTTTGTAATTTCCCTTCTGTTATCTTAAATTCAATAAATAAATAAAAATTTCAAGTCATCTAGTGCAGCAATTTGTGTTGTCCTTTTAGACTCCCCTCTCTTTTTGAGCCCATAAATTTTTTTTTCACTCGACAAGTAAATAGACTGCAAAAATCTTCAATCATCAGGAATTGGGGCGAGATTAAGCGAAATTTCTACCGTTTAGACACTCTACAACCCCAGAGTATGATAGATCAGTTCAAGTACCCGTTGTTTCCAACACCTTGAGTTTAGTCTTTATAGTAACCTTGAGTAGTTTATATTAGCAGTCAGCACCGTCTTAAACACAAACTACGCAGGAATTCGATGAATATAAGTGGATGATAGAATATTTCAGCAAAATGTTGCAAGGAAAAACACTGATTAAATTGGATGATCCTCACCCGATCTCCTAATCCAAAGGATGTAAACCTTACAAAGTAACATGAAAATTCATTTGATGGATGGTTCAGGAGCATCTGGTACTGAACTCGGTAGGGCAGATTATGCTTTGATCCCCCGCATCCAACATTTGAATTAAAGGTTGCCACATTAATGTGCCAGAAACCTCTAAAAGTTTAAAGGGATAATAACCACTAACCGACTGTTCTGCTATGTGCGTGTGAAGATAAAGGGCTTAATGTGATTGCGCTAGAATGAAAAAGGCAAAACAAGACAAATACTTGGGGTAGACTATGATAGGACCTGTAACTAGTTTACGTAAAATGGGATTGTCTAGCGTCGCCGACGTAGTTATGGAGCACGAATCAAACCACCGATTTTCTGACAAAAACACAACGCAGCTATGTATCAGTCGATCCGAGTCATAACCATGTTTAGAAAAACATCATACTTGGCATTTGCTTGAGGACAAGCAAATTCTAAGTATGGGGGAGTTTGATGACACACAAATATGTGATATTTCTGGCTTGATATACACCAAATATTTCTCATACTTTAGTTTAAATTAAATTATTTTATAAGTATTATGCAGGTATTTTTCTATTTTTGCAGATATGCACTGAGGCGAACACTTTTGAAGAAATGAAGAAAAAAGGGTGCAAAAAGTAGTAAAAGAGCCTGAGGAGAAGCAACCAGCCCAAAAGCCCATTACAAGTGTGAGCACGTGGCCCACAAGCATTAACGCCCTGACGACCGTCAAGAGGACGTGACGAACGTCACGCTCCTTAAAGACCAAGTGACGATAGTCACTTGCGTGTGACGAACGTTACAGCTTACAACTCCACTTTTTCCTCATCCAACGGACAGAAACACGTTCAAAGCACAATCCAACGAGTCCCTACATTCTCTCACCCACTCAGTCAAAGGAGAAACGAACGTGACAAGTTAATGGCCCTATTATTTCTCAAAGGAAGAATTCAACTGTTCCTACATTTTCGAAAGCAAGGAATCAAGCAAGCACTATAAATAGAGCAAGAGACCACAGTAGAAAGGGTTCTTCTTTTTTTGGCGAGAAAGTTTAGAGATTTCCTTAAGCAAATATTATTTTCAGCATTATTATTTTCAGCATTATTTCTTTTCAGCATTTTTTCTTTTCCGAGTTATTTCTTTCCAACATTATTTTCCCAGCATTATTTTCTTCTGTACGGTTAAAAATATTCTCCGATCGAAGCAAAGCTTACAATTTGTGCAAGAGTGCTTCTATCTTCAGAGTTATTACCAGGTTTATGTTTACGAATTCTTATTGCTTATTAATTAATATAATTATGTTTATTTGTATCTGTCCTTTATATTATTCTGCGATTTGGTTTAATATTATGTCAGGCTAGAAATCTTATACCGGTATGTAAAGTCAATCAATCGAGGGAACGAGTAACTTAGTCGGGACTATTTTTACTATGAAACTTTCTTTTCTGGCCTAAGTTACTATTTTTCAAATCATTAAATTGTTTTGTTACGGAAGTAAAAAACAGATAGAGGTTAGGGTCAACAAAGCGGAAGTTTGAGATCTTTTAACTGGACAGTAGTAATTAGGCATTGGCTTAAAATACAGCGGAAGCACTTTAAAGTTAATTAAGATTTTGTTTAGTTTCCAAAAAGTGTTTTTAACTCCTGCGGGATGGCGGAAGCGTACGTTAGGACTTAACTGCATAGCCTAGATCAACAAAACGACAGTGTGAGATGAGGGTTTTTAAACTAGATAGGTTTTACTGAAAACTGTTTTGAAAATATAAAGACGCCCGACAGGTCGCTAGTTCCCGAGGTAAGACTAATGCATACTGGTAATTTAGTTCATTGATTATTAAAATACAACTTAATTTAGTGATTAGTTTCCCTACAACCCAAATCAAATATTCATTAGCTTTAGATTTACATAGTAACAATAGAAAATAGTAGATCGATTCATCAGTCTCTGTGGTTCGATATCTTTTAAAACTACTCGACAAGACTGTGCACTTGCAGTCCGAATCATTGGATACATAAGTACAAATCCCATGATCACATCATACATATACAATCCAAGGCACACAAATTTGGGACCTAGAGGCTACAAGAACACCAAGAACCAAACTTGGAAATTTGAAAAAAAAGTGTGAAACTGAAATCATCATTGGAGGAAAATTTAGAAGCAAAACTCCACGCTAATCAATTGCTGGACCATCCCTGGGTCAGAACCAACCGCTAGCAAGCTCTCATACACCCTCAAACGCACTGTAAGTGACACGCGGCTCCCTCTGAATTTGATTTCGTGTTTCAAAATCTATGCATCGTTACAAGAAACTAATGGTATATTTGCAATCACTAGATAATTTCCAAGCTTTCCATATTATTTGATTGTGTTTATCTGCTCTGTGGTGCAAAACACCATTGTAGGGTTTCCTAGGTCTTTTTTAGGGGTTTTTGTTACAGGTAAAATTAGACCTATTGATGGACATAGGCATGACCGGAGGGGAAAGACAAGCACAACCATGGCCTTGGATGGAGTTTATATGGCCTGAGATGGGTTTTTGAAACGACCTACACTTTTAGCTGCGGATCTAAATCCGCAGGTAATTTATGTGCAAACCTGAGGGCAGGGACGACAACGTGTCCCCATCTGGTTGCTCCGTTCAAATATTTGTGCGCTTCTTTTTTAATTTTGGCATATTAACATGTTTTCCAATATTATGTTTTATTCTTAACACATTAACAAATGAAGCGCATTGGCCTAGTGGAAAGAGGAGTTGGCAGTCACGTACAGGACCTGGGTTCGAATCTCAGGTCCCCCCATATGCTTTGTATTATTTTTCTTCAGGTATTCCAGCGCGCTTCAGGAGTTGTAGCCTATCATGCTCCCTCACTCAATCAAGCGCCAGATGGCCCAAGGCCAAATCTGGTGGTCCAGATGGGACGTCCACCATGCTACCAAGTCAAGGTGCCACATGGAATCAAGAAAAGTCAGCCAGGCGAGCTTGTGATAAGCCTTGAATTTGCCATTCTCACCCCCCTAATCAGGCCCAAACCCTAACTCTTTCTCTTTTATTATTTATTTCTTCTAATTATTTATTGTTATTATATTTAATTATTAACCAACCAATCAAATCTTTTTTCTTCATAAAATTAAAAACCAAAAAATATATTTTGTTTATTAAATTAAATTTCAGTATTTTATTTTTGTTAATAAATATTAATTTAATTAATTTAGTTTTAATTAGGAATAACTTTTAATATATTTTGCAATAATTAAAATTAACTTAGACAATTAGGTTTTATTAACTTTGATCAAATTTATTTTTATTTCTTTAAATACCAAAAACCCAAAAATATTTTTATTAATTAATTTATTTATTAACTTAATAATTAACTTAGTTTAATTCCTTTTTAATTCAAAATAACCAAAAAAATCTTTTCTTTAATTAAAGGGTCAAAACCCTAAAAACTTACGCCCGATTTAATTTCCCACACGCGTTCCATTTTATTCAATATTGTATCTGTTTCCTGGAATGTAATAGTTTAATAGGACTTTACTATTTTTACCGCTTTGTTTATTTTCCGCATTTTAATTTCAAGGGTTGCTTTTGGCGATGTAAATACCCGATGCCTTGTAATAGTTAGTTTAATTTCCGCAATTAAATTTCTGCAACTTATAAACTGTTAGATGTTTGATAAATGCATGACAAGATCGAATGTTTAACTTAAAATCAACATAGATAACCATTGACATGTACAAAGACAAAATTAACTGAAAACAACACACTCGCACATACGCACTCTTAGGGTACACCTTACTTGCTTGCCTTTGTAATGCGGTTATTAAGTATAGGAAGTTTTAGAGGTCGCCCTCTTGTCCAAAGATCATAGTTGCCTCGAAACGGTTGCCTCGGAAAAATGATCTAAGACATTAGGGTTACCGCTAAGGCGTCCTAACATTGCTTTGGTGACTGCACGTCCCTTAATCGAATTGACCCTTTAAAACTCCAACGACGGTGCTACCTACTCATCAATAGTGGGATAGCATTGTCTAAAGGAAGATAGCATAGAACGATTCCTTTTTCGAGTAGGTAGATGGTTCTTAAGTACTTTCTCTTTCAAAAAACAAAAACTTTTCACACTTACACCTTTCAAACAAAAACTCTTTCAAACCCACAAACACAAAGAAAAGCAATTTTGAAAACAATATGAGCAAGTACCTAAGAGCCCGTGGATAACCATGGATAGAAAGGGTGCTAACACCTTCCCTTTCTATAATCTACCCCCCGGACCCGAGAAATATCTCGAAAAAAGGAATTTTTTTGTGCTTTTTTCCTTTCCTAGTTGGATAAAATAAAAGACGGTGGCGACTCTTGCTTACCATGACATTTTGTGAAAACAAACGCAAAACGCGAACCAGCATTCCAAAAAACAGTCAGTTCTCTCCCACCGTATCACAGAACTGGCGACTCTGCTGGGGACGCTTAATAAGTAGGGTGTACCTTAGGATTAGATCATTGTGTTTTCAATTGTTTGCTTTGTATGCTTTATATTTGTGGGCTTGAATCAGAGTTACTATAGATCCTAACCCGGATCTGGGGGATACCCTTTAGGTAAGTAGCAATAAACTGTGAGGGAACTGTACGACGTAGACCGGTACGGTTGAAGCAGTAGCTACGTTGGTGTGGCACTTTAGTTTGTACCGATATCCCTTGTGTTGGAACGAGGAGAATATGGGTCTTCTAAGGGGTCATTAAGCACCAACTGACCTTAGAACCTTTAAATTGACCAACTTGGCCAAAGAACAGTAGCAGTATGCTACACTCATTGAGACTAAACTCTCGCGATGATTTCGGCCACAAGAAAAGGTTGCTAAACTGGAATTATGACCAATTGAGGGTAGTCAGTGATATTGAGATCCTCTAAAACCCAGTTACTATTTTTAGGACATGTTTAAAGTAACTGAACTGAAAGAGGGTAGTACCTAAGCTCCTTGCCAGCCTGAAATCTAAGGGCTCTCTGTGTGACTTGTGTGCCTTTATCGTGTTTGATGTTTGTGGATACTTGTGATGTGCTTTCTATTATGACATCATGACATCATAACATTGCATACATCTTGCATTGGACTAACCTATTTCAAAGACAGGATGGATTCATCTATGTTCTGTTTTACAGGTCATGATGCCCATGCATAGGAATACCATCCGGATCAACTTTGTCCAGGTTCCCGCCATGCTTAAAGAATTGATTGTAAAGATGCCTGATACTACCTCCTTCATCAGAAGACATGGGTATCTTCTCAGTTTGGTCACCTCCAAATTGGACGAGCAGATGTTGAGTGTCCTGGTCCAGTTCTATGATCCGCTGTACCATTACTTTACTTTTCAAGACTACCAGTTGGTTCCCACCCTATAAGATTTCTCTGATCTGCTCGGTATCTCTATTCTGGAGCAGACCCCGTTTACTGGTTGGGAGAAGATCCTTAGGCCAGAAGAGATTGCTTTAGCCCTTCATATGACAAAGGATGAGGTAATGGCTAATTGGGAGACTAGAAGTGGAGCAAAGGGCTTTCTGACTAAGTTTTTGGTTGGTAAGACTAATTATTTATGGGATAGTCTAGACTTCAAGGCATTCGAAGATATTCTGGCTCTTCTGATATATGGCTTGGTATTGTTTCCGAATCCTGACTCTTTTATTGATGTGGATGCGGTGAAAATCTTCATCTCTCGTAATCCTGTACCCACTCTCTTAGGTGACATTCTTCATCAGCTTTATGCTCGTAGTGCCCGTAAGCGGGGAACCTTGATGTGTTGTGCTCCATTATTGGCGAGGTGGTTTATTTCGCACCTCCCCAAATCAGTGCTGAAGAACAAAGAAGGCATGGGTTGGGCTTATAGGGTTATATCTCTCTCTCATAATGACATCATCTGGACTATCAAGGGTATGGATGAGGTGGCTATTATTGATCGATGTGGGGAGTACCCCAATGTTCCACTAATAGGAACCCATAGAGGAATTTCTTATAATCCATGCTTGGCCTTACGTCAGTTTGGGTGTGCTAGGAAGGAAGGACCTCGTGAGCTGCTAATGCCTAGTATCATCTTTGATTTTCAAGGGGATAATGACGAGCAACGCCGCAGATTCATAAGGGCTTGGGATAGAGTTCACAGATCTGATCCACATGAGCTGGGTCCAAAGACTTCTCTTCCGATGGAGCCATATCTCATATGGGTCTGTATCCGTGCCCAAAAGCTGGGTATGCCATATGAAGTCGTCCTGCCTATCATTATTGAAGTTGCTAATGAAGAAGGGGTTCTTCTGACTATCCTCCATCCTCATATGCCCACTGACATTGGGGCACTGAAAAGGTCTTGGATGCAGCTAAGAGAAGAGCGGGATGCATACCGAGAAAAGTTTAACGAGCAAGAGCAGAAGATCCAGAAGTTGACTAGGCAGCTGGAGAACGAGCGGATTCTCAATGACTATGTCCGCACCGACAAGAAGCGACCATGGGAGCACTGATTGCCCTTTGATTATTTCCTTTCCAGTTTTTATTTAATTTTCAGTATTTCCTTTCTTGTAACACCTTAAGGGAAATTTGTTGAACAATTTGAATTCCAAGTTTATCTAATAAAAGTGTGTTTCATTTCTTGTTTACGAATTTGAATCTCTCGGTGTCTTTGAAATCATGTCATACGCATTTCATCCCATGCACTTCATAACAGGTACCCATTACAGGTCTCTTATCTTCTTCGCTATTTATTTCAGCACTCATCATGTCTGCTGGACCATCAACTGAGCAAGCAATCAAGGCCCTACAGGCTTAAAATGCCCAATTCCAAGAGCTGTTCATGAATCTAGCTAAGGGTCAGCAAGATCTGAAGACCCTGATTCTGAAAGAGAAGAAGAAGAAAAAGAAGAGGACAATATTGTTTAACACAGGTCATAGGTTTGGAAACATGCTACGAGATGAAGTTGATTTGACCACCTCATCTGGAGGGAAAGATAGTCAGGAAGAAAGGAGGGCTCCTAGCCCTGTGGTTTCAGACAATGAGACGGACTTAGACGAAGACCAGTATCCTTCGGCTGAGGATAGATACAAGCAACTGGAAGACCGGTTGAGTGCGATGGAGGTACAGAAGGTGCCTGGTCTGGACTTTGGTGATCTAGGTCTATCATCTGGGGTGGTAATTCCCCACAAGTTCAAAGCACCAGGCTTTGCTAAGTATGGCAGAGTTTCTTGTCCGAAGTTGCACCTCCGATCATATGTAAGGAAGATTCAGCCGTACACTGCTGATAAGAACCTATGGATCCACTTCTTTCAAGACAGTCTCTCAGGGACTCAGCTTGAATGGTTTTACTAGTTGGACGGAGCCAGTATCCGCAGTTGGGAAGATTTAGCTACTGCTTTCTACAGGCAGTACCAATACAACTCCGACCTCGCTCCCACGCGTACCCAACTCCAGGGTATGTCAATGGAAACGGGCAAAGGTTTCAAAGATTATGCTCAGAAGTGGAGGGACCTCGCCGAAAGAGTACAACCACCCTTGGCTGATCGGGAGCTTGTGGATATGTTTATGGGGACTTTGTCTGGTCCATTTTTCAACCACCTGATTGGAAGCTCTTCGTCTGGGTTTACAGAGCTAATTATGACCGGTGAAAGGATTTAGGCTGGTAAGATACAAAAGGGTGTCTCATCAAGCACCGAGAAGAAGCCTTTTAAGAAGGAGTCTAGTGCTGTTTACAGTTCGAAAAGCCAGAATAGACCTGAACACCGCCAAGTTGTTAATGCGGTTGTTATCTCAAGACCTGTTGGGGCTCCTCAGCGCAATAATCAACAAAATACTGAGAGACCTCGAAGAAAATTCGCCCATCTCAACATGACTTTGTCTCAGATTCTGCCGCAGTTATTAAAGATCGATCTAGTGACTCTAAGGGAGGCTCCGCAGAATCCCAACACTACATCACCAAATAATAACCCTAATGCCCGCTGTGCTTTTCACTCTGATAGCCCGAGACATAATACAGATGATTGTTGGGCTTTGAAGAACAAAATACAGGACTTAATTGATGCTAAGGAGATTGAGTTCGAGGCGCCCGAAAGACCTAATGTTGTGACTGCTCCTATGCCCAAGCATGGAGTGAATGCTATAGATGAAGACTCGTTTGTGGTTTCTGTGAACGACATTGTTACCCCTTTGATGACTGTGAAGAAGAACCTTTTGCTAGCCGGTTTATTTCTGGGCTGTGACGAAGGTTGTCGTATGTGTTATGCCCTACCAACCGGTTGCCATCTTTTGAAATCAGGTGTCCAACGCCTGATGGATAGTAAAGAAATTCTATTTGAGAAGACTGTTGTTCCTTTAGTTCATACTGAAGAAGTTGCCATTATCACCATTTTCGACAATTCTTCCAAGGCTTCCTCGAGAAAGCCTGTTAGAATTACATCTGTTCCAAGAATCGCACCATTGATCATCACTGTTCCTGGGCCTATTCCCTACATCTCCGATAAAGCTGTCCCTTGGCACTACAAGGCTGATGTTTACTTTCATGGAGTTAAACAAGAGTTAGATACTGATACTGACGTCAACAATATTGTTGGACCCGCTAAAGTCACCCGCAGCGGAAGACTTTTCTCACCTGATATCTCTCCACCAACTGCCCGAAAACCTATTGTCATCACACCTTCCAGTGTACCTACTACTATTCATGTTCAAGTCCCCATTCTTACCCCTGTTTCTGAGTCATCTAATGCTCGGGGAAAAGGGACTACTGACGAGCCTGCCCAGACGGAGGCACCAAAGACAATTACTGTTGAAGCTTCTAGACAAGAGATGGAAGAGATTTTAAAGATCATCAAAAAGAGTGACTACAATGTAGTTGAACAGCTGGGGCAAACCCCGTCCAAAATCTCTATGTTGTCACTGTTTCTATGCTCAAAAGCCCATGCCAAGGCTCTGATTGCATTCCTGAAGACAGCACATGTACCACAAGAGACATCGGCTGATCAGTTTAAAGATTGCATGGCTAATCTGACTGCTGATAATGGGTTGGGTTTCTCTGACGCTGATTTGACTGCTAAAGGGAAGAATCACAACGATGCCCTGCATGTCTCCATTGAATGCAGGGGCACTACTCTTGCTCATGTATTGGTGGATACTGGTTCCTCATTGAATGTTTTGCCTAAGAAAGCTCTAGACCGGCTGGACTATGAAGGGTTGGAATTGAAACCAAGCAACATTGTCGTCAGGGCCTTTGATGGGTCTAAGAGGATGGTGCATGGAGAAGTGGATATTCCGATTAAGGTCGGCTCTCAGGTTTTCAACTCTACATTCTATGTGATGTACATTCGGCCATCTTATTTTTGTTTGCTGGGTCGCCCATGGATCCACAAAGCTGGGGCCGTAACCTCAACGCTCCACCAGAAGCTGAAGTACCCGGTCAAAGGGAAGGTTGTGACAGTGCAAGGAGAAGAGGATTATATGGTTAGCCACCTCAACTCTTTCCGTTATGTAGAAATGGATGGAGAGTTCATTGAGACCCCATTTCAACATTTTTAAGAGGTTCCCCAGACACTGGCATCAACCGAGACTGTTGTTGAAGATTCTCCTATGAAGATGGCTTCCTTTAAGGATGCCCGGGCTGTTGTTGAGAAAGGTGGGTGTGCGAATTGGGGCCAACTCCCTGATTTTACACAGAAGACTAGCAAGTTTGGTTTGGGTTTCACTGCAGAGGCTCAAAAGGCTGTTCGGAATGCACGGATCGGAAGACCTCCCGTGTTCATCAACAATTCAAGAGTAAATTCCATTGAAGACAACGTTGAAGAGTCTGAGTTCGATAATTGGATCTATCCTACGACCGACGGTGGACCAAGCAACTGGACAGTAAAGGACTTCATCCTTATTTCTTTTGTTACCCAGTAATGAAACCTTTTGTTTTGAATTTGTAACAGACAATGTTTTAAACTTTACGGCCCGATGTCTTACCCGGGGCACTGTGGCTTCATTTGTGAGGGATTTATGTGTGTCATTTTCATATATCATTAATAAAAGCATTGGACGTTTCTTGCATTTCAAATTTCGCGCTCCTTGTTTTTCTTTTATTACATATTACAAAACATCTATTTTACACACACTCACATATACAGGTCTACATCCACTCTGGATCTCACTGGTAACGACTCTGCTACTGCCAGTTATGACTTTGAAAGTCCGATCAACTTATCCAAAGACGAAGGTGAAGATGATTGCAAAGTGCCTGGTGAACTTGCAAGACTGTTACTTCAAGAGGAGAGGGCTATACAGCCACACGAAGAGCCTGTGAAATCAGTAAATCTGGGTACAGATATAGACAAGAAAGAGGTCAAGATCGGGGCAAATCTGGAGCTTAGTGTGAAACAACATTTTATTCAGATGCTGCGTGACTACGTTGAGATCTTTGCCTGGTCTTACGAAGATATGCCTGGTTTGGATACTGATATTGTGGTTCACCGCTTGCCTACTAAGGAAGACTGTCCTCCAGTGAAACAGAAGGTCCACCGAATGTGCCCAGAGATGTCTGAGAAAATCAAGGCTGAAGTTATGAAACAGTTTGACGCCGGTTTTCTAGCAGTTACTTCTTACCCACAGTGGGTGGCCAACGTGGTTCCTGTATCGAAGAAAGATGGAAAGGTTCGAATGTGTGTTGATTATAGGGATCTGAATAGGGCAAGCCCTAAGGATGATTTCCCTCTACCTCATATCGATGTTCTGGTTGACAACACCGCTCAGCACAAAGTCTTCTCCTTCATGGATGGTTTCTCCGGTTATAATCATATTAAAATGGCTCTCGAAGACATGGAGAAGACAACTTTTGTTACTCAGTGGGGTACTTTTTGCTACAAGGTCATGCCTTTTGGACTGAAGAATGCTGGGGAAACGTATCAGCGTGCCATGGTTGCTTTGTTTCATGACATGATCCATCATGAGATTGAGGTATACGTCGATGACATGATTGCAAGATCTCAAACTGAAGAATAGCATCTTGACCATCTGCAGAAGTTATTTGACAGGTTGAAGTTGTACAAGCTGAGGTTAAACCCGAACAAGTGCACTTTCGGGGTGAGATCTGGTAAGCTGCTGGGTTTCATCGTAAGCGATAAAGGTATTCAAGTGGATCCTGCAAAGGTGAAAGCTATACAGGAAATGCCAACTCCCAGAACAGAGAAAGAAGTCAGAGGCTTTCTGGGACGACTAAACTACATTGCCCGATTCATCTCACACTTGACCGCTACTTGTGAACCAATCTTCAAGTTACTGAAGAAAGATCAAGTGGTACGATGGAATGATGAATGTCAGACTGCTTTCGAAAGGATCAAAGAGTATCTCCAAGAGCCACCTATTCGGATGCCTCCAGTTGAAGGGAGACCTTTGATCTTATACTTGACAGTACTCGACAATTCAATGGGGTGCGTGCTGGGGCAGCATGACGAGTCTGGCCGAAAAGAGCATGCTATTTATTACCTTAGCAAAAAGTTTACCGACTGCGAGACCCGATACTCGTTGCTCGAGAAAACTTGTTGCACTTTGGTATGGGTTGCTCGCCGACTGAGACAGTATATGCTGACTCACACTACTCTATTGATTTCAAAAATGGATCTAATCAAGTATATCTTCGAGAAGCCTGCCTTGTCCGGAAGAATAGCAAGATGGAAGATGATCTTGACTGAGTATGATATCCAGTACACGACCCAAAAGGAAATCAAAGGAAGTGTGTTGGCAGACCATTTGGCACATCAGGTAGTGGATGATTACCAGTCCATGAACTTTGAATTCCCAGACGAGAATATCATGATAGTGACTGATTGTGAGACACTTGGACCGGATGAAGGACCTGAGGAAGGATCCCGATGGTCTATGTACTTTGATGGAGCTTAAAACGCTTTGGGCAATGGCATTGGCGCCGTGATCATATCTCCTAAAGGCTCTCATACTCCGTTTACCGTCCGACTATGTTTCAATTGCACCAACAACATGGCGGAGTATGAAGCGTGCATCATGGATCTTCGAGCAGCAATTGACCTAAGGATTAAGTTTCTAAGTGTCTTCGGAGATTCTGCTCTCGTGATCAGTCAGATCAAAGACGAGTGGGATATGAAACACCCAAATCTTATTCCTTACAAGGAGTATGTGTTGACATTGCTTCCCCATTTTGAGGAGATAACCTTTGAACACTTCCCGAGAGAGGAGAATCAGTTGGCGGATGCGCTAGCTACGATGTCTTCTATGTTCAAGGTCAATTGGGACAACGAGGCTCCCTGAATTATCATTGATAGATTGGACGAACCTGCACATTGATGTGACATTGAGACTGAAGAGGTAGCAGATAAACCCTGGTTTCACGAAGTGAAGAGGTACCTCGAGGCTCAGGAATACCCCGAGGGTGCATCTGTTAATGACAAGAAGCTTCTAAGGAGGTTCGTGGCGAAGTTCTTCATCAGCAATGGCATCCTTTACAAGTGTAACCATGATTCAACCTTACTGCGTTGTATGGATAAGAATGAAGCAGACAGAATCATGACAGAGTTACATGAAGGTGCTTTCGGAACTCATTCCAGTGGACACACCATGGCAAAGAAGATCCTACGGGCAGGATATTATTGGTCCATAATGGAAGCTGACTGTTATCAGCATTCTCGGACATGTCACAAATGCCAAGTCTATGCTGATAAGGTGCACATACCTCCAGTTCCTCTAAATGTCTTGACGACACCTTGGCCTTTTGCAATGTGGGGCATTGATATGATCGGAGAGATCAGACCTACAGCATCCAACGAGCATCGTTTCATCCTGGTAGCAATTGATTACTTTACGAAGTGGGTTGAAGCAGCTTCCTTTGCTACTGTAACCAAGAACGTCGTGGCACGGTTCATTCGGCACAATCTGATCAGTCGATATGGTGTACTAGAGAGGATCATTACGGACAATGGTACCAACCTCAACAACAAGATGATCACTGAGCTCTGCAAGTAGTTCAAGATCCAGCATCACAACTCTTCTCCTTACCGGCCAAAGATGAATGGGGCTGTAGAAGCGGCGAATAAGAACATTAAGAAGATTGTGTAGAAGATGACAGTGACATACAAAGACTGGCATGAGATGTTACCATTTGCTCTTCATGGGTACCGTACCTCAGCGCGGACGTCAACAGGGGCAACACCCTACTCCTTGGTATATGGCATGGAAGCAGTCTTGCCCATTGAGGTTCAAATACCATCTCTTCGGATTATGAAGGATGCAGGTTTGAGCGAAGATGACTGGATTCAGACCCGGCTTGATCAGCTAAACCTAATCGACGAAAAGAGACTTACTGCTATTTGTCATGGTCAGATGTACCAAAAGCGGATGATCAAGGCATTTAACAAGAAGGTTAGACGACAAGAGTATCAAGTTAGGGATCTGGTAATCAAGCACATTATCTTACCTCAAGGTGATCCCAGGGGCAAGTAGACCCCTACTTACGAAGGGCCATTTATGGTTAAAAATATTTTCTCAGGAGGAGCCATGATTCTAACCACCATGGATGGTGACGACCTTCCTCACCCCGTCAATGCAGACATAGTGAAAAGATACTACGCATAATCAAAGACCCGCTAGGTTGACTGGCCTAGGCAAAAATAAGGGCTTCCCAGCGAACCAAAAGGGTTCGGGCAAAAATAAGGGATGAAAATGAAAAAATCTGTACACCCGGCAAGTCGAAAACCTGAAAAGGCGGCTTGGGCAAAAAAAGGGTATCCCGGTGGGCTGAAAACCCGAAAGGGCAGTCCAGGCAAAAATTAGGGATCAAAGCGTAACACTATGTCTCATTGGATCACCTTGCATCCAGACTTCGGTATCGACTATCAAGATCGGACGACACTAATCAATCTGATTCACCTTCAACAAGTAGCAAAGTGATGAGATGCTCGAGGACATAAAGGCAATAGCAGAGTTGGAACCCAGTGGGGTTGTTCACATAGCTGTTTTGTTTAGTTTTTCACAAATTGTGTAAATTCTATTGTTCGGCGGCGTTCTCTTACTAGGACGTCAGCCTCTTGTACAAAAACGCCTATTTACAGGCCAAACTTCAAAATCAATACAATTCATTTTCAAATAAATTTCAAACTGTCTTTCCTTTATCTGTTTTGATTTGCAAAGAACGTCCAATGTTCATTTTTGATATATGCATTTGACATTAATTGTTGCTCATAAATATTTACATGCGAAACAAAAGACGATTACGGGTAATATCAGAAACAGAGGCAATAAAAATTGTCCAAACTGTATAGTTTCTCTGTCCACCAGGTACAAGGTAAATTCAGCTGAAGAATATGGCTAAGATACCTTCACTCCCCGCAGAGTAAGGCAATAATGGTAGCTCTCCCAACTGAGACTTACAACTGTGAACAAATCAATAATGCTCTCCCCAAGCAGAGTTGATCTACCATCAGCACTAAAAAGGCTTGATATCCCCGACAGTCTTAATATTCCCTAGCGGAGTATAAGAATGTTCCCCGGCAGAATACAAGATATCCCTAGTGGAGTTAAAATTTACACAGCGCAGTCGGAAAAAGCTTCCCCAATGGAGTTGAAGCATCATCCCCAGTAGACTCTGGAAGTTTATCCCCAGCGGAGTACAAAAATAAATCTCCCCAGCCGAGTTCAAAGGATCATTCCCAGCAGAATTCAGAGGATTATCCCCACAAAAGTCTAACAGGTTATCCCCAGTTAAGTCACCACTGAAAGATCGTCCCCAGCGGAGTTCTTTCTTTTCACAAACAGGAATTCAATCCTCAACAAATTCAATATCACCAGCAACGATAATTCATCTCGACGGAATTTATCAGTGGAATCCTCAGCAGAGCATCTCTTCCCCATAGAGTAATCTCCTCATCAATTTATTCCCCAACGGAGTTATCTTCTCCTGCAGGTTTATTCTCACAATCATCTTCGTTTGTCATCCCCAGCGGAAACAAAGAATTCAACTCTATTCTCCAGCAGCTGTTCGGGATTTATTTTCCCCAGTTAAAGCATTACATTTCCATACATCATGATACATGCATATACGCATCACACCATACAATCTCATTTATGTTGAGAGTATCGTTGCTTGATATATATCATGCATTTCATACATCATGACATTGCATATGACTGACTCTTTACCATTTCAGGGAAAGACGAATCAGTAAACACCACTGACTACTCATATGACCTAGTAGTCCCCTCAAAAGAAAAACTACATCTATGGAAGACTTTCGTCTGGTTCAGTTAAATCGACCCTAAGATTTTTCTGATTCCGATCCAGCCAAAGTTAATCCAAGACCTTCTCTGGTTCAGTCAGATCGACCCTAAGATCTCCCTGATTCGTATTCCAGTTGAAGATATTCCAAGACTTTCGTCTGGTTCAGTTAAATCGATCCTAAGATTTTTCTGATTCCGATCCAGCCAAAGTTAATCCAAGACCTTCTCTGGTTCAGTCAGATCGACCCTAAGATCTCCATGATTCGTATTCCAATTGAAGATATTCCAAGACTTTGTTTGGTTCAGTTAAATCGACCCTAAGATTTTTGTGATTCCGATCCAGCCAAAGTTAATCCAAGATCTTCTCTGGTTCAGTCAGATCGACCCTAAGATCTCCCTGATTCGTATTCCAGTTAAAGATATTCCAAGACTTTTGTCTGGTTCAGTTAAATCGACCCTAAGATTTTTTTGATTCCGATCCAACCAAAGTTAATCCAAGACCTTCTCTGGTTCAGTCATATCGACCCTAAGATCTCCCTGATTCGTATTCTAGTTGAAGATATTCCAAGACTTTTGTCTGGTTCAGTTAAATCGACCCTAAGATTTTTCTGATTCCAATCCAGCCAAATTTAATCCAAGACCTTCTCTGGTTCAGTCAGATCAAACCTAAGATCTCCCTGATTCGTATTCCAGTTGAAGATATTCCAAGACTTTTGTCTGGTTCAGTTAAATCGATCCTAAGATTTTCCTGATTCCGATCCAGCCAAAGTTAATCCAAGACCTTCTCTGGTTCAGTCAGATCGACCCTAAGATCTCCCTTATTCGTATTCCAGTTGAAGATATTCCAAGACTTTCATCTGGTTTCGTTAAATCGACCCTAAGATTTTTCTGATTCTTATCTAGCCAAAGTTAATCCAAGACCTTCTCTGGTTCAGTTAGATCGACGTAAATATCTTCCTGATTCCTATTCCAATCGAAGTTCATACCACCTATCAGCAGTCTCCAAATGGCATCTGTAAGCCCATTCCCGACATCACCAGGCTGATACCACTTTATGCGAGTGTAAGTTTCTGGGCACTCTAGTGTTCAATCATCTTCCACCTTCGGATCACGAAAGGCCCGAAAGCCAATCTATATCCTCAGGTTTAAGAAGATTGAACAGGGGCAGCTGTTGTACCCCAAAATTTTCCCTCTCATATTTCTCAAAACATTGCAAGGAAAATCTCCAAGTGGCTCAAGTTGCTCAAGAGTTGGCAGTCAAGCTATCTTCTAAGGCAGTCAATCCCAAATTAGGGTTTTGTGTTGCATCAAGATCCTTGAATCCAAATGACCTCAAGTTATCCCCAATGTCCTAATATGCTCTCAAGATCATCCATGCCAAATTTCAAGCCTTGCAGAGGAAGTTTGCTCAGTCAATTGCTCAAAGGGTCCAAAAATCGATTGTGTTAGGGCAAAAGTCAACTGTGACCTACAAATAGTCAAACTTCAAGATTTTTTGTCAACATTCTCATTTTGAAGGATATTTCATCATTTTATCAAGGGTTGATCATGATTCATCAAGGATTGCTCAAAATTCATCAAGACTCAAAAGTTGCTAAATTAGGGTTTTGTAGGAAAAGTCAACTAAACTTTGACCAAGCATAACTTTCTCATACTTTATGAGAAATGACCCATCCAAATCTCATTTTCAAGAGTATGCAATTTCCTACAATCCATTTTCATATCCCAAGATCAGAAAATGCACTCACAAGAAGTTATAAATTTGGACATTATAGGTCATTTTTAAAAGTCAACAAAACACCTTTTTTTCCAAACCTTATAACTTGAGCGTGGAATATAAAAATGAGATTAGACAAAAAGGGTTGGTTAGAGGACATCTCAAGCTTTCTAAAAAGTCCAATAACACTTCCAAAAGTTCAAAATTGAAGAAGTTATGCATTGTTGAAGTTGGGCATTTTTGCAAAATTATCAAAAGTCAACTATCCCCAAAACTTCAAATTTTGTCAAATGGGCCCATTATTTTCCACTTGATTTGGGCTTGCCACATTCCACACGTGTCCAAGCTTCAGCCTTGTGTCCATTTATCAATTTTTCTATTTAATTTGATTTTTTATTGAATTATTTCATTTTAAATCAATTTAAATCAAATAAAATCCCAAAACTTGATTACATGAGATCTTTTTCTATTTTCAGGACCTAATCATCATCAATGTCATGATCAAATTCGTATCAATCATTCCATGTGCGAAAAGATTGGATTTTTGGCAAATTAAGCAAGTTTTCAATGGAGGATCAAATCCAATCTCAAAGCATTGATGTGCAAAGATTCAAGACCAATTTGTTGACCTAACACATTGCAGCATACATATACAATCAAAGGAACACGAATTTGGGACCTAGAGGCTGCAAGAACACCAAGAACCAAACTTGAAAATTTGACAAAAAAGTGTGAAACTGAAATCATCCTTGGAGGCATATTCAGAAGCAAAACTCCACGCTAATCAATTGTTGGACCATCCCTGAGTCAGAACCAACCGCTAGCAAGCTCTCACACACCCTCAAACGCACTGTAAGTGACACGCGACCCCCCTCTGAATTTGATTTCGTGTTTCAAAATCTATGCATCATTACAAGAAACCAATGGTATATTTGCAATCACTAGATAATTTCCAAGCTTTCCATATTATTTGATTGTGTTTATCTGCTCTGTGGTGCAAAACGCCATTGTAGGGTTTCCTAGGTCTTTTTTAGGGGTTTTTGTTACAGGTAAAATTAGACCTATTGATGGACATAGGCATGACCGGAGGGGAAAGACAAGCACAACCATGGTCTTGGATGGAGTTTATATGGCCTGAGATGGGTTTTTGAAACGACCTACGCTTTTAGCTGCGGATCTAAATCCGCAGGTAATTTATGTGCAAACCTGAGGACAGGGACGGCAACGTGTCACCATCTGGTTGCTCCGTTCAAATATTTGCGCGCTTCTTTTTTAATTCTGGCATATTAACGTGTTTTCCAATATTATGTTTTATTCTTAACACATTAACAAATGAAGCGCATTGGCCTAGTGGAAAGAGGAGTTGGTAGTCACGTACAAGACCTGGGTTCGAATCCCAGGTCCCCCCATTGGCCTAGTGGAAAGAGGAGTTGGTCCATATGGGACGTCCACCATGCTACCAAGTCAAGGTGCCACATGGAATCAAGAAAAGTCAGCCAGGCGAGCTTGTGATGGGCCTTGAATTTGCCATTCTCACCCCCCTAATCAGGCCCAAACCTTAACTCTTTCTCTTTTATTATTTATTTCTTCTAATTATTTATTGTTATTATATTTAATTATTAACCAACCAATCAAATCTTTTTTCTTCATAAAATTAAAAACCAAAAAATATATTTTGTTTATTAAATTAAATTCCAGTATTTTATTTTTGTTAATAAATATTAATTTAATTAATTTAGTTTTAATTAGGAATAACTTTTAATATATTTTGCAATAATTAAAATTAACTTAGACAATTAGGTTTTATTAACTTTGATCAAATTTATTTTTATTTCTTTAAATACCAAAAACCCAAAAATATTTTTATTAATTAATTTATTTATTAACTTAATAATTAACTTAGTTTAATTCCTTTTTAATTCAAAATAACCAAAAAAATCTTTTCTTTAATTAAAGGGTCAAAACCCTAAAAACTTACGCCCGATTTAATTTCCCGCATGCGTTCCATTTTATTCAATATTATATCTGTTTCCTGGAATGTAATAGTTTAATAGGACTTTACTATTTTTACCGCTTTATTTATTTTCCGCATTTTAATTTCAAGGGTTGCTTTTGGCGATGTAAATACCCGACTCCTTGAAATAGTTAGTTTAATTTCCGCAATTAAATTTCCGCAACTTATAAACTGTTAGATGTTTGATAAATGCATGACAAGATCGAATGTTTAACTTAAAATCAACATAGATAACCATTGACATGTACAAAGACAAAATTAACTGAAAACAACACACTCGCACATACGCACTCTTAGGGTACACCTTACTTGGTTGCCTTTGTAATGCGGTCATTAAGTATAGGAAGTTTTAGAGGTCGCCCTCTTGTCCAAAGATCATAGTTACCTCGAAACAGTTGCCTCGGAAAAATGATCTAAGACATTAGGGTTACCGCTAAGGCGTCCTAACATTGCTTTGGTGACCGCACGTCCCTTAATCAAATTGACCCTTTAAAACTCCAACGACGGTGCTACCTACTCATCAATAGTGGGATAGCATTGTCTAAAGGAAGATAACATAGAACGACTCCTTTTTCGAGTAGGTAGATGGTTCTTAAGTACTTGCTCTTTCAAAAAACAAAAACTTTTCACACTTACACCTTTCAAACAAAAACTCTTCCAAACCCACAAACACAAAGAAAAGCAATTTTGAAAACAATATGAGCAAGTACCTAAGAGCCCGTGGATAACCACGGATAGAAAGGATGCTAACACCTTCCCTTTCTATAATCTACCCCCCGGACCCGAGAAATATCTCGAAAAAAGGAATTTTTCTGTGCTTTTTTCCTTTCCTAGTTGGATAAAATAAAAGACGGTGGCGACTCTTGCTTACCGCGACATTTTGCGAAAACAAACGCAAAACGCGAACCAGCATTCCAAAAAACAGTCAGTTCTCTCCCACCGTATCACACTATGCAATTGGGAGGCAAAGGATTTTGTTCCCATTACTTTCATCAATCAGTAATTTATCTTTCAAACATTTCTGTTGGTTTGTAATAATTCTTGAACAATTCGTACACTTTTAACCTTGTGCCTTACCCGAGGCACATAGGTCCATTTGTAAGGGTTTGATTTTTCATCTTCATATGCCACTTTAATGAATCATGGACGTTTTCACATATAAACTTTTGTGTTCATTGTCTTTCTTTTTGCATTTTATTTGTTTAAAGGTGGTTATCCCTTACACACACCCACACTTACAAATGCAGGTACCCTTCCACTCTGGATTCCATGGGTAACAATTCTGCTATGGCCTTCAGTGACTCTGAAGATCTGGTCTACCATTCCGAATACGAAGGTGATGAAGACTGTGAAGTGCCTGGAGAATTGGATAGACTGCTACAACAGGAAGAAAGGGCTATTCTACCTCACGAGGAGTTGTTAGAAATAATCAACTTGGGTACAGAGGAAGACAGAAAAGAAGTTAGAGTGGGTGCCAACCTAGAGCCAAGTGTCAAAGAGAGCTTAGTTCAGCTGTTGAATGAATATGTCGAGATCTTCGCCTGGTCCTATGAAGACATGCCAGGACTTGATACAGATATTGTGGTTCACCGTCTCCCTACAAGAGAAGAATGTCCACCAATTAAACAGAAAGTTCGTCGAATGAGGCCCGACATGTCTGAAAAGATCAAAGCTGAAGTGATGAAGCAGTTCAATGTTGGCTTTCTTGCTGTTACTTCCCATCCACAATGGGTTGCTAACATTGTGCCCGTGCCTAAGAAGGACGGCAAAGTCAGAATGTGCGTGGATTACAGAGAACTAAACAGGGCTAGCCCTAAAGATAACTTTCCACTACCGCACATTGACATCTTGGTTGACAATACAGCTCAACACAAGGTATTTTCTTTCATGGATGGATTTTCAGGTTACAACCAGATCAAAATGGCGCCTGAAGACATGGAGAAAACTACTTTTGTTACGCAGTGGGGTACGTTCTGCTATAAATTCATGCCATTCGGACTGAAGAATGTCGGGGAAACCTATCAGCGCGCCATGGTAGCTTTGTTTCATGACATGATACATCATGAGATAGAAGTCTACGTGGACGACATGATAGCCCGTTCACAAACTGAAGAAGAACACCTCGTCCATCTGTAAAAGCTATTTGTCAGGTTGAAAGAGTACAAGCTCAGACTGAACCCTAACAAGTGCACTTTCGGAGTCAGGTCCGGTAAACTCTTGGGTTTCATTATCAGCAACAAAGGAATCGAGGTTGATCCTGCCAAAGTCAAAGCTATACAAGAAATGCCTTCCCCTTGCACTGAGAAGGAGGTCAGAGGTTTCTTGGGACGCCTAAACTACATTGCTAGGTTCATTTCTCACCTAACATCTACCTGTGAGCCAATCTTCAAGCTGTTGAAGAAAGATCAGGTGGTTAAATGGAATGATGACTGTCAAGTTGCTTTCGATAGAATCAAGGAGTATTTGCTAGAACCTCCTATCTTGGTGCCTCCCGTTGAAGGAAGACCTATAATTATGTATCTGACTGTTTTGGAGAATTCAATGGGGTGCGTACTGGGCCAACATGACGAGTTTGGACGAAAAGAGCATGCCATTTATTACCTTAGCAAAAAGTTTACCGACTGTGAGACCCGATACTCACTGCTCGAGAAAACTTGTTGCGCTTTGGTATGGGCTGCTCGCCGGCTAAGGCAGTATATGTTGACTCAAACCACTCTACTGATCTCTAAGATGGATCCGATCAAGTATATCTTTGAGAAGCCTGCTCTATCTGGAAGAATAGCTAGATGGCAGATGATCCTCACAGAATATGACATACAATACACGACCCAAAAAGCTATAAAGGGGAGTGTACTAGCTGACCATCTGGCTCATCAGGCTGTCGAAGATTACCAATCCATGAGGTTCAACTTCCCCGACGAGGATATCATGACTTTGGATAACATTGAAGAGAACAGACCGTATGACGGACCTGAATAAGGATCCCGATGGACCCTATACTTTGATGGTGCCTCCAACGCACTTGGAAACAGTATTGGTGCTGTACTTATCTCTCCAGAAGGTGGCCATACACCTTTTACCACCAGACTTTGCTTCAGCTGCACCAACAACATGGCCGAATACGAAGCTTGTATCTTTGGTCTCAAGGCTGCCATAGACTTGGGAATCAAATCGTTGATTGTATTTGGGGACTCAGCTTTGGTCATCAGTCAGATCAAATGAGAGTCGGATACTAAACATCCAAACCTCATCCCTTACAAAGAACATGTCTTGACATTGTTACCACATTTCGAGCAGATTGCCTTCGAGCACTTCCCGCGAGAAGAGAATTAGCTAGCAGATGCGCTAGCTACAATGTCATCCATGTTTAAACTTAACTGGGATAATGAGGCTCCCCAAATCACCATTGAACGGATGGACGAACCTGCACATTGTCACGAGATTAATACCGAAGAAGTAGTGGACCGACCTTGGTTTCATGACGTCAAAAGGTATCTCGAAGCACAAGAATACCCTGAAGGAGCTTCAGTCAACGACAAAAAGTTCTTGAGGAGATTCTCTGTAAAGTTCTTTTTGAGTAATGGTATTCTATACAAGCGCAATCATGATTGAATTCTACTCCGTTGTATGGACAAGGTTGAAGCTGAGCGGATCATGGCTGAATTGCACAATGGTACCTTAGGCACTCACTCAAGCGGACATACGATGGCTAAGAAGATTCTACGGACAGGCTATTACTGGTCTACCATGGAAGCTGACTGCCATCAACATTCTCGTACTTGTCATAAATGTCAAATCTATGCAGACAAGGTACATATACCTCCAGTTCCTCTCAATGTCTTAACAACTCCTTGGCCATTCGCTATGTGGGGAATCGACATGATTGGAGAGATCAAGCCTACAACATCCAATGGACACCGTTTCATCCTGGTGGCCATTGACTACTTCACCAAGTGGGTCGAAGCAGCTTCCTTCGCATCCGTTACAAAGAATGTGGTTGCCCGCTTCATCAAATAGAATCTTATTTGTCGGTATGGTATCCCCGACAGGATTATCACTGACAACGGTACGAACCTGAATAACACTATGATCACCGCTCTGTGCGAGCAGTTCCAGATTCAACATCACAATTCATCTCCGTATCGGCCAAAGATGAACGGTGTTGTCGAAGCTGCGAACAAAAATATCAAGAAGATCATACAAAAGATGACAGTCACCTACAAGGAATGGCATGAGATGTTACCGTTTGCTCTGCACGGGTACCGTACCACGACACGCACTTCAACTGGGGAAACACCATATTCTTTAGTATACGACATGGAAGCTGTTTTACCTATCGAGGTTCAGATTCCCTCCTTGAGAATCATGAAGGATGCTGGTTTTAGTGAATACGATTGGATTCAGACCCGGCTTGATCAACTTAACTTGATTGACGAGAAGCAACTTACTGCTGTTTTCCATGGTCAGGCGTATCAAAAACGAATGATCAAGGCATTCAACAAGAAAGTCAGGCGCCATGTATATCAAGTCGGGGACCTTGTAATCAAGCGGATCATCTTGCCGCAAAGTGATCCCAGGGGCAAATGGACTCCTACCTACGAAGGACCATTTGTAATCAAAAACATCTTTTCTGGTGGGGAAGTGATATTAACCACCATGGACGGCAACGACCTGCCACACCCTGCGAACACAGACATAGTCAAAAGATATTATGCATAAACGACCCGGCAAGTTGAAAACCCGAAAGGGCGACTTGGGCAAAAATGGGCATCCCGGTGAATCGAAAACCCGAAAGGGAGGTTTAGGCAAAAATTATGGATAAATAAAAAATCTGTACACCCGGTAAGTTGAAAACCCGAAAGGGCGACTTGGGAAAAAAAGGGTTTCCCGGTGGACTGAAAACACAAAAGGGTGGTCCAAGCAAAAGTTAGGGAATTAAAGCGTATGACTATGTCTCGTCAGATCACTTTAAGGAAAATCTCTTCACAAACAAGCTTCAGGTTTCTAATCAATCCAATCATCTTCGGACGAAGCAATGAATGGACAAGATACTCAGATTTACGAAGGCTATAGCAGAATGGGAACCCCATGGAATTTTTACACATAGCCATCTTTCTTTGTATAAATTTTTCTCAATTTTTATGACAAAGTTCTCTTACTAGGACATCTGTCTCCTTTGTACAAAATACCTACACAAAGTTAATACAAAGATACTTCAAAGTGCAGAAAACTATTTGCCTTTTCTTCTTTTTTTTACACTTGTGTTTTATTTGAAAACATCCAATGATTTATTAAGTGAGCATATGCATTTGAATATAATCGATGTTTACAAATAAACAAAATATGAAAGAATAATTACTAACGGGTTGAAAGTATAGGGAAACATATTTAGACTATTCCAAGAGGAATCCCCTGCAGTACATCATCCAGATCCCCAGCGGAGCTAAAACCATTGAAATACATATCCCCAGCGGAATCAAATTTCAAAACTCTGCCAGAGTCAAAATTTCAAACTCCCAGTCCCCGACGGAGTTATATTTCAAACCCTTGATCCACCATCAGAGTTAAACTTCAAACTCCAAATCCCCAGCGGAGAAAAAACTTTGGGTCATAAATCCCCAGCAAGATGAAACCTTCTTCCCCAATGGAGTCAAATTTCCAACTACCAATCTACAGTGGAAACCATTCAGTGTTCCCCAGATTCCCCAGCAAGTTATCTTAAAGTCTGAGAATCAACCAGATAACAGTTAACTTTTATCCCCAACCTCCGGATAATTTCCCAGTAGATTGGCATACAACCCAAACTCTTGAACTTCTTCCAAACAGGAATAAGCTTTTCCCCCAGAGTCCTGAACTTACCCTCCAGAAGGATATCTATTTCCCAGCAGTATAGCTATTCCCCACAGAGTTTTTTTACTCCTCAACAGAATGAAGATTCTCATTCTTAATTCCCCAGCTTGAAGTCCCCAAGGATTACAATTCCCCTAGCAGATTGAAAACCCTCAGTTTGAATTCCCCAATGAAGTTGCCAGAGTCTTCACTACTCCCAGCATGAATTTGTTAGAATTTTTAATCCCCTGCAGATCGAAGATTCTCTTTCTGACTTCTCCAGTGAAGCCTCCAAAATTTTCAATTTCCCAGGAGATCGAAGTTTCTCATTCTTAATTCCCTGCAGAAGCCATCAGAGTCTTCCTTATTCTCCAGCAGATCAAGGTTTTCCTTTGTTTAATCCCCGGTAGAGATCATCAGAAGTTTCCTTATTCCTCGGCCGAGTAAGGACTCCCATTGTGTAATCTCTAGCCATAGTCATCAAAGTTCTCTGGATTCCCCAAGTAGGTTTCTCAAGCAGACTTGAAGGATCCTTATATCCTCAGGAAAGTCATGAAGGATTCTCACATCCCCACAGAAGTTGTCAAAGTTTTTGATAATCCCCACGAGTTGCCAAGGATTTTCTATCCCCAACAGTGGTCCAAGGATTTCTCATCCTTAGCAATCAAAGATTTTGAATCTCCAACAGCAGTCAAGGATTTATTTTCCCTAGCAGCAGTCAAGGATTTCATTATCTCCAACCATCAAGGATTTATTTTCCTCAGCAAGACAGTCAATCAGCTTACATGCACATATATTACATTCATATATCATAAACATTGATAAAGCACATTTTATTGCATCATACATTTCATGCAACATAACTTTGTGTTTCAGCTAACATTTTACCCTTTTCAGGATAAGATTAAAAGTTATCTTTAACAAATATTCAAAGATTTCAGATACAGTGCGGATACACTCTAAGACATGGAAGTCATTCTGCTACTCATTCGGATCTCTTATTCAGATACAGTATGGATACACCCCAGACACGGAGGTCATTCTACTACTCATTCAGAATTTCAAGTCGAGATACGGTACGGATACGCTCCAGACACAGATGCCATTCTGTCACTCATTCAGACTTCAACAATCAAAGACATATTAGATACGCTCCAGACACGGAAGCCATTCTATTTCTCAGTCAGACTCAACTATCAAATTTTAAGTTCAGATACACTCCAGACACGGAAGTCATTCTGTTACTTATCCAGATCCCAGTTACAGTACAGATACACTCCAGACACGGAAGTCATTCTGCTACTCATACATATCTCAACTTCAGATACAGTCTAGATACGCTCCAGACACGGAATCCATTCTGTCACTCATTCAAACATTTCCCCAGACCAGAGATGCTCTAGACACGAATGTCATTCTGTCGCTTATTCAGATTTCAGATTCAGATACAATACAGATGTACTCCACACAAGGCAGTCATTCTGTTATTAATTCGAGAATCAAATACAGTTACAGTTCGGATACGCTCCCGACATGGATCCCATTCCCTTGCTCATACAGATCCAATCTCCAGATACAACTCAGATACATTCCCGATACGGGTACCATTCTGATGTTCATTCTCCTGATTTTCAACAAACATTCTTGGATGGCATCTTTAAGCCCATCTCTGACAAGATTCTGTCACCTCTCCAAATGGCATCTTTAATCCCATTCCCTCAACCACATTTTTGACGAGTGCAAATTTACGGGCACTCTAGTGTCCAATCATCTTTTACCTTCGAGTCACGAACGACAAACTCGCCAATCTAACTCTTCAAGTTCAAGAAGATTCAATAGGGGCAGCTGTTGCACCCCAAAATTTTCCCTCTCATTCTATGAAGATTTCCCCTCACAAGACTCTTTAGACTCCATACCAGATTAGGATTTGCTCTGCTCAAGACATCTCCTTGCACTAATGACCTGAAATTAGGGTTTGAGTTTGCACAAGGATTTTTGGACTTTCAATGCTTAATGTGACTTTCATACTTCATGTTGGACTTATAAGATTGCTCATACCAAGTTTCAAGCCTTGAATCAAATTTTTGCCCAGTCAATTGGACAATTGACCTAGAAATCAGCTCTATTGGGGAAAAAGTCAAATATGGCCAATTTACAGTCAAACCTCATAATTTTTGATCCACATCAACATTATAAACTCATATGAACCATTTGATCAAGTTTGGACCACAACTCCTCAAGAAATTTGATCAGATCTTCAAAAGGGCAAAATTGTCATTTTTAGGGTTTTGACTGTAGAAGGACAATTTCTGATTTTTTAACCTAGCCAACGGCAAATTGGGTTAGAGAATGGATTCAAGGACTCAATGGCATCATCTTGACCTAATCACAAGGTTCAAAAGATCTCAATTGCATTGGATTGACAGGTGAATTTTCCAGTCAACTGATCAAAAATCAACTGTACACTGAAAAGTCAAACTTTGACTTTTTGGTCAAAATCAAGTACCAAGGGTTATTTTTCATGAAGATGTGTCAAAACATGAAACTTGTTCACCAAGAAACCTAATTTTGAAAATTAGGGTTTAAAATGGAAAATTTTCATAACTTTAAAATTTTCTAAGTTATGAAAATTTCTTATTTTTTCCCAACTTTTTCACCATGATGCAATTGGATTCAAAGAAAACTTCCAACATGAAATTTGTAGTCCTCCACAAAATATACAACTTTTATTCACAAAGTTTTCCCAAAATAAGGTTGGATCTCAAGTTATGATTTTGTGAGCAAGGGTCCATGAAACTATTAACTTAGTGAAATTTTGCCCTAGTTTAGGCAGGATTTTGACCTATCTTCATGGAAATTTTTCACATAGTTCCAATTGGAATCTCAAAATTCATTTCAAATATGTATTGTAGAGAATGTTACAAGCTTTCCAAAATGTCCAAGACCTCTCCAAGATCATTCATGGTTAGGTAGAATCGAAAGTTTGAAAATGGCAATTTATCACTTTTGGCCAAGGCATGTTGCACAATGATACAAGTTGCAAATTCTGTCCAACCATGCTTGTACTTGGTTTATAGGTCCTTAAACCCTTCCACACTCTTAAATTAATTGCAAAAACATTGTATTAAGGCTTTATTCTAAGCTTTAGAGCATTGTACAAGGAATTAATCTAAAAATGGCAAAAAGGCAACATTGCCACTTTGATAAAGCTTGCTTTATGTCAAGTTGTTTCTCTTGAGCTGTGAACCCAATCTTTTGCAGCAAACCAACTCCACAAACTTAGGGTAAGGTACACCAACTATGTGCATGCTTGGAGCTAGCCTGTACAGCCCTTAGGATTGTCAAAATCACCTTTTACTTCAAAACCAAGAAACCTTGCAAAAGGTCAGCAACTCTTGTATCTGTTAAAACCAAAGTTTGTAAACATTTGAAATAACTTCAGCACATCACACCAAGCCAGAAACACGAGCCCTAAGCCTCTCAAACACCCTCTAACATCAAAACACCAAGTTCTTGCAAAAACAGGGCAGGCCCTGTAGAACCACTTCCACCTTCACATTGCCTCGTGTGTTTTGTCCCAAACCTCTTCCAACACACTCCATACAACATACCTAAGCTATCCTAACCATTCCCAAGTCACTGTAACTCCATTTACACACTTCACCATTTTCAAATTCTGAGTTTGCAGGTTGAGTTCTATAGGAAGATTCAAGCCATTTCAAAGCAAGCCAAGCATTGGGAAAGATCAAGGGAACATTAAGCAAGCTCAAAAGAACCTCAGGTCTCACTGAAAGCTGCTGCATTTCCATACTCAAGATTGACTGAAACAGGTAAATTTCAAACTTCTATCTCCTTATTTAGGAATCATTAGGCTTAGGTTTGTGAAGAAAAAATGTAGTCCTCATTGTCCTTGAGCTGTACATATGCATAGAATTCATTTATGTTAACTGAGCTAGGAGTATTTGATGTTTGAACTTTCTGAAAAAACTAGGTCAAGATTTAGGGCCAATGAAATTCTCTCTGGTCTTTGAGAGTTAGATTAAGTTTTTTATATGGTTAGAATCGTGTGATCAAGAGCTATAACTTTCATGTTGCAAGTTTTTGTTTTTAAGCACGAATGCAGGAGTTACGAGTTTGAACATTGGCGCGCGTGTTTGCTTCTGTCTCAAGGACAAGGATGAAGGAAATGGGCTGGGCTTGCTTGCCTTGCTGTTGACACCCCCCTGCTTACTCTTTGCACCCCCTTGGCCCATTGTTTTTATTTTTCATATTTTCCCATTTCTATTTTCATTTTATGACTTTATTTATTTTTCTTGAATATTAAAAAACATCAAAAATATTTTCTTAAATTTTCACATTTTATTTTATTATTTTTAATTATTTTTAGCATAAGAATAGTTATTAAATAAATATATACTTTGATTTTCTTAAATAAATTCATAAATAATACAAAAATATTATTTATTTTTATTTTTATTATTTATACACTTAAATAATATTTTCTCACACATTTTTTTTTTAATATTTTGTATATATTATTTTTATTTTCTTTGTACATAAATAAAATGAATAAATAATATATATATATATATATATATATATATATATATATATATATATATATATATATATATATATATATATATATATATATATATATATATATATATATATATATATATATATATATATATATATATATATATATATATATATATATATATATTTTTTCTTAAAATAAAAATAATCATTTTTATTTTTCTTATTTTTAGAACATTAAATAATTTATTTTACATACATAAAATAAATACAAAAACATTTTTGCATATTTATATTTAATTGCTTATTTAAATATTTACCTATTTATTTATTTTGTACAATGAATTCAATTTGGTTGTAATAGTTGAATTATGGTTTTATTTTCTTGCAAATATCCCCTTATTTAAATTTGTATCCCCTTCCCCATATCAATGTTGTAATAGTTGTAGATTTACTTTTACGCATTTTATCGCTTTCAAATATGCCATGATAGCAAAACTAGGGTTTGTATGACAATCAAAAATCAAACAAATAGCATAACTAATACAAGACAAAAATGCATGAAAATAACAACACAATGCACACAAGCACCCCTAGGGTTTCATCCACTTGTTGCCTTAAAAACATGGCCATGGTATGCATGCTAAGTATCTTGGCAAAACAAAAACAAAACAAAAGATCATAGTCCCTCGATGATGCTATCTTGGTTTCCTATACAAAAATGATCTAGTCCCTCAAAAAACTTGCTAAAGATACTTGGCACAATTGCTATCATGGTCATACGATGACCCACGCTTGTCCCGTTTAACATCCAAATACAAGGTTGTTTACCAAATGCAATGGTAAAACAACAATGTCAAAGGGTTAAAAAAGTGTAGGAAAGATCTTTGAGTAGGTAGGTAGATGCTCCTAGTTACTTGATCAAACTTGCAAACATCCTTGCTATTTTCAAAAAAACACACAACACAATTTCAAAACATTTCCCAAAACAAACTTTCAAACATTGAAACATTTTTCAAAAGACAAACACCTCTGTATACATTCAAACAAGAATTATTACAAAGGTTGCCTAGACAAAGGCCTATTTTCAAAATATTTTCAAAACCACACACAAAAGCACCATTTCAAACAATTGAAAAGAAAAAGCAAGTGATCTAAAACAAGTAACTAAGAGCCCATGGAAAACCATGGATGAAAAGGGTGCTAGCACCTTCCCTTTTCATAATCTACCCGCTGAACCCAAGAAAACATCTCAAAGGTCTTTCCTGTGCTTTTTGACCTTTCCTTTGGATAAATAAAAAGTCGGTGGCGACTCTTGCTAAACCAAAACATTTGCAAACGAAAAAACGCAAAACCTCAAGTCAGTTCTCCACTGCATCACAGTATCCTCATAAATTTCCTCACCCAAGACAATTGTAGCTTGAACATAATCTTCATTGACCTTTCTATAAGGACAATCCCTTTTAAAGTGACTGATTTTCTGATAGTTAAAACATTTTACCTTTGAATTGTTAGACCTCTTTGATTTAGACATCCCTTTATGCTCACCTCCTCCTCTTGACACATTTAAGCCTTCACCACTATCTTCAATATTCAAATCTCTCAACTTTTAAAATTCTTTGGATTTCACCGCCGTCTGGACTTTATCTAAAGTAATAGTATCTTCCTTACCATAAAGAAGGGCATCCTTAAAGTTCTCAAAGGATCTAGATAATGAAATCAACAGTAGTAAAGCCTTGTCCTCATCATCAATCTTAACTTAAATATTCTCAAGATCATCAATAATCTTGTGAAATTATATAAGTTGCTCAACTATGGATTTGTGCTCTACCATTGATAGAGTTGTTATTTCATAAATAACATGTGAGCTAAAGACTTTATCATATACAATGATTCAAGTTTTTCCCACATAGAAACCACAATTTGCTCCCTGGAGACTTCTCTTAGAACTTTATCCCCGAGGCACAAGATAATGGGACTTCTGACCTTATCCACCATCTCGGTCTTCTGTACATGGATTAGACCTACAAGAATCAATGCTTTACTCTTCAAAGCATCAATACACTTCTCTTGAACTAAAATTGCTTGCATCTTAATTTTCCACAACTTGAAGTCGTTGTTACCAGAAATTTCTCGATCTATCATCTAAACATGGTGCTCACTTGTAAACAATACCTCTTTGCTCTATGCTCACTGCACCAATTATTGTGAATCTTGTTGTGAATTACGATAAAATTCAATATCAATTTGTGAAGAATAGTAGAAACCAAAATAAATGGTCTACAACAATAATAATTCATACACAGATGATATAACAGAATAAGGTAAGAAAAAGACGAAGATTTGTTTAACCAATTCGATCAAACGATCTACTCTGGAGGAGAGAGAAACTCTTCAATTCACTATACTTAAAAAGTTGTTACAAGAGATTATAGATGAGTTACAAGAAAATAGCATTTTCCTTCAGGTTCCCAAGAACAAGCCTAGAGGCTCCCAAGAATTACTCTATTTTCTACCCAAATGTTTCCGAACCTCTTCAACCTTCAATCACTAGGGCAAACAAGCACATAGACATCGCTTTTTTGGCCATAGACAGCGCTTATAAGTGTTGTCTATTCCTGCATTGATGTAACTATAAGCAACGCTTTTAGTCTATGTGAAAGTGCTGCTTAATGTAGACCTTAGACATCGCTTTATTGAATAAGTGCTTTCTAAAGACCCCTATAGGCAACGCTTTTAACAATCTAAGCGCTTTCTAAAGTGTGCCTATAGTAGCGCTTTTACTTTAGACAGCGCTTCCACAAGCGTTGTCTAAAGTAAAATCGTTGTTATAGGCACACTATAGAAGAAGCGTTGTCTAATATCTTTTTTTTTCTTTTTTTTTTTATATATTTTAGGCAGCGCTTTATTTTGAAGCGCTATCTAAAGTCCCCTTTTAGGCAGCGCTTTTCACAAGCGCTTTCTATTCCCCGTAATAAGCAGCGCTTTTGGATTAAAGCGCTGTCTAATATTCACAGATTTTTTAATATATTCAGCTTATATTTTAAGCGCCCTGTACATATAATCACTTAAAATTTACGCGCTGTCTTTCAAATTTGCACCAGAATATATGAATTTGAAGCTTCAATCCAATAAATATGCACCAAATTTACATATTTATATATACAACTTTAATCTAACAATTTTGAAATTCTGGCTGCAGATACTCAATGTCACGTTCAATGTTATGACACCGTATCTGACTTACTATATGACAGTAAATACAAAAATAATAAAGAACACAGTCAATTGTTTACCCAGTTCAGTGTGCAACAACACCTACTCTGGGGGCTACCAAGCCAGGGAGGAAATCCACTATAAGAGATGTTAATTCAGGAATAAACCAACCAGTTTATCTCCTTCACTTAAGACCTACCCAATGCAATTTCAATCTAAGTACAACTTAAAACTGAGTTCCTACTCACTCCCCCTCAATCACAACAGTGATACATAAAACAATTTGACTAATGATTTGATGAAGACACTCTTCAAAAACAAACACTTGATTAAGCTTCACAACTTTTTAATCAAGCAACACAATCACTCTTGCTTCACAGCTTTGAGTGATGCACACATCTAACTTGACTCTGCTTCACAGCTTTAGTCAAGGAACATTCAAACACTCTTGCTTCAAAGCTTTGAGTGCTACACAACCCTTACAATTAAAAACCTATTCCAAGTCACTTATCACAATGATAATTGCTTGGAGTACAATAATTAAACCTATACAGATTACAAATGATCTTCTGATCAAAAAGGGATTACTTGCAAAACAGCAGCTCTGTTGAATATATAGCAGCTTCAACTTCAGTTAGGGTTTCCACAAAAACCTAGGGTTAATTCCGTTTGACCTTAAGACTAGGTCACAGGACTTTATTAACCAGGTTAGGGTTGAGCTAGGTTACCCCTCAGAAAATGCAGGATTCTGTTCTGGAAAGACTGAGTTATTTTCCTGAAAAAACTCAGAATTAACCAACCTGCAAACCTGTTAGTTCAGAACAGGATGTCTTAACATCTGTTATGACATCTGAGAAAACCTGTCTACTGATTTAGGAAAATGTGATCATTTTGCAAAATGCTCAGATACACACTTATAAACATCAGTACCTGAATGACAATATTTTTCTGCAAAGGTACCTAATGAATCAGTACAAACTAAACTAGAATGTTATGACATCAGTCATGACATTCACACATACACTTGGGTTTTACCAAAAATGCAAGCCAATACCTAAACAACTACAAACTCCCCCTTTGGCAGATTTTTGGCTAAAGACCCTAAGCAATCAGAGATAGATAGCAGCAGAAATAAGTGACTGCAGAAAAATAGAATGTCTAATTGAGCAAGTACTAATTAAGTAAGTACCAAAATATTCTCCCCCTCTTTAGCCACAAATGGGCCAAAGATACATGTTCATAAAGATTATACAGTTATCCAAAATAAATAATAAGAGCAGCAGCAGAAAAAAAAACTGAACACACTTCCAAACTCCACCAGATATCAGCACCAACCAGCAACACCACCAAACAGCAACCAACCTTTAAGCACTGTCATCAGACTCAGAGGAGTCGGGCTTCTTCCTTTTCTTGTGAGCAATATCAGCATTCTTCTCTTTGTCTGATGTCTCAACATCCTTAGAGACATCTGGATTTGAACTTTCTTGATTCAAAGGAACAGAAATGCCAGGAACTGAGTGGTTATCGTTCAGAATTCTTGAAACAATTTTTGCTATTGCTTGATTAACATAGGCTGACCCTTCCCTATTTGCAATTTCAGGGGGAACTGAAGAAGAAGGATGAGATGGATTACCAGAGGCAGAAGCTTGGGACTTTCCTGCATGTCTTGTTCTCAACTCTTTGACCTTGGTGGGGCTAGTTCCCACTTTTCTACGAGAAGAGATCTCCAAGACTTCAGAGTCCAGACAGGAAGAGATTGTCCTAGAATCTTGATCAGAGGAAGAGGTTGAAATAGTCGTATTGGATGATGATGGTGTTTGAGACATTTTGACAGTCCTAGAGGACCAACGGCAACTGAAGAGAAAATTCTGATTGAGAGACTGGGTTTTGATGAGGAGACGAGAGGGGAAGGAAGAAAAGGAGTGTCTATTCAACTTCTTAAAATAATTGTAGGAAATGGGAAAATATAATTTTAACCCAATCAGAACAAGCATAACTCCTTTAATCCTTGTTTTAAGCAAAATTAATTGCTACAATTCCTCATGTTGGCAAATACCCAACTTACCCCTTAAGTTTTCAAATTGATTTGCATCTAGAGCCTTGGTAAAAATGTCAGCCAGCTGTAGCTCAGTGCCAACATGTTCCAATTTGATTGTCTTCTCTTCTACAAGGTCTCTGATAAAGTGATGTCGTATGTCAATATGTTTGGTCCTGCTATGCTGAATGGGATTCTTGGAAATGTTGATTGTACTCAGATTGTCACAGTACAATGTCATAACATCTTGTGTGACATTATACTCAGTGAGCATCTGTTTCATCCAGATCATTTGAGAGCAGCTACTACCAGCTGCAATGTATTCAGCTTCAGCAGTAGAAAGAGACACACAGTTCTGTTTCTTGCTGAACCAGGAAACCAGATTATTTCCCAAGAAGAAACATCCTCCAGAGGTGCTTTTTCTATCATCAGCACTACCAGCCCAATCAGCATCACAGTAGCCAGTCAGAGCTGGTTCACATCCATGAGAATACATCAACCCATAGTTGTAAGTTCCACTCACATACTTCAAAATTCTCTTCACTTGGTTGATATGACTGACTTTGGGATCAGCTTGGTATCTTGCACAAACTCCAACTGCAAAGGCAATATCAGGTCTGCTGGCAGTTAAGTACAACAAGCTTCCTATCATGCTTCTGTACAGACTTTGATCCACCTTAACCCCACTTGAATCTTTGGAAAGCTTTAGATGAGTAGGAGCAGGAGTCCTTTTGTGACTTGCATTCTCCATACCAAACTTCTTTACAATGTTCTTAGCATACTTGCTTTGAGATAAGAAGATTGAGTCCTCCATCTATGAGACTTGCAGTCCAAGAAAATAAGTTAGTTCTCCCATGAGACTCATTTCGAATTCAGCCTGCATCTGGTCAGCAAAGTGTTTAACCATATGTTCTGACATTCCTCCAAACACTATGTCATCAACATATATTTGGGCAACCATCAACTTCCCTCCTTCAGTTTTGACAAAGAGAGTTTTGTCCAAGCCTCCTTTTCTGTAGCCTTTGTCTGAGAGAAACTTTGTTAACCTGTCATACCATGCTCTAGGAGCTTGTTTCAGGCCATATAGAGCTTTCCTCAATTTGTAGACATGATCAGGGTGGGTTGGATCCACAAAGCCTTTAGGTTGTTCCACATAAGCTTCCTCATTTAAGTACCCATTTAGAAAGGCACTTTTCACATCCATCTGAAATAATTTGAACTTCAGAAGACAAGCAATTGACAATAGGAGTCTGATAGATTCCAGCCTGGCTACAGGTGCAAAGGTTTCATCAAAATCAACCCCTTCAACCTGGGTGTATCCTTGAGCAACAAGTCTTGCCTTATTTCTGGTGACAACTCCTTCAGCATCTGACTTGTTCTTGAATATCCATTTTGTCCCAATGATGTTAGTTCCTTCAGGTCTAGGAACCAGTTCCCAAACTTCATGTTGCTTGAATTGGTTCAGTTCATCTTGCATTGCACCAATCCAGTATTCATCAGTTAAAGCTTCCTTGACATTTCTTGGTTCCATTTTGGACACAAAACAAGAGTTTGAGATGATTTCTCTAGATCTTGTGATGACTCCACTGTTGGGATCTCCTATGATGAGCTCTTTTGGATGATCCTTCTGAATTCTGATGGAAGGGATCTTGCTAGCTTCCTTTGATTCAGATTCTGTTGTGGTGGAGTTGGGTAGGTCATTCTGTTGGGTTGAAGTCTCAAAGAATGTCTCAACAGTACAAGGAACATCTATTTCTTCATGATAGTCATCAATTATAACATTTATTGATTCCATCATGGTTTTGGTTCTGGAGTTGAATACTCTATAAGCTCTGCTGTTTGAGAAGTATCCTAGAAATATGCCTTCATCACTTTTAGGGTCCAGTTTTCTTCTTTGTTCACGATCTGCCAGAATATAGCATTTGCTGCCAAACACATGGAAGTACTTCACAGTTGGTTTTCTTCCTTTCCATAGTTCATATATGGTGGATGAGGTTCCCTTCCTCAAGGTGACCCTGTTATGAACATAGCAGGCTGTATTCATAGCTTCAGCCCAAAAATACATAGGAAGTCTTTTGGCATGTAACATTGCTCTGGCAGATTCCTGTATGGTCCTGTTTTTTCTTTCCACAACTCCATTTTGTTGAGGTGTTATAGGAGAAGAAAACTCATGACTAATTCCTTCTGAAGAACAGAAATCATCAAACTTGCTGTTTTCAAATTCCTTGCCATGATCACTTCTGATTCTGACAATACTCCCTTCCTTTTCTCGTTGAATTCTTTTGCATAATTCTTTAAAAACTTCAAATACATCAGATTTTTCCCTAATGAAATTAATCCAGGTGAATCTGGAAAAATCATCCACAACCACATAGGCATATCTTTTTCCACCAAGACTCTCTACTTGCATTGGTCCCATCAGATCCATATGAAGAAGTTCTAGAACCTTAGAGGTGGTCAGATGTCTTGACTTTGGATGTGACATCCTAGTCTGCTTACCAACCTGACATTCACCACAAACTCTTTCTTCATCAATTTGTAGTCTTGGAATCCCTCTGACTGCCTCCAAGGAGATAATCCTCTTCATACCCCTTAGATGAAGATGGCCAAGTTTTTGGTGCCACAGTTTCACCTCTTTTTCTTCTTTTGCAATGGAACACACAGATGAGAAATTAGTGTTCTCAGGCTCCCACAAGTAACAGTTGTCTTTGGATCTGACTCCTTTCATTACTATCTCTTGTTTGTCATTGATTACAAGACATTCAGATTTTGAGAAATTGACCTTGAATCCTAGATCACACAATTGACTGATACTAATGAGATTAGCAGTCAGCCCTTTTACCAGCAGTACTTTATTCAGACTTGGAACTCCAGGGCAGTCCAAATCACCAACTCCTTTGATTTCACCTTTAGCACCATCTCCAAAGGTCACAAAACTGGTGGTGTGAGGCTTAACATTATTGAGGAGGTTCTTGATTCCAGTCATGTGTCTGGAACATCCACTGTCAAAGTACCAGTCTTCCTTTGCAGAGACCCTCAGGGAAGTGTGGGCTATCAGGGCAGTAGCCTTTTTCTTCCATTTAGGAGCATGTGGTACCTTTTTAGACTTAGGTTTGACACCTGAGTTCTGATTAGGGTATCCATGCAATCTGAAGCAGAAGGGCTTTATGTGGCCATATCTCCCACAATGATGACATCTCCATCTTTGGTACCTTTTCTTCATATGTCTCTGTTCCTGATGTTGAGAGTTGTGTTGAGACATCTGTTTTGACATTTGCTTACCAGTACCAGATTTCTTTGCTTCCATAAATCCTAGTCCAGATTTATTTCCCACATTTTGTCCAACCTGAAGGATCTCTTCCAATTTGTCTGTTCCATTTGTCAGCATCTTGACAGATTTGGTCATTTGATTCAGTTGTGAGTTCAGCAATTGAACTTCTCCTTCTAGATTACTTATAGTTTCAAGGTTTGCCCTTTTTTCAGCTTCCAGCTTTATGATGAGTTTTGATTGTTTCTCATTCTGCACACAGACTTCAGTACTTCTGATACATAATTTCTTGTAAGTATCAGCCAGTTCTTCAAAAGTCACCTCTTCATCACTGATGTCACTTTCAGAGGTACAAACACCAGATAAAGCAGTAACTAGTTTGGCAGATTCTTCTTCAGAATTACTTTCTGAATCACATTCAGACCAAGTAACTGTCATTCCTTTCGTTTGTTTCTTAAGAAAGGTAGGACATTCAGCTCGAATATGCCCATATCCTTCACAACCATGGCATTGAATTCCTCTGCCTTGATTTCCCTTCTCTTCTGACCTTGGTCTTCTGCTGGAACTGTCAATGTCAGAGGGAATGTTATGTACATTAGACCTTGACTTTGGATCTATTCTTTTGATGAGTTTGTTGAACTGTCTTCCAAGCATGGCTATAGCTTCTGAAATATTTTCTTCAACATCAGTGTTGGACATAAGTGCTATGCTCTTGTTCTTCTTGTCACCATTATCAATGATCCCCATCTCAAAAGTCTGAAGAGACCCAATAAGTTCATCCACTCTCAACTCGCTGATGTCCTGGGCTTCCTCTATGGCAGTTACCTTCATTGCAAATCTTTTAGGCAAGGATCTGAGAATCTTCCTCACCAGTTTTTCTTCTGACATCTTTTCTCCCAGTGCTCCTGAGGTGTTGGCAATCTCCAAGATGTTCATGTGAAACTCATGAATGGTTTCATCTTCCATCATTTTTAGATTCTCAAACTTGGTAGTCAACATCTGAAGCCTTGACATTTTTACTTTGGAAGTGCCCTCATGAGTAGTTTTGAGAGTGTCCCAAACTTCCTTGGCCAGTTCATATTGATGTACTAGTCTGAAAATGTTTCTATCAATTCCATTGAACAAGGCATTTAAAGCTTTGGAATTTCCCAGGGCTAACTCATCTTCTTCTTTACTCCAATCTTCCTCAGGCTTCAGACTGATTGTCCCATCTTTCTCAGTTATGGTGGGATGGATCCATCCTTTGTCAGCAGCTCTCCAAGCCTTTTTGTCCAGAGATTTTAGGAAGGCAATCATACGAGGTTTCCAGTAGTCATAATTAGTTCCATCCAGAATGGGTGGTCTATTTCCAAAAACTCCTTCTTTGTCCATAGTGCCAGAAAGTGATATCCCTAGATCTCACCCAGTAATACAGGCAGGGTGCCTGCTCTGATGCCAATTGAAATTCTGGCTGCAGATACTCAATGTCACGTTCAATGTTATGACACCGTATCTGACTTACTATATGACAGTAAATACAAAAACAATAAAGAACACAGTCAATTATTTACCCAGTTCAGTGTGCAACAACACCTACTCTAGGGGCTACCAAGCCAGGGAGGAAATCCACTATACGAGATGTTAATTCAGGAATAAACCAACCAGTTTATCTCCTTCACTTAAGACCTACCCAATGCAATTTCAATCTAAGTACAACTTAAACCTGAGTTCCTACTCACTCCCCCTCAATCACAGCAGTGATACATAAAACAATTTGACTAATGATTTGATGAAGACACTCTTCAAAAACAAACACTTGATTAAGCTTCACAGCTTTTTAATCAAGCAACACAATCACTCTTGCTTCACAGCTTTGAGTGATGCACACATCTAACTTGACTCTGCTTCACAGCTTTAGTCAAGGAACATTCAAACACTCTTGCTTCAAAGCTTTGAGTGCTACACAACCCTTACAATTAAAAACCTATTCCAAGTCACTTATCACAATGATAATTGCTTGGAGTACAATAATTAAACCTATACAGATTACAAATGATCTTCTGATCAAAAAGGGATTACTTGCAAAACAGCAGCTCTGTTGAATATATAGCAGCTGCAACTTCAGTTAGGGTTTCCACAAAAACCTAGGGTTAATTCCGTTTGACCTTAAGACTAGGTCACAGGACTTTATTAACCAGGTTAGGGTTGAGCTAGGTTACCCCTCAGAAAACGCAGGATTCTGTTCTGGAAAGACTGAGTTATTTTCCTGAAAAAACTCAGAATTAACCAACCTGCAAACCTGTTAGTTCAGAACAGGATGTCTTAACATCTGTTATGACATCTGAGAAAACCTGTCTACTGATTTAGGAAAATGTGATCATTTTGCAAAATGCTCAGATACACACTTATAAACATCAGTACCTGAATGACAATATTTTTCTGCAAAAGTACCTAATGAATCAGTACAAACTAAACTAGAATGTTATGACATCAGTCATGACATTCACACATACACTTGGGTTTTACCAAAAATGCAAGCCAATACCTAAACAACTACAAATTTATATATACATAAATACAACTTAAAAAATTCAATAATTTATATAAACATAAATTTAAATATTTACATATACAGCTTTATAAACAAATAAATATGCACCAAATGTACATATTGTTATCTTCTAGAGCTGCTATATTCTCCACTATCTTCTCTACAAACAATAACAATAAAGAATCCTAAATGAATCTATATATCTTCTACATATGCACCTACCTGAAACAAAACCAACAAAGGCATATATATCAGAATCAAGCTATATATATATATATATATATATATATATATATATATATATATATATATATATATATATATATATATATATATATATATATATATATATATATATATATATATATATATATATATATATATATATATATATATATATAACACTTAAAAATCAATGTAACAAAAAAACAAAATTAAAAACAAAATTCCCCGATTTCGTCCATACAAACAAACAAAATTTCGTTATAACCCACCATTAAAAATTCCTCGATTCATACATACAAACAAAATTCCCCGATTCCGTTATAACCCACCATTAAAAATTCTCCGATTCATACCATACAAGCAAAATTTTGTTTGAATTTAAATCCAATACCATCCTAACTAACCTTCCACATAACAACAACAACATTGCAACAATTTACCACACTATGACGACATAGTATCTCATTAACTCAAACTTATATATACTCAAAATTCTCATCAATGAAAGTGTCACAATACCTTATAAAATTCTCATCTCAATAATGTATTGACACCAATCCTCCTTAATTTCGTCCAAATGATCTTTCGAATAAGTAGAACACTTGTATTCATCAAAGTACTACATAATATAACATAAGATGATTTAGTTAAAACTAATTAATTAGATGAAATGTGTTAAATATGTTAGAATAAATAATAATTTAGAAACTCATACCATGGATGGAATCTCTATTTGATTCAAAAGAATAATTTCTTTCATAAACCTCAACATGAAATAACCGCAATCTATACCGTTGCGCTGACGAGGACACCACACATGGAAAAATATACAAATATATATATCATCTCATATAATTTAACTTATTTTATCAAGTAGCATCACTAATATAATCAAAATTATGAAAATATACATGCACTTTAATCCATGTAATGTTGTTTGTCTTACTCTTTGGTACTTGAATATTTCTTGGTGATCTAAAAATTTGTATAACCCTAACAAAATATAAACGAAGATTTAGAACAATCTCACATAAAAAATAAATAAGTATACAAATGAAGTTTTAGAACAATCTAACTTACGTATCAACCATCTCCTTCATATTTGGGTATTTTGTCCAATTGCCTTCTAACAAATCCAAATAATATACAACTTCTCTTATTGGATTGATTGCAACCAATAACCAGTGTCCACCGTAAGATTAACAAAGGTTAGATTGAAACTTTCTACAAAATGTTAAAACACGAAAAATTATAATAGATGAAGTTTGAATAAAATTTTTACCCATTGCTAGTATTAAATGAAAAAAAAAAAATTCCGTATCTTTGTTGGTCATAAATGTACGGACAAAATACTCTTTTACATCATCTGGTCGTTGTTGGATTAATAGTGTGTTGATGTTGTTTGGAGATAAGAAGGGGAATCTTTGGTCCAATTGATGCGGGCGCATTAAGTTGACATACATGAAACTTAAATAAAAACATCATTAATATTAAGACCATTCATTGAAATTAGTAGATAACTTGTTCAATAAAAACAAAATAAAGTTGATCGAAGACTACCTGATGTATGTATTAATAACACCGAGGCCTAATTCTTTATGTTTAAGAATTTGATCCATATCCTCTCTACTTATTGTTTCGTAATAGGAAAAATAAAAAATACCTTCCTCCATAGGTATATTACGAGCACATCCGTTGGCCAAATCTGAAATTCCCATTAATGTCTGAAGGCACGACCTATACCGAGAAGTAGGACTTTTTCTAGCCGCAGACATTGCCACATCCCTTTTTTGTGTGGACATGTTACTCATATGGACTTGTTGCATATCTTTAACATGAATCTAAAGATCAAATGCATATAATAAGTAAGGTGAAGTATAAGACCATGAATTAACCTTTTCTATGCATAATATATATCAAATTACCTCCTTTTTGGATGCAACTAACTCGGTCTGCGGCTTAATCCCCTTATCTTTTGACTTGGATTTCGTGGGAGTCTAACATTACCATGAAAAAAATGTATGTTAAATGGTCGTAATAGTTTTCATAATAGTTTTCAACGCTAAAAATGTTAACATACCTCATCATCTATGTAAATGAGGCTTGACGACCATGCAACATAAGATCTTATTGCCTCTCCGACCAATGTTGCATCTGAAATATCATCAGGCAACAGTAATGGTGCATCCCTCTCTCTATAGAAATTTCAATTGATACTTTCAAAAATTCAGCAGGGAGCGGTTTAATGGTGAAGTACTTCTCCCAAGGTGTTATGCACTTTTCCCTTGCCAACCATGCGATAAGTCGGTGACGATAAATATAGATGACAAGGTGAAATGCCCTAAACCAATAATAAATATGAAATTGTTAATTTATATATATATATATATATATATATATATATATATATATATATATATATATATATATATATATATATATATATATATATCAATTAAAAAATTATGCTAATTCATAATAATATATGTTACCTCGGGAATTTTCTGTTGGAAATCACAATTGATACTATCTTTGTCACTAGTATCCTTGAACCTTGACCCTTGCCTTTCTGACATGTACTTTTCTTTGTCCTTTTCCAACTTACGAACTTTAGCTTTTAGTTTTTCTAATTCTTTCATCACTTCTTTATTGCTATGACCTTTCTTCTTTTGATGAATACCTAAAGATGTTGGAGTCACCCCAAATCCCTTACCCCTCACACGGTCGGTATACTCAAGAACATTTAATACTCGACTAAGTATGCTCCTGCAATCTTGGCCTTCAGCTTGAGTTAAAGATTGAGATAGACTCTCCTAAAATTCATATGCATAGAGAAATAAATTAGTGGTGATTAAACTCGTGAATTTTGTATTTTAATAAACTTTTGATTTAATTATAGGAATATTGATATACTTACACATTTCTCATAAATTTGAAGCACGTCTTCCTTAACAACTCCATCCTTACCCACCCGGGCAGCCTTCCACAGAACATGTTCCGGAAGAGACGTTTCTTGACTTTTCTCCTCTTCTAACTACACATTAAGAGAAATAATAAATCAATAATAGCACATGATGAACAAGTATATCATATCATTTATATATACTTGCCAATCTTTGTTGCAAGAGTGCATATCCCATACGTCCTTTTCTGTATGGATACGGGGGAACTTGATACTCGTTGGCGATTCACGCCACTCACATCCTGAAAATCTGAGGTTCTTCTTTTTTCTTTGTAGGTTTCCCATTATTCAAGCGAAATCAAGCCTGCATACGCTTTTGGATGCTCTGCATCGATAAAATTGTCATCGGTATCCCTAAGAAACTTGTTTGTCAAAAAAGATCGAAACCCTCTTAGTCTTTTTCCGGCCAATTGAAGACAATATGATTTTCGATCATCGTCAATGTTAAAAGACCTCTACAAAAAAACATACATAGAGTGCATTAGTAATTTATATATATAAGCATCAACAAAAACGAAAGACATCACATATCGCACCTGTATTTCAGTCCATATTTTTTATTTAACGAGTTTCAGCTCACGCCTTATCCAATCATCACAAGTGACTGGAACTTCTCTCCTTACAACGAAAACAATGTAACTTGTCAACATTGAACCGTTAGGCTCAATTAGCTGTTTGTCTTCATTCTAATGTACGTCAAATTTGATACCTTTATATCTTGCATGAATTATTAACTTCATAATTGTTATTGCTCGTCTAATCTCATTCTCCATATCACGAGCTGATTCATTTCCATCAATATTAGAAGCGGGATGATCTTTTTCCTCATTAGAAGCCATTTCATCTGTAATATTAAAGAAAAATATAAACACCATATAAAATTCAAGTAGAATTGAATCAAAAAATAAAAACATAAACACAATATAAAAACAAAAACACAATTTTATTCAATGACATAACATATAACATTTCACTAGTATCTTTTCCACTAACATCTCTTTTGTTTCTTGGTTGGAATATGAATTACTTGGCTCTTAACAACTCGAACGGATGGATTGATCCAAATTCTCTCATTATGATCATTTCTAATATATGATTCATCCGCTATAATATTCTCATCTTGATTATTTCGTACATACGACTCATTGCCTCTAACATATGACTCTTTCTCAACATCAACATCACTTTGTTAGATAAAAGCACTATAGACCATTTGGAACTTGTCGGATCAGTGACGTAGAACACTTGTTTAGCTTGAGAGACTAGAATAAAAGGCTCATCTTTATACCCCACCCTATTAAGATCCACTTGTAAAAATCCCGACTTATCCATCCGTATACCGCTATTATGTACCCACTTTCAACCAAAGATAGGCATCTGAAACTTCTCATAATCAAACACCCAAATGTGCTCGATAACCACAAAATATGAAAGATTTGCATATTTGGGGTTTAAGTCATTCATACTTGAAATGTGCATTGCTTCAGGTAAAACAGTGACACCACTATTTTGCGTATTACTTTTATCATTTTGTTCTTTGGTATAAAATGTGTATCCATTAATTGCGTATGCGCTATAAGAAAACATGAGCAAACTCGGACCATATGCTAAACATCTCAACCTTTCTGTTATTGAAGCAGGATCTAAATCAAACTTTAAATAAATATGATCTTTGAACCATTGTATAAGAATTTGATTATGCTATCGTACTATCCAATTTTCATTTCTATTCGGATTTAAACCCCAGAGTACATCCTTGTGCATTTCAACATACGGCTCAACCTCATCGTCATTGTGTAGAACATATAAATGCACTTGATCCCGTTCAACCCTTGATACTGTCACAATTTTATTTCTGATTAAATATTTCCCTTCCTTCCTTTCGATAATATGAGATTTGGGAATTCCAATGGATTGAACATTGGTCAAATATTCAGTACAAAACTCAACCGCTTCTTCAACAACGTATCGTTCAACCATACAACCCTCTGGCCGACTTCGATTTTTCACATACCCTTTTAATATTTTCATATAACGGTCAACATGGTACATCCATCTCATATAAGTTGGTCCATACAATTGTGTCTCTTTCACAAGATGAACAACAAGATGTACCATAATATTAAAAAATGAGGGAGGATAATATATTTCAAGCTCACACAAAGTAATAATTATTTCTTTTTGCAATATTGGTAAGATCTCAGGATCGATCACCTTACTACAAATTCACCTGAAGAAAAAACACAATTTAGTTATGGCTCTTCTTACTTTTTCTGGCAAAATAGAACATATACCTATTGGTAGAAAATTCTCCATTATAACATGGCAATCATATGTCTTTAAACTTTTTAACTTGAGGTATTTCATAGACACAAGTCTTCTAATATATGAAGAGTAACCTTCTGGAACTTTAAATTAACTTAGAAACTTACACAATTTTTTTTCTTCTTTCTAGATAAAGTATAAGCAGCAAGCGGCAAATATGTTCATGTTCCTTTCTTCATGGGTCCTAATTCAGTTCTTATTCCCATTTGTATCAAGTCCTTTTTTGCTTTAAGTCCATCCTTATACTTTCCTTGTATATTGAGTAACATGTCAATAACACTTTCAAATACATTTTTTTCAATATGCATAACATCAAGAAAATGTCTTACATACAACGACTTCCAATACGAAAATTCAAAAAAATCGACCTCTTCTTCCACCCACCTTTGACAAGCGTATGGGCAAAAGGCTTACCAAACTGGGTACTCATATCTTTCACCTTTTCAAAAACCTAGTCACCTATCAACATATGTGGAGCTCTATCATGTTCTGGATTTCCATTGAATGTCTTTCTCTATCCACGGTAGTGATGATTAGAATTTAAGAATCTACGATGACCGAGAAATACATTCTTTTAACAAAATTCCAATCACTTCCAATTTGTGTGTTCTTCATAAATAGGACACGCTTTTTAACCTTTAATGCTATACCCTGATAGATTTGCATATTCTGGAAAATCATTAATTGTACCAAACAACATCGCCCTCAAATTTAAACTTTCTTTCCTATATCCATTATAAACCTCCACACTGTTCTCCCACAAAATCTTTAAATCTTCGATTAACGGTTTCAAGTAAGCGTCTATGTCATTCCCTGGTTGTTTAGGTCCAGAAATTAACATAGATAACATCATGTACTTGCGCTTCATACATAGCCATGGAGGTAGGTTATAAATCATAATAATTACAGGCCATGTGGTATGTGAGATACTTTTAAGACCATGTGGGTTCATTCCATCAGTAGATAATGCCAAGCAAAGGTTTCTTGCTTCTCCTCCAAAATCAGGATAATCATTATCAGTTTTCGACCACTGTGGTGAATCTGCCGGATGTCGAAACTTTATATCAATAATTCTTTCATCTGCTTGCCAAGTTAAGTGTCTTGCATCGGTTTCACTACGAAACATGCGTATAAATCTCGGAATTATAGGAAAATACCATAAGACTTTTGTCGGAGACAATTTTTCCTTATGTTGAGATAAACTGCATTTAGGGCACTCATTTAACGATGCATGTTCGTTTCGAAACAAAATGAAACCATTTGGACAAGCATGTATCTTATCATAGCTCATGCCAATAGAGCACAACATTTTTTTTGGCCTCATAGGTTCTATTAAGAAGAACATTATCCTCCGAAAGCATATCTCTCATAATGGATAATAACTGTGTGAAACTTTTATCCGACCATCCATTGCCCGCCTTTAAGTTGTACAACTTTAATACCGCAGACAGTCTTGTGAATTTAGTACAACCTTTATACAATGGTTTCTCTGCATCGCTTACCAACCTCTCAAACATTTTGGGACAATCCTGAAGATCTTCTTCAAGTGCTTCTGCAATATCTTCGACTTGATCACAATCGTATGTATCTGTGTCATTGTCGTCCGAAGCATATGTCGTACTATCCCCCGGTTCAACATTCTCGTAAATTTTCTCACCATGGAATATCCAACATGTGTAACTTTGATCAATTTCGTGCCTCAATAAATGCAATTACAACCCAACTGTGTCAACCCGACCCATAAAACAACAACTTAAGCAAGGACATTCATTTGATTGGTGTCTTCGGCGTGTTCAACAGAAAACTTAACGAATTCGAATACCCCATTCTCGTACTCTTTGGGCAATCGATTGGCAGACATCCATTTTTTATCCATGGTCTTACTATTAAGTAAGCTAAACAAAAACAATACTTAAAAAAAAGGACAAAGACTAAAAAACTTAATACCAATTAGGCATATTCATCGAAAATAAAAATACTATAATTATTCAAGAAACTATAGCAAATTAAAAGAACAACTAAATACCTGTAGAGAAATCAGCAACTTCTGAAACCACACAATGTAATATTCTTGGAAACGCTCAGAAACTCCACTCTTCATAAGTAACCTATATAAATAATCAATTAATTTCATTATAATAAAAAAAATCTATAGAATAAGAATTACATTAGAATACTTATACAACATTAAACATATTGTATACACGATTAAATAATCACTAATATTCTTTTTAACATATATTTTACTAATAAAACAATATTAAACTAATAAAACAACATTAAATAATCACTAATATTTATACACCATGCATCAAGAATATTTTTATTATCGATGGCCATCAAAAATCATCATTAATATTTATACACCATCAAGAATATATACTATCGTTTCTATTCTATATTATCACTAATATTTATATTAACGTTTCAACTTTACATTATCATCAAAGAATCACTTAAATTATCAACTTTACACCATCAACTATATGAGTTCTTTCAATTTCATTTTCAACTATATGTGAAGTGCTTTCAATTTCAACACTATAAGTGTTATTTCGACAACCTCTCAAACCAAAATGTATAGCTCGATTAATTGTATAGGAACATATTTTCTCTCAATCAATACATGCAATATTCATTGTGACATTTACACAAACACCTTACATGCAAAATTCATTGTGACATTTTCACAAACACCTTACATGCAAAAACCACATGCCACACAAAACACAACATAATACAACATTATCAACACTAAATCAACATTATCAACACCATCAACTAAACCAAATGCAACATTATATATCAACATTATCAAATATATCAAAAATCATATCTAGAGGAGAAGAGAACCTTGGTTGTGAATGGAAGAAAGGATGAAACAGTCTTGAATGGAAGAAGGATGAGAACCTTGAATAAAGGATGCAACGATTTTCATCCAGAATCAAACGAAAAATCTCGTGAAAAATGGGTTCCTATGTTCGTAACTGTGTTCGTGAAAATGGGTTTTTGCAAAATAATAATGTTACTGTGTAATAGTAATGTTGGGCGTGTTTTTTTTATAACGGGACTTTAGGCAGCACTTTGAAAAAGCGCTGCGTAAGCCCACCCTTAGCCAGCGCTTCTAGTAGAAAGCGCTGCTTAATCCTCCCCTTTAGGAAGCGCTTTAACAAAACGCTGCTTAATCCCCCCTTTAGGCGGCGCTTTGTAAGCCCATCCTTTAGGAAACACTTCTCCAAAACGCTACAGTACCTACCCCCTTTAGCAGCGCTTTATAAAACTACATTAACCCCCTTTAGGCAGCGCTTTCACAGAGCGCTGCTTAAGCCCATCCTTTAGGCAGCGCTTCTAAAAAGCGCTTTATAAGCCCACCCTTTAGGCAGCGCTTCAGAACCTAACCCTTTTAGGCAGTGCTTTATTAAACCATATTCACCCCCTTAGGCAGCGCTTTTTTAGAAAGCGCTGTCTAATGTATACGACCAAATTCCTGTGTTTTTAAAATGGACTTTTAGCAGCGCTTTTGATAAGAAGTGATGCCTTAGGTGTGATGTCTAATCTTATTTTTGGCATAGTGAATATATGAATAACTCAAACCTATGGTGTAAATAAGTATTTCTTAATT